>CM048746.1:323179192-323901692 GCA_026315105.1 Locusta migratoria
GTAGTAAGTTTCAAACATTTAGTGTGGGGCTTTAGGTGACAACAGTTCTCCGAAATGTTAGACACCCGTCCCAATTCGTTACAGGCGTGAGCAGACGGTACGTGACCCAAACTTGTTATGACGGTGAGATCTCGGTGAGCAGCTTTGGGATGGATCCTGACTGCTAATTGCTGAAAAACTCGCGGCCACGAAACAATGTTTTGCTCCGAAAATCGGAAGCTGTTACTACTAAGAGGTAATCTGCTGCATTCCCGGCAGATAGCAGTGAATACGACCTGCTCAATCAGCTCTGCAAAGTATGTGCCATTTCAGTGTCCGTATACTGATGCACGTAAAGTACTGAAAGCCAAAGGTGATTCCAAATCGATGAGCAAGTCGTTATTATAGCATCGGTGTTACTAATAAGGCAGGCTGACCTTATTCTCGCTTCACTAGAACTCTGAACGCAAGTTCGAAATTCAGAGCAAGATGCGAAGTCTACACCAAGACTGCAAGTCCAAGTTGAACGAAGTAAGTATCCTTTGTATTTAAAGCAGTAGTAGAAGTTATTCCTTCTCTGCCTGGAGCCGAAAAAGGAACTACGTCTTCACTACTTGGAGGCGAAGCACGAAATTCCTTCTCGCTGTTCACAGCACCTCTCTCTCTTTCTTTCTCCAGAGTCTGGACTCTGCCCTACAGTCTCTTGAAACCAGTGATCTACTAGATTCCGAGCGCTGACCAGTGAAAACGACGCCCTCATATGATTAATATCTTAAACTGTCAAAAGTTAGAGCTAATTTCAGATTGTCTCCTAAATCGTTTATAAAAATGAGGAACAGTAGGGACCTTATAACCCTTCGGTGTGGATCGGCAGATATCACTTCTGTTCTACTAGATGACTTGCTGTCGATTACAACGTACTGTGTCCTTTCTGACAGCAAATCACGAATCCAATCGCACAACTGTCGCAATAATCCATAAGCGCGCAATTTGAGTAGAAAACGCTTGTGCGGTACAGTATCAAAAGCCTTCCGAAAATTTAGAAATACGAAATCTATTTGACATCGTTTTTCGATAGCACTCACCACATCATGTTAGCAAAGGGCAAGCTGTGTTTCGAGAGAACGATAGTTTTTGAATCCGTGTTGACTATGGGTCAACAGGTCGTTCTCTTCGAGGTAGTTCATAATTTTTGAGGAATGTATATGTTCTAAAATCCTGCTGCAAACCAACGTCAATGATATAGACCTTTAACACTTTAACGTCTGGGACTTAGTACGAGGTTCTAGCACACCAGACTGCGTCTTTTTGTCGTTTTCGCATAACTAAACCATCAAGCTGCATAACAGAACCCACGAACTGCGAGTATAGCCCGTAGTTGTTTTTCTGTGCATTTTGATATGTCATTGCGAACATAGCTCGTCGGCAACGCTTAGTGCAGGCACTGCGAGCATAGCTCGCAGCTAGACGTCAATGTGTTAATTTTGCGAAACACTCCTATTGCATTTCTTGGTTATTGGAGTGATCTGTGCAACTTTCCATTCTTTGGGTATGGAACGTTCGCTGAGCGAATTGTAGTATATGATGACTGCAGATGCCGACGTAAGTATTCAAATAATATAATACGGAACTTTGCATGTACTGTAACAAACCGTAATATTTATTTGGCAGCATTGAAATTTTAAACATGTAAACATTAACATTTGCGTCTCAAAAACTGCATTCAGGCTACCATATTGCATGCATTTACAACACAATCTTTACTTTAGTTGTCCTACAGTCCCTCCTAATAGACGATATAAGTCTTCGAATGTACCTAGTTGCGTGAGGAGAAACGGTGTTGAATGTTCCCTATACGTCGCACGTGTAACTCTGCTGTGGCTCCAGATAGTACCGCGTAGTTGCTGAGTTCTGTCATCACCCGACATACAAAGGAGGGGAAACAACAGTGGAAGAGAGAAATATTGCAATCAGAATGTAAAAACAAAACATATCTCTTACCGAAATAGCCTGGGCACTCAAAAGAAGCAAAACTACAGTATTCTGCATCATTCAGCGCTTCAAACAATCTAACATTGTTAACAGACCTACAACGGCGCTCCTTCTAAACCCACTAGCATAGACAGGAGATAAATGGGGTAGTGGTGAGCAAAATCCAAGAATTACTGCATCTGAGATTAAAAGATAATTTAAACAATATTCTGGCACTGTGGTTCAAACAAGAACGGTTGAACGTGTTATAAATAGTGCAGACTACAATACGCGTATGCCAAGGAAGGAGCTATACACCAATCTAGGAATAAAAAAAAAAGGTGTTAGAATTTACTAATGGGTATGTAATGTTCAAAATCTTCAAATGTTTGTAGAGTCTATGGGACTTAACTACGGGGTCATCAGTCCCTAAACTTACAAACTACTTATGAACTAGCTACAACTATGGACGGCACAAATATCCATGCCCGAGGGGGGATTCGAACCCCCGACCATAGTGGCCGTGCAGACCGTGACTGGAGCGCCTCAGTCCCCTCGGCAACCGCAGCCGGCGGTATGTAATGAAACCGATAAGTTCTGGGACCACGTTCTTTGGTCGGGCAAGAGAAAATTCTGCTTTTACAAAAGTGGTGGACGTGGATAGTGCGAAAGCCTCCAAATATAGAATGGAATCCTAAGAACATGGTAGCTATAGTAAAACATAGAAGAAGTAGTGTGATGGTGTGTGGCTTTAGAGCTTCCTCTGCTGTTGGAAATCTGGTGTTCGTTGCCTGGAATCATGGACAAGTTTGAATACAAGAGGATTCTTGAAAACAATGTTAAGAAGAAAACAAAGCGGCTGGAATTTGGAAATTATTATTACTTCCAGGAGGACAGCTACCCAAAGCATACCGCTGAAATCTGCAAGGCTTCGGATCGTGTACAACATTCCTCACACGCTAAAGGGACCAGATTTAAATCTTATCGAGAACATCTGGATCAAACTCGAAAAGCATCTGAGTAAACATCACATCAGAAGTAAAGATCATGTGAGCGAGCTTCTTCAAACTGGGTGGACAAATATGGAGTCTGCGCTCACAAAAAAAAAAAAAAAAAAAAAAAAAAAAAAAAAAAAAAAAAAAAAAAAAAAAAAAAAAGATATATAGAGAATGCCCAAACGACTCGTGGCACTAATTCATAGGAAAGGGGTAACAGCTAAATACTGTCGGTCTCCATGGATGCCGGGCGTCGTGGCTCAGCGCGCCCTGTCAGGAGGCTGAACGCTCTGTATAATAAAAAAAGCTGAGCCAAATATCCAACGAACAACTGCGAACGAACTGAACCAACGACCGGAACGCATAGATCTACTTGAACAAGAAAAAATAAGAAAAATTCCTGGGGTAAAGCGCTCGACTGGAAACTGAATAGTCGCAGGTTAGAAACCCGGTCGGACTTCGGCGTTTTTCAGTCTGCGCTGTACTCATCCTTCACCTCTCAACGATGTGAGGAGTCGCTAGAAACGACACATGGTTCGAATTCCACGTTAACCCCATCCGTCAAAATGACGGCTACGTTCAATTTGTCAGTGAGCTGTGACGTTTTGAGAAACAGTTTATGAATAATTGTACACGGATAGAGTGTTGGTTTGGAATCACATTCGCCGAAGTGACGGGTGTTACTAACAAAAGTTCCAAACCCCTGAAAGACGGGTGTTAGTAGCGAGCCTCAAAACCAGATATTAGTAACGCAGGGTTAAGCTGTAGGTGCCGGCCGCAGTGGCCGAGCGGTCTGCGGCGCGCCAGTCACAGATTGCACGGCCGCTACGGTCGGGGGTTCGAATCGCCATTCGGGAATAGATGTTTGTTTCGTCTTTAGTATAGGGTAGTTCATTTGTAGTTTGTAAGTTTAGGGAATCATGACCCCGCAGTTAAGTCCCTTAAGCTTAACAAACATTTGAACATTTAAGCTGTAGGTCCCCATTTTCCCTGTTGGATAACTGTGGTACGTTAGGGATACGCAAGTCGCCGAAGTGGCGTCCAATTGAAAGACTTGCATCAGGCCAATGAGCCACACGAGTTTATTATTATTATTATTATCAGCAAAATACTGGCTTATCTCCGTTCGAATAGTTGAGTCCAGTTGTACACTTACTTTTTACTTCTTTTTTTCATATTGTTGAAATACGACTGTGTTGCTTTTCGTGAGTTTATTTTGTACTATTTGTATTTCTGTGTGCTTTCTAATAATGTTCAAATGTTTGTGAAACTTATGGGACTCAACTGCGGCGTCATCAGTCTCTAAACTTACAAACATATATCTATAAATGTGAATGTCTGTTTGGTGTGCATTTATCACCTCTGAGCCACAAGACATAAAGAGCTAAAAATTTGTACAGTTACTAATGTCTACCCGGCGAGGGCTTAAACACGGTTTTATGGCGATCGAATAGCTATTTATCTCTCTCTCTCTCTCTCTCTCTCTCTCTCTCTCTGAATGTCTATTCGGTGTACGCTTATCACGTCCGAACGACAAGACGCAGAAACTTAAATATTTGTACAGTTAGTAATTTATACCTGAGGGAGGTTTTAGGAACGGTTTTATAGCGATCTGATACATACTTAGTAATTTGAAGAATATAATGCGAAATGCGGAACAATAATTACTCTTTGAACATTGTATTTACTCTTTGAAAATGGTTTTATTGGTTGCATTGTTGCTTGAGGGTTGATAATGATAAAAGGGTGGAGTATACTGGGATGGAAACTTATCGGGGTATATAAAATTCTGTGTGTTAGTGTTAATATTTCGCTTTGCAGCGAAAATTACAGAACGCAAACGAATAGTCTGTGTGTAATTGTTGTCCGAAGTCTCCCGTTGTACACCATAGTAGTTTCATACCGATAGCTATACTGAAAGATAGCTTATCTATCATAATCAACCAACGCGCGAGCGGAGCCGCGGGTTTAAGCTAGTTACCTATGAACTAACTTATACTAAAGACAATACAAAGATCCATGCCCGAGGGAGGATTCAAACCTCCGACGCGGGAGACCGTGCGATACGCAACGTGGCGCTCCAGACCGCTCGGCTTCCACCACGCGGCTGTATTCGTTCCCTGAGTAGCTATAAAAATGATACAATTCAGAAATATGTTTATGTTCCAATACTTATGTCGGTTTCTGTAGGTATGGGACTATTGCATCCGCATGCCTTAAAAAAACCTGATTGTTATACAATCGGGTCCGGGAGATTATTTTTATTAAGTGATTTTTGTTAAGTGACCTAAGATGTTTTAATACTCTAGGGCTATCTACTTGTAAATTACGCATGCCGGCAGCTAGTCGCGTAATGTACGCGCCTACGCATATCCGCCAGTGTGGCGCCCTCACGGTGGCTGCACGCAACGGGCGAATCGCCCGACGCAAAGTGTCCCCGGCGCCCCCGGGCAGTGGGGTGGCTGCCCCCTTGCGGCCGCACCTGCATTGCGAGTCACGCGCTCACCCTCGAAATTTATTTACCTCCCCGAGTTACGGCCGCGAGGCCGCAAAACCCGCGCTCTGGCGGGGGGAGGGGAAGGGGGTGGCCCACCCCCTGAACCCCTGCCTCGGGCAGGTCGAGAGGCCAGACGTCTGCAATTTGTATGTGCGGCGGGCGGAGCACATGACGAACACGGCCGGCCGCGTCCCCCGCGGGCCGCTCGCCCCTTCCTGCGGGAAACGCCAGACGACGTCAGCGTCTACTGTGTACGCGAACCGAAAATAAAAGAGCGCCGACGGCGGCAAGAGGTGCGCGGCGCGGCGTGAAAGCTGCCAGAAATCCTCCACCTCCCCACTCCCCACCCAACCCTCGGCGCTCTGCTCCTGAGGCGCGGCTCAGCCGCTTCGCTCGCAGACGGACCTGCCCGCCTTTCCTCGGCCCCTTATACACACACTCACACAGACGGGAGGCCTGTGAATGATTGGATTCGTGAGAGGGTTTATTTCTTGAAAGCTCCTCAAGGACCAACTTTCCTGCCGGCGGGGGGAGTAAAAATATGATGAAATAAGTTGGGTGGCTTTTAGTTCGGTTCCTGTCTTCCATGTTGACTCGGCCGGGCAGTGGCTCTCCTGGCCTGTCGCGAAGAAAGCTCTCGAAGCGTGTCTGCCACACGACGTTGTTTTTTTGGGTCGATGTGTGTGTGTGTGTGTGTGTGCCCGTGTGTGTGTTACTTGTCTACGTGCCTTGCTCCATAGAGAAAATAAAATAAGTAAATAAAGAAAAGTGACTGACTGCAAAAGCTTTGCTCTTCTGGTTGAAACATTACGTTCTAGGATTCTATAAAACAGTCTCGCCCGAGTCGAAGCAAATACAGGGAGAATCATCTAGCCGGCAGCGGTGGCCAAAGGGGCTGAGGCGCTCTAGTCACGGTCTACACGGCCGCTACAGTCGGTGGTTCGAACCCCCCCTCGGGCATGCATATTTGTGCCGTCCTTAGTCTTAGTTGGTTCATAACTAGTTTGTAAGTTTAGGGACTGATGACCCCGTAGTTAAGTGCCATAGGCTACACAAACATTTTTTTTTCAGAGTCATCTAACATTTGCACCGCGAATATGGCGGAAACGGAAAGTGCGATTTATGCGCGGTTTTGACAGAATGGATTTGTAGCCAAGGACTCGTATTAGTAGCCAATAAACAGATTGTAAAAATACAAAGAAAGTGTATTTTTTATGCTAACGTACAGTTTTACAAATGGAACAATGGTTGTTTCTATCATGCACTGGAATTTTTGACACCAGCTGTGTACAAAAAAATTTTGAATGACATTTTTATCACATTTAGTTTGGCAGCTACAACCATTGAAAGTTTTAGGGGCGGAGGCTACGACAGCGTAGCTGACTGGCGAGTGGCTAGCCCGTTGTTGTTGTTGTTATTATTGGAGCTTTAGGGCGCTCAACATCGTGGTTATCAGCGCCAATACTAGGAAGAGATGAGTCCAAAACTGCTAAATGGCACAGGAGACAGGCAAGGCAAGAGACAATACGAAAGGACGTACACTCTTCCCGCTACATCATATGTATAATAATGAAAGGTTCAGTGGCACTAATAAGAAACTAGACAAAACAGACAAATGGGGAACAAGGCTAAAAAGACGGTGGGCTAAACATAGAGGGATGGACCAAAATATCCTATCTTCCTCTATCTATATGTTAGAACCGTCGACCTAAGATCTTTGGTAGGAGGTCGGCCAAAATACAAAATCGTAAAACGCGTGCCACAGGCTAGCCCCTGGGGCACGGCCCATTGTCTCATGACCACCAGCCAATGAGCTACGCTGTCGTAGGCTCCGCCCCAAAACTTTTAATGGTTATAGCAGCCAAACTAAATGTGATAAAAATGCTATTCAAAATTGTTTGTACACAGCTGGTGTCAAAAATTCCAGTGCATGTTAGAAACAACCATTGTTCCCGTATTCACAGAATATATGACTTCAACTGCGAATA
Source organism: Locusta migratoria (assembly GCA_026315105.1). NCBI lineage: Eukaryota > Metazoa > Arthropoda > Insecta > Orthoptera > Acrididae > Locusta > Locusta migratoria. Next base: position 323,186,623 of record CM048746.1, read on the forward strand.
GGCAAAGCTGAAGATGCGTACCCAGCCGGGATTCGAACCCGGGTGTCCTGCTTTCTAGGCAGTTGCGCTGACCCCTACACCACTGTGGACAAAGTGATCACCGTCCCTGCAAGGACTACGTAAGCACGCCTACCGTCAGACACAAATTTACAGCTTTACCCTACCCACAGTTCTCACACTCGTAGTCGCTATGTAGTAATTTCCGCAAGAGTAAGGGCTCCCAACTTACCCACCCCTCCCCACTGACGAAGTGATCATTGCTTGTCACTAGCATATTGTGTGTGTGTGTGGCGTCTATTCCGAAAGAACAGACGGCACTTCTGATCTTGCAGTTGTTATTGTTTTCATATTCACAGAATAAATGACTTCAACTGCGAATAGGCAAAGCTGAAAATGTGTACCCAGCCGGGATTCATACCTGGGATACAGCCCAGATCACAACATCATGGGCAAACATCATGCTCCATGGTGCCTCTTTTTTCACATCATTCACTAGTATATCGATGACAAAGCGAAAGAGATATGGGCTGAGAGCAGATACCTGCTGTAGTCCTAGTCGTACTGTAAATGCCTTTATTGCACATGCTCTGCTCCTGACTTGCGTCATTGCACCTTCATACATGTCTTGTACCACCGTGATATATTTTTCTGGCACGTATTTACTTCTCAGACATCTCCATATCTCTTGCCTCGGCACTCTGTCACATACCTTCTAAAGATCGATAAAGGCCATGCAGTTCGGCTTGTACTTCTCTGTACCTCGCAATCAGTTGCCTTAGTGCAAATATTGCGTCGGTTGTTCCTCTTCCCGGCATAAATCTCAAATGTTCTTCACATTACTTCAGTTTCTAGACGCAACCTCTTTCTCAATTATCCTTTCCCAGATCTTTAGTGTGTGTGACATGAGTTTTATCCCTCTTTAATTACTACTGTTTTGGCTATCCCCTTTCCCCTTATGTATGGGAACCAGTATACTGCTTCTCCACGCATGCGGCATTCTTTTTCCTGTCCAGTTCCTCTGCATTATATCCCAGACAATATCAGTTCCCTGTTCTCCCAGACTTTTCCATGCTTTATTGCGATTTGGTCTGCCTCTTCCTTGAATGTCTATCCGTTGGCAAAAGTAGTACTGACAAGCCAAGGACAGGTACTGGATGTTTCTTTGATGGAAAGGTAGACGCGGTGATATTAGCGAGTAAAACTTAATACCGCACGATTAATAAGTGGCGTGGTGGGCGAGTATATTGCGGGTTCCTCGTTACGCCGTTGCAATAACGCTGCGACACGGCCTAACTAATGCATAAGACGCCCGGTAGGACAATGATAATAGGCTCTCTGGAGGCTTACCGCCAGCGGCGAGCCCCCGTATACGGCGCGCGCACACCCGCCGAAAACCTAATCTTGGTGGCAAGTTTGACAGGCAAGTTTGCCGCCGCTATCGCCGACGCCGACACGCCGGGAAGACTCTGCCGAGTGACGGCGCTCCGGATTAAAGTTGGGCACAGCACGCCTCCTGCGGGTACCATACAAGCCGCAGCACAGTGGGTGTCCGAGTGTGCCAAATAACGAGCATCGTAGCGTGACCGTACGTCAACAGCGAGTCTAAATATTGCATTGTTTGAAAATATAAGGGGCTTGTTGTTGTTGTTGTGGTCTTCAGTCCGGAGACTGGTTTGATGCAGCTCTCCACAGTACCCTATCCTGATCAAGCCTCTTCATCTCCACATCTCTTCTATCCATCTCTTGGTCTTCCTCTGCGATTTTTACCCCACACAGTTCCCTCCAACGCTAAATTCACAATTCCTTCATGTCTAAGAATGTGCCCTACCAATCTATACCTTCTTTTAGTCAAGGTATGCCAGAAATTTCTTTTCTCCCCAATTCTGTTCAGTACCTCCTCATTAGTTACGCGATCCACCCACCTAATCTTCAGCGTTCTTCTGTAGCACCGTATTTCAAAATCCTCAATCCTCTTCCTGTCCGCACTGTTTATCGTCCATGTCTCACTCCCATACAAGGCAACACTCTATACAAATGCCTTCAGAAAGGACTTCCTTAGGCTTAAATCAATATTCGATGTTAACAAATTTCTCTTTTTCAAGAACGGTTTTCTACACATTGCCATTCTGCATTTTATATCCTCTGTACTGCGACCATCATTTGTTATTTTACTGCCCAAGTAACAAAACTCATCTACCTCATTTATTGCTTCGTTACCCAATCTAATTCCTTCAGCATCACCTGACTTTCTTACACTGCACTCCATTACCCTAGTTTTGCTCTTGTTAATGTTCATCTTATATGCATCTTTCAGCACACTGTCCATTCCGTTCAGTTGCTCTTCCAGGCCCTTTGCTGTATCTGACAGAATTACTATGTCGTCGGCAAAACGCAATGTTTTTAATTCTTCACCCTGAACTTTAATTCCTTCACCAAATTTCTCCTTGCTTTCCTTTATAGCTTGCTCGATGTACAAATTGAATAACAATGGAGAAAGAGTACAACCCTGTCTTACTCCCTTTCCAACCACTGCATCCCTTTCATGCCCTTCAATTCTGACAACCGCTGTCTGGTTTTTGTACAAGTTGTAAATAACCTTACACTCTCTATATTTTACTCCTGCTTTCTTCAGAACTTGAAAGAGTTTGTTCCAATCAACATTGTCAAAAGCCTTCTCCAAATCTACAAAAGCTAGAAATGTAGGTTTGCCTTTTCTTAATCTATCTTCTACGATAAGCCGTAAAGTGAGTATTGCCTCCCGGTTCCTACATTTCTCCTGAACCCAAACTGATCTTCCCCGAGGTCGGCTTCTACCAGCTTTTCTATCCTTCTTTATATAAGAGGCTTAACTTGTGCGATTATCAGTCTCTAGACTCACAAACTGACTTATTCTAAGGAAAACAACACATACCGACGCCCGAGAGAGGTCTCGAACCTCCGACGGCGAGCAACCGCTCGTTCCACAGAAAGGCGCCTTCGAGTGTTCGGTAACTCCACCGTGGTAGCAGGTCTAAGGGTGCGTTCATGCTGCAACCTCGCTGCTCGCTGCTCGCCTACATGGCACGGCGATGATGAATCAAACCCACAGAGATTTACCGACCCATTTAGGGTGCACCATCGGAGCTCGCCCAGCTCATTGCTCGCTGCTCGCTACGATCCTTGCCAGACGATGATATTAAACCGGTTTGTGTTTCGCGCTACGACCATCGCCGCCCGGCCTGAAACTTGCACTTTGATTGGCTGCTTCAAGGTCACTGTCGCTAGTAGAGCGGCGTTTGACTGTTGCACGTGTGGAACTCTCGTGCCCATCGCGGACAATATTGTTTGTTAGAGGTAGTTTCAGTACAGGCAACATGGAGTGAAGATCTGAAGCAGACGATTATTATGTCAGAAAAAGCGATCTGGATAGTTTCTGAGCCGTCGTTAGTACTTGTGAAATTATCCGTTGTGAGGACGTTCAGCATTCAAACGATGCACTCCGTACCTCCTCTTCCTTCTCCTTTCCAATAACAATTTTGTAGCGAAAAAGTCTCTGTCACTGTCGCCAGACAATATGGAGAACATGTTTCACACGTCAGCCACTGCATTTGTGCACTTAGCTGCAATGTAACAGCTGCAGGAGAATGTACATGGCGAGCAGCGAGGTGAATGCAGTGTGAACGCAACAAGGCTGCATGTGAGCAGCGAAATGTCAGATACCAGCAGCGAGCAGCAAGCTGCCAGCTGCGAGGTGGTAGCGTAAACGCACCCTAACCCTCCTATCTATAAGTGGGGTAGGCATGACACCATTCAGTTGTATTTTTTAATGTTTGAAAGGAAGAGAGCTAAGGAATGAAATAATGACTCTGGATGCACTAGGGTAGTGACGCAATTCAGAGGCAACAACTGAAAATTGATATTTGACCAGTATTCGAAACCGAGAATCCTTCTTAGGGCAGGCGATGGGCTTGCACATTTGGTTATTGGAGCACGTCTCCCACAGGTCAGGTGTTACGGGATCAGCGTCGTTATCGTACGTGTCCTGTTATTCGAAAACCGCACGAATTTTCAGCCGCATGATGGAGTCGACAATTGCTCATACTCCGGTGGAGAAGACCCAGTCATTTTCAAGGAAACAACCGTCAAAAAGTATAGCGGATAGTGTGTTGTTGTTATGGTCTTCAGTCCGGAGACTGGTTTGATGCAGCTCTCCATACTACTCTATCCTGAGCAAGCCTTTTCATCTCCTCATAAGAATGGCAACCCACATCTATTTGAATCTGCTTACTATACGCGTATCTTGGTCTCCCTCTGCGATTTTTACCCCACACACTTCCCTCCAATGCTAAATTTACGATTCCCCAATGTCTAAGAATGTGTCCTACCAAGCGATCCCTTCTTTTAGTCAGGGTATGCCAAAAATTCCTTTTCTCACCAATTCGGTTCAGTACCTCTTCATTGGTTATGCGATCTACCCACCTAATCTTCAGCATTCTTCTGTAGCACCACATTTCAAAAGCCTCTATTCTCTTCCTGTCCGCACTGCTTATCGTCCATGTTTCACTCCCGTACAAGGCAACACTCCACACAAATGCCTTCAGAAAAGACTTCCTTACACTTAAATTAATATTCGATGTTAGCAAATTTCTCTTTTTCAAAAATGCTTTTCTTCCCATTGCCATTCTGCATTTTGTATCCTCTGTACTACGACCATCGCATGTTATTTTACTACCCAAGTAACAAAACTCATCTACCACCTTCATTGTTTCGTTACCTAATCTAATTCCTTCAGCATCGCCTGATTTCCTAAGACCGCATTCCATTATTTTTGTTTTGCTCTTGTTAATGTTCATTTTATACGCTCTCTTCAACACACTGTCCATTCCATTCAACTGCTCTTCCAGGTCCTTTGCTGTCTCTGATAGAATTACAATGTCATCAGCAAAACGCAATGTTTTTATTTCTTCCCCCTGAACTTTAATCCCTATTCCAAATTTTTCCTTACTTTCCTTCACCGCCTGCTCGATGTACAAATTGATTAATATTGGAGAAAGGCTACAACCCTGTCTTACTCCCTTCCCAACTGATGCTTCCCTTTCATGCCCTTCGAGTCTAATAACTGCGGTCTGGCTTTTGTACAAGTTGTAAATAATTCTCCTTTCCCTGTATTTCACCCCTGCTAACTTCAGAATTTGAAAGAGTGTATTCCAGTCAACATTGTCAAAAGCTTTCTCCAAATCTACAAAAGCTAAAAATGTAGGTTTGCCTTTCCTTAATCTATCTTCTAAGATAAGACGTAAAGTGAGTATTGCCTCCCGGGTTCCTACGTTCCTCCTGAATCCAAACTGATCTTCCTCGAGGTCAGCTTCTACCAGCTTTTCTATTCTCCTGTAGATAATTCGTGTTAAAATTTTGCAACCATGATTTATCAAACTGATGGTTCTGTAATTTTCACACCTGTCTGCGCCTGATTTCTTTGGAATGGGGATTATTACATTTTTCTTAAAGTCTGAGGGTATTTCGCCTGTCTCATACATCCTACACACCAGTTCAAATAGTCTTGTCATGGATGGCTTTCCCAGAGACTTTAATAGCTCTGCGGGTATGTCATCTACTCCTGGGGCCTTGTTCCGACCTAGGTCTTTCAAGGCTCTGTCAAATTCATCTCTCAGTATAGTATCTCCTATTTCATCTTCATCTATTTCCTCTTCCCTTCCTACAACATCGTCTCTAAGTTCATTTCCTTTGTAGAGCTGCTCTATGTACTCTTTCCACCTTTCAGCTTTCCCTTCATTGCTGAGAACTGGTTTCCCATCCGAGTTCTTGATATTCGTAGAGCTGCCCTTCCTGTCCCCAAACGTCTCCTTTATTTTCCTGTAGGCGGTCTCTACTTTTCCCCTTCTTATACATTCTTCTACAGATTTGCATTTGGCTTCTAGCCACTCCTGCTTAGCTATTTTGCACTTCCTGTCAATCTCATTTTTTAGTCGTCTGTACTCCATTTTGCCTGTTTCATTTACTGCATTTTTATATTTTCTCCTTTCATCTATTAAATTTAGTATTTCCTGTGATATCCAAGGACTTTTTGTTGGTCTTGCCTTCCTACCTATTTTGTCCTCTGCTGCCCTCACTATTTCGTCTCTCAGTGCTACCCATTCCTCTTCTACTGTTTTATTTCCCCCTGTTTCTGTCAATTGTTGCCTAAATCTCCCTCTGAAATTCTCCAGAACTTCACTTTCCTTCAATTTATCTAAGTCCCATCTCCTTATTTTCCTACCTTTTTGTAGTTTCTTCAGTTTCAGCCTACAGTTCATAACCAACAAGTTATGATCAGAGTCTATATCTGCCCCTGGGTATGTCTTGCAGTTTAGGACCTGGTTCCGGAATCTATGTCTTACCATTATAAAATCTATCTGATACCTTCCTGTGTCTCCTGGTCTCTTCCACGTATACAACCTTCTTTTGTGATTCTTAAACCACGTGTTTGTTATGATTAAATCATGTTCCGTGCAAAATTCTACCAGGCGACTTCCTCTTTCATTCCTCCTGCCCAGACCATATTCGCCTACTATTTTTCCTTCTCTTCCTTTTCCTACTACCGAATTCCAGTCTCCCATAACAATTAAGTTTTCCTCTCCCTTAACTGTCTGAATAATTTCCTCTAGCTCCTCATATATTTCTTCGATCTCCTCATCATCGGCAGAGCTAGTTGGCATATAAACCTGTACTACTGTTGTCGGTGTTGGCTTCGTATCTATCTTGACAATGATAACGCGATCACTGTGCTGCTCATAGTAGTTTACCCGCATTCCTATTTTCTTATTCATTATCAGTCCTACTCCTGTGATACCCCCAACTGATTTTGTATTTATAATCCTGTACTCACCTGACCAGAAATCCTGTTCATCCTGCCACCGAACTTCACTAATCCCCACTATATCTAACTTCAACCTATCCATTTCCCTTTTTAAATTTTCTAATTTTCCTACCCGATTAAGGGATCTAACATTCCACGCTCCGATCCGTAGAATGCCAGTATTATCTTTCCTGATGACAACATCCTCCTGAGTAGTCCCCGCCCGGAGATCCGAATGGGGGACTATTTTACCTCCGGAATATTTTACCCGAGAGGATGCCATCATCATATGTTCATACAGTAGAGCTGCATGTCCTCGGGAAAAGTAGCGGCTGTAGTTTCCCCTTGCTTTCAGCCGTTCGCAGTAGCTGTGTGGCAAAGCCACATTAGCTGATGTTACAAGGCCAGCTCAGTCAATCATCCAGACTGTTGCCCCTGTAACTACTGAAAAGGCTGCTGCCCCTCTTCAGGAACCACACGTTTGTCTGGCCTCTCCACAGATACCCCTCCGCTGTGGTTGCACCTACGGTACGGCTATCTGCATCTTTGAGGCACGCAAGCCACCCCACCTCCAATGTCTGTGGTTCATGGGGGTGGAGCGGATAGTACATGTCATTTACTTTCCAACGAAAGTAAGAAGTATACCCAACAAAAAACAAGTAACCAACAGCGCCATCACACCAGAGCTTCTCCCTCCCCCTCTTTGGTCAATGACTCACCACTTCCCCAAATTGCAACCAACTCTCTCCACGTACACCCGAGATATTAGGTCCTGGACTCGGAAGATAAATTTATTTTGTATATACACATTGGTCTATTGTTTTTTATTTCACGATTTGTAAATTTTTTTATAAGACACCTTACCAGGTTAGCAAAAAGTACTAATTTTTCATCCCCACCAGAAATTTCAACTGCACAGTTTGCGTCATGTACCTGACCCCCCCCCCCCCTCCTCCGTTGGCATCTCTCTATCACACCACCAAAGACGATAAACATCCGACCTATGAATATCAGTGACCAACGGGTCATGTCACATTAAATTTGGCCCTCTGTTTCTGGCAAGAGGAAGAGCAAGTAAAAGAAGAAAAATGTTCAAATGATTGTGAACTTATGGGAGCAAACTGCTGAGGACATTGGTTCTTAGACTTATACTCTGTAATAAAATAGCTTAGCCAAATATTCAACGAACAACCAAGAACGAACTGAAAGAGCGACCGCAAAACATAAATCTACCTGAAGAACGAGAAAAAAAAAGACTTACAAACTACTTTCACTGAACTACCTTACATCAAGAACAGCACATACACACACACACGGACGAGAGAGGACTCGAGCCTCCGACGGAAAGTGGCAGTGCAGTTCGTAGTAAGGCGCCTTAGACCACACAGCCATTCTCATGTGGTGACCAGAGTACCACGCAGAATATAATCAAAAAGCTCGATCTGTCTGAACAACGTTATTCAGTAGTTTAATTTCAACTGCTTCGTTAATGGCACAATCCCAGTAGGTAGAAGCGCTTGCATGAAATTCCATGTTATTAAACTCCAAAGGGTGAGTGTGTGTAGGCAATGTTCTGCAATAGCAGATTTCACGATTACTTTTGGTCCACAGATCCTCCACAGTTCTAATACTCTGATCAATATGTGACGCCCCACAACTGCGTGCGGTATGACAGACAACCGCCTTACGCACACAAATATCATCCTTTCTGGGCCCAAACAACGTCTTAATCTTAAACGTTGGTCGACGAACATATTAAACACCATATTTCCGCAAATACTAGAAATCCTTCTGGAGACGCCTCTATCCGTTGCATAGTTAATGCAACGTTCGTCGCTAATTTAATCTCTCGTGTACTGTAACCACTGGTCGCAAAGTGACGTCCAGAAGAATAACGCACTACGATGTTATCTACTACGTCATTTATATCGTGATAAGCAATGGTCCTGTAACACTCCACTGAAGTAAGATAACCAATTATTCATTCGAGATTTCCGAATTCTGCCGACTTCAGCTGTATTTCCAAATGTTATTTGGAGACAAGTGGAAATTTGCACCGGGCCGGGACTCGAACCCAGGTCTCCATCTTTTCGCGAGCGGTCGCCTTAACCACTCGGCAACCAGAACACGCTTCCCGGCCAGACCGAAACGTCCATTTGCCACACTCGCCTACATCCCCATGTGTTCGCATACATTCAGTATTATTCAAATGTTCAAATGTTTGTAAATCTATGGGACTTCACTGCTTGGTTATTATTTCGTAGCTCACAAACTACTTAAAGTTAAACTAACCTAAGGACAACACATAAACACAAGCCCGAGGGGGTACCCGAACCCCCAACGGCGAACGGCCGCGCGCACCGCAGCACGGTGCCTCAATGTGCACGGCTTTTGCGCCGCGGCTTCAGTATTATTCCTGCGATGAGGAGAGGCACGTATTTGTCATCATTTGACTGTCTTGGAATGTCAATTACTATGAAACATCTGTTGCAAAGGAACAAACGTTGGTACAAAAAATGTTCAAATGTTTGTAGAACTTATGGGACTTAACTACGGGGTCATCAGTCCCAAAGCTTACAAACTACTTATGAACTAGCTAAGACTAAGGACGGCGCAAATATCTATGCCCGAGGGAGGATTCGAACCCCCCGAACGTAGTGGCCGTGCAGACAGTGACTGGAGCGCCCCAGTCCCCGCGGCCAACGCGGCCGGCCAGACGTTTGTGATGACACCACCGCCATATGTATTAAATCAAACAATCAATTATTCATTATCGTTTTGCGAATTGTGCCGACTTTAACTGCATTTCAAAATGTGGTCTAGCATTTGGTGACAAAATTGGTCCCCTAGAGCACGGCAAAAATCACGATCACAGATGAAGACGTCTCTCCGTTGAGTATGACATGCTGTATTCTGTGAGCTGGAAATTTTTCAGTCCAGTAGCACAGTGGATCTGATGTTCCATATGCTCGCATTTCTTTTAACTGACGACGGTTCGAAACCGTATCTATCGTCTTTCAGAAGTAAACAAAAGGGCATCTACCTGGGAGCTTGTATCTACTGCCCCTTATACCCTGCTGAGACCTGATGGCCATTCTCACAACATTTTTTAAATAGTATTATGTACATGTTAAAGAGTATATACACAAATTTTAATTTTTACACATACAATCAGCATTTTCATTTCCGTATAGCGAAATATCTCTGTTAGATATCAGCTATAAAATACTCTCCCTGTACCTCCTAAATAGAACGCTACCACTGGGTGAAGAAATCATAGTAGACTACCAGTGCGGATTTAGACGTAACCGATCGACAGTGGATCACCTGTGTGCTCTACGGCAAATAACTGAGAAATGCTGGGAGTGTAATACCGACATGCAAGTGCTCTTCATTGATTTGAAATAGCCTATGGCAGTGTACACAGGGGTACCGTAATCAGATTACTAAAATAACTTCAGTTTCCATCTAAAATAATCCGCTTGGTGGCAATGTGTCTAGTACAAACTTGCTGTATAGTCAGCACCAATTCCAGTCTATCAGAATAATTTAAACTCAAAAATGGCCTCAGACAGGGAAACGCCCTGTCTCATTTATTATTCAATCTTGTGTTAGGAAAAATTGATCTGGTGTTTACGAAAACGGACACCACTGGGTTACATCTAGACAACATGTCCCTGATTCGACAGGCCTATGCAGATGATATAATTCTCGTCAGCGGTAGTAGAGAACAGCTCATACTGCAAGCTCGTACTGCAAGCTCGTACTGCAAGATCGCCAGTACGGCAAGCCTTCAAGTCAGTGAAGATACGACGGAATACATGGTCCTGAGTAAGGCAGCAAAGGTACGGGAACCCGCTCACAGTGGACAGTGTCTGTTTCAAAAGAAGAAGTACTTTCAAATATCTAGGTAGCCTTTCAATGATTAGAACCATCACGAAACTGAGTTAAATACAATAATTTCTGGAGCCAATAAAGCATAGTTTAGTCTTCAGGACGTACTGAAAAAAATACATCTGTCGAGAAGATTTCAGATCAGGATTTATCAAAGTATGATTATGCCTGTGTCAATGTATGGATGTGAAACCCTCACCTATAGCAGAAAGAATGAACAAAAATTACATGTTCTTGGATGGAAAATCTACGAAAAATCCATGGCCCTGTAATGAACACACAAACAAGAGAAATGAAAATTCGTAACAACGAGGATTTAATAGAGTTTAACGCACAGCCTGACATTATGCAAATGATGAAGAGGAGAAGTCTGACTTGGGCTGGACATGTAGCTAGCATTAGTTTAAGAAAGGACACCACGTGATGTGTTTCTAGGAGTTGTAGCAGGAAGGAGGGCCCGGCGACGATCCCAGAGAAGTTGCAATGACAAAATCGACAAGGATAGTGAGGACATGGGATTAGGAGCAGGCGAACGGTGGCAGGAGGCTCACAAGAGGGAGCGATGGAGGAGCAGTGTGGAACAGGCATATATGCACTGAGTCCCAAGCCACTGATAAGTAAGTATGAATTCATTATTTTCAAGTGTGTGTGTCATAGTAGTAACAGGGGTTTCGTGAGATATAAGGAAGCAATGAAGGGAATGTGAAAATGTAAGAAATTAACACATTTTGTTGGTACTTACATAACAGTCTTGCTAGGTTGTTGTGTTGATAGCAGAGACTTTTTTTATTTTTAAAAATCAGTTTGAATTCCCAAAAGCCAGGGTGCGTCGTAAAATAAATTACAGCACAGGGGTGTTGTATACCCTAAATATACCATTATCATGAAATTATATATATATATATATATATATATATATATATATATATATATGTCTGTGTGTGTGTGTGTGTGTGTGTGTTTTATTAAATAAGGATTATTCAATCGGCGAGCAAACACATCGTATACCAAGTATAGTTGATGCCAAGTGATTTACTGACCATTTATCCAGTCAAATGGCTGCATGTACTGAAACTTCCTGGCAGATTAAAATTGTGTGCCGGAACCGGGATTCGAAATTGGGACTTTTGCCTTTCGCGGGCAAGCACTCTACCACTGAGCTATCCCGACACGACTCACGGTGCCGCCCCACAACTTCAATTTTGCCAGTACCTCACCTCCTATTTTTCAAACTTCACAGAAGTTCTCCTACGAAAGTTTCACGACTAGCACTCCTGGAAGAAAGGATGTGGTGGAGACTTGGCTTAGCCACAGCCTAAGGTATGTTTCCAGAATGAAACTTTCACTCTGCAGCGGAATATGCGCTGATGTGAAACTTCCTATGTGCTGGAACTGGGACTCGAATCTGGGACCTTTGCCTTTAGCAGCCAAGCGCTTTACCACTGAGCTATCCCGACACGACTCACGGTGCCACCCCACCACTTTAATTCTGTCAGTACCTCGCCCCCCACGGTCGAGTCCCGGTTCCGACACACAATTTTAATCTGCCAGGAATTTTCATATCAGCATAAACTCCGCTGGAGAGTGAAAGTTTCATTCTTGCTGCACGTACTGTCCATTCAAATGCACCATAGGTATTACGAAGGTATATACAAAATATTCGATACCTTGGCAGAAACCTGTACGTACATTATAATGGTCAACAGTCGTCAGACGGATGTAGATAGCATTACGAGCGAATTTCAACAAAACTTGTGGTTGCTTGATACTACTGCGAATGCAACTGTATTCTCTACGGTTATTCTTTCCTGGAAGCATGTTCTCTAGTTAAGACGACGATATGTGACCCATATAGTTGTCACACACACACTTACACAAGCCATAGAAATTGCTTGCATTGTTTATTTAATTGGCTCAGGAGATAAGAACCCGACTGCACTTCTACCGTTCACTTATGTTGTAGCTCGGGAGAGAAATCCTATGTGTGCCCTCTCACAAACTAGCTAGTCATACGAAGTTCACGAGCTAGAGAAGACTCACCCTCCCCGCGACCGAGGAGCGGAAGACGTCGGGATGCAATAACGACGCTGAAAAGTGAACCTCGGCGCGCGCGCCGGCGGAGATGCCTCGTGGGGCGCGTAACAGGGCGAGCGCCGGGGAACCCCCTGCCGGAGCGGCGCCGCAGATGCGGGCTTCCCTGGTAATGAGGACAGGGCTGCCAACAATGCGGCGCCGACTCGCTTTCGTTTGGCGCGGCGGCCGCCCTTTCGCGGGGGGTAATAACTCACGGGGGCGAGGACGCCACGTGACGCGCGCGTCAGCAGCGCGCGCCTGGATTGTCTCGGCTGCCGCCGCCGCGGCCGGGAAAGAGGAACCGCTCGGCGCCGCGCCGCGCCGCACAGTAGTTGTAATTACGTTTTTGTTCGCAGACGTCGCCGGCGCTGGGGAGGCGGGCGCAGGGCCGCCAACTGCGGGAATGATTGATGCAGCCCCAGTAATTACTTAAGCCCCGGTGTCGGCTGTCAGCGCGCGACATCGGGAACGTGACACGTGTCCCAACGCGGGCTACCAACTGTTTATCATTTTTTTTTCGGTTAAACTTTGATAAGCGGCGGTTGTATTTCGCCAGTGATACCGCTTCGTGTCTTTTAGAACCTTCTGGTCCGGCGTTAGAGCTTTTTCTTTTTCTACCTCTTTCTTATATAGCCGGCCGCGGTGGCCGAGGAGACTGAGGCGCTCCTGTCACGGTCTGCACGGCCACTACGGTCGGGGGTTCGAATCCCCCCTCGGGCATGGCTATTTGTGCCGTCCTAGTTCGTAAGTAGTTCATAAGTAGTTTGTAAGTTTAGGGACTGATGACCCCGTAGTTAAGTCCCATAGACTATACAAACAAACATAAACATCTTTCTTATATTTTTATTTGTTTATTTTGTGTTAGGACTCGTTCTCAGTATTTTTGGCACTCTGGCAAACTTGATGCCATTTAAGCGCAGAATTTTCTCCCGTTTCTATCGTCACAGGTATTAATCAGTGCCTGTTACGACGAGCGGAAATTCTTAACTTTCGTCATAAAATCGCTGAACCTCTCTAGTGCTACCACTGCGCCTTAACGCTGCAGCCAACATCGCATTTATCACAACTAACATTAACCCTTTAATGTATTACTTTCTATTTGAAGCTACAAAAGCTACCGCAAATTAATCTATAGTGTGTTATGTACTGAGAAAAATATTGAATAAAAAATCGTTAAATTATTGTGCTGTTAGTAGAAACAAAAAGATCATAGCTGGTCAGCTATATAGGGGAAAGTCGGGTAAGATGGCGACATTAACGTATATTATATTTTTCTGGCTCTTACGTTCAAATCAGATATTTTATTTATCGAAAAACGACTGCTTAATGTAGCTACTTTGTAGTAAAGCTCTTAAACGTTTCCTGAGACCGAAGATTTTTTAGCTAGACCTGTTTTTGTTAGTGACAGTACCGTTCGTCAACTTGCCTACAGGTAGGGTAACATGACGAAATGAACATTTTATTTAGAAAACAAGTCTTTAATTGATTCTTATTTTGTTACGAAAAGAGACACAAACAGTGGCTGAACAGGAAAGCACAACAATCAAATTAACGTCCTGTCTTGCGTGGCTGTGGCTATGCTGATTGCATAATAATTGGGTGACATTACTTCCATAAAGACACCACACTAAGCAACTCGAACCAGTTCTCGGTTGTAACGAGTTAGACATCGTAGATGTTGTCATTTCTTCAAAGTGAAAAGAGTTCTAGAAAAAGCTCGTTCACCAACCTGAAATCTTTAAGTGTTGTCCTACGCACAGAACACGCCGCTCAGGTCGCGAATTCTTTATGTAGTGAAGTTGTATAGCCTTTTTAATGTAAGAACAAGGTGTGTCACACAATATGACTTTTTAGTATGAACCAGTGGACTGTCAATTTTTTTTTTGTATTTTCTATATAAGCTCAATGATCAGATGGTTTATCGAAACTGGATCGTGCGATGTATAGTTGCCCATGACAGGAATTAGAGAGCAATCGTTTCATACATCTGACCATCTCCCTCACCACCAGAGGGAATTGAAACTGTGCCTCCTGCATGGCAACCAACCGCACAGTCCTCTAGACTACGCAGGCGGATAAGTTAATTAATTAAAATGTGATCGAGACATACAATTTACTCTTCTCGCTGGATAAAAATTAAAAGTCGTAGTGGCAGTCGATACTATTAACTGGCGGGATAACTTTGATCTTCTCCTGGTATAAGCTTGTATTCCTTCTTCCATTACTAAATACAAACAATATCTTCGTCCTTCCGTCCCATGTAGGTATCAGTCACCTATTGATTGTAACTTGTGATATAACAAAATAGTGTACTATCGTTAGACTAATTAGAATGTGATGCGTGGCTCGTGTATCAGCGTTTTGTAAACCTTGGAAAAAGAGCACTTTTGTTACCGGGCATAACACGGATGCAGTTGTAATATGCTGTGTGATTTTATGTTAGTTGGATGAGATTATTATAGGAACACAGGCCGAACGTTAATTATTATGGACAGCGCTCAGACCGATATCTCTCATCACCGAAAACAGACTACTTGCAAACAATTCATCTAAAGTTTATTGTGCGTGTCTGAAATAGCTTTGGCAATCCATCCATAACAAACGGACTGGTCTTTTGTCTTCGGGGGGCTTTGTTCATACATAACAATGCGAGCCCACACACTGCTTCTGAAATAGAAGCTTTCATTTAAAGCGTTGAACACGGCCAACACCCATCTTCACGCATGCGTCTTATGTCTTCATCGATAAGTACACCAAGTTATTGGCGGAAAAATTTCAATAGGCCTATTTCCCTCGGTTTGTGACGGCATTGTGTGCCCAAGGACTAGAAACAGTTTGTCCAAGTGAAATATTTAAGCCGGCCGCGGTGGCCGAGGAGACTAAGGCGCTCCAGTCACGGTCTGCACGACCACTGCGGTCGGGGGTTCGAATCCCCCCTCGGGCATGGATATTTGTGACGTCCTAGTTCGTAAGTAGTTCATAAGTAGTTTGTAAGTTTAGGGACTGATGACCCCGTAGTTAAGTCCCATAGACTTTACAAACATTTGAACATTTTGAAATATTTAAGCGATCACAGGAATTGTTTCAAAACTTAGAGAAAGAAAGTAGATTGTCGTAGAAATGGTTAACGGTTCATTATCGTTACTTAAAAGAATTTTTCCTCACAATAAAAATGGTAACAGCTTTCCATTTGTTTCTCATTGTGCTTAATATCTATAGTGGCCTTTCGCAAGTGACACAGCCGAGTTTATGTCCGATGGATGCTACCTTCGGCAGTGATGGTATGACATTGACCAGTAACAGATAGAGGGAATGACAGCATATGACCCTCACAAAATATTTAAGGTGTTTTTGGTGGCGTTTTATCGATTCCAACTCTGATTTCTGGATCCTGTAAAGAAAAAGTCCTACTGTTTTAGTTATTTATTTTTCTATGGTGCACTTCTTCTTTCTTAAATTATAGCGCTTCTTGGAATGAGTGTGATGATAAATCTACTTGTTTACATCTGCAAGTACTACACGTAAGCAGCTGCACAACACTATGTCAGACTGAATAAATGTTATGTAACACTGCAGTTATGAGAGATAGCGTCCTGTGGCAAAATTAGATACGTAGCAGATACGACATATTCTGTGACGATGGACGGATGAAAGAATTATCGTATATAAAAATCTAACAAAGCCTTCGCAGGTAACAACTATCTGCTATCAGTTTCTCTGAGTAAGAGAAATTTTGAAAAAAAAAAAAAAATTATGTATAAAAATTAAAAGAGGTTGCGATAAAAGTATGTGCGTACCCATATAATTACGAAAGCTCTGTACACATTTTGTCTAAGTAAATTAGACAAGAGTCCATCTATTGATATAAATATCCACACTGATAAAGTCTTCTTGGGTTATCAGCCGCGTCAGGTCGTCACCTCAGAATGACGCTCTGCCGCGACTGATAACCCAAGAAGACTTTATCATCGAGATACGCCGAGAAAGTGTAATTTTGTAAATATATGTAAATATATATATATATACATTAACAAAAGAAACAGCTCTCCTACCTTTAGTCTTAGTGTAATTTCTTGTTCATGGGAAGGGTATGACGTACCTAGACTCATTCTAATACTATGAATGCATATTGCAGGTTATTTGTAGCAAGGCTTTAGGGACCCTGTCACCCTGTCACCCTGTCACTGTAAGAGAAGATATAAGTAGTGACGCTCGGAAGAAATACTTTTACGTTAACAAATCCAAAACCAATAATAAAATGTTGTGTTCGATATTTCAATAATGAATGAAAATGTAACGATTTATGTCTATGCGTAGGAAATGTTAAAGGAAACGTATTGCAAAACAATTACTTTTAGAATTATTGAATGTCCGTCTGTCGTTTGTACGCCAATCACGCAAAAACTAATGAACAAAATGGGATAGTGTTTTCGCAGATGTATCGTTGGAGTTTTAACTAAAAGTAAGGAACACATTTTTATGTTTCAGCTTGATACACTGTCTAGAAGCTGAGTTACTTACACAAACTTAATTTTTTCTTTTTATTTTCTTTAATGGGCTAAAAAGAGGAAATCAGGTAGTAAAGCTGGTAAATATAAACAAATATATTTATATATAAATGAATCCATACGGTTCATGTAAATTTTTAATACAAATCAGCGCTCTTTTTATTTAGATACATATTATTTATTTTTGTTAAAAATAAATGGTGAGATGTAAGTAATGTTTATAAAAACAGTCATTTACTATCTTTTGAGAATATTCACATGTACTTGCAACTCTTGAAAAGGTTTTAAGAAATAACTCATTACAATTCTAACATGTGGTGTGACTAGTGAATAATCACACGTTACAGTAAATAATTTCAGATAACTCCCTTATCATTAATGATAGGAATGTGTTACATAATTACTCAGTTATTAATAGAGAAACTTCAATAAGGTTGAAAAACTTATGTTTTCTTCTCGTTTTTGTTAGTATAGCTCAGAAGACATGTTATGTATTTGAACATTTGAAATTTGGCGCAAAAAGGACCTTTTTATGTCAATCCTGTGAGTATTTATAGCCATTCTAAATTTACTCTACAATTTCTTAGGCAACCATGTTGATGACCTCATAATCGCGATTACAGCTCCTAAATACCCAGGCTGAATCGTCCGCCATGTTTTCCCCAACATGGTTGGAATTGCGCTGCACTAACAGCGTAGAGGCGCATGCCCTGCTGTCTTTCACAAACGATTTCGCGAAAACTAACTTGTAGAAAAAATTAATTTTTTCGCTGCTTAAGTCATTATATGTCAGCATTGTGACGAAATCGGCATAATTTCTTGAATAGCCATAGTTAGTACGATATTGTCTTTGAAATAAGAGACAGCGCTAGGTTAGGAAAAGTATGCAGTAAAAAATAAGGGCTGCTATGATATTCCGTTTGATGCATGTTACACCGTATGTTGCTGCGGATGAGATTTTCCTGACATATTGAAATTTATTTTAAACTTAGCAGGAGATCTTTACCTTTCACTCAAACTGCTAAAATTCATTTTATGTAGCGAACTCATTTTGATGGTGATAAGGCGAGCATGAAATATAGTGTGTCTCATACACCGTTAGAGGTATCAAAATGATATTTTGGCAAATGATAACTTGCAAAGTGGGGCGTATTTTTCAATACGGTTACTACGCAAAACTAACTGTCGCGTTAGTGAAGGAAATGTAGTTTTTTTAACGAAAAAAATTGAAGTTCGGGATTTATTAATAACTGTACAGGTACAAATGTTTATTTCTTTGCTTGTTGTCCAACTTGTTTCAGACCTACTACTCAGTTTGCAAAAACTAATAGGAGTTAAATTTCCTAATAGTAATACAACGAAAATTACTAAATCTAATGTGGATTTTATACGAGAATATTAGAAATGACAGATAACAAGAAACCCTTCACTACCTAATGAACTGACTTCATCTCATTTCCTCACATACTAAATATTGAGATATTTACAATGTCCTTTTCATATGACTGAAAAATGGAAATTGAATATTACATAGAGACACAGTGCTTTTGTAGATTGCAACTATTGAATTTAATGGGTTAAGAATTTAGTTCATACCAGTATCTTCAAGTATGGACGTTATGCAGTAACAACCTGTGCCTAATTATTAGGAGATCTAAAATACTGAAGACAAGGTATTACCAGACGGGCGAGCGGATCACAATGCTGCATGTTTAAGTGACATTATCTCAAGTTACACACTTCTATTTGGAGGCGATGAAAATTTGATGTATTTTGAACATTTCATTCGCTTAATGTGTTTACCTAACTTAACGGAAAAAAAGTTCCTCGCATGTCGAAAATTCCGTAACGTAGTCAGAAGGTGCATGTTCGTAAACCATCAGTATATGCTCTTAATAAACTATTACCGCAAATAAAAGTAAAATGAGCATGACGTATACTTCTTAACGAACACATTGATGAAAGTTCCACGTCCATACAGTGAGTAGTTTGTGAGTGTCAGCAAGTTGAATGAAACGCGAGCTAACGCGCGAGCTTCGTCCGGAACGTGGCATCTCATACAGCTTGTGGAAAATATGGCAGACAGTTCAGGTCGGGTTTATAGGAGTCTTAACCGCGATTCCACTGACCGGAACATCGAGGACTTTTAGTATGTTAACCAGGCCATCATACTGAGACTATTGCAAGAGGTTTCGCTTCTCCCCTATTTTTTTCGCTATTCAGGCCATTACTTTGCATAATGCTCCTGGACTATGTCCACCCTCTTCCTATCTAGGCTCTCTAGCCCATCGCACATCGGCAAACAACGAGTGGCGGCGTCGGCGTCGTTGGCGGCAGTGACAGCGGTGATATATGACTGACTGGAGCAGCAGTCACCGTTCAGCGGTTAGCGGTCAGACGCGGCAATCAATTAATTTATTAGCGCCGTCAGCGGCGATTAGCGCACTTCCCGCCGGCACTTGTCCGCCTGTGAAGCGCCTCTCTGCACTCTGCCTGTGGGCGGCCACTCAGCGAGGCCGCCCCGCCCACCACCGCACCCACACACATACATCCAATCACGCACGCACTCTCCCTCTGTCTCTCTATCACACACACAGACATAGACTTCATGCGCACAGTTACGCACGGGTTAAAAGTAGGCCACAGTACGACATAAAAGCTTAATTCTGGTAGGAGGTATCCAAATAAGAATTTACTGTTATAAAGAAGCTTAATTTTAGCAATAAAATTAGCAAAAGGTCAGTGTGAGCTACCGGCTACTCCCAGCTGCTAAACCTTGATTCCTGGCGCAAATTGAGAACTGACTTGGTTCAATTTACTCTAATAACAGAAAGTTAACGACACAGTGGCCAATATACGTAGCATATCACACGAAATTACACACTGGCATTAATAAACAAACCACCACAATTAAAGTTACACAGATTTCATACACCGCCACATAACCACAAAAGGTTTGAATACACCAGGCCATTATCAAACTGCAACTATCAACACATACACCGCATTTATCTGTTGGAAATCACTGGACTGAAAGACTACAGCACATTTCCGCGCACGATCGGAAAAAATATTCCGAAATATGTATCTAAGTTCAAGTGTCTAAGTTAAACATGCTAGACAACGAATTGCTACCGTCTCCACTGACACAAGAGCAGAACCAACCTTATCTTACCAGGATTCCGGCACAAAAAGAAAGCCTAGCGGCCAGGAGGCCCGAAAAACCTACTGGAAAGTTGCGAAACCCAGCGGTGGTGGGGAGAGAAGATCGCAAGACTCGCCCTGGAGAGGACTCGTCGACTGGCTTGTAACCAAAGGGTGTAGAAACCTCTTTAGTCGCATAAGCAGCAGGTGTTGGAAACGACTAACTATCGACTCTGAGGCAGAGAGAACCATGCAAGCGAGCTGTAACTACCCACATTCAGACAGCCACTAGATTCTCGCACATCCACTTAAAAGTGAAACAAATACGCATTCTCACAGGAAAAATAAAAATTATTAAACAACAAAATCCTAGCTATATTAAGTAACATTTCAGAAACTAATATTTTAAAACATGAAATAAAAATGCTATTCCCCATGCCTTGAAAAGAGTTGGGTTCTAGTTTTAACAAACTACTAATATAACGACATCAAATAAATTAAAATTTTATTAAAAATATATGGAAAACGACAGACGGTCGTCTTTCCGGGTGAATGCTCTGTCTCCTGCTATCTTCCATTAAGTGACTCCTGACTCAGGGCTGACCCATAGCCATTACTTGCTCCTTCTTCATCTACATGTGATACACTGCAAATCACATTTTAGTGCCTGGCAGAAGGTTTATCGAACCACCTTCATACCATTCATCTACCATTCCATTCTCGAATACCGTGCCGGAAGAAAGAACATCTGAATCTCTCCGTTTGAGTTCTGATTTTCGTATTGTATTCTGATGGTCATGTCTGCCTACGTAGGTGGGCGTCAACAATATATCTTTGCATTCGGAGGGGAATGCTGGCGATTAGAGTTTCGTAAGCAGACTACGCCGCAACGATAAACTCCGTGGTTTTAATGATTCCCAATCCAGATTCTATTTCATTTCCGTGACGCTGTCTCCCCTGTATCGTGAAAATACAAAACGAGCTACCCTTCTTTCGACTCTTTCGATGTCTTCCGTCAAACCCACTTGATAGGGATTCCACAATGTGCAGCAATACTCCAAACGAGGACGATCAAGACAATTGTAAGCAGTCTCTTTAGTAGTTCTGTTGCATCTTTTAAGTGTTCTGCCAATAAAATGCAGTCTTTCCAGTTTAACTGTGATTTAATAATAATGAATAGGTATTCAGTGGAATTTACGGCCTTCCCATTTGATTTATCTTGTAAATAAAGTTTAACAGATTTCTTTTCGTGCTCATGTGGACGACTTCAGACTTCTCATTATTTAGAGTCAATTGCCAATTTTTACACCACACTGATATCGTTCTGCAGTTGTTTTTGATCTTCGGACGACTTTACTAGACGAAAGATGACGGCGTCATCTGCAAACAACCTAAGAGAGCTGCTCATATTTTCTACCAGATTGTCTATGTAGATAAGAGAAACAACAGAGGACCAGAGACACTAACCTGTGGAACAGCGGATATCACCTCGGTTTTAGTCGATGCCTTACCATCAATTACGACAAACTGTATTATCTCTGACAGGAAATTCCCTATCCAATCTCAAATCTGACGTGATATTCCATAACCACGCACATTCATTAAAAGCCGTTCGCGTGGTACGGTGTCAAAAGCCTTCTGGAAATCTAGATATACGGAATAAGTCTAAGATCCTTAGTCGATAGCACTCATCACTTCAAAAATCAAATATTTGTAATTGTATCGGGGTCAACTGCGTTGTCATGAGTCCGTAGCTTGCAAACTACTTAAACTAAGGTAAACTAACCTACGGACAACACACACACCCATGCCCCAGGGAGGACTCGAACCTCCGACGGCAAGAAACAGCGCGCTCCTCAACGAGGCGCCTTACACCACTCGGCTAATGTGCGTTTAGACCGTCATGTAACACACCATCCTATCTCAGGAAGTCTACTCGCCGAAAATATTTAACAGTTTGATGTCTTCTCTTGATGAAGGAAGGATATGACATTCGTTACTTACCACAGTTGCTGAGCGTGGCCACAAGGAGGAGTAAAAAAAAATCGTTGATTATGTGTACTGCTGACTAATTCATACACAGCGATTATGACATTCTTAGTAGATACTGAGATTTCATTTCAAACTAAGAGCCCAAATGTTCCTCAGTAGGATCTCGAGATATGGTTTCATGTACCGCGGACGAACTTGCGTCGTTAAAACCAGAATAATTACTTACATGTTTTTACCTGTAAACCGGTGACGTTGGACGGGCGAGTCTATTTGCACGGAGGTAAGGTGGATATGTAAACAACGTGTGCTGTCAGCGATAATAGTAGACTCAGTTTCAAAGTGTCTTCACAGCAATGTTGCCTCTATTTAAGTTCCAACCCTCATATATATGTCAAAGCATGTTAGTGATTTGCCAAATTTTTCTGACCCACATAAGCCACACGCCCTGCTGTATACTCGAAAAGTAGGGAAACCAGTTCAGAAATGTTCCGACGTTCCTGTTTAAAAAACTCAGAGTAGTATGGAACATGTGCCACAGCTCTTATTACGACCTCATCGCCAAATATTTGGCACGCGAACTTATTCCTGGTGTTTTGGGTTGAAATAAAATAGCAGAATGTGATGTTGGAAGAGAGCAGTCAGGGCCAATAGGGGATAAAACAGTGATAGTGGCAGTAGAATATGTGAGTTGATGGAGATGGTAGCATTGGGCGGTGGCAGTAAAAAAGAAGGCATATTGGGGAATGAAAAAGGGACGAGTTGAAATCATTTATAAGCAATGGCGGTGAGGAACCCTTTCACAGACCAGCGATGCTCATCGGGAAACATTTTGCCTACTTTCCTGAGTGCCATGCGCCCACGTGTTAAAGTTCTCAGTCTAGAAGTTGCAAGCCTATTTATACCGATCCCAGTAACATGTGCAGTGTGGATTAGATAGTGACTGGAAAGTCAGACAGCAGCCTATGGGGAAAAACAGACAGCGGCAATGTGATAGGCTAATATGCGACAAAGACATGGCAGAAAAATGGTGAAAATGGCAGAGAATGAGACAGTTATTTGGAAAATCGAGATATATGTGAAGACATTGGAAGAGAACGATAGGAAATAGTGTCAATGGCGAAAAAAATACATTGGGAGACACATATACACAGCGGAAATGTAAGAGATATACTAGGTTTGCAAACTTCAGTACGAGGAAACACTGAGTACTGTGATAAATGAGTGGAAATTTGTTTGTGTTCAAACATTTTCTATGAGGAGATGGAATAAGGCCAAAGGAAACGGCTTCCTCACTTTTCTTTCACTTCTATTAACAGATGGAAATTTCCTCCTTTTTATCCGACAGGGGTATTTTTACCTGGTAATATTAATAATAACACAAAGACACATCCTATTCATTCTCAGATATTGGAACTTTTCGCGAAATAAGCAACGATTTTTATTTTTGTCCTCGCCTCCTCCTTTTTGAGATATATGTTGTTCTAAACACCTGCGTGATGAAAAATACGGTGCAGGGACAGATTACTGTGATGCTATGTTTGCAAATATGAGCCATGGAGGCAACAAGTATCCTGTAGTAATTTGTCGAGCGCGAAGAGAAAGAAACACAATAGCAATGGTGTGTTTTACGGCCCACTTAAGATCTTATTGTAATCTTAGAATTTCTTTGCAAATGTTCGGAGAAAAATAATAAAAGTGTAAGTAATAAAAAATTATTGTTGATACGAGTACTGCTGATAATACCTATGCGCCCAATACGTAACATTCTTTCTGACCGTATTTTAACAAACAGCCAAAATTATTTGATATTTGAATTTAGCTTTGACATATTATTATTTTGAACTTTTACCACTTTAAACTATTATTTTAATATTTCTCCCACATTTTCATTACATTTTTTTTTGTTAAAATATTATCAGCTGTCTTGCCTAGGTAGTGTATTCAAAGTTTATTTTCTTTGCCTGTACTGGTTACGAATGACTGTGGCCAGGAAGAAATGTAGCGTACATGTGGCGTTCGGACGAGTGACTATAGGCTGGATGGAATACAGAGTATATTTCGCCAGAAACTCTGTGTTTCATACGCCAGATTGCTTTCTGAATTTGATGATTTTCTTATTATAACTCAAGCGTTGTATAATCAAAGGAACGGTGCACCGAAAATTTTCAAAAACGCTTCGTTCTTAGGAAAATGAATTATAATCGACTGTCTAAAAACACCATGTTAGCAGTAACACCCGCCATCGATGGTACGATAATTACAGATTACTCTCGCAGTTGTTTACCGTAGCGTAATGTGCGATGAATTACTTTGTGATGTACGAACATCTTAGATGGTGATTCGAAATCTTGGTCAGAGGGTTGCCTGCATGGTAGTTCTACGCCCTCTGTAAAGAAAAAACTGAGTCAAAGACGAAACGATCGAAACAGAACAAAACTAAACAACGTCCAAAAGGTAGCGATCAAACCGAAGAACCGATGGGGAAAAAACAAAAACAACAAAAAAGCAAAAAACCAAAAAAAAAAAAAAATAAAAAAGCAAAAGAAAACCAAAAAAGTAAAAAACGGATCAACACATGACCGCAAACCATTGATCTCCCTGAAGACAAAAACATATGAAAAGAAAAGAAATATAACCACCACTGACAATTCTTATCCTCGTGCTTCCTAAAACGTTTTCGCACACAACTGACAAAAAAAAAAAAAAAAAAAAAAAAGATGTTCAAATGTTTGTTGATCTAGCGGACCAAACTGCGTGGTCATCAGTTCGTAGCTTACAAACTCCTTATACTAAGTTAAACTAACCTAAGGACACCCATGCCCCAGTGACGATTCGAACCTCCTACGGCGAGCAACCGCGCGCTCGGCAGCGAGGAGCCTTAGACCGCTCAGCAACTCAACCGCGGCACTGAACAAAACTTTGTGTATATATTAAGTGCTAGATTTATGTGGAATTTAGTATTACCACACTTATTCTGTTTGTTATTTTAGCTGTAAAAGAAAACGTAATCACGGTTTCAAACAAACTATTAGCTCATTATTAGGCGCAGAAAAATGTAAATTAAACAGTCATATCTGAATTACAGAAAAGGTAATCAATCTACGTTAAAAGCGTCCATAGCAACCATATCAAAGACAAACATTTTAGTCGCCACATTGATGCTAATTGATTACTTTCAATATATACCATAAATAGCGATTAACTGCTTAGAAAAAATACACAAGGTAATTTTTTTGCACTGTATAAACTTCTCTTCCGTTTCATTAAGGAACGACATTTGTCACAGAAATCTAGAGCGTTCTTTTTATATTAAACTACTAGTATCAGAACGTCATTCGCAATATTCATTATTAAAGCATCTCCCAGGTTACGTGCATATGCTTCAGAAGACCATTGTTAAATTTGTTGTTACGTATTTCACGGAATGTTAAGGAAATAGACCCAACGCAAATTTTAGAGGGAGAATTTATACATATTAAATATTGCAGAACATAGACTGTTTAAGTGCCCGAAATACTTTTGTGGAAAAGGGCTAAAAAATTATGGTTGTGGCGGGTTTCGATCCGTCGTCCAAATGCTTTGCCGCTGCCCGCTTCACTACGGCGAACAATTACAAAAGTGTTCCTTCTCTTACTATTTGTGGCAGTTGTTGACTGATGCTAAAATGGCATTTTTAAATACTAGATTATAATTTATCGTACTATGAATGACGTGCTTTTGTTTATTCTTCAGTGCGCCACTGCTTTGAAATAACAACACTTACGTTATAATAAGAAAATCATATAATACAGGAAGCGTATGCCAAAGAGAGTTCTGGGCGAGGAATAACACGTGACATTTCATAACGCCTGGTGTACGTAAAATCAATAGGCGGTGACAAATCGCCGTTTTTTTTTAAATATCTCCTCAACGTTGCGAGTTACGAAAAAAACATAAGACAGAAAATTTGTAGAGAATTGTCTTCTCTACAAATTTGGTTATTCAGTTTTCGTATCAGATGAACCGTTTTATTGTAAGTACAATTACATTCGAAACGGCTTTCTTTAATGTCACTAACGTATTTTTTGTCCGAAAAATTTGAAAAACAGAGGTTCTGGTCTCTGGCGGTTAACTATTACGTCTGTAAAATTTCCTGCCCATCGGTTGAACGGTTCGACCTAAAAAGTGGGAACACGTTACGGAGAGACAGACAGACAAACATACATCGTTAAATCGCCGTTATTTTTGCATTTATCTCTGAAACAGAGCAAAGTTGTAGAGAATTTTCTCCTCTGCAAATTCGGTTATTCACTTTTTTCGTCAGATGAAAGGTTAAACCGTTATATTCATTTAAATTTCGAGCCGTCGAAAGGCGATGGCAAAGACCCACTTTAAATGTTACTACCGTACCCTAAATTGGGCCAAGAGTTTTCTCAGTAGTAGTTATACTAGTGCTATCACCTGTTCTCCTCTAGCAGGTCACCTGCGACCAACAGAGAAATATGCAACGTAATTTTTGTACAAGAATGTACCCATGCTGCACGGAAATTTCTGCTGTTGAACTCAAGTCTCGTGGAGCTGCTGGCCGATTAGAGCGTTTCCACAGTTTCATTTCGCGTACCCCTAAAACGTAACCTTTGTTAGTCCTGTAACTTCTCGTTACATCGAAAAGAGGTTCTTAAACATTTACCTACTCCAGCTCACAAAGTAATTTCTTCGGAGTAATCAGGCATGTCTATATTTTTCGTTTCAATTTAGCCAACTAGTTAGGGCGGCGTGCTGCGAGTTATGATTAACTCAGACGCAACACCTTGGCTGTACATTGCGACCCACCCCGCAGGAGATTGGGTGGGGCCGGGCCACCGGCTCATAGGCCAATCTCATCCCGCCGGTGGCTCCGCCTCGCCTTACGAGTCGGGCCGGATAATTAAGTCGCGCGCCTGCGCGCTAGGCCGCCCGCCTGCCGCTGTTGTGTGTTTGGCTGCGGGCTCGCCAGGCGCAAAAGGTAGCCCTTAGCCGCTGCACTGATACGACTTCCGTCATGGAATACGTAATGAAGAGGAAGTTGTGACACCTAATGAAGTAACCCCTGTGGAACACTTTTGTGTTAAAGAGTTCTTTTACCGCCTCATAAATAATGAACACTTAACAACAACTGTAAATGCATTGCTATATTCTCAGAATGGCAAGCTTTAACTGCAAAGTAACATTTTATAACCGAGATAGCGCTGACGTCCTTCAAGAAGGGCGCCAATGATGGCTCCGTTTTTCATACAAGTACTTACTAATTCGCGCACAATGTCGTATTTCATTACTTTGAATCTCCTGCGTCCATTTCAGATCAATTTTAGTTTGTATTATTAACTGCAAAGTGGTACTTTATGGCTGCAAAGTTGTGGTATTTCTTGAACATTCTTTAAATTTTACGACATTTATATGCATATATTTCATCTTATACAGTGCTTCAATAATAATCATTCATTAGATGAAAATTCTAAAACATTCAATTTGACGTCTTTGCAGAAAGATGGGCAATATTCCAAAACTAATGGTGTGTTTCTGAAAAAAAAAATCACTTATAACGTTATAATTTATAAGGTAATTTGTACCCTCTGAAATAAAATTAAAACCAAAAATAATTCCGCGCTATCTGTGTTAAAATAGAAATTCTTCTGAGCTGTTTGTCGCGTCATGGGAATATATTTCTCCAACGTTTCGGATCCGTTGCAGGAGCCTTACTCAGGGGATACTGACTTGCTTCCCTCTCTGTTTGTCTTATACGGCCAACAGGAAGGGAAGGAATAACTTTATTGGTACTTGTCTTGGTGTTTCTGATAGGTGGAAATACGGGAGGAAGATGCGCTTATTGCTGTTTGCATCGGTGGTTTTGATAGGTGTTAGACAGGAAGGTGTACGCTTGTTGTTGTATGCATGTAATAAGTCAACAACGGCGATAACCGAAGTTTCCTGGTCGGTCTAGTTCTTCGGAGTAGTGACGTTGCTGCCACACTATCAGGAGTGCCCATCTGCGGCACAATGGCCCATCGTACCGCTCTGTGATTACCGTCTCCGAGCCGCCAAATCTCGTAGCCAAGACGGTGAAAGTTTGTATGCGTCTTCTCTGTTCATATTGTTGGGGTGTTTACTGATCTAAATTGCTTCACGAATTTTCCTCTTCGTTTTAAATGGCTGTTTAGAGACCACTTGTACATCATTAAAGTTAATATTGTGGCCACACTCTTCCTCGTGTTCTGCAACCGCTTTGGTTATCGTCGTTGTTTGCTTATTACATACATACACCAACAAGCTTACACCTTCCTGTTTTCCACAAATCAGAACCAACGATGCAAATACCAATAAGCGCATCTTCCTCCCGTATTTACACTTATCAGAAACACCAGCGCAAGCACCAATAAAGTTATTCATTCCCTGCCTGTTGGCCGTATAAGATAAACACAGGAGTAAACAAATTAGTATTCCCTGAAGAAGGCTCCTGTAACGGATCCGAAACAATGAACAAATATACCATTACGCTGCAAATAGCTCAGAAGAATTTCAATTTTAACAATAATGACCGCGAAAGCCTACGTTCATACATAACATTTTATTGTCAGGATAGCATTTGACAAGGAATGTTATAAACACGTGAGTTGTGGGATTTTCTCCTTGGTTTGGTTAAGAGGCGATAATAAAATAGCATTTACACAAAATAATTTATTAAATATTTAAGCCACACATTATACTTACTGTGAACTGGATGGCTCGACAAGTGTTGGCGGAGGCTGTAAGGCGCATGCAAGCGTTTCGCGGCGTTGGCCGTAGATCTCTGATTACGCTGGCGACATAACTATTTCACACTGGCCAGTAGATCAGCGGTCGCCGTCGAAGCTAGTACTGTGCGTTAACAGGCCGTAAATCCTGCGGAGTTTCGTCGTGGCGGTGCTGTGTAATTTTCCCATCTTCTTCGTCCAAACGTGTTGTGTTGTGCTTCGACCAGAGGTAGCGGCGCGGTGTAGAGGCGGTGCGTCCTTGCCCTGGGGTCGACTCGACGGCCTTTGGCCTGCAAGTCTTCGAGTGGCAGAACCTTCGGCGGAGATGACAGGTGACGTCCAGGACAACACCGAATCCTATCGTTCTGGCCAGTCATCTTGGGAGAGTACTTATGTTGTTGTTGATCTCCTTCCTTAACACTGCTACTGGCGATAAGATTCCTCTATCTTCTTTCTCCAACTTCATCTTCCACTCTCCGTGGCTGATCACGACTCAAATTCCCACTTGTGCTATTGCTACTGTTACTGCTGCTACTGTCAATAGTGCCTATATTAACTCTATCTCTCTGGCGGCGTCTCCTTGGCTGAGTTATTTATTTGATGGACCTGGCTCGAGGTGAAGAACTTCAGGGTCCTTGTTCCTCTGTCTCGTTGTACAGTTTCCAGAATGATCGATCGTCACGTTGCTGTGGAGGTCATGAATTTCATGAATTGACCTTTAAAACTATAGACAGTGAAAATTAAAATATCCTTTCGTGCCGTTAATGCTCCAAGTCGGTCCGTTTTACTTACAACACCCCCACACCCCTTAGTTGGCAAGTTCAAATGTTCAAATGTTTTTAAATCTATCAAACTGCGTGGACATCAGCCCGTAGCTTACAAACTACTTAAAATAAGATACAGTAACCTAAGGACAAACACACACACCCTTGCCCCAGTGAGGACTCGAACCTCCGACGGCGAGCAACTGCGCGCTCCGCAGCGAGGCGCCTTACACAGCTGGGATACTCCACCGCTGCTAATTGGCAAGTGTAGAAATTATTTATTATTTAAAGAATACGAGGTCAGTCTTCCTTTTTCCATTGTTATTATTTAATGCCGGTACGGGCAGGCTGGCATCAGGTTAATACGCCGCTCTTCAGCCAAAAAGTTACACTTATTTGGACATGGAGTAAAGGTACAGAAAAGAGAGATAAACGCAAAATTTTAAAATACGATGGCGTGAAAACTGGTGGATAAAGTACAATGAATGTGATCACTTTAAAACACACACATAGAACTGAAACGGACACGGTGGCTAAAAATACACTGAAGTTAAAAAACCGCGACGAGTACGGAGGCACTGATACAAACACACGGCAACACACTGTTGTGCCTGTTCGGCGGTTGCTAAAATCTTAAAGCCACACGAAGAACATGACACTCTGCTTAACAATGAACGGCGCACAGTTAAAACTGAAACACTAGAACCCCGCGGGGGTTGGGGGAGGGATAGGAGGCACGCAGGAACAGCAAAGGGAGGGCTGTGGAAGGGGGAGGGGGAGGGATAGGGTAACGACTCCTGGGGATGGATAAGGAAGGGAGAGAGGTGAGAAAATTATTTATTATTATTATTGTTGTTGTTGTAGTTGTTATTTTCAAGCCCCTGATGGGAAAGGCTTGCAGTAGTTATTATGCCACTCTTGATCCGAGCATTTATACAGATTTTCCATACGTGTACATACAAAATAAAACGGTGATATTTCTGGAGAACAGAAGTGATAGGAACATATATGTCAGACTTAATAAAATCACATAGATGAACAAGGGACATGATGTTAGCTCTTAATTTTTTATTTCTTTGTTTATTTATTTTTTACCTAAAATACATAAATGTCTGAGCCCGAGGCGGCTGATAAGATAGGTATAAATCAGGAGGGTGGGCGTCATCCGGGAGAGGAGGTGCCGAAATTTACCCTGGGAGTGGATGTGGAAAGTGTGAAGGTGTAGGGAGGGATATGTTGGTACTGGTGTGGCAGAGAGAGGAGGAAAACCACAGGGATACGGGATTCTACATTCCTGGCGATTAAAATTGCTACACCACGGATATGACGTGCTACAGACGAGAAATCTTACCTACAGGAAGAATAGCTTTACGGATCATTCGCACAAGTTTGGCGCCGATGGCGAAATCTACAATGTGTTGACATGAGGAAAGTTTCCAACCGAATTCTCATACACAAACAGCAGTTGACCGATGTTGCCTGGTGAAACGTTCTTGTGATGCTACATGTAAGGAGCAGAAATGGATACCATCACGTTTCCGACTTTGATAAAGGTTAGATTGTAGCCTATCACGATTGCAGTTTATCGTATCGCGACATTGCAGCTCACGTCGGTCGCGATCTAATGACTGTTTGCAGAATATGGAATCGGTGAGTTCAGGAGGGCGGAACGTCGTTCTGGATCCCAACTCCCTCGCATCACTAGCAGTAGAGATGAAAAACGTCTTATCCGCATGGCTATAACGGATCGTGCAACCACGTCTCGATCCCTGAGTCAACAGATGGGGACGTTTGCAAGACGACAACCATCTGCAAGGACGGTACGACGACGTTTGCAGCAGTATGGACTATCAGCTTGGAGAACATGGTTGCGGTTACCCTTCACGCTGCATCACAGACAGGAGCGCCTGCGATGGTGTACGCAACGACGAACCGCATGGTGATGGTCGCATCCGTGTTTGGCGACATTGCGATGAACGCATATTGGAAGCGTGTATTCGTCATCGCCATATTGGCGTATCACCCGGCGTGATGGTATGCGGTGCCATTGGTTACACGCCTCGGTCACCTCTTGTTCGCATCGTCGGCACTTTGAACAGCGGCCGTTCATTTCAGATGTGTTACGACCCGTGGCTCTACCCTTCATTCGATCCCTGCGAAACCTTACATTTCAGCAGGATAATGCACGACCGCATGTTGCAGGTCCTGTACAGGCCTTTCTGGATACGGAAAATGTTCGACTGCTGCCTTGGCCAGCACATTCTCCAGATCTCTCACCATCTGAAAACGTCTGGTCAATGGTGGCCGAGCAGCTGACTCGTCACAATACTCCAGTCACTAGTCTTAATGACTGTGCTATCGTGTTGAAGATGCATGGGTGGGCATCTGTGCCTGAACCCGCCATCCAAGTTCTATTGGACTCTATGCCGAGGCATATCAAGGCCGTTATTACGGCTAGAGGTGGTTGTTATGGGTACTGAACTATGCACCCAAATTTCGTGAAAATGTATTCACATGTCAGTTCTAATATAATATATTTGTCCAATGAATACCCGTTTATCATCTGCATTTCTTCTTGATGTAGCAATGTTAATGGCCAGTAGTGTATTTTGCGGGTGGCGTATAGATCACGGATATGTTCAAGGAACTTTAGAAGGTGAGGAAAGGGATGAGATCTTAGAGGATCCACGTGGGGGAAGGGAGGCGGATCTATCTTTTTTATTTTAATTTATTATTATTTGATTACTGCTCTTCAGCCGATCGATTTTACGAAGTTTCCAATTCTTAACTAACAACAAAGAACGTTGATAAAATACGAAGAATTTGAAAAACTTGAAAGGAGATTAAAATTAAGATAATATACAAAAACAAGGAATTAAAACAACCACGGTGGTTAAAATCACACATAAGTAGAAGTTTGAGGTGGTTAAAAACACAATGGTGGAACACACTGAACGACGACTAAGGCACTGATTAAAATACACGGCAACACAAATATTCTGTCTATTCGGTGGTCGCTTTCGTTTTAAGGCAGAGTTGAAGCACGATACACTGACACTGGCCCAAAGCTAAAGGCGAACTGCTAAAAATAGTGAGGTACAGGTACCCAAATGGGCTGCGGTGGAGTAGCCGAGTGACCTAAAGCGCCTCGCTGCGGAGCGTGCGATTGCTCGCCGTCGGGGGTTCGAGTCCTCCCTGGGGCATGGGTGTGAGTTTCCCTTAGGTTAATTTACCTTAGTTTAAGTGGTTTGTAAGCTACGGACCGATGACCACGCAGTTTGGTCCGATAACATTTGAACATTTCGTACCCACAGGGGACAGGTTAGGAAGGGAAAGCGCGTAGGAAAAGGACGGGCTGTGAAAGGGGGGGGGGGAGGATGGGGAAGGAAAGCGCAAGGACACTTTGAGATGGAGGAGGGGAAGCAAAGTGTGGGAGAGAGTGGGACGGGAGGGGGAAGGAGAGGCCGCGTCAAGTACGGGGAAGAACTAAGTTTGATGGGACGGGTAGATGTCGGCACGGAAAGCGTCATCCAGGATGGGGAGGATCAATCTTCTTTTTTTTTCATTAATGTTATATTGTACTAATATATACATGCCACTAGGCTGGCAGCAGCATTAGGCCTAAGTGCTGCCGATAGAACGTGAAATGCATGAACATGAGGAATTAAAACAGGAAATGGAGTTAAAACAATGGAAATTTAAAATTACAGATAAGACGATAAAAAGATATTACAGTTTTCACATATGATAAAAATACGTAGTCAGTTGAAACAATGAAGGTAGTCTGATAATACAATGAGCCACGCTGACGTTAAAAACATGTATTATGACAGCGAAACACTGACAATACGAAGAACACTGGAGATACTGTCAGTGACGTATGCTGAGTTTGTAACTTGGGCTATCATTACTATCTCACTTTTTTTTTTTTTTTTTTTTTTTTTTTTTTTTTTTTTTTTTTTTTTTTTTTTTTTTTTGGTAGACCCGAAGGGACCGACGTACCGTGCTCGACTGCTGCAAATGTGCTAAGAACGTTTGTAAAAATGTGACTTGTTATACTGAATCTGTCTCGCAACGCAATAGTTTAAGCAAACTTATGTTAATATGGTAGAAAGTTTAGCGATTTTAACCAAAAGTTTTGGTCAATTTGAGTACGTAAAATAGTTTGATGCCAACGGTAACGGTCGGGACATAGTATCCGCTTGCAACCTTACGCTTTGAGATTTCACTGCGTTCGATTGTTTTATGTAGTAAAGCTTTTGAAAACTCTCATTTTAAAGTTTGCGCGGAGAAAATCGTATGAGAATTTACGTAATGGGGCTTAGACAAATTTTCGCCCCGTTACACAATAGGCCCATAGTCTGGCAATTCAAAGGAAGAATGCACTTTCAGTGGTCGATAGCAGCCACGGGAACAAGCAACATCTCATTTTCTAACGCGGGTTGCCCGGTATTTCATTGATTTTGTAATTTTTTGTAATCAGAATGAGCCCCGGAGGCCTCGTAGCGGGGCGTGGTTGTAATTGAGCAGACTGGTGTCTTATCGTACAGAATAGTTCTAGGAACAGATGAAATTTCTTTTTCTTTTCTGGAGGGTAATTAATTTTGTGAAAATCGCGGAATCATGTGCTTCCCACTGTAAATCTTGTTGCGTGGTTCAGTTATGCTTGTTATGTGACTAAGCTCCACGTCTAGATTTCCATGTAATATTTTTATATGGTGAGTGTTTCAGTTTTTGGGATACTGTAAGATTTGAGCGGTAGATACCGTTGCGTGTCACATGTCTTGCACTAAAATCAGCTGAATCATTTTTATTTCCTTTGCTAGCTAAAAATGGAGCGGTTAGTGCATGCAGTGTAAGAGTGGTTGATGAGCGAGTGCGTCTATGAAGAGGGATATCCTTACGAGTCCAATAAATCCTTTTTATCTTTCGTTTTCCATTCAGTGTAGCGTGAAACATGTTAAAAATTTGTATGTTTAGGAGACCAGCAAGTCTATTAGTTAATTAATCTTACAGCCTGTTGCTCAAAATGTTTGTCTGCTGGGCATCGAGTATTCGCAATCAATTTTTTGTTTATTTGTAAATTTAATTTGTCTAAGGGTATGGTTTTATTTGCATACTATCAGAAAATAAAAATATCTTGTGCTGAATTAGTCGGACATTATTATGAAGAGATTTTCCTCCACACGTTTAAATTTAACAGAGAAAGCTAGAATCCTAATGACAGAAATTAAATAAAGTAACTAATATCAGATGAGTGATTAGGATGCAGGTAAAAGCTGAATTCTGGGCAGTTGTCATAGTTTACCCCAACTCTGCATCGATGGTTGTGACAATTGATTAAATACCCGGGGTCGTGTTATCCGTTGCGCAATTTAGTTAATAATAAAATTTTGGGTTTGAAGCCTTTGATGATTAATTTATATATAAATAAAGAAATCCGGCAGTCATCTGTCACAGCATTCGGTCAGAGCGTGAACCATTTACTTTTATTAATAATGCCCATAATAGTCAGCGTTACTAGCTGGTAATTAAAATTAAATTCAAAATTAAAATCCATTTAAAACGAGGGTAAATATGCAACTATTTAATTACACACCTCCCATCCATTTTCAAGAATTAGTACTAAGAACTGTCAAAGTCCGCAGCACACTATGAAATAAATAACAACAATACAGCAGTTGTGAAACGTAACAAATAAAGAAACACGCTCTTTGTAGCTTTAAACTGAGGCTGAGTTCGCGAAGAGCGAGTCATGACCGTTCGGCACACCTCGGAAGCGCTCGTGCATGTGTTGCGACGAGAGATTCCGAAGCCTTGGCCTGCTGTTGGCCGCATACCCCTCCCGACCCCTCCCTGCTCCTAATCGTAGCGATGGCTACGGCAGTGAGCGTCCAAAGCTCTGTTCTCTCACTGTTGGAATGAAGCGAACGAGACGTATTCGACAGTACGCGCTAATTCTTAGTGACAGAAACTGGCTTCTATTGCCATTTTTGTTAATATTGGTTCTTAATTTCTGGTTTGCTTTAGATATGGGCATCGGTAACAGTTTTAATAGCTCACAAGACACGCTACTGGACACTGTTTAACACGTAACGTTTGCGACACTTGTCTTCAGGCGGTGGACGCAGACCAAAAACACACACTGACACACTTAGCACAAAAGCACAACACTGAACGAAGCACTGCTAAGACTGATGGGACAGGACCCCGTAGTGTAGGGAGGGGGATGTTGGGAAGCGCGTGGGAGGGGTGTAGGAGGGAGGGTGGGGGATGAACCTTCTTTTTTTTCTGTATTGTTATTTTCACGCCGACAGGGTCGGCAGGCTGGCAGCAGCATCAGGCGCTGCTCTTCAGCGGAGCGTACATAAAAAACCATGGCACGAGGTTAAAGACAATGAAGAATGAAAACCATGGCTCGAAGAGAACACTGATGAATTACAAACAGGACAATGGAGACAACAGTGCATGCATAAAGCACATGAACAAGGCCACAGAAACAAACATATAGACAGTTAAAAACAGTCTATGCCACGATGGCGGTAAAATCACATTGAGAACAGTCACTGAACAAACGAAGAAGTAACACGACGACACTTGTTAAAAAGAGAGGTTGTTGTTCGACGCACTGTGAAGACTCATACGGAGACACAGATGCACTGAAAACTAGACGACACTGTTTCTAAACTTCTTCACTGAGGCCTCCACAGGGGGATGGGAGGGGAAGGTAAGGAAGCCCTGGGGAGGTTCGGGAGGTAGAGGGGTGAGGAAGGAGGGGGGTTGTCGAGACTCCAGGGTGGGGAAGGGGAAAAGCGAAGCGAGCGGGGTGAGGGAAGAGGAGGGGATGGGGAAGGGGGGTGCTGATGCTACAGGGACAGGATCAGGGTTGATAGGAGGGGTAAATTTCGGGACGAAGGGCGTCATTCTGTAGGGGAAGGACGTGGAAGTTGCCTTATGAAATTTAATTCTTTTTTACTTTTTTTTGTGTTTTATACCAGTACACTGGCAGGCTGGCAGCAGCACTATAGGCTGCTCTTCAGCCGAGAGTAATAAAAGACATGTATGAGTTGAGAATTAAAATACATGATAAGAGATAAAACAACGGAGAGACAATGACATAGACAAGGCGACAGTTTGGAGTACATTACAGTAGACATGATTAAAACCACATTTAGTTAGTTAAAAATGATGAGCCACAGTGACCTAAAAACAAAACATGTAGGACGACAATAACACAGGACGGCGAGTACACGGAGACACTAATTAAAACACACGGTACGACGCTTGTCTGATTGCGGTGGACATAGTTAAAAAACATACACTTCACTGGAGCACAGCACACAACAATTGACGTAGCACTGTTAAAACTGAAGGTCTAGGACCCCTAGGCGTGGGGGGGGGGGGGGGGGAGGGAACGCGGGAGAGAGGAAAAACGGCGGGGAAGGAGGCGGTAGGGAGGAGCCGTAGGGACTCCAGGCCGGGGAGGGGTAACCAAGCGGGGGAGGGGAATGGGAGGGGGGAGAGGGGGCCCTACATCTTCGGGGGAGGGGGGGAATTAGAGCTGGTAGGACGGGTATATGTCAGGACGGAGGACGTCATCAGGGAGGGGTAGGCGGCGGAAATTACCCTGGGAGAGGACATGGAGGGTGTGGAGATAAAGGGAAGGGGGGTATAACGCGGTAGAGGAGTGGCAGAGGCCCAGGGTTGGTGAGGATGGTCAATCTTCTCATTTTTCCTCCTATTTGAAATGGAATAGCCCATATTACTCCTGAGTACGAGGACTATGTTAATAGTTTCAAATGAATCTCTTTTTAAGTCACACATAATAAAGACACTAAAGTGTAGCCTGTTCAAAAAATGGTTGCGACTCACTTGCGTAAAACAGCTGTAGTAAAACGAAACAGAGCTGCTCGTGGGACGGTAAGCGTAGTGCCGCCGGCGTCCGCTTGGCCAGTGAATATAATCGGCGGCTACGGCGGCTTCAGGGCGTGCACGCGCTCTCGCCTATGCTGCCTCTGCCCCTGCCGTCGCGCCGGTAATGAGAGGGATTTGGTTGCGGGCGCACGTCGCGCCGCGCCAGCCACTCCTCGCGCCCGGCCGCCGTAATGATAATCCGCCGCAACAGCTTATGTGCCGGATTAACAGCGTCGCACCGTCGCCACCTCGCACTTCCCCTCACCTGTAAGCGGCGCAGGGAGACTACATGGCGAGGGCAAACAACACCGGCATCGCGGCTGGCGCGCGTGCCATCCACTGTGAGGAAGGAATCGACGTCACCACTGCCGATACACAACCTCCTGAATTTCCCCTTCACCAGCAGATGTTGTACTACAGTCCACCTGAGAAACGGTTACCTAACAGTAGTCGCCTACGAGTGGATCACCACCTGTTGAAATGTTCAAATGTTTGTTAAGCTTATGGGACTTAACTACGGGGTCATCAGTCCCTAAACTTACGAACTGCTTATGAACTACCTTATACTAAAGACGACACAAATATCCATGCCCGAGGGGGGATTCGAACCCCCGACCGTAGTGGCTGTGCAGACCGTGACTGAAGCGCCTCAGTCTCCTCGGCCACCGCGGCCGGCTACCACCTGTTGAAATGCCAGGAGGAAGAGATATATTCAACTGAACAGTCTAATGCCATCCTCCCATGGGACTTGGAAACGCACATGGAGGAGGACGTAGTGCTGTTGCAGCGAGGAATTCCACGTTCCACTGCCCTGCGAAGCGTGGAATGAAGGATCCGGCGTGTTAGATTTTTGCTTAGTGGAGTGGAACGTGGCCAATGAAAAGCGACCTGGTTTTCATGTGAAAAGCAGAAATTTTGATCAGCCATAATGCAAACTGAACCCTGCATTTCGTACCTTGTTTCGTTTTAGCGCACGATGTGTAAATATAACCTTTTTAAAGCGCAAGAAAATTGAAGAACTTTTGAAAACGCACGATTTGTTACAATAAATTACCGGACTCTACATATTCATAGCTTTAAACGATATCGTATTTAACGTTAGTCAGTGTTATAATTTGTATACCGTGAAAGATTATCGTTCCTATGCTGCGGTTCAACGCCATTCTATGAAAGGAGAGTATTTATGATACTTTGTCATAGATGTCCCGACGAGACATAGCGTAGTTGGTAGCGATAGCGTAGTTGGTAGCGCGTTGAGTTTTTTTATAATATTTTGCCAAAAGTGATTTAGTCGTACATTCTGCTATCATTATGAAACGCTTTCAGTTAATGTACCGTCTTTGTGTTTCTTGAAAAAAAAATTACAATTTGTGAAAGAGTATTGAATGCAACGTACAGGCATAAGACGGCTGCTGTATTCAGTTTTATTTATTTATTTATTTATTTTAGCCTTCTCTAACAGATACCGTGTAATTTTACGCACACCTATCTTTGTAAAGACAAAGATCTACGCACCAGCCCGCAACGGGAGAGCGCTGCGGTCGCAAATCACGATGGGCAGCACGTTCAGTGCTGTAGCTAGATAGTCAGCACGTCCGACCTGCGCCACGTGGGGACAACACGTCTCGTGTAAGGACGGCTTGAGTTTTGGTCAGTTACCTAATTGTCGGTAGGTCACTACCGATAATGACATTGACAGCGATGCGTGGAACCATGGCAGCAGCTGCATAGCGTGCGGTTGTTTCCCGTCCCTTGGACATAGGAATGTGGGTTATCCTTAGGTTAGTTCAAGTACACTGCTCAAAACAATTAGGGGATCGGGTGAGATACCATTCACAATATAAATATGGTAACCTATTTTCCAATCTTATATTAGAAACGAAAATAAAAATTCGGAAAACATTTCATCTTCAAGTGTTCATGAAAACAGCTTAGAAATTATCAAACACTAAAACAATTAAATATGCATAATGTACAAAATTATAAGTGCACTCTCCAAAGAAAGAAAAAGAGTAATAAAATACAAAGACTAAGACATTAATTTAACTCAAAACTTTATTGTGAACATTATTTAGTACATCTTATTTTTCTCTTTCTGTAGTGTGGGCGTGACAAAGGATTCCCGGTAAAAGTTGGGTTACACCGAGGGTCTGCTCTTAGTCCTTACCTCTTTGTCCTGATTATGGATGGGCTGGTGAAAGATGTGAAAAATGAAGCGCCATGGAATATGGTGTTTGCATATGATGTGGTTCTTTGTGAGCAGAGCATCGATGGACTTGACGAAAAGCTGGAGGATTGGAGGAAGGCACTAGAAGAAAGAGAGATGAAAATTAGCAGGACGAAATCAGAATATTTAGCACTGAAGGATGGGCAGATAAGGTCTTGCAAGATCCAGGAGGAGGAACTGAAGTAGGTCTGTAAATTTAAATACCTGGGTTCGTACATACAGAGGGACGGAGGACTGCAAAGCGAGGTACAGGACCGAATAAACTGTTGTTGGATCAACTGGAGGAAATGCGCGGAGTGTTGTCTGACAAGAAGGTGAGCAATGGGTTGAAAGGGAAAATGTACAAGTCGGTGGTAAGGCCTGCTATGATATACGGGGCAGAGACATGGCCAATCACAGTAGTCCAGGAAAGGAAGATGGAAGTAACTGAAATGAGGATGCTGGGGTGGATGTGTGGGGTAACAAGAAAGGACGGAATTAAAAATGAATTTGTTAGAGGAGTTGTGATAGTGTGACCCATAGGAAAAAAGATACAAGAGAGTAGATTAAGCTGGTACGCACACTTGCAGAGAAAAGGGAAAGAGTATATCGGAAACAGAGTTGAAGATACAAAGATTGAAGGAGTGAGAAGGAGAGGAAGACCGAAGATGAGGTGCAAGGATAAGATAGCGGGGGACCTAAGGGAGAAGGGATGGAAGAAGGAAGAAGCAGTGAACAGAGTATTGTGGAGGAGAAGGATCCAGAGGAGCAACGCCGACCTTACTTGACGTGGGACAAGGGTATGACACAGAAGAAGATTTTTCTCTTTTTGTCCATCGGCTTCTACCCTTATATCTGCCCATTAAAGTTTCATATTCATGCAGATCAATACTTACGACATCATATATCTTTGTCCTTCAATAGCCGGCCGCGGTGGCCGAGGGGACTGAGGCGCTTCAGTCACGGTCTGCACGGCCACTACGGTCGGGGGTTCGAATCCCCCCTCGGGCATGGATATTTGTGCCGTCCTAGTTCGTAAGTAGTTCATAAGTAGTTTGTAAGTTTAGGGACTGATGACCCCGTAGTTAAGTCCCATAAGCTTTACAAACATTTGAACATTTTTTGTCCTTCAATAATGAACATCGGGAAAGTGGTAAGCGATAAACTTTGTTCCTTTCATCATTTTGTTGGGGTTGTCAGAGAGAAAATGTTTCGTAAAGATTATAAATTATCTTCAACATTAACTGCAAGTCGCTACGTGGTCTCATTGTCAATTACTTAACGATGCTGCAGTTTTCGTTGTATATGACGTGATATCGTATGAACTATGTATCGTAGGTCGCTTTTGCAACCATAGTAAATGATTACTGACCTTAAAAATTATTTGTACCAAATTTGGTTGAAATCGGTCCATTGGTTTAAGAGCAGATGTAGAATATTAGCGCATGATGCGGCCGTTTTTAACGACAGTCATTGTTTATGACCTCATATCTCCTTACGTAGGTGTCGTATGTCGTTCGTACCCCGACAGCGATTGCTGCCTGATAGTTAGAAACACGCGTACCAAGTATTGCAATAGCTTAGCAGGAGATCTGAAACATACATTCACACATACCCACATATACATATACACCCTCTTTTACAAGATGTTTAGACTGCTTACATTTGTAATTTGTGTATCATACAGTACGTCATGTTGTTGTTTCAACTCTCTGTTGAGGTTCACATGGTGTTTACTTAGCACCATGGGGCAACCGTAATAGCGAAAGAATAATTTCCGTTGCCTTCCAATTTCGCTTGTGTTCATATGCATGGCGTGAGTATTATGAGGTTAACAACCAGCTTTTGATTGATATTTGTCAATTATTTCATTAGTGCAATATCAAGCTCTGCACCGTTGTTGGTGGTATTGGTCTGGCTGCAGTGCGTCTGACAAGTGAATTCAACACGCTCAGTCCGGTTTAATCTGCAAATACATCTACAGAGATACTCTACGAGTCACATTGAAGTGCATGGCAGAGGGTTCATCGAAACACTTTTATGACATTTCCCTATAGTTCCATTCTCGAATAGATCGAGGGAAAAAGGAACACTTAAATCTTTCTGTTTTCGGCACGATTTCTCTTATTTTATTATGATGATCATATCTCCCTATGTAGGTTGGTGCTAAGAAGATAATTTTATGTTCACATTCTGAAGAGAAAGTTGGTGAAAGAAATTTCTCAAATAGATTTCGCAGCAACAAATAACGCCTTTCTTTTAACGATTTCCACCCCAACTCGTGAATCATTTCCATCATACTCCCTCACCTATATCTGAATAATTTCGTTTACCTCCTCATACTTTCTTCCTCATCGGCAGAGCTGGTTGGCATATAAACCTGTACTACAGTAATCGGTGTTGGCTCCGTATCTATCTTGACTACGATAATGCGATCACTGCGCTGCTCACAGTAGTTTACCTGCATTCCTATTTTCCTATTCATTATCTGACCTACTAATGTAATACCTCCAACTAATTTTGTATTTACAATGCTGCACTCACCTGATCAGAAATCCTCCTCCTCTTTCCACCGAACTTCACTAATCCGCACTGTATGTAACTTCAACCTATCCATTTCTGTTTTTAAATTTTCTCACTTAACTACCCTATTAATGGATCTAACATTCCACGCTCCGATCCGTAGAATGCCAGTTTTGTCGTTCTTGATGCCGACATTCTCATGAGTAGTCCCTGCCCAGAGATCCGATTGGGGAACTATTTTACCTCCGGAATATTTTACCCGAGAGGATGCCATCGTCATATATTCACATTTCCTAGGGAAAAATAACGACTGTAGTTTTCCCTTGCTTTCAGCCGTTTGTAGTAACTGTGTGGCAATGCCCTGTTACCTGATGTTAGAAGGCCAGCTCATTCAAACATCCAGACTGTTGCCCTGTAAATACTGAAAAGGCTGCTGCTCCTCTACAGTAACCACACGATTGTCTGGCCTCTCCACAGATACCCATCCGCTGTGGTTGCACCTACGGTAAGGTTATCCCACGTAGGCAATGTCTGTGGTTAATGGGGGTGGTTTTCACAAGAACCATGCCTACCTAATTTTTATTATATTTTGACGAGACATGCATGTAAGAAACATTAGGAATGGATCTTAATAGCACAGCCTAGGATATTGGAGATGGTTTAAGAAAATTACATTAGTACAGACCTTCAGTCGTTACTGATATCGTGTCAGAAATTGCCGATTCTGGCTTATTAAAGTACGTGGAAAACTGACACCGTCGTTTGAGACCCACATCGAGGTGGATGATAAGATAGGCGCGAAGAGAGACGTATCTATAGTTACTCTATGGCGATTCATCGGATTAGCAACAAAACATACGGCCTGTGACAGATCGCTATAACTTTCCACCACAATGTAGCTATAAAGTATATTGATTGCAAACTGTATTTCGCCAGTGTTACAGATGTATGAATGTGATGTTTTGGTGACGAATGGTAAATAACTCCTCGGAGACCAATTCAAACTGGCTTCAGCCATTCCACGATTGAGTCGCAGCTGTACAATT
The DNA here is from genome assembly GCA_026315105.1 of Locusta migratoria. Lineage (NCBI taxonomy): Eukaryota > Metazoa > Arthropoda > Insecta > Orthoptera > Acrididae > Locusta > Locusta migratoria. The sequence goes on from CM048746.1 coordinate 323,230,271, forward strand.
GACTGAAGCTAATCCAACAGATCGTTAATAGTCTGTATTCAGGCGTGGCCTCCTCTGACATCAGCACTGACAATACTGAAAAAGGCTAAAAGACGAATAATCAAAGCAAAGCTACAGGAGAAAGCACTCTCTGAGCTGTGCTGGTAGCATTTGTTGGCCACTTGAAAGCACATATTCATGGTATTTGAAGTTCAGAACTCAAATACCAATCAGTCAACCCAAGCTGACGTAAGCCTCAAAATTTCGCAACCAAATCCGCTTTGAAGGTTTTCGAGTACCTTTAATTACCCGTGTTAAAACTCACAGTGGAATGGCCGAGCGCTCTAAGGCGCCTTGCTGCGAAACGCGCGGTTTCTCCCCGTCGGAGTTTACACTCCTCTCTCGGCCATTTCTGTATATGTTGTCCTTAGATTTGTTTTAGTAGTTCGTAAGCATAAGGACTGATAACTACAATAGTTAGGTCCCATAGATTTATGAACATTTCATTTAGGACAAGGACGTTAAATATTTACAGTAAAGAGGAAATTTGTGATACAAACTGCATCACTTGTTCATCACCAATTTTTCTCTCCTATCTCTGGTGAAGTAATCGGGTATGAGTGGTTCACTTCTAAATATTTCAACAAACGAGAACTGTGCGTAATTGTAAATGTAGATTCCTTTCTGGTCAATGTATACAACAAAAACTGCGAGTATAAAAGTTTAATTAACATGTGAACGATATTCACCATGGAGGAAAAATTATTTCTTTCGCTTATTTTAAGACGTTTCTTATTATGGCATGCGTGTAATAATTAACATAATCCAAAGAAAATTGACCCAATTTTTCAGTATTGTCCGAAAAAACGTGTAGTATTGTTTTTATTTAAACAGTCTAATCTTAACAGACTATTGGCATGCACTTTTCATAAACAATTATGTTTATTTGTGTTAATTACCATATTTGACGAATTTTATATTTAAATGGTGCTGCGAATTACTGACCATCGATCCTACGATTATTTGATTGAAAATGTACGATGCTGTCCAATAAGCTACGATCGTAGTTGCAAATTTCGATTTTATGGTGAGTAATTAAACATCCTTGGAATACTCCAAGGTCGAATCTATCGGGAATTTTTTAGAGTTGCGTCTAATAGCTCAATGATGTAAGTGTTCCTTACCTTACGTACCATACTTGTGAAAAGATACAAAAACATGTCGCCTTTTCCGAAATTTTCAGAATTACTTACCTTATCACGTTCTTTTACCTACCGATTGGTTCCTGAAAACAATTGCAGGCTTTACGCTTAAAAGTAAATAAATAAAATAAGAATCGTTTTTAAACTATCATTATTCGTTTCGTTCGTCAGCTAGGTAATTTGGAAGAACGCTTGCAAACGATATATATCGAAAGTGTGACTGTGACGGATGGAAACGATAGATATCTAATAAGCAAATGTCGAAGCCTAGTTACATAGAACATGTCATGATTTTAAAGGATGAGTTTGGGCAGGAGCGTAAGAGTACAGCTTAAATTGTTGCGATTGAACAAGCAACGCTGGCACGGGGATAATTATGTTCGCTGATGTGCACCTAGGAAAGTAACTCTCTTTCTGTCGCTCCGAATACCCAGACGTGTTTCTATTCGTTCTTTAGGAGCCTTTCTTTTCTAAATTTACACGTTCTTAAATGGGATTCGTCAATTTCGACTATTATATTATCACCAGTAATTGCAGTTGTTTCATTCGCCACTGTATCACAGCATACTTCTCTACAAAACCCGAAGCATTTGACGAGCGAGGTGGCGCAGTGGTAACACACTGGACTCGCATTCGGAAGGATGATGATTCATATCCACCTCCGTCTATCCAAATTGAGGTTTGCTGAATAGTCAATTTCGAATTGTCTGACCAAGTATTCTTCATGATAGTTGTTGTTTTACAACATTTTGAACAGTACAAATGACACTGAAAATCGCAGTCAGAACTATTTATACTTACAAGGAATGTACTTGGGCTCGAAATAACAGATATACACCAAAATCGTATGAGAGATTATGTAAAGATCCCTTACTGCACTAATGATACTCCCGCATCTGCAAAACTCTGCAGTCGTCCGTTAAAGGCCTCTGCGTGTGCCATGCCGCATTGCATTTTGACCTGCCGGTTCGCCAGTAGGGACGGTGCAATGTACCTCCGAAGTTGCGTTTTGTGACGTTATTTGTGTGGTGAAGCGTCAAATAGGACGGCGATTGGTAATCAGTCCTCCTAATGTATTGCGATTGGTTGAGATGAAGTTACGAAGAACCCTCCTACGTGAAGATGGTATTAGTGTAGAAGATGAATCATTCGTATGCTTTCTCGTATCTGTTATGGTACAGAAATATGAGCATAAGTTAGGTACTGTTGTTGCAAACTCATAATAATGATAATAGGGATGTTAATTACCAACAACTCATTGCAAGCGGTAGTGCTACAGTAAGTGCGGGAAGAGGCGATGGAAGCAGTGGCAGTGAATACCAACAGTCTTTCGGGAAGAAGGTTAAAGTTGCAACTGTCATCACGGCTTTTGATGACAATTCGCTAGAGAACATGTACGATGATTATTACATAATTTATAGTTAAGATATCTGCATTACGTATGGCGTCTACAATTACATCTACAGTGCTATCTAGAGCATGGTTGCAGAAAAACGACACCCACCAGCGCATTGAGGTGTACGTAGAGATCCTGTAACCAAACGTTCATACAGATATGTTTGTTCGAGCCCATGTACTCTCCTTGTTAGTTTTACAGTTAACTGGCCTTTACAATGGACACAATTGTTTTCCTCTTTAATTGATAATAAATTATACTCCTATCAAAATTCGATACTACTTTCTATTGTACTTGATCGCGGAATTAAATTACGGCAGGATAAGGTTTTAACACGCGAAATATTCGCGTGAGTCATGCTCCTGGCACGTAGTCTTGGAACTGTGAAATTGAAATGAGCGCTGTTCTAGGCTTGTCAATGATCGATATATCGATCTGTCATAGTCGCACCTTCGATATATATCGTTTGCAAGCGTTCTACCAAATTACCGTCAACTTTTAAGCTTCGAAGAGAAGTGTGAAATAAAGACGTTTGGTAGGCCGATGCCTCAGCTCGAGACAAAGCAAGCACAAACAAGCCGAGGTAAGACATTCTGCATATCTTTTAACGAAAATATATCTAAAGGGGGGAGGCGGGGGGGGGGGGGAGCTTTCCTCCGCCGCCACTCGAACAGGTGCGCCAGTCAAATTGTCCCTTTGGACGCCGAGTGGATGGCGGGGAAGGCGAGGTGGAGTATGGGCCAGTATCAAGATCGGGCATCTACCAGTGAAACAGGTGAATCCCAGTCATCTAAAGCACCATCCGCCACTGCTGTAGCGCATATCATAACTGCTGGTTCCGTCGATACAGACATAATTTTCCACATCTAAGACGTTCACCAGTGTCCATAGTCGTGTCAAAACGGATATATACCTTCATTACATTACATTGACAGTAGTTTCAGAGACAAAATCACGAGTGGCAGTTTTAGAATTCCGTTCTGTTGTTTTGTGCGGGGCTCCCAGAAGCGCTGGGCCCTGTGCGACTGCACCGTTTTCACAAGTCTAAGACCGGCGCTGCATCAGAAGCCTGGAACGACTGGCAACTTGTTACACGTGACTGGTTGTCTCAGCTTAGTATTTTTTTCTTCAAAATTTTCCATTATCAACCCTTTCATGCACGAACTATCAACACGAAAATGAAGTAAATTTCTGATACTTTATTTGTTAAATTCAGCTCTATCTTGTGCAGAATTCATCATAATTTACCTAAAAATCAAAGTTTCTTACACTATTATGGAGCTGACGTCAAATGAGAACAGTGAGTAAGAAAACTGCTACATTTTACATGGAACACATATTAATAATATCAAAGAATACATTAAGAGTGTACACTATTTTGTATTTTTCGTACAATGAAATTACTTCAGGCACTCAGGGCACACAGCAAGTTTACACTTTTGTCAAATGTAACGTGTCAGCAATTCCGATCATGACATCACTTGGCATTGGGATCACCTGGCTTGGCTGGCCAGTGTTATACCCCATCGGAGCGGTGCTTTCTTTTCTTTTTTTCTTTCGATGTACAGACAACAATGTACGTTCATCTGAAGGCCTGTCTCTACTCTTTCTTGTAATCTCTACTTTCCATTTCTTTGTTAGCCCAACGACTAACACTGCCGTGTAGGAGACATTCTAGCACTCATTATTAGTCCTCAATAAGGCACCTGTGCTTTTAAAAAAATGACAGAAATGAGACAAAAAATTAAGTGTCCTTAGTTGAGGACGCGGCGCATGAGAGGGTTAACTTATTAGGTTGCCTGACATGTTGAATAGTCTTTCTTTTTTTTTCAAAAATGTTTGTAAATCTATTGGACTAAACTGCGTGGTAATCAGTCCGTAGCTTACAAACTACCTAAACTAGGGTAAACTATCCTAAAGACAACACTCACACCCACGCTCCGCAGCGAGGCGCCTTAGACCGCTCGGCTACTCCACTGTGGGCGTTTCTTGTTTCACAACTGGACTACCTGATGGTATTCTAACGGACGAAGTCTATCGTGAATCAATAAATGTGAAGGAATACCGCTGTGATGGTTATTATTAATCATTAATATCGTCATCAGTCAGCTGTGGAACTAACGTTTATCAAGATTATATCAGCAGTACGGTAATGGTGCTCAAAAAGTGTGTAGAAGGACTCTCGAGTTCATTTCCTGCGCGCATTTAGGAAATAGAGAGACGAAGGTTCAGAAGTAGATGCAGTGCTTCTCAGGAGAGAATATTGATATTCAGACAGGTGGGCAATCGTCCGCCAGCATTTTATCTTTCCGCCTCTACCCGGTTCTGCCTAGGGCGTTGACACGCGAAATAAACACTATTTTGCCTTTATAATGTCGTAAAGCCGCACGTGCAGGCAGAAGCAATAGCAGACGGAGCGGCGTCCGGGTACATATAGCAGCGGAGCACGCGAACGATAGGCAGAAAGAGGCGACTCAGAATGAGAGGGCGGAGGGAGGGAAGGGGTGGGGGAAGAGAGAGAGACGGGCAGATAGGCGCACTGTACGCGCACAGCGGGTGGAAAATTACGTAAATATTAGGCGGAAGTTCTCGTCGGCGTAAATCTATGAGCGCCACGGCGCACCGGAGCGGCCGCGATAAAGGAAACGCGACGGTAAATTAAACATTTAATTACGTCAGCACCGTCGGCAGTGTGTGTGTGGCCGCTAATTACGGCTGGGCACGCCAATCAGTCGGCAGGAGCGATTCCTCCGTGGCTATCGTGACACTGATACATCGCCGGCCAACTCACGCCACTTTCCACCTCCAATCGTATCGCGAGAAACACTGATAATTTACTTGCCGGCAAGTGAAAAAAAAGTAGAGTTGTAAATGTTCCTTGCACCTATGACTGACGGACTGTCGTGATAAGGTAGCTAAATCTCCCTTGTACGGCATGAAACGAAAAACGGTCGACTGTTCCAAGTGCGACGGCTGTTATGAATATGGTAGTAATTTTTCTGTTCCAGACATCGTAATTACGATCTCTTGGTATGAAGTGGAACGCGAAAAATTTAGTATGTAAAACTTATCGTTACAAACCCTTTGAAGCCAAGTATGTGTTCCATTACGGCATATACAGTATGATACATAATATGTTATTGTTTATTAACGTTTGTCACAAAAAATTAAATTAAAAACAAACAAAAAAAAATATTATGAAAGAAATACACAAGATAACTGTAAGATATTCTGCAAATTTATTGGTTTACGAACCGATTTTCCGCTGTTACGCCATCATCAGGTAAACATTACAAGTTTAAGTTTCATAGATCTTAACTTGCTAGATATACAACTTTGAAAGGAGACTAGTGTTTTGGTTTATAACTAACCTGAGGGAAATATTACAATTCAGCTTCTGGTGTTACTTACACAACAACTTGAATTGTAATATTTCAAACTTAAACTTGTAATGTTTACCTGATGATGGCGTAACAGCCGAAAACCGGTTCGTAAACCAATAAATTTGCAGAATATCTCACAGTTATCTTGTGTATTTCATTCATAATGTATCAAATATTCTGTCAAGAACCGACGGAACAGTCAATGAATATGAAAAAAAAAATAAACAAAATAAATCGACTGATCACGTAGTCAGTGAAATAAATTACTACAGGGATCTCAATTGTGTCACGAATGTGTTTTATAAAATCAGAAATCGCTTGAAATAATGTGGGATCCTATGAATCGTTTTCAAGATTGTCTTATTTTCTACAACATGCTACCAAAGTTAAAGTTGATTCAGTGCTAGCACAGATACCCAGGCATGTGCAACTTATTCCATTTCTCTTACTCAATCTCATCCTATCGTCTCCCTCTCTCTCTCTCTCTGTCTGCCATCCTTTTTCTTCTTTTTTTTTGGTCCCCTAGGACCTCCTCTTTTTCTCTTGCCATTTACCTCATCTCCCGTCCTCTGTTCATCACATCCCCCCTTTGAATATCCCTATAATCACCCCCACCCAAATAGGAAGTTGCTGGTTCATAGCTCAACTTTTTTCCAGTCAGTAATTTGAGTATAAAGTTCCGATGAAACTGATTTAAGTGTTTAGGATGAGTTTTCTACCTGCTGCTTTGCCCGAATATGTACATATCACATATATTTAAGCTAATTTACAGATATTTCACGTACATTAATTGACAAATTGGCCCTAGTTTCGATGTCAGGCCGATTGACGTTACGACGACATATTTTCTTAATTAAATGTTGTACAGTCATATAGTTTTGCTGGAACTTCAAATGAGTGCGAAAAGTGTTGCAAATGTGAGAACAGTAGAATAGCAGTAATAAGTTGTCACATAATGTATGTTCCGATAGTCAAATGTTTGTAAACGTATTGGAGAAAACTTCTATGGTCGTAAATCACTACTCTTAGTAACTACTAACTTACACGAAGGACAATATACACACCCATGCCCAATTGCGGACTCACACCTCCGACAAGAGCGACCGCTCAGTCCATGGTAAAACGCTTTAGAGCAGATTTTTGCGTTTCTCAATGTTTATGCCGTCCTATCCCACCTACTACTGTATCCGGTCCAAGCGCCTGCAACACCTGCTTCCCGCGAAGCAGATCCGTAAGGCTACAACAATTCGATCATAGTGTGTTCCGTAAACACATGCGCTTACCAACGTACACCTGGCGGCGTCTACTATACCACAATAGGTTGCTACAGACGCGGACCGCTTTTCCTTTCGCTTGACACATGATCGGAAATACTACCAGCCATATCCTTGCCCCAAGTAGTATTTAGGCTGATGCATTAGCCAGATGAATCAGTCCACCTCACTCGCCTCATCCGGTTCCTTCCCCCACGCTGATCCTCTACGATCTCATTCCTTTTTCTCACCTTCTAAAGTTCCTTCAACGTATCCGAATCCTATACACCAGCCTCAAAATAGAATCCCATCACCGTCTCTCACCTTCTTCTGAAACCCGGGCCTTTGCCCCGACGATACCAGCGTATCCCTCCTTCCTTAAACCTTCACACTCTCCACATACTTCCACAGGGTAACTTTCGCCACCTCCCTCTTCCGGATGACGCCCGCCGTCCTGATATTTATCCATCCTATCAGTCCTTATCCTTCTACTTCCCATATAGTGCGTGCCCCTAATCCCTCTACTCCCTATCTGCGTGCTACCCCTTCCATCCCATTCCCCTCCTTCCCCTTCCCAGTTTGGATCTCCATTCCCCTCACCTCAGAGATCATACGTTTCCTTCCCCACACCTGCCCCACTCCTATCCCGTTCCCCCACGGCTCCCATCCTTCCACACTCCTCCTGTGGGGTCCAGTTTTAACGTGGTGCATCCTACAGTGTAATTGTCAGGGTATGTTATTTTAACAGTGCAAGCACCAACAACGACAAAAAACCTGTTTTATTCGTGTCTGCATCAGTGTCGCCGCTTCGGACTTTACCTCAGACATTTATGGCTTTCAACCACCGAGGCACCGTTTTAAAACCTACCATCGTGTGTCTTGCTAATCTATGTGACCTTATTAAGTCTCACATTCATCTTCTTTTTTACAACATCTATTCTCCTGTTTTATGACCGTTTTATTGTGTATGTATACCTCTCCCCAATTTGTGTAAGCGCTCGGCTGAAGAGTGGCATACAGGTAACACGTGAAGAGCCAATTCACACCAAGTAAGTCCAGTGGCGTTGTCGTAGCCTGCGCGCCATCGTACACCGCCGCCTGCATACCGGAGTAGCCGTCGCCGGGCCTCTGACAGACTTCAAATGTTTGTAGAACTTATTGGACTTAACTACGGGGTGATCAGTCCCTAAGCTTACAAACTACTTATGAACTACCTAAGACTAAGGACGGCACAAATATCCATGCCCGAGGGGAGATTTGAACCCCCGACCGCAGTGGCCGTGCAGACCGTGACTTGCGCGCCGCAGACCCTCGGCCACAGCGGCCGGCTCTGACCGTCATCTGACTCAAGTGGCAGCAACGCGGACTGTGACGCTGCTCTCCACTAGGCACCCGGGACTAAGTGAACGGTTACCATTCTAACGGGCTGTAATTATTTTTGTTTCGAAGAATTTGATTCATTTAGTGGTAGGATCTAAGTATTGGTTCTAACTGACAAATGTTGTGTTTTGTGAATTTTACAAGATACCAGCGTATCCCTTCTTCCTTACACCTTTAAACTCTCCACATCCTCCAACAGGGTAACTTTCGTCAACTCCCCCTCCTGGATGACGCCCGCCGTCCTGATATTTATCCATCCTATCAGCCCTTCTACTTCCCATTTACTGCGTACTACCCCTCCCCTCTCACTCCCCTCCTTTCCCTCCTATAAACTCTGTAACATACACTGAGTTTATCTGCAGACCGCGGATTCAATACCTAAAATGACCACATATATACATTTAGTGACATATTTGTTTACTGTCCCAAATGTGTTAATACTACAATTAGTAGGAAATGAGTAGTAAACTGATGAAGCAGTTTTTTAGAGGCAGCAGTTGAAGATTAGTAAGCGGTAAACTTTTTTTTTTTTTTTTTTTTTTTTTTTTTTTTTTTTTTTTTTTAGATTTAAACAGGGGTTTCTAGTCCCTGCTTACCGTAAGTGTCGTCATCATACAACATGGACACATGAAAATTTGTGCCCGAGGCCGCAATTTGACCCGGGACTTTCTGTTTACTAAGCAGTGCCCCTAGACCCCTGTTCCTTCCCGCCACGTACCACTTATCGCACCAGCTCTCCCCTTCCTATGACCGTTGCACGCCTGCCACGAATCCAGTCTTCGTTTGCGTCCAGTCAACTATACTCATTTCATAATCGTGCTCAGTTCACATGGGGATGTATTTTCAACAGTATGATGCTCGAACGACGAATTTTCTAACAGATAAATTTGGTTGTGATATTTTCGGTCCTTCTTGGAACTGAATTTTCAGCGACTAGCAGCACATACAGAATGACTTTTTTTTTCTCTGTGCTCAAACTATAGGGATTAAGCAAGGAGAGGATACTGAATGATGTATCGTCATTTATTGCCACCACTTTCGTCGCACAATTGAGGCAGATGCCGTACAATTCATCGACATTCATGGCTTCACTTCTGTTATCGCGAGGCACCCTTCACATGCCTCCTAGTACGCATGGAGGTCTGGGTTTGATTCCCAGCCGCATCACATATTTTAATTCATTGCTTCACCTTTATCTTTAATGTCTGTGACATGTTCGAGACGAAAAACAGTCTCAGAGTTTGTGAGTATCTGCTTAAACTGATATATTTTTGATAATTCAAAGGGTTGTATGGATGCTACATAATGGTGCTCCAGAGCGCTTCACCACGTCCAAAAGTATCCTAATCGAGTCTTTCATGTTCGATGGATGCGATGAGGAGGCTGAGTTCAATGGCCTACTCATTCACTGGATCTAAATCCATGCGATTGCTGCTTAAGGGGCAATCTCAAAAGTATTGCGCATGCAGAGCCCATTCCATATCATGAGACACTGGAGCAGCCTATTTACGTAGCGTTGCCAGCACTGCGATTTCGCTGACGTTCTGGTAAAGGCAGCAAGCATACGAATGCGTTGAGGCACACGGATACCAATTGCAACTGGAATCCGACCAAACTTTTGCGGCCGAATCCGAATATTCGATCGGTCTTTATTCAAGAGATACTGTTATTGGGACGGCACGGTACACCGCATGTTAGACCTCACAGTCAGTAACAAAATATTACTAAATGTTCAAATGTTTGTTAAGCTTAAGGGACTGCGGAGGTCTTCAGTCCCTAAACTTACAAACTACTTATGAACTACCTTATACTAAAGACGACACAAACATCCATGCCCGAGGGGGGGGGGAGGAGATTCGAACCCCCGACCGTAGCAGCAGTGCAGACTGTGACTGGCGCGCCGCAGACCGCTCGGCCACTGCGGCCGGCTAAATTATTACTGAAAAAATGGTCTCTAGGATGGAGACCATACCTTCCCGTGCGTGGTTAGACCTGTTTAGTTCAGCGTTTTCTGTCTAAATAGGTTCATTTTTTTAATGAAGAATGGACCACAGCTTAGGTTAACTATACTACACAACCAACACAAATGACAAATCTTCCTTAATGCGTGAATAAAGGTATGAAATTACAAAGAGAATTCCAGCCTAATAAGAATAATAAAGTTCTGTCTGTCCAAAGACGCTGTCCAAAATGCTTGTGTCCTCAGTGCGGCACCGCGGTCAACAACACTTGTGTTCAACTACCAGGCGCAGATCCACAGTCTGTAACACACACTGGACTGCCTGTGTGCCGCAGTGCGCGCGGTATACGTGTCTAGGCAAACGTCTTACCACTAGACCATCGCACGTCTGCCTAGTAAGCATGGAGGTCCGGGTTCGATTCCCGACCGCAACACAAATTTTAGTTCATTGCTTCACCTTTATCTTTAATACCAAAATATGTTCACATGCATGTAAATCTATGGGACTCAACTGCGTGATTATTGATCCATGGCTTACTAACCACTTAAACTGAGATAAACGAACCTAAGGACAACACAAACACCCATGTCCGAGGGAAGACTCGAACCCCCGAGGGCGAACGGCACCCCAGTAAGCACGGCTTTGAATTATCAATGTCACATCCTGCGGAACAGTGCAACATTTTAGGAAGAAATCATGCATAACGTAACTGTAGGCGCGGTGGAGTGGCCCAGCGCTTTGATTGCGCTCACTCCGTCAGAGGTTCGAGTGCTCCCTCGGGCATGTGTGTGTGTGTGTGTGTGTGTGTGTGTGTGTGTGTGTGTGTGTGTGTGTGTGTGCATGTGTGAGATTTCCTTGGCATACGTCAGTATTACTTTATCAGACCTGATTTTTTTCTGTATGAAGGGATTTATTTCTTACGCTATAATCCTCTTAAGTTTTATTTTTAATGATTTTAGAAGCACGATTCACACAATTGTATGCACCCATTTTCATACTACAGAATAGCGTATACCGTTTAACAAGGATTCTTTTTACTGACCAAAACAATTAATTTTGTACTATTAATAGTTCCACCAAAGACACTTATCTCTCGGTAATTACCACAAAAAATAACTACCACTATTTTCATTTAATCAGTGGAATACAAGTTACCCACAACTATTTTGTCAGAAAGAAATGTTTTCAGCCCGTGGTTAAGTATACAATACAGGATGATTCTTACAATGGAGAGAACAGCAACTCACCACATTTGATTATGCTACGTATTTGAGAAATAGCGCCATGACTTTACTTTTCGCCACAAGGCAAAGTTATATGTATAATCGAAATAGCGATTATGTATGTGGAAGTGAACAGCGATGTGGCGATGAACTGGAACCTTTGAAACCGGAAACTGCGCTATTATGCAAATAAATATCATAATCAAATGTGGTTCGTTGCTGTTTTCTTCATCGTGTATTAAACCACAACTTCCGTATTTTTTGAAGTTAACAAACTACTTCGCAGTGGAATAGTACATTATTAGTATTCTTGTAGTGTCCCACCACAGGGGCAATACTTGTGAATGATGAAAGGATTGCCGCGATGGAGTAGTCAAAAATGTTCAAATGTTTGTATAGCTTATGGGACTTAACTACGGGGTCATCAGTCCCTAAACTTACAAACTACTTACGAACTAGCTAATACTAAGGACGGCACAAATATCCATTCCCGAGGTGAGATTTGAACCCCTGACGGTAGTGGCCGTGCAGACCGTGACTGTAGCGCCTCAGGCCCCTCGGCCACCGCGGCCAGCGATGGAGTAGTCGAGCGTTCCAAAGCACCTAGCTGCGAATAGCGACGCTGCTCAGCGTCAGAGGTTCGACTCCTCCCTCGGGTATAAGTTTATTTGTTTTGCTTATCATAAGTTCGTTTAATTAGTTTGTAACTCTAGTAACTGATGACCATAGTAATTAAGTCACATAGATTAGCCGACATTTGAATATTTGATGAAAAGTTTGAACACTCACGGTCGTATATATATATATATATATATATATATATATATATATATATATATATATATATATATATATATATTATTTTTATATTTTATTTTTATATTTTTATTTGCTAATTTTATAGTAAATGTAACTGAAATTATTATTTCAAAAATTTTCCTTGATGTTCCAAGTAAAAATGGTATAAAAATATTTAAACGTTGAACAGTGTAGTGTGCCATGTCTACTTTTCAAGGTACTCAAATAAAAGTTTCAATGCTCTTATTTGCAAGAGATACCCAAAGACTGTATTTGTTTCCAATTTGGCAGTAAAGAATGTAACAAGACTTCAAGTTCTCAGGAAGTTGGGCTTCATCCATAATTTTGCCTTTGTATCTGGAAATATAGGTATGAAGGCTGTGATTTTCATATGCAACACATCAGTGGTGTAAAGAAAGCTGAAGAGCCATTTTGTGGTCTAAACAGTGTGGCATAAAGGGCTATGGAGTATTCACTGAGTAGATACTGCAGATTATCGATGAGCAACGAATCGCGAAGGTGAATACTTCAGTAAACAATATTGAAAAAATGCTAGGCAAAGGAGCAGAGGAAGCTAAAAGAGTTGCAGAGGATCATGAGGAAGAACTGGAATATGTATTTGGGCCGTTTTAGCTAAGGTATGATAGAATTAATTAATTTTTTTTATTAATTTCATTCAAACTTTGAAGCGATTTTTCTGCAACTTAAGGTTTTCGCTTTTCAGGAACACATTTGTGAGAAACTACTAGAAGTACTGAAATGTAATTTGGCACACATATTGTTTTACTTGGAAGCAATATTTAAGTGGATCACAGTTTTAATCTAGACATTATAAACAGTTTTATGGTTGACGAAACTACAATCGCCAACATTCTCCTCCGAATGCGAAAATATATTGTTGACTCCCACTTACATAGGTAGAAATGAGCATCATAATAAAATACGAGAAATCAGGGTCCGAACGGAGAGATTCAGGTGTTCATTCTTCCCGCACGCTATTAGAGAATGGAATCGGAGATATAATAGTACAACGGTGGTTCGATGAACCCTCTGCCAGGCACTAAAATGAGATTTGCAGAGTATCCCATGTAGATGTAGATGTAGAACTTGCCGAAGAGCAAAACTGTCTTCGAGAAAGCAGTGTACAGACAGCTGTCCTCGAGACCACTTTTTGCTCTCCTACTCGTCCAGATCGCGTCTAACAAGCGGTGCGTACTTTGCACCACGCCGTCGGACCGAGAGTCCGTGGCCGTGCGAGGCGTCCAAGTTAGTGAAATAAAGCCGGCGGAGTTTTATGTTTGAGGAGGCTGTTAGAAGTTCTGTTGTCGGCGCTGGCTGGGGTGCCGTTACCCGGCTGATCGTATGTAGATTGTGCGGCGCAGCGCGACTTTTAATCTGGGGCCTAGTTCGTTTAATATGCTAAATCAGGTGGCAGCGGCCCCACCGACCCGCCGGCGCTCGTTTAGAAAATGTTAATCTCGAATCAGATTGGCTTTCTCAGCCGGGGAGCCGAAGATCAATACCCGGATCTGAGCGCCTCCTTCCAGTACCTTTCGCTGCTCTCCTTCGTCGTCGGGTTTACCCTTCTTTTCTTCGCGGGGAAATTTGGCGCTCCCGTTCCAAATTTTATCGCGCTTCATCCGACAGCGTTCTTTTCCAGTGTAAGGCGAATACTTGCTTTTCCACAAGACGAATTTGTTTTTTCTTCATTGGTATTTTAAAGCCACCACAGGTGGCACGCTGGCAGCGGATTCATTGCTGCTCTTCAGCCGAGAGCATTTGCAATTTTGACAATCTTTTGTTAAAAACATAAAAGGTGGGTTGCTGTTTTCTTCATTGTAAGAATCATCCTGTATTGTATACACAGCCACGGGCTTAAAACATTTCTTCCTAAAAAAATAGTTGTGGGTCACTTGTATTCCACTGTATAAAGGAGAGTAGTAGTTGTTCCTTTTCGTGGTAATTACTGAGTTATAAGTTTCGTTAGTAGAACTGTTCATAGTTAAAAATTAATTGTTTTGCTTAGTAAAAAGTTCGCAATCTTGTCTTATTCCCTTCCCAACCACTGTGTCCTTTTCACGCCCGTCGACACTTGTAACTGGTATCTGTACAAGTTATACATAACTTTCGATTCCCTGTATTTTACACATGCTGAAAGAGGGTATTCCGATCAAATGCTTTCTACATTTCTCCAAATACACAAATTACATAAACGGACGTCTTCCTTCCTCTAACCTAACTTCTGAAATAAGTCATATGCTCAAACTGCCTCACGTGTTCCTACTTCTCTCCCTCCTATTCCAGTCACGTATTGTTCGCGGAAAGAAAGATTGTCGGTATGCTCTGTGTTTGCTCTAATCTCTCTGATTTCATCTTCATAATCTCTTCGCGAGATATACGTAGGAGGCAGCAATATACTGCTAGACTCCTCGGTAAAGGTATGTTCTCGTAACTTCGACAAAAGCCCGTACCGAGCGACAGAGCGTCTCTCCTGCAGAATAGTCCACTGGAGTTTATCGATCATCTCCGTAACGCTTTCACGATTACCAAATGATCGTATAAGTAATCGCGCTACTCTCCGCTGGATGTTCTCTACTTCCTCTATCAACCCCACCTGGTACAGATCCCACACCGACGAGTAGTATTCAAGCAGTGGGCGAAAAAGTGTACTGTAACCTACTTCCTTTGTTTTCGACTGCATTTTCTTAGGATTCTTCCAATGAATCTAAGTTTGGTATCTCCTTTACCGACGACTGATTTCTAATGCCTACTCCAAATGATAAAGGATCTTTCTTTCTGTGTATTCTCAGAACATTACACTTGTCTACATTGAGATTCAATTGCCATTCCTTGCACCATGCGTGAATTCGATGCAGATCTACCTGCATTTCTATACAGCTTTCATTGTCACAACCTCTCTGTATACTACAGCATCATCTGCAAAAAGCTTCAGTAAAATTCCGATGTTATCCACAAGGTCATTTATACATAATGTGAATAGCAACGGACCCACAGCAGTCCCCTGTGGCACAACTAACATCACCCTTACTATGGAAGACTTCTTTTCACTGAGAATGACGTTCTGCATTCTGTTATCTAGCAACTCCTCAATCCAATGACACAATTGGTCTAATAGACCATATGCTCTTAGTTTGTTGATTAAACGACTGTGGGGAACTGTATCAAACGCCTTTCGGAAGTCATGAAACACGGCATCTACCCATGTCTATGGCTTTCTGAGTTTCGTGCACGAATAGCGCGAGCTGGGTTTCACACGATCGCCTTTTTCGAAATCCATGCTGATTCCTACAGAGCAGATATCTGCCTAGTAAGTAAAAGGTTTCGGGTTCGAATACCCACGGCGACACGAATCTTAACTCAAAGCATCTCAATATATTCGAATTAAATAACTTTACTTTTGTGAACTAATAATTGAACCTGCGTCAGCAGGATTCTGTATAGAATCAACCGAAAACAGTGTATGAAATGCAAAAGTGATACTATCATCAGACAGTTTTTCTGGTGCGACGGACGTCTGGCGTCATTGTCACATTTCTTAAAGACATCAAACATCTTATTCTGATGTATGAATGCATAATTTCGCGATAGTTTTGCTGGTAAAAGTCTCTCGGGCTTCCAAACGCGTTAGGTGGTTTGACATCCACAAGCTTTCGGCTGAGATCCCCTCGGCCATTGTCCAGTGGTGAATGTCGAGTCACTGCTGCCGCCGTCTTTAAATAGCTGCGCGCCTTCCTGTGAGGCATCGCCATTTATGGCAATGTTTTCGTCGCGTCGGGTGTTCGGGTGCAAAGTTGTGATCAGCCGCAAGCCGCCATCTTTATTTAAGAGTTTTATCAGATATGTTAATTTCGATCGCCTCTTTTATTACGCTATCCCAGAAAGCGTTTGATCTGGTAATGAATGATGTCTCATCGAACGCAAAGCCATTTTTTTATTTTATTTATTTATTTATTTATTTTTTTTTTTTCAGAGCTACCTCCAAAATTGCTGATTTCTCGGGATAAAGTAAAATGAATCGTCTTTCACGTTCAGCATAGTGCTGTTCAATATTGCGCACTGTCTGTCCGATGTAAAACTGTCCACATCCACGCGGTATATTATACACACTTGGCGTTCTAATAGGGGAACCCCATCGCACCTCTCTCAGATTTAGTTATAAGTTCGCGCAGTGGATAAGCCTTGAGAAACTGAACACAGATCAGTCGAGAAAAAAGGAAGGAGTTGTGTGTAACTATGAAAAAATAAACCAAATAAAAAACTGAGCAGCCCAAGCGAATGATACGCAACGTAGAGCAAATAGTGAGCGCAGGAGTGACATCGTTCTGTGGCTAGCGAGAGAAACTGGGAAGCGAAAAGGTCCTTGATTCGATCCTTTCCACAGGAGAAAATTTAATTTTTTTTTCATTTTCAGACTGTGAAACTGCTGCATTCATTTGTTGCAGTTCATATGACAAACTCTGATGTTTTCATCAGTTGTATGGAAGGTATCACATGCACAAGGAAACCTGAATCGGACAAGGTATAATCTTTTTACCCATTTACCAAGTGTACAAGTTAGGTTGGTCGACAAGAGATTCCTGTGAGATGACGCACATACCGTCACCAGTGTCGCATAGAATACATCAGACGTGTTTTCCTGTAGAGGAATCGGTTGACCTATCACCTTGCGATGAAATGTTGTAGGTTCACGTTGGAGAGGCAATTCCTTCCATTTGGTAATCGCCCGATTTTGCGGTGCGCTCATAAAATACAGATACGAAACTGATTACAGCGAACAGAGACATCAATGAGCGGACGGACATATCATAATTTTGCGGAAATAAAAAACTGTTTGATGAAAAGCTTGAACCAAGGACCTCTCGCTCCACAGCACCTCACTACCCACAGGCCCACAGCACTTCCGGGCTGGTAACGTGCTCGACGTTGCCTATCTTTCGCATGGACCATTAAGTTTTTATATTTTGCTTATCTTTTCGTAGTTCCACACAACTTCTTCCAGTTTTCTCGATCAATCCGTGTTCAGTTTCTCACGGCCTATCCACTGCGCCAACTTATAACTAAATCCGTGGGGTAAGGGGGGGGGGGGTGCGATTGGGAGGTTCCCTTGTAAGGGCCTAGATCATCATTAACAGGTCTCATCAGCTGTCGTAATTTTGTAGAAGGCCTGAAGACCGTAACGATCTCGGAGCGGAGCACGCTCTGGAAAACAAACATCACATTGCGTTCGATGAAACATCAGTCATTACCAGAACAAATACTTTCTGCGACTGGGTAATAAGAAAGAGGCGATCAAAAGTAAACAATTGAAAAAGCTCTTAATAAAGACGGTGGTTTTCAGTTGAGCACTGAATGGCACAAGATAAAAGACCACATCGTGACCAAAGCATTTGAATCACCATATTCCAACATTTTTCATCGTTATGTAATTTTAATTATTTGTTTAGAGGCAGAAATTTCTCATTTTTCAAAATTTTTAGTAAATTCACATTAGATCAGAGTAACTGAGAATAACAGTATCCAGGGAATACGTAGGTCGCACAGTTGAATTTCTCTCTCTCTACGTTACTTGCTCTCTCCGTTACTAGACCTCGAAGTGTTTAACGCTCTATGTGATAGCTCTCCGTGATTAGTTTCAAAGTATCATACGCGGTTTATTTCTTAGATAGGAAGGAAACCGAGAAAAAGTATTTATTTATTAATATAAACTTTCATATCGTGATCATACGCGAATGCGTACGTTATCTTTGGACTTTTATCGGGATAGGGTAGGACGGAAGAATTAGAAACTTCTGCATCCCGTAATAAACTGATTAATATTCGTGATTTAGTAATTTGAACTTATTGTGAAGTTTAATTAAATAACTCTAAAAAAACGTATCTGGAAGAGTTGAAGTTCGGAAGCAATGTAACAGGATCCAGAGACTTTAATATAAATGAGACTTTGACGAAAGTAATCTCGCATTGTGAACTCATAAAGTGTTTTCTGTGAAAGTGATTTTGTTATCAATATTAAATTCAAAATAGAGAATCTGTGATACTTAAACAAGTCTTAAACGATTATTCAAGTATTTAGTTCCCTAATATTGTCCAAGAAGTGGACATATATCTATGTAATTCGTAATATGTTTTAATTAGCAGAAACTTCTAATGAAATTTGTTCTAAAGAATAATTCGATACAAAGGAATCAGGTACAAATAATATCTTTTGTGACGGGCTTCAAACTGTCTGAACTACCGGGACTGAATGATTCAATTTTTTTCGGTTTATTGAATATCAGCCCCTGAGAAACGGAATTTCATGCTCAAACATTATAAAAAGTCTTTAATTTTAAATGATACACAGAACCAATATTTACCGTATAAAAATTCAACAAAGATATAAATTTTATTAATTCCGAAGAAGTACCAGGTCTACCAACTTAAATTTCATACTGAGTAACAAATAAAATTTTCAACCCACCCACCCACTACAACTGTGAAAGTCAAGCCGAATCTACAGCTTACAAGTCACAAGCTAAAACCAAAATACACGACAACCAACATGAAGCCCCTCTACGAGTCACAAGGGCCATCGGACGGTTGAAGCGGGCGTGGAAGGAAGGCGACGGAAACAGTGCCATATATGGCGTTGCCTCAGAGGAAGCCGCGCAACTGTATAAGGACGGCGGCAGCAATGACTAGACAGTCACCACTTGACAATGGACGTGGAGATCTGGGCAGTATACTCATAGACATGAAACCACTTGATGCGGCTGGAAGCCCGAGAGAATTTTATCGCCTTATTCTGATAATGGAGTAAAGTTCCCTCATATTTTAACTCCATAGCTTGGCTGTCATAGTTTAACGAATCCCCCTGTAAAGCCCTTTCTACACGGGAAGTGAGAGCTTACGAGATTACCCATCATGCACCGGTCACGCCATCCGCGTACAGTGTAGTCGCGTCCACTTGCACAAGATGCACGCATACGATCGCTAGTAGACGGAATAGGATGGATCCTATTCTCACGCATATGTAAGTGCTTCGCGCATGCGCAGACGACCGAATGGGGAACCCAGCTGAAAAACGAAGCCAACTCGGGAATTTGTTTGAGAATGTGTATTTGTCTCCTGCTCAGAGGAACGTAGTTTTTCGACTCAGTCGTAAGTATTTTAGGAGGTGATATTATAGAGGAATTGCATTAAAAATTTAATATAACCTGTGTACAATTTTTATTAAATGCAGAGGTATAGCTGTTAATATGAAATCCAAACAAACGTAGAGCAAATGTAGGCTAAATCAAGAAATTTTCACTGATTTATCCGTAGGTTCTTGGTAGTACAAGATCACACTTACTTAAAAGTAGTATTTTGTGTATATTCTACATGTTCATTTCCACTTAGTTACCCGATTTTCGGCTGACTAGGACATATTCAGACTTTACGTCGAAATCCGGTTTTTTAAATAAACGTCAATATGTTGACCTACCTCTTCCGACGAAAGAATCAGTCAAAATATCCAAATCAGTTTGTTGTACAAACCAAGGGCTGTATCTCTGTATCCGATAAAATTTGGACACACTTTACATGAAATTTTAACTGCAAATCATCTTTATTGGCATCTTCTAACATATTTGCTCGTTTTCCTGAAACATGCTGTAGTTAACAGATGAAATATTTGCTTTTAGTGAGCATTATTTGAAGCTTAATCAAAGTGAAAGGTTTATACCTGAGCTTGTTCGTCATACACATAGGCGCCTCAAACCGCAGGGGCTGGAAGTATGCCGGCCGTGGTGGCCGCAGGGACTGAGGCGCTCCAGTCACGGTCTGAACGGTCACTATGGTCGGGGGTTCGAATCCCCCCTTGGGCATGGATATTTGTCCCTTCCTTAGTATTAGCTAGTTCATAAGTAGTTTGTAAGTTTAGGGACTGATGACCCCGTAGTTAAGTCCCATAAGCTATACAAACATTTGAACATTTGGCTGGAAGTATGTATCGCATTTTATAATGAGGACGTTAACACATGAGAGCGACGAGGTTACGGTATGAACTGCACGATAACAATTAAATACAGTTTCACAGTGGCAGTCTAAAACCAAAAATAAATGTTTTAATCATCACAACCTATCATACAGATCCGAAAAGTGATGTTAACGCGGCGATTCATTTGCTGTAACTTGGCAACAAACGAAGTAGACGCGTTAAGCAGACGACTCAGCAAATCCGTAACGTTTGAACGCTTCTTTGTAGATCGACGGTCTATCGCAAGGGGCACTGCAGCTGACAATGACTTCCTTGTGCGTGTTGCATGTCTCGTATAGAAAGGGCTTGACGGCACCTGGCACGCAGGAACCGCGGTGCCTCCGGACCGCCATGACAGCGCCACGCATGACGCGGCAGGAAACAGCAGCGCGGGGGAAATATCACGTAGGTGGACACGCCGGATACGGAAAGAACGTCGGCGCGTTGGCTGACGGCACGGCGGGGCTGGTGCATAATAGAGGGCGGGCAGCGGCGGGACATGCAAATGACCGAGCACCGCCACCGCTGCGCTGCCGACGCATCCGTGGGCGGGCTGGGCTGGGCTGGGCTGGGCTGGGCTGCCGAGGGAGAGCTGCTTCCCACTGTACTCCGGTCACCGAAACGAGAGGCGGACTGTAAACACAGCGAGGCGCAGGACCTGGGGTCGCTCGCTCAGTGTTGCCTCATGTTTCAGGTGTAAGGTCGCTGTGTGTTTTGTTACGTAGCAGTGATATCAGAAGCCGAACATATCTAAAATTATTTTTTCGACCTATATCGCGAAATGTGAATGTCTGTTCGGTGTACGCTTATCACGTCTGAACCACAAGACATAAAGAGCTAAAAATTTGTACAGTTATTAATGTCTACCCAGGGAAGGTTTTGGCAGGTTTCTGTGCCCATCGGATAGCTATTTATCTATGTATATTAATGTGAATGTCTGTTCGGTGTACGCTTATCACGTCTGAACAACAAGACATAAAGAGCTAAAAATTTGTACAGTTACTAATGTCTACCCGGGGAAGGCTTTAGGCACAGTTTTGTGGCGATCGGATAGCTATTTATCTATATATATATATATTAATGTGAATGTCTGTTCGGTGTACGCTTAGTAAGTCCAAACGACAAGATGCAGAGATACTTGTACAGTTACTAATTTATACCTAAGGAATTTTTTAGGCACGGTTTTATAGCGATCTGATAGATACTTACTGGCACATTAAAATTGTGTGCCGGAACCGGTACTCGAACCTGGGATCTTTGCCTTTTGCGGGCAAGCGCACTACCGACTGTGCTATCCCGCACGACTCACGATGCCGCCTCACAACTTTACTGCCGGCCGCGGTGGCCGAGGTGACTGAGGCGCTCCAGTCACGGTCAGCACGGCCACTACGGTCGGGGGTTCGAATCCCCCCTCGGGCATGGATATTTGTGCCGTCTTTAGTCTTAGCTAGTTCATAAGTAGTTTGTAAGCTTAGGGACTGATGACCCCGTAGTTAAGTCCCATAAGTTGTACAAACATTTGAACATTTGAATAACTTTACTTCCATCAGTACCTCGCCACCTACTTTCCAAAACTAAATCTGCCAGTAAGCTTCATATGAGCGTACACTCCGCTGCACAGTGAAAGTTTCGTTCTGGAAACATCCCTGAGGCTGTGGCTAAGCCATGTCTCCACCATATCCTTTCTTCCAGGAGTGCCAGTCTTGCATGGTTCGCAGGAGAGCTTCTGTGAAGATTGGAAAGTAGGAGGCGAGGTACTGGAGGAAGTAAAGTTGTGAAGCGGCATTGTGAGTCGTGTCGGGATAGCACAGTCGGTAGTGCGCTTGCCCACGAAAGTCAAAGGTCCCAGGTTCGAGTCCTGGTTCCGGCACACAATTTTAATCTGCCAGTAAGTTTCATTCTGGATCTGATAGATATTTAGTAATTTGAAGAATATAACGCGAAATGCGGAACAATAATGACTCTTTGAAAATTATAGTTACTATTTGAAAATGGTTGTATTGGTTCCATTGTTGCTTGAGGGTTGATAATGATAAAAGGATGGAGTATATTGGGATGAAAAGTTATTGGTGTATA
The DNA here is from genome assembly GCA_026315105.1 of Locusta migratoria. Classification (NCBI taxonomy): domain Eukaryota; kingdom Metazoa; phylum Arthropoda; class Insecta; order Orthoptera; family Acrididae; genus Locusta; species Locusta migratoria. The sequence goes on from CM048746.1 coordinate 323,252,942, forward strand.
CAAAATTCTACGTGTATGTGCGTGTGTGTGTGTGTGTGTTAATATTTCGCTCTGCAGCGAAAACTACAGAACGCAAACGAATGGTCTGTGTGTAATTATTGTCCGAAGTCTCCCGTTGTACACCATAGCAGTTCCATGCCGATAGCTATAAGGGGGTGCAAGATATGGTGGTTGAAAGTCGTCAAATTATTTAATAAAATTCGGACTGAAGGCCAGCGACGACGTTTGCGACTCTATAGCAAGGAGGTTACATACAGCGTAACGTGATGCCACAGACCATATCTTTGGCCTATGCGTGATACAATGTCTTAAGCTCTTTCTCTGTTAAGTTAAGCATATGAATAAGGAAACATAAGAATAAAAAAATAAATCACTAAAAAATAAATTTCTTTTAATACATATCTTTTAAAAAATCTATTTGACGTTTTGCGCATTACAGCAAGTTATTGATCTGTGATATTATTACAATCATTATTGTTGAATTTCGTGTTTGGATTCTTCGAAACGAGTACATCTTATTTCTTATATATTCTCTGATAAATGTAACATGTTTTTAGAAGAAACAAGATAGACAGACAGACACACACACACACACACACACACACACACACACACACACAGAGAGAGAGAGAGAGAGAGAGAGAGAGAGAGAGAGAGAGAGTGGATAGGAGAAGTACTAATTCAAGGCTCGAATAAATAAAGAAATACCCTGCCAACACCGGGGTTTCAGCTAGTAATCTATAAAATGTGGGATTCTGAATATTGCCCAAATCTATATTCGTTTACGACAAGCATTTCGTGAATTATTAGCCATTCGTTGCGAAAGAAACATTAATGTACTTTTCTTCGCATCGCATTTCTTTCAAAGTCATCATCACTTTCTAGAAACTTCTGTCGTGGTTATTTATTTACTAGCTAAATTCCCGCGGCTTCGCACGCGTAGACTGGCTGGTCTGCATTGGTTGTTTCCACTTCTAAATATAAATTTTCATATATTTAGCCTTAAAATGCTTTCCTAAACAAGTATTTTGATACAACTCTTCACCCCCTTTGAACCATTGTTGGCAGAATTCAAAACATCCCGAAACACATTTTTTTTTAAAATTATAACCATGGTTCCAAACTCAAATTTTCACATTTCTAGTATCAAAATAGTCTCGGTAGCACCCTAAAAAGATTTTCACTTATTTCATCCGCTTAATGGTTGAATTTGAAAAAATATCGAAACACGAGTTTTTAAAATTCCAATTAAAAATATAAATCCGAAGTTTTGCATTTCTTCTTCAAAATTGCCTTAACAGCAACGTATTTTCAAACAGACATTCATCCCCTATTTCCCGCCATTAGGGATGGGCATATCGATGAATCGCTGATGCCTACAGTGTAAGACAAACAACATCTAGAAATTTCAAGTTTCTATCGTCTGTAGATTCACTTTTCAGCATCGTTTTCTGTCTTTTAGAAACGGATCGAGAACGCGAAATTCCTTTTTTGCGCTTTGGCATCTTTTTTGGTAGTTTTACTTTTCAAACTGCAATATGCACTTTTTTTTCTTTATTCGTACGCTTGCTGCAGAAACAAACTGAAGAATGTACATCAAGTTTCGCTGTATATAACCTCTTTGCTATTATAGTGTCAAAAGTCACCGCTGGTCTTCAGTGCGATTTTATATAAGTCGACGACTTTCAACTACTATATCATCCACCCTCTTATAGCTATCTACACGGAACTGCTAATCCATTTGTGAGTATTTTGATATTAAGCACTACAGTTGTCTTTCCAATGTTTATATTGAGATCATTGGTTTATTGCCAGTGTAGTTAATGCTCAGTTAATGTATGTCTGTGTTTCCCAGTGTTTTATCTTTGAATCTCTTTATCTTTGAACATCTATTGATCGTGATCCACATTTTACGGATTTTTGTTCGCCACAGTCACCCACAGCCACACACCGCGACCAAAACACTATAGTGCACACCGCGAACTTAATGGCTACTCTCGTGCATAACCGCCATCGGTCTGCAGAGAATTATTTTGGCTACCAAGTGAAATATAGGGACACACGTCCCACGTTCCATTTTTATATATGTATATTGATTGGCAGACATAAAGGGTTGTGTGCTTTTGTACTGGATTGCCCCCTCGTACATTGAGGGATGAAAAATGCCTGTAGATGTATGCTGTTTTTACAACATTATAAGTCATTGTCAGATGTGGACACCATAGAACTACGGTTTCTCTGGAAAACCTAATGATTTCTTCTTTGACCGCTTCTTACGTCGACTTAAAATAATGGATTACATAATGAATTTACTTTTACGTGATACTTTTCAGAGAGAAAAAGAGATACTAAGACTTTGAGTACTGAATGTCATTGCAAACACTAAAATTTGTGTCAGTATTCGGCGACTAGTCCTTCAAGATGACATTCACAGTCAGCTTCAAACATCACCGCCATACAAACACACACGAACTGAAGCAAGTTTCCTCCGCGGAGTGGCAGACACTGGCGGTAGCCTCGAGACACTGAGGTACGGATTTAATCCTAATGAAACAACTCCCATCTTGCACACAGGTTTATATGTCAGTCTTTATATATAAAGCAGACTGTCGGTATGTTTGTGTGTACATATCGCATAGAAATCTACAGATTTGTCCAAATATTTTTCAAATTTTTTACACGTAAGCTTCACTCCATGGGGATGGTCGCAGTAAGTTGAAGAATTACGTACAACACATAGTTCAAGAGATATGACTTCATAAACAATGAGTTGCGCGGAAAACTACTGCATTTAGCGACAATGCTGCTGATTTTCTCCTAAAGCATAGAAGCGATTTCAACCAAATTTGGCACACATCTTCCTTACCGTGAGGTATCAATTCTTTAACGGTTATAAACATATACGACACATGGTTCACGAGATATAACGTCATAAACAATAGGAGTTGCAGGAAACTACCACATAATGAGACGGCAGTTTATGAATCCAGTTTATGAGAGATAGATTACTTAGCGATTTGCAACAAACTTTAAACATAATTTCAAACTCTTATTGAACTATTTGTCGCTGACAACCATATCAAAATTCTGAAAGGAAAATTGTTTCTCGGCTACTAGTTTTCCGTTGTTCGTGGTCTAAAATTACGGCATTTTTGTCGCTGACAACCATATCAAAATTCTGAAAGGAAAATTGTTTCTCGGCTACTAGTTTTCCGTTGTTCGTGGTCTAAAATTACGGCATTGGGTAAGACGTTACAGTTTCAAATTTCTACACTAAAAATTGTAGCCGAAGGAAATTTCACAGACAGTATACACACATATAGTTGAATGTAACTCTTAAATTTTATTAGAGCACGACACGTAGTTCATGAGATATGAGCACATAAACAGTAACGTTCATGGAAAAGCGCCCCATCACGCACCAAGTTTTATTCTATTACTTCTTTACTACTAATTGAATTGTATTCCCAAGAGATTTTATATACGTGCACCACTTATATGAATATGAACCTGAATAATTATACAATTCTACAACATATAATTCAATAAACATGAGATCGTACGAATTTTATGTCATTTGTATATTGATTACTATTTTTCATTGTTTGGATACTGTACTTATAATTTTAAACATTATTCAAGACAACATTATTTTACATATATTCCGATAAATATAACATGATTTTAGAAAAAAGGGTGATGGACAGAGAGAGAGAGAAGGGATAGGAGAAGTACTAACTTAAGGCAGGAGTAAATAAATAAATTCCCGGCAACGCAAGTATAGTATATAAAACTTGTGGTGTTTGTGCATATATTTCACTCTGCAGCCGTAACTACACATCGCAAACAAATAGTGATCGTATTTGATAGTAGGTAGCAGTCTACCACTGTTCATGCGAAGCATCGAGAATTAAATTAGTGTCAATATAATTATAAATTCGTACATTTATGTTAGTGACTGCTCCAAGTCCTGCAGAATCTTTGATTAAGGATAAGATAAAACTATACGAAAGAATGGCAGCTCCGGCATTAAGATCTAAGTTTTGATTTGGGTAGGGCCCGCAGTGTTAAAAATGTCTTTTAATGACATATTGAAGTGTTTTAGCCAAGACACGCCTATTAAATATTGATAGCCATTATTGACGCATTGTTATCGGCATAATAAGCTGAATTCGAATATTAAACGCCATCCTCGGGTGTTCTGCAATTATGATGACACATTTTTACGAAGGTAACAATACTATATGTTACGCTATATTATCTGTGTTGTGTATTTCCTGTATTGCTATGAATCCGGGTATAGATTGTACAGCAACAGAGAAAATACACAACACAGATAACATCCTCTGATTTAAACATTTATGTAAATGTTCGATATCGTTGACACACCTGTCAAGACCCAGTCGTAAATAAACGTAAATACAGATTCATAAAATAAAAGAACATACATTGTGACAGATCGATATCTAACGAGACAACCAGACCGAAAGATATTGCGTCTAATAAAAACTGTTAAAGGGACTGCTAGCACTGTTTAAAGGCACTGGTTGGCGTTGTTAAATATACAGGAAGCGATACCACACAATAAATTCAGTTTCGGCGCAGGCAGTGGTGGGTTTGGAAAACTGTTTTGGCTTCCCTTTTAAAATCAAATCACATCAATGCGAAAGAAGCACGTAGTCAGGTTAATTCTTACATTCTTTCACATATTTAATTACTACTACTTTCTTCCTGTTATAAGAGAAATTATGTGACACTAAGGTAATTTTGACGAGTATAGCCTTGAACGTAAGTGAATCGTAAGCGACAAGCAGATCAGACAAGAAGAGGTAGGAAACTTTCAAAATACGGTCCTAATACTGATGATTATTTGGGTAGATCTTAAAACTAATTACAAGCTACTGGATCAGACTCGAGACAAAAAGTAAACTGTTCTACAAACTGATTAAAAGAGATTTTTTGATAAGACATATTGTAAGTTATCTTGATAAAGTCAAATACGTAGTGGTAGCTAGAATCGATTTAAAGACGGTAGACGAAGGTCAACAGCTGACGATAGAACAGACTGGAATACATGTCGTTTACAGTAACTAGACAGACATTTACTCTGAAAATCACATTTAAGTGGATGGTAGAGGGTTTTTCAGCCACTCTCATAATATTTCTCCACCATTTCATTTTCTAATAGCGCGCGGGAAAAAGGGAAATATCGTAAACCTTACTGCGTCCTGATTTGATATAAAAAAAAAAATAAAAAATAAAAAATTGAAAATCAATCACATGAAAACAATGCTAATGTTTATGTGCTATCATTTTCAGAAAAACACTGCTTGGAAATACTGATTTTTTTTTTTTAAATACGGTCACAAGACATCCAGTGCACAGCCGTACAGGGCTCCACCCGCGTGTAGGATATAAATACCGATATTTCGAAAATGGAAGGAGGTATCAATCTACTCTTAACTTTATAAACTATTTCGATATGTTGGCTACGAATCATTCGCAATAATGCATGGCCAAAAATAAACCGTACGAAAGCTATTCAACGAATTTTATGTCTGAAAACTCGTTAAAACTTCGTGAATAATTGCACGTTCATTACACGCAATACAGTAAGTGTGGCGAATAAATGCATCTTTTCTCCATCAAATATATGAAACTGTAAGGTAATAAAGAATCTAATTTCCTCACTAAATAGTTTTCATAAAATCATGTGATAGTATTTCAACTCTGAGTTCACATTCGTTATGGTAGTTCGTCGAGAATGCGCTCAGTGCGAACTTCTGTGAAGACGACAAGCTTAAATTTATAGAGTGGCGATAGGTCCGCCATGTTTAAGACAAATTGAACTGGCGTCCGCCATGGTTTTTGGGGTATCGGCTGACAGCTGGTCTGCCACACCAAGTCGAGAATTGTACCTATTTACAGTTCCACGTTTTAAATAATGATTGACTATTGAATACGGATGTGCATCAAGTTCCGTCACACTTTTTCGAAGCTGCGAATTGACGAGCCTGGTACTAAATTTCCTAAAAATGCGGTAATGAAATATCACCAACCTGTCAGTATTACAGTTTCATTTGGAAGTATATCAGGTTGCTGAGGTTTGTAATGACAACGAAAATATCTGTGTTGATTTTAATGCAAGTACACGGTCTAAACGGTCTGCTAAATATACAGTGAACAGTCATTGTTATGACGAACAATCGTAACTATGGATCTTCATCTGCCGTTCATGTGTTGTAACAACTGCTTTCATGAAGTCTATTATACACTTGTATTTACTAAACATGTTAACTGTACAAACTTGTAAAATTACTGTTAAAGGGTTTGGTTGTAAACTTTGGTAGAAGAAATCTGAATACAACAAAATACTGCAGTTAAAAATACGCTTACGTCATCTGCCACAAAAGCATTCCACGTCGGAGTAAGGTGTCGTTAATAACTTTCCTTGTTGCCACGCTGAAACAAGTAACCTTTGATACGTGAAATTTCAGAACGAAGACGAAAGTGACAACAGAATATTGCAATAAAAATGTACCTAGGTCAGCTGCCACAAAAACATTCCACACCGAAGTAATGTATCATTAATTACTTTCGTTCTTTCCACGCTGATATAAATACATCTTTGTCGCAAATAACACTGACATATACAAGGGAAAAAATGCCACACATTCGACTGGTTGCATGCCAACCATGCTCGATTAGGTATAGTCAACAACAAATGAAAATATTTTTAAAGAAGGTGTAGGCACTCAAAAGTGTCGTTTCAGTAACCACAGGTGCTACAGAAAAAGGAAAATCTCAAAAATCTACCAACATTAGGTAGAAAACTAGGCATTTTTTTATGGTGTGTACTTCACGGGAATTGCAGGATAGGTCATCTGAAGCTTCACTCTTGGGGCAGCTAAGTGCCATTAGTAACGAATTTTGTTTGAGTATGGACAGGCTGATATATAAGAAGACAAAAGGTTTGGTGCTCTTGCACGAAGTACTTGTCATTTTATCATTTCGATTTGTGCATATAAATGTTGAACACACTTAAGGCATATTTCATCAGCAAAATTTGTACAGGTAATACACACTAAATACAATATATACTAAATACAACACTTCAAGCTAAACAACATACGAAAGATAGACTACTGTCAAGTCTACTAACCACCAAAAATATGGCGGCTGAGTTTACGCAAGTTGCAGAAAAGAGCGCTGTAGCTCGTTTCTTAGCCACTCTATGAAATTTCAGCTCGTTGATACGAGGTCAAGTATTTCTCTTGGGCCTTTGTGCATACAGGCTGTCATGCTCAGCGCCTTCTGTGGCTGGTTGGAGACTTGCAGTGCGTCGCGCGTTGCGCGGCTGTGACAACGATTCAACATGCACAATCGCGGTGCTGAACCTGCCGCACCGCACCGTAGAGAGCACTCCCACGACAATTCTTCTCTGCCGCGCTGTATACCGTGAGGCAGGCACAAGTGGGACTATGCTCGCGCTTGCTGCTTAGCGTCGCGCGGTGCGTATCCATGGCAACCGTGCCGCTGCCGCGCTTTTTGCCAGTGGCATCCCTAAGTGTAAACGCCGCGGTGGATTAGCCGTGCGCACTGGGGCGCCGTTCTGCGGTGCGCGCGGCTATTCGCCGTCGGGGATTCGAATCCTTCCTCGGACATGGATGTTTGTGTTGTCAAATGTTCAAATGTTTGTATAGCTTAAGAGACTTAACTGTGGAGCTATCAGTCCCTAAACGTACAAACTACTTACGACACTAACATCCATGCCCGAGGGGGGATTCGAACCCCCGACGCCGGCCGCGGTGGCCGAGGAGACTGAGGCGCTCCAGTCACGGTCTGCACGGCCACTGCGGTCGGGGGTTCGAATCCCCCCTCGGGCATGGATATTTGTGCCGTCCTAGTTCGTAAGTAGTTCATAAGTAGTTTGTAAGTTTAGGGACTGATGTCCCCGTAGTTAAGTCCCATAGACTATACAAACATTTGAAACATTTGAACCCCCGACGGCGAACGGCCGCACGCACCGCAACACGGCGCTCCAGTACGCGCGGTTAATTCGCCGCGGCTTTGTTTTGTCCTTACGTTAGTTTACCTTCGTTTAAGTAGTTTGTAAGATACGGACTAATAACCATGCAGTTGAGTCCCATAGATTTATAAACATTAGAACAAGTGTAAACCTGCCCTAAGGGCACCAGAATACGTGGACACTTCTTTTTCCAATGCTGTTACACGTAAACAGATGCGGTAATTTCAAGTATACGGCACTCAAATCTATCTGGCTTTGCTACAGTGCTATTCGTCTAGACACCGTGAAACTTAGCATCGAGGTGTCACCAGCTGCATCCGCTACTAGCAGTCCTTGGTGGCTTGCCATAATTATGTTAAACATTTTGTAACGAACTAGCAATTGTGTAATAAGTAAAGTTTTATTTATGTCCATCTGATATTGATCATACGTGACATGAGCACTTCTTGCAATAATGTAACACGTCTTACATCATCTTCTAAATAAATAAAAGGAAGTCGCGTTAGTTACACCATTTATAACACAAGAAGGTGTGGACCGATTTTAATCATCTTTGATGTATTATAGTAGCCTCGGCCCCGGTTAGCAGAATAACTTTTAAAATATCTGAAAAATGCACAGAAAAAAGTAATAGAATGATTTTCATTCATATCTTTTCTCAACAAATACTTATCGTATAAGGATGAATGAGATATTGTTTCACAATGTTTTTGTTTCACGTTCTCTGTGATTTTTTGAAACAACCATATAAATGTCACCGGCTGCTTTCTTTATATTGTGTCACCAAAGTTTTCCCAAACATCGTGCTAAACATCAAAATTACAAATGCTTGAGTGAACGAGCAATTTTGGCGGCTAAGAACATAGATGAAGATAAACTTCGTAATTTAGAATCAAATATTTGCAATTATTCAAGTCTCTTGACTCTTAAGAAACTAAGAAGAAGCAACCAACTATCCGACAGAATTTTTAAATTCTGTGATGTGCATGGCTTACCAATACACAATTTACAACTGAAGACTGACTCAGTAGCCATCATATTTGGAAATCTAAACCATACGCCGCGGTGGAGTGGCCGAGCGTTCTACGGCACCTTGCTGCACAGCCCGCGAGTGCTCACCGTCGGAGGTTCGAGTCTTCATTCGGGAATGGGGCTGTGTGTGTGTGTGTGTGTGTGTGTGTGTTGTCTTTCGGTTAGTTTAAATAGTTTTTAAGCCTAGGCACTGATGACCGAAGACGAAGTCCCATAGATTTACAAACTATTAAACATTTCTAAGACCATGTAAACTATGGAAAGGAATGGGTTTCGTGATAAGAAAAATGTTAATAATTGTGATTCACGCAAAGATACTGAATTGAAAATACAAACGTGAGGAAGTTCTCATTTCCATAATCGCAACAGATATGCCCTTTGAGTTGAAACGAATTAAAATCCCGATTTATTTTTATTTTTTTTTTTTTTTTTTTTGCATTTGGCATGACAATTAACAAATGACAAGGGCCGCCATTGATTGTTTGTAGTCTGTATATAAAAATTGCATATTTTTTCTCATGATTAATTGAACGTGGTATGTTCGAATATAGGCAAACCATGCACTTTATTTGTTCTTTCGCCTGATACGAAACGAAGTATACAAGAGGCTCCTTCAGTGAAGAGAATCAACCATATGTAAACCATGCAACAAAATACATAGTTCTATTAAAGAAAATGTTTTTTTCACAAACCACTGAAATACTTAACTTTATTTCCTCATTTTGTTGATGTTATTACTACAAATAATCCACATAACTTAACTCGTTTTGTTACGTTAAGGAAATCCTTAGGTTTAGCTAAAAGTTACCATGGTACCTATTGACTGTTTGGCGGTCCAAAATTCGCCGGGTCAGCTAGTCTATTTCGTAAAAATCTTCTGGTGAAAACATCCTTACTAGGTGTCTAGACCACGGTAGAGAGCATTGGAAGCAGTAATCTGATGTATATCCAATGTTCCAAGTAACATGTCGAAGGCAGCAGTTCCACACGTAGCAATTAATTACAAAGGTAAAAACAAATATAAAAATGTCTAGTTAGTGTTGGAGCTGATGGGGATTCGTATAATGCTGTCAAATACAACTTCAAGGAGTAGTGTTTCTAGCCAAAGAAGCTCTTCGAAAATTGGTTCGCAAGTAAAATTATAACTGTTCAAATATAGAGTCACTTATCAGACACTCCGTATAAAAGCCCTGTACTGAAAAAAGTACGTAATTAAAAACAATTTTTACCACCACGTTTAAAGTTAATGAAAACGCAAAAAAATATAATTAATGTAACTAAAGTTTCTAAAATATCAAACAATTTTGCTGCTCATAATTTTAAAATTAAAATTTTTCTCTGTTTCTTCTTTTTACTTGATGGTAAACGGATAAAATTAAATGTAAAAATTATGGCAATATTCCATACTAGCGCTATCTATCAGCTAAAAGTTTTTATATATGCCCAGTTTTTATTGAAGACTGCAGTTGACGTACCTAATAGATTGATATTTTACTGTTTCCGCTGTCTCTAATTTGCAAGTTCAGAGGTTTTTCGGTGAGTGAACCTGGAAAAAACTTATATATTTTTTGTATATAAAATTTTCGTTGTAATTCGATTGTACAACGAACACTTCTTACTTCTTTCTTACAGATCTGATGATGGCAGATGACGAAACGTCGTAATCAATATATATCATTTTAGCCCTCTATGCGGGTTTTAATTCTTATTGAAAGACGAAGAATTCCGATAATCTCAATTGGGCGGACGCCCACCAGGCCAGATTTGCAACGGAAATCTGTGAAAAGCCGCTCGTTATGAGGGTATGTCCAAGGCGTTACTAAATCAGTAGACTGTTAGGCCTGGTAATGTATTCGGTGCAGTTGTCGTTGTCACTGTGTCTGGATGGCGTAGTGGTCAGCTCAGCTGCCTAACGAGTAGGAGACAGGTTCCAATCCCGGTCCTGCACATGTTTGTAACTGTACCCATTGATGGAAGTGGATCAGCAAATACAGCAACCAGTCGCCTTTTCATGTATATATTCACCACGACCGGTTTCGAACAGCCTGGTAGTTCATCATCAGATGGTATACATTTTTATAGGTTGTTCACAACATTGTGCAACTCGTTTGTAGCTGGTTCACACTGCTGTTTGGCGGTGGTTTTCTAGGCGTTTCAGATATTATGAAGTGCTCTAAAGCACACACTTCATCACAACACCCGCTTTCCACGTGTTTTTATTATTGTTTAGTGTCCCAGCTATCTTGTCCACCCAAAATATCTCTGGAACAATAACAGCTATTGGAAAACGACTTTGACCGGTATCAATGACTCAGCCGAGAACCCCATGCTGCTTAGGACGTTCGCTAGCCGCGCGTTTCGCGTATTTCAAGCGTAAACTTCGCGTCGCAATATCTCTGGATGTAATTCGAATATTGCGATGCAATCAACGCCATTGTTTATGTGATATGTCATGCTATGGATTGCTGAAGAAAAAATATGGGGTGTCCATTAAAAAAAACATAAGTATGTGTTAAAAAACACATTTGCTATCGTTTTATTATGTTTCCAAATATGTACATTCATGGGCTCCTGCCGTACATTGATACCGTTGAAAGTCGTTTTCCAATAGCTTTTATTGTTCCAGAGATACTTTGGGTGGAAAAGATAGCTGGGACACCCCATATAAATCATCAACTCCTAACGAGTTCCACAATGTTGTGAACAACCTATAAAAATGTATACTTACCTGACATCGTCTGGTCTGGAGGCGATCAATTCGTTTTATAGTTTCAAAATGATAAGCCAAGATCGCAAACTAACAATTTATTAAGTGACGACTTGTAAGTGACGTTGTAAGCTGTCATGTTTTTAACTTTATATAGTGACTAAGTGCAATGTTGCACTTCTTATTTTAAACCCAATTTTTAACAGGATGATCAGATTATAATATATGTATGACCAGCTGATGGTGACACAGTGCAACGAAACCGGTCGTCACTTAATAAATTGTTAGTGTATACCACCGGATGATTTACTGCTTGGGAGTTCCAAACCGGTCGTGGTGAATAAATACGTAAGAAAGGCGACTGGTTACTATTTTTCGGTTCCTTTATTCATCACAGTCGCCGGTCCCTCACTTCCAGAATGGATACAAGTTTTACCCATTGATGTAATTAATTTTCTCTGGCGGCTTGTACCTTATTTCCTTTTGTTTTGAAGGAAATGAATGTCTAGTAAAAATACTGTAGGAGAATATATTATTTAAAAGGCGACCAAATTTTCAAGTACATAACAAGAAGGTATTTGATAGCATGGCGATGAGAAAACCGATATCACGTTTGCCGTTGACAGAACTTTGGTAGAAACTCGATTACAATGCCAACAGACCTAGGCATCGCGGCAGAGCGTGCGTATGCTGAATCCGCCTGACAACATTTAAGAGTACGTCTTAGCCGGTGTTACGTTTCTCAGCAGGTATAATTCTCGGCGAAGAGCCGCGCCCCGAAAATTACGTTAGTCCGTTCCTGCGAGCTTACGGCCTCGGCGCGGGAAAGCAACACATTTATCTGGGCGCTCGGTTTGCGGCAAGATTAGCTGGAAACAGCGAATGTGCTGCCTGTAAACTTTTCCTCTTCCCGCCCATTGTGCTTCCGCCACCCGAAGAGGGGAGGGGAAAGTAGAAAGGGTGGAGGACGAGGGGGGGGGGGGAGGGGGAGAGGAGAAGGTGGAAGAACGGCGACGGAGGGCGAAAGAGCAACGGGTCCCCGGGCCGCGTACAGGGTGGCGCGCAAGTTCCCCGCCGACAAAGAAAGCCGCCGCGGAATCGGGAGAGTATCGGTTAATCAAGTAGATTACCCGCGGCAGTAATACAAGATCCTCACAAGGCGCGGCGCCGCTGTCGCTGTTGTTGCAGTTGTTGTTGCTGTTGCTGCTGCTGCTGCGAGGTAATTTAGCAGCACCCGTTGTTCCCTCGCGCGTGATTGCGCTATCAATCTGTTGCCGCGCTAGGAAGCAAACTTTTGTGCCTCCGAAGGGGAAGGGGGTGGTCCACGGATTAGGCGGAAGAGACGACGTGGAGCAACGGCGTAGGCCGTGCTTCATCGCAACGAACGGCAGAGGAGGAGCGGTGGGGAAATTCTATACGCCTTCCCGATGTGGCGGTCCGTACCTTTGCGGGACAAAGCAAGTTCCGGTGTTGTTATCGCGAACTCGAAACCGTTTATCGTCTGGTTTTGTGGCTGTTTAGTTACCGCGAGGGATAATATGTTCGTGATTGTAATTTCTGGAAAGTATTCGTAACAAGTAAAGCAAGGAGAGAGACGGAAATCTCTGCAGCGAATCATGCAATCAGTGATATTTCTGCCTTCAACATCTGAACTTCCACCGATGCTGCTCGTTACTGTTAACATTAATACATGGTGATTGCAGAAAAAATTGGGAATTACTGAACGGTCTATCCGCAATTACTTGCGTAAATAAAGTACACTGAGGTAACGAACTTCAGGGGCACCTACTAATATTGTGTCGGACTTTCTTTTATCCAGACGAAGTAGAGCGACTATACGTGTTATGGACGTAACAGGTCATTGAAAGTCCCCTGCTAGATCAATGGGCCAGCTGAAATATTGAGCCGTCCTGCATGTATAGCTATTCGTAACAGCAAAAGTTTTGCCAGTGGAAAAATTTGTGCAGGAACTATATCCTAGAAATGTTCGATGGGAATCATGTCATTTTATCTTAGTGGCCAAATCATTCGTATGATTGTCTATAATGTTCCTGAAATCAACAGAGATTAGTTGTATAATATAGATTAGTGTGGTGTCTGTTCTTTCGGTCATGTCTGAAAGGAGAGAAATCAAACTAATGTTTATACAGGGTGATTCTCGAAGACTTGCAGATACCTTAATATGTTATTCTACAAGTCAAACTAAAGAAAAGAGTTTAGTTACGGAGTTACGACTAATAAAATATTTTGTCTGAAATTTAGTAACCTCGCTAAAATGTAGCTCGCAAAACTGTACGAGGTTACAGTAAAGCACGATTTCCACCCATTTTGTTGTTATTGATATGGCGAACCTAATGAAGCCAGTCCTAGAAGTATATCTACAGTAGTTTTCTCGAAATCGCAGAGATTATCCAAGTAACTTCCGTAGATTACACAAGTAAATTTGTTTACTTTCCATTAAGATCGTTGGCAAACTGTAGTGCATGGTTTCTGTCGCTTTCTACCATTGAAACGAATTAGTTTCCCGTATAGTTCAGTTAAAGGACATGATAACGATATTCGTAGTTTTAGTTACATTTATTTCCATAATTATCCAAAATTAAATTGTCTACAACTTTTGTTGAAATTTTGTGCAACAGACTGGAATTAAAAAAAAAAAAAAAAAAAAAAAAAAAAAGAAAAATAAGGGCCAAGTAGATAAACAATTAAAATTTTTCTCAAACTATTTCTTTTTTTCTGGAATGTATGTAAATCTACAGCAATTACACATCTAGGACATGTTTCATCAGAGTCACTAGATCAGTATTTCACAAATACGCTGTAATAGTAAATAATTTGCTTAACACACTATGTCAAAACGGCGTGTGAAAATGAAATGATCGGACATCCTAAGTTGTACATTGAAGTTAATGCGCATTTTGACTACATACGTGAATAAAACAAATACAAAACCCTACTTTTTATTATTATCTGAGGTGTACCAAACTTGTAAACAGCCTATTTTGCACAGTATAGTAAATAAGTAAAGTCAAGCATAATATTCCTTTGAATTATTGGCAGTGAAACATAAAAAAACTAAACATTAAGAAACTGAAAATATTACATGCTAATAAACCTATACCCATTTGTAAATATCCTTTTTACTGATTGTTGTAATGATAACAAACAATTCAAACACTATAGAATAATTTATAAGAAATTACTTAAGGAAGTGCAACTTATATATTAATTACAATTCTTAACATCTACAACGGCAATAGTACCTGGAAATACTATAATACTACAACACCCTTGCATGATCTATCGCAGATAGCAAGAAATCCGCTACTGCTCTACTACCCGTCCAACTGACGCAGAGGTTTCTGTCCATTGACTCTTGACTCGGCACTTTTTTCAAATGATTATGAAGCTTATGGCCATTAACTGCGGAGTCATCAGTCCGGCACTTTCTTCATTCTGCCTTTACGTACCTACCCATTGTTACTTTTTGACCAATTATCTTCACCATTGGCACCGTATTAATGGGTGATGGTGCCCATACGTACGGATAACAGTGCGGCTCCCGCATCCTGTGATCCACTACCGTAAAAACTAACACATACGGAAGTGACCGTAGAACTTTTGAGTTGATCACCACATATATGTCAGCGTGGAGGGGACTCATCCATAAATTACTAAACTCTTAATATATAATATTTTACTGGGGTGCACTAAACGCCTCTGTGAGGTGCAAGGTTTTTCAAACCAGGTGTGAGGGTTAGTATCATAACATATATGTCTCAGTATATCCTGCTCTGCAACGTTCTTTACAAGAGTTTTAGATACCTTATGACAACCCTGGAATCCGTCGATAGTTGCAAAATTGTAGGTAGATATCGATCTCAACAACAACTGGCCAAAGAGACGTCATGATTTAAGACAAGCACGGGTGAAAAGCTGGACCCTTTCCTCGTGTTTTTCTCTTGTGCATCGCAGGGGGCACGGCAACAATTTCGCGCAGCATCCGGGGCGGGGGTGAGTCTGGGCAGAACAAAGGACGAGCGTGACCGCGGGGGTGGTCCGGCTGCGAGCCGCAATCTAAATATTCACAAGTGCCGGCCGCCGGCCGCTCCCTGCTGCGTCGCCACCAACTTTGATTTCCGATGGGAGCGCCGCCAGATGCCACAGACCGCGGACCCGACGCGCGCACCGGGAAGCCTGTATACAGGGGCCACCTGTGCAGCGACGGCGTCACTCACACATGTAGGTACTGAGCTGTTTCTTTTCTTTTTGGCCCACTTTAGGTTACGGTAGTAAAACTAAAAGTGGGCCTTTGCGATCGTCTTTTGACAGCTCGACGGCTTAACTATTCATCTGACACAAAAATAGAATAACCGAATTTATAGAGGAGAAAATTCTCTACAACTTCCATGTCTTATGTTTTTTATTTTTTTTATTTTTTTTTTTCATGTCTCGTAGCGTTTCAAAGACATTTCCAAAAATAACGGCGATTTTGGGATGTATGTCTGTCTGTCTGTCCGTAACGTCTTCCCTGTTTTTAAGACGAACCGTTCAATCGATCAGAACCAAATTTTACTGATATGATTGTAGGCCGCCAGAGACCAGAACCTCCCTTTTCCAAATTCTTCGGACAAAAAATACGGTAGTAATACAAAAAGCCCTTTGTTATATAATTGTAATTGCAAACGAACCGTTCATAATCTGATACCTAAATTGAATAACCTAATTGGTAGAGGAGAAAATTCTCTACAACGTGGCTCCCTAATGTTGTTTTTTTTCATATCTCGTATCGTTTGAGGCATATTTACAAAAATAACGGAGATTTGACACCCTCCATTGAATTAATGAAAACCCGGCGATCGGAGATGTCACGTGAAATTCCTCGCCCAGAACTCTCTCTGGTATACGCCATCTTGCGTTGCGTATTTGATGATTTTCTTATTGTAACTTACACGTTGTCATTTCAAAGCAATGACGCACTGAAGAATTAACAAAAACACATCGTTATTCGTACGATAAATGATAATCTATTATCTACAAGTGCCATATTAGTATTAGTTACCAACGGTCATGAGATTAAAGTACTCATCTTTTGATTGATAGCCATAGCGCAGTGGGCAAGGCATTGGACTCCGACGCTAAAGGTCCGTGGTTCGGAACCCGCCACTACATAATATCTTTTTTTTTTTTCCTAAAATAATTTCAGACACTCTTATTAATTATTTTTTATTATTTAGATTATTATTTTGGTCCAAAATGTTTGCAAAAACTTATAAAACTACAAATCTAAAGTGGGCCGAAAACCACGTCAGTGCGATTTTTTTCTAGCATGTCCGAAAAAAAAAACCAGACAACAAACCTGGTTCCCATCCGTTATGCCGACCCACATTCATGAAAAAAAAAAAAAAAAAAAAAAAAAAAAAAAAAAAAAAGATGAGGAAGTGAACGAATTACTGGCTGCAGTAGACATTGAAATAATTCAATACCAACAAGTGAAAGTTTATGACGTACAAGGACACGAACTACCATCTGCTGCTTATGGCCAGTGGTCGCCCTAACTACTTGCCTACTCGGGTACATCTCTGCCCACCTTCGGATCGCCACAGCATATCATACATGTCCTATTATGCGCGGCATTCAGATTCACGCACAAGGGCGAAAGGCATTATCGCATCGGCGGTGAAGAAATAAACTATTTGCCATCTTCGGGTTGAAGTACATCTGTGGATGGTGTGATGGCTGTTCTTTCAGACGCGAAGGCGTGTGGTTCATTTCTTCTCCTCACTTCGGAGAAATTTACTCGCTTCTCAAGAATTCCGAAACGATCCAGGGATTTTCGAAAGAATTCGAAATTCATTGAAAAATGCAACACCACATTTTGTTATGGTCATTGACTTTGGTCAGAGATATTGGTTGCCACAGACTGTGAGACGGCAGTAGCCGGCCTCAGTTGTAGCAATTAGCAGTCAGCAGATAGTGTACGTAACGAGTAGTGGTACGGAGCTGTCAGGTCTGGTTCTATTTCTTGAAGAGTGATGTGGATCATAATTTGTACTGACGCGGAGATTATGGAATTTATTGGTGTAATGTATTTATTCTAGATAACGAAAATGTAACTTTTGACACTTAACTGAGGAAATTGTAATAAGGGATTTTCGTTCTTTTATTTTCATTGCAATAGGGATTCTCAGAGTATCAGTTAGAATAATAATAATAATAATACCGTTATTATAATTTGCAACTTCTGTCTTTTTGTTTCTATCAGCCAAGATCATTTTAATCAGTATTTCAGATAATAGATTCATTTCCTTTTATTGAACTGATAGCCACTCATTTTTATAATTGTTGCACTCACATGTTTATAGATATTTAGTATTTTCATAGTCTTTTTTCAATGATATTCATGAACTGCGTAATTAATTTTTCCAGCAATTTTAGCGAGAAATCTCAGGCTCTAAGCTTTAAGAAATGTTGAAATGTTTGTAGAGCTTATGGGAGTTAACTACAGTCCCTAAACATAAAAACTACTGATGAACTAGCTACAACTAAGGACGGTACAAACATCCACGCCCGAGCGGGGATTCGAACCCCCGACCGTAGTGGCCGTGCAGACCGTGACTGTAGCGCCGCAGTCCCCTCGGTCACCGCGGCCGGCTAAGCTTTAACACTAGCGGTTGGATAGATAAATGTTTTGACTTCACTGAGTATAATTCATGACTACACACGATAAATTAAGAGTGGCTTCTGCCAGCAGAAAAATATGAGTGAAATTAAATTTCTTTATCACTTGCATTCCGAGTATGGAGGCAGAATGTTGTGTGCCTGCTAAATATTTTGCACTTACTTGATATGACCGTTTGTTATGCTCTTACATTATGTTACTCAATGGCTATCAAGTAGTTTGTCAGATAGCTACCAGTATTTCTTGCTAATCGTGGAAAGTGCTTGATACAAAAATTAATCGCACCAGTTCCTTACCGAATCGTTTGTTATGCTCTTACATTCCGTTACATAAATCGTAACCAAATAGTTTCTCAGGTAGCTACCAGTGTTTGTTGCCAATCGTGGAAAGTGCTTCCTGCACTAATATTAATTGCACCATTTGATGAAAACACAATAATTTGTTTGTTAATGAAATTAAGTATTGTTCTCAGCATGTACCGTCTCATACAACGATCATTGCTAAAGCCGCAACAGAATCATACTCAGTTCGATTTGCATTTGTAAACTATACTGTGATCTCTACTTTAAATAAATAACGAATTTCAGAATTGTCAACTTACGCCTTTCCAATCTGTGCTATAACCGTATATACTATTTAGTACTATCAGTTACTGTTGGAAATTGTGTGTCATTCCACCCATGAGCACTTTTATACTCGGTCTTACATTCCAGTTAAACGTTGGTTTGCACTCTGTTTAATTAATTAGCTATTTATTTGTCTAATTAACGATTTCTATTTTGAGCAACAACGGGACTTGTTATTCTATTAGTTGGTGTTTTGGATAGTTAAGAGCACTAACAGGGCCCTAGATTTTGCACAGTCGATGCCTGGCTGATTATTCATAATACTCTTACTTTAATGAGACATTCAAATCAATTTTATATTCACAGTACTGTACCAGTTTAGACAGGCACTCAAACATCCATTACAGTTGGTGTAATTGTGTAATTATGAAACACATGACGTATAGGACACACCCCCATCTCAGTCTTCGACGTCCATTTACTGCCATCACTATGCGCAGGACGAAATTTTGTTAGGAAATATTTTTATTGCTGACACTTGAGGGTTAGCGTCGCGAAGGCCAAAATCCAGAGAGCAGAGTGTGCGAATTTCGCTTCACCTGGAATCTGATTAATAATTTGAACGGAGGCACGAATTAGACTTTATTTTCCATTATATTGTATAAGTCAAACTTGTTAAAAACTGTTCCATTTTTAGTTGTAATTGCCTGAGGTCGCATGTATGAGTTTATTGCATTTGCTGCCAAGGTCGGTTGGACTGCAATGATTTATTCCATTAAAAGTTTCAGCAGAAATTGCTGCCATCAGCATATGTTGACCTCAATCAGAAACAAAACTAGATAGGCTTCAGTGTCATCGTCGTATTAGGAACGTGCTCATAGATATAATGACGTCTCCATAATGGATTATGAAACCAATAAACAATTTGAGGCACACTGACACAAACAGTTCCGTTTTGCGGCTGCGGAGTGGCCGAGCGCTGTAAGGCGCATTGCTGAGGAGCGCGCGGTGGCTATCCACCGGAGGTTCGAGTCCTCCCTCGGCATGAGCGCGTATTTTGTTTCTTATGCTGAAGTGGTTTGTAAGTCTACAGACTGATAGCCATAGAGTTTGGTCCAATGGATTTACAAAAATTTCAAAAACATTTTTGTTCAAATTTCTAGCTACAGCACGACGACGACGACTGACATAGATTCCGACAAAGACTGAGGAACAGGGCGAAACTCCGAAATGAAAAATGGAGTGTTCGAGATATTATGCTGTAGAGAGATTTTGAAGAAGTAGATAAACTGATAAGATATGAACGATTGATATTATCGGCCAAATCGATGAACAAATGTGTTATTGCTTGCTGTTATAAGTATCTATCGCTACTGCAATTTATGTAAATATATACATTTGATTTTCGCTGGTAAGTGTGCGATGTCTTGATATTATTCGAACTGCTGCTATTCTTCATTTGTTAGAATTAACTATTATTAAATGTTAATTTCAAATGAATATTTGAAAACTTTTTAGTAACAAGATTATCGTAGAGCAAATATATTAAAACAATCTTTTCGTTATAAATTCTCACCCTTAAATAACACTGACGTCAGTATGAACGTGATATATCATTTCGTTAACCGTTCCTTGATTTGTTCCTTCATTTGTTAAAATTAACTATTATTAAAAGTTAATTTCAAATGAGTATTTGAAAACTTTTTAGAAACAAGATTATCACAGAGCATATATTTTAAAACAAGCTTTTCGTTATAAATCCTCATCCTTGAATAACACTGACATCAGTATGAACGCGATATATCATTACGTTAACCGTTCGTTAATTTAAATAAATCTTCCTGTTACTGAAGTGAGTGAAAGTTAAACTTGATTTCTGCTTTTATTTAGCTCGAGTCGAAGCCAAAGATACAGTTCGTTTGGTGTGACAAAATGGCGGTTTGTAAAGCTATTTCTAATACGTGAAGTTGTCAAATACCGCGTAACTCAAAATTCAGAAGTTTGTAGTTCTGTGGGGCTTAGCTACTGTGGTTATCAATTCCTGGGATTACCAACTACTTATACTAACCCAGGGACAACAAACACCCATCCATCCCCCCCCCCCCCCAAACACTCACACACACACACACACACACACACACACACACACACACACACACACACACAATTCCTGAGGAGTATTTGAACCTCCGACGGCGAGCAACCACGCGTTCCCCAGCGAAGCGCCTTAGAGTGCTCAGCCGCACGACCGCGCCTGCACGTTACTAACGGAGTCAAAAGGATCTGGCCTGAATGATCAAACTTTATTGAAACTTTTGTTCTCAAAAGCGAATAAAAAGGTATTGTTATTCATCTGGCTGTGAAGCCATTTCAGTAAACTTCCCTACACACCAACCCTAGCTACTGTCCTCACATTCTAAATAATATCTGTGAGTAGATACTATTTAGGTAGGTAACTATGTATTCAAATAATTTCGTGATACAAGTAAGTTTAAGAGAATGGTTATTCAAACAATAATGATATGAGGTACATAGAAACTACAATCAAAACTCTAAGGGCGAGGACTATAATGTGGTGTCACGCCATTTCATATTAAAGTATTAAACGAATACTGTATCACCGATTTTGTAGTAACTATCATCGTTAAATTTCCACGGCGATTTTACTCAAAGGCTGTCTGTACCACTTTTACGAATGGATTAAAACTGTTTTCCATAATCACTTTAATTAGGCGAAAGACCGTAAATGAGGTACCACATATTGTTAACACGAAAAGTAGCCATCAAAATAACTGCTCAAGCCTGACGATAACAAAATTCTTTGCGAGCAAAATTTTCGCCTCTCGGTAGACTGAGGTAAGTGTCCGGAATGACAAATATAGAGTTCAAAGAGAATTTTAACAGTAGGCGCGCAGTATAGGAAGGAAATATCTGACAGCTTAAGGGTGAATTGTGGCAGGGCTGCAGGATGCCAGCGCACTCTGGCTACTGGCCATTGCGCAGCGGGTTCCCTCTCCATAACTGTTATAAATGGAAAACGTCCGCCACAAGCGAAACCACAAAACCGAGCCTGCAAAACTGATAATTCCATATACCTGTCCACCTGTCCGTCAGGAAAGGCACTGCTATGCTATATTCTCGTATTATCTCCCTCTCTCGGCCCCATTCTAATTTCTGGAGATACCAGGCCGACGTACAGGTAAAGGTAGCAACCAAAATGAGAGTTCGGTGTAATTTTACCTGTTTGGTACATACTTATGCGCATTATACAACTGGTCGTGACAATCGCGATATAGTGAAAAATTCTGTTTCGACTCATGTTTTCTGAAATATAATATGTCTGTTGACAGATGTTTTGTTGTTGCTGGTATTGATAGACAGTGAAAACTTGGATTGTAAAAGTTGCAATGTGTGCAAGGAACTTTTTGCATGATGCTCTACGGAAATTAACATAGTAGCTTCCAAAAACTGTTACTGATATGGTGCGACAGTATGTAATCTGGCCTCAGATTAAAAATCCACAATCGTATTATCATATCTCTGCTGACGCGAAAGGTTTGCGAATTTTTTACTTAGTTTTAAAACAGAAAAGAAACGTAGTGTTTGTATTAACTTTTAGGCAGAAACTTGATAGGGATGAGAATAACACGTTATTAACGAAAATTACAAATCCTATCAACACTTGCGGGTAACATACACACACACACACACACACACACACACACACAGACAGATACACATCAACACGCACACATACACACACACACACACACGTAGTAAATTAGGAGACTCATCGCATCGTAAAGGCTGTTTCATAGAATTATCACTACTTATTAATCAGTTTATCAGTTCTACCATCGAAATCACTTCTTTTTTCCGTTTGCAAGTAATTACAGTGTTAAGCGTTATTTGTATCTGAAACCTTGAAAACTATTCTCCATAACAATGTGAAGTTTGATTAAAGACATGACGAACATTGTGATTCACTTTCGTGTCTCTGATCTGTAAGCTCTTATTGACAGGAATTTAAAAATATTAAACATATAACATTAGTTTCGAGTGACCAAAATAATTAATCTGCCTTTCGTATAAAACGATCTGTACTGCAATCTGAATAGTAGAACTTTTCACGCTTTTGTGAAACAAAAATCTTTCCAATAGATGCTTTGCTATTGAACTTTTTATTTGTTGCAGGCGGAGACGGACATTTTCTCCCGACGATCTGCAGCTTATTACGAAGCCATGTCGACGAAGACCAAGGCCATACGATTTGGATAGAAATAATGTAGGTGTAAATATTTTCACAGTGGTAGGTGGGAGTGTCGTGAACAACATACTAAAAATCTTCAATGAAGAGCTGTGGGGACGAGGGTGCTGGTGTGTTCATATAATAATATATTACGCTTTTTCGAATAACTGGAAAACCATGGCTAACTTCGAAAGTGTTTTCATGAGATTATTTTAAGCAAACTAAATTTCCAACAAAAATTGCTCATTTTCTTTCTTTGCGATTAATAATTCTGTGTTGCAGGAAATGCAAAAATAAATGTCAGTTTTTATTTAAAAAAAGATTGTTTTATCAGTATAAACTAATAGTTATCTTCAAGACAGAGCGCGAGAGAAGATAGTTCGCCTGAGTGCGGTCATACACTTTCCTTGACCATTGGTCTTTAAATTGAAAAGCGACCACGCGATTCCCCACTTCAGCTCTCATCAAACGTCACTACATGCAACGTCCTTCAACTCTGCACTTTATAGAGCAACGGTGACGCACCGCTCTGACATTTCCGGGACTGTTCATTTCCTACAAAGTAGGTTAACTGCAGATGGAATGAACGCCAAAGCTACTAATAACACCATCACAAGAAAAGACACAAGAAACGAGGATGGACGGTATACACGTAATTCTCTAGACACGCTTCTACGCTGCTAAATGTGAAATTAGTTCACCGCGGTGGAGTAGCCGAGCGGTCTAAAACATCTCGCTGTGGAGCGCGCGGTTGCTCGCCGTGGAGGTTCGAGTCCTCCCTGGGGCATGGGTGTGTGTGTTTGTCCGTAGGTTAGTTTACCAAGGTTTAAGTAGTTTGTAAGCTACGGACTTATGACCACGCAGTTTGGTCCGATAGATTTACAGACATTTACAGACAGAAATTAGTTCTTAGGAGGTACGTCTGGAGTCTGAGGACAGAACTTATATCTCTAATAAGGTTCTTTTGAAAGTGTTGTGCTTATAATTATGATAGGGCAAATATTAATTGCTAATGATTCTTGATGTCAGGCAGAATGCCGACACGATTGTGTACGTGATGTGCAGGAGAAAATCCTTCTGTGAAATGAATGCAATACACTTTACAGAATCGACACTCTCCGCGTCCAAGAAATGTTGGAAACAAATCATTAAATTACAGCTGCAGCGGATTACCCGTGCGTGCTGGGGCGCCGTGCTGCGGTGCGCACGGCCGTTCGCCGTCGGGGGTTCGCATCCCTCTCGGGCATTGATGTTTATGTTGGCCTTAGGTTAGTTTACCTTAGTTATGTAGTTTGTAAGCTACGGACTAATGACCAAGGCCGGCCGCGGTGGCCGAGGGGAATGAGGCGCTTCAGTCACGGTCTGCACGGCCACTACGGTCGGGGGTTCGAATCCCCCCCCCCCCTCGGGCATGGTTATTTGTGCCGTCCTAGTTCGTAAGTAGTTCATAAGTAGTTTGTAAGTTCAGGGACTGATGACCCCGTAGTTAAGTCCCATAAGCTGTACAACAATGACCAAGAAGTTAGGTCCGATAGATTAAAAACAGAAGAAAAAGAAAACAATTAAATTACACCATTAATACTGAATGAAAAATTGCGAGCCAAAAGTTCGTGGCAAAAAGACAGAAGACGAGCTCCCACTGTTGCAAGGTATAACATTCCACCACGTCTCGTCATTCCGTTGCACCAACATAATTTTATATGCATTCGTTAAGAGTGGATACCTTGCTGAAAATAGTGCACAATTTGTGAGTCCCAAGGATTTTGTCTTCGATCTTCAGGGTGCCAAATTTGTGATTACTGTGACGCGCCATTGAAAGTATTAAATGGTATTGTATATAAAGTATTAAGTGTTGTAATTTGTGTACCGTGAAAGAATATCGTTCCCATGCAGCAGTACAAAGCCGTTCTATCACGAGAGCTTCCTTGTGATGGTATCAAATAGTATGTTTTATATACATATATTTCAGTCTTAGTGTGTATAACGTTTTATTGCCGAATGAAACAGTGGCGGAATAGCGTGGTTGCTTGAGTCGTTGGCTGCGCTGCTGGGAAAGATGGTTTCTCCGGTTCGCGTCCTACTGTTATTAATTTTTTTTGTTTGCCAAACGTTTCTGAATCTTCCTTGTTAATTTAAGTGTTATATCCGATATACATTAGTATTTCTTTTTAAGAAGGCGTATTAGCGCTGATGTTGGCATCACGGACTGTGGAAGAAGTAAGATGTAAATGACAGTTTTGTGTCTACATTCTGCCAGGTAATTGTTTACCAATTTAGTATCATTACGGTAATTGGATTTTGAATTAATTTCATACAGTTTTATAATACACAAAGAAAAAGAGACTGCCGGCGTGGCGCAGGGGATAGCGTCACGGACTGCGGTGCTGAAGGGCGCCGGTTCAATCCCGCCCACCGGCAAAAATTTATTTCTTTTTTTGAAGAACAGACTCTGAACGAGAGAGTTTGTTGAGCTTTTCGTGCTAGTGCACAGTAATCAGTAAATTTCAAAACAGTACCGTTCGCAACTAGGTTTGTCGCAAGGCGTTTACAATCTGTCACAGTTCAGTACAGTTTTTCGAATAGTTCAGTTTTATAGTGTCAAGAGAACATGGCTAGTGTGTGGTCACGGAAGAAGATGCATAAAACAGGAACAGTGTTCATGTACAATACTAAAAGCAAAAATTATCACAACAAAAATTATGGAGCTGAGACGTTGTCCCGAGTATGACCAACTTAAATGTATCAGGCAGAACCTATTACCTCCGAAGAAATTCAGAACTAAATTTTTGAATGTGCAGAATATGTACAACGTGAAAAACAGAAATTTACGGGAGAGAAAGAGTAGCGGAGCTGAGTAAAATGATAGTTTTTTTTATGTTTTATGTCCAAAAGTGGTTTAGAGTATTGCACGCCCCGCGCAAGCAAACGTTCAAATCAAATGTTCAAATGTTTGTTAAGCTTATGGGACTTAACTACGGAGTCATCAGTCCCTAAATTTACAAACTACTTATGAACTACTTACGAACTAGGACGGCACAAATATCCATGCCCGAGGGGGGATTCGAACCCACGACCGAAGTGGGCGTGCAGACGGTGACTGGAGCGCCTCAGTCCCCTCGGCCACCGCGCCCGGCATAAACGTACAGGTGTAAGTGTGACATAAGTAAATTAAAGTATTCAGGTTTCTTTTTCTTCTTCGATTACTAGTAGAGACACCGCGTAATTGTACGCAAATGCATCTTTGCATGCACATTGAACTGCACGACAAATACAGTCCACAACGGGCAAGGGAGAGCGCTTTGGACTCATTCCGTCGGATGTAGCAGATCGTTTGACAGCGTGCAGTAGTGGCGTGGGCCATGTAGAACAACACGTCCCGTATGAGGACGGCTTTACGGAGTGGGTTACGTGCGTTCCACCCACTTCTCCGCGTACTTTTGACTAATTTGCAGCAACGTGCTAGACGGCAATGGTGTTTAGTGTATAGGAAGTAGTAACTGGGGACCAGAATGACGTTAGACAGTGATTTCTGACGAATCAATGTCCAATTTATTTGAAAATTATGGTTCGACGCTGAAATGGGCGGTGTGGTGGCTGGGTGGAGAGGAGGGAGGGTGGGAGAGGGATGGCTGAATCACAGCGACTGCACTCGCACAAAAAATACAGCGCCAACTCAAGGCCTTATGGTTGGGAATGCTTCTGGGCACAACCATAAATCACTGCTGGTACGTGAACCGTAGCCGTGACAAATGTTGTAATGTTTGTAAACTAGGGGACCAAACTGCTAAGTTCATCGGTACCTCGACTTACAAACTACTTAAACGTACTGACGCATACACAGACACACACACACACACACACACACACACACACACACACACACACAATTCCGCCAAGGAGGACTCGAAGCTCCAGTAGGAATGGTCTTGCAATCCGGGGCATCTTGCCTTACAAGAGGGCCATCAGAAGTGTAAATAACGATTTTTAATGCAGTTCGGATATATTGTAGAGGGAAGGACATTCAGTACGAGGCTCTCCGTTTGTTTAGCGACGGGCGTTGTCTTTTGAGAAAATTTATGTTGAAGTTCACTGAGCGCTGTAAGATGCGCATCATTAGCCACGTGCCGAGAAAAATGAGAGTGGCGCAGCGGTTCAGGTTACAGCGACCACGCTGAAGGTACCGTGGTAGTTGAACCCGAAAGGTGCTTACGCCTTCGATGCCCAGAAAAATCAGGCGTGGCAGGACGTTCCTTAGAAAACCGACAGCAAATTTGTTTCGACGAAACATCTATCATTGCGTCAACGAAAGAATATTGGCATAGTGTTATAAAGGAAGCAGTCGAAATTAGAATATCGGAAAGCACCATCAATAAAGCATCGGCTAGCTGCTCAGCACAGCTTCGGATCGGTCGTAGCGAGGTTGAAGCGGCCATGTAGACGACGGAGCGAGTACCTGTGACGTCACAGCCAGCAGTTAAAAGAAGGTGCAACTGACTCGGAATGTAGGGGACCTGGTAATAATATGCAACACTTTTTTGTTTAAGGCAAAATACTGCATTTTAAAATCATTTCTAGTCACCTTTCTAAAGAGTGTAGCATTTGGTATGCTGAAACAACTTGCTGCTTCATTTACCGTCGTATTACTTCTTGAGCCATATCTTCAGGGTGCCACTTCTTTCGCCTTACCCTTGTTGGAAGGGATTGACCTACTCCTTGGCATGGAGACACCTACAAAACAAAGAAGGGGTCATAATATGGAACAGCGTGATTCATATATCCACCCAGCACCAGTTTGAAAACAAACCAAAGAGATTACACTTTCGATAAAAAAATTTCAAGTCTCTAAAATTATCATTTGTACGAATAATTTCATTACATAATCGTAAAGTAGAAACGGCAGCCTAAGTTGTAAATAAAGGTAACATTAAAAAAATTGAATCCTATGTTGCCAAAACTTTGGGAAGTTAGAAAACATTGTGTGTCTACTCACGGCCATAAACAATAACATACATATCACTGCTGCCCCTAGTGGCAGAAACAGAACATTACGAGTGGGATGACAAAGTATCGCCAAAAGACATTACCAGTCTCCAAATACTACTGTGTTTCGTATTGCAACCCTGTTTCGTATTACTACCACTTCCCCTAAACATTACCAAAGATGGTGAGGCAACCAGCTCCATTGACATAACAACCAGCTGTGCGACTTTATAATGGCAAGGCAACGACGAAGCAGTGGTCATTTACCACTTGACAATAGCCAAGGAGAAGTTGACCGATAGCTCATGGGATTTTAACCACCTGACGCGGCTGGAGGCCCGAGAAGATTTTATTCATCTCTTTCTATAAATGTGAATGTCTGTTCGGTGTACGTTTATCACGACTGAACTACAAGACATACACAGCTAAAAATTTGTACAGTTACTAATGTCTACCCGGGAAAGGCTTTAGGCACGATTTTATGGCGATCGGATAGCTATTTATCTATATATATTAATGTGAATGTCTGTTCGGTGTCCAAACGACAAGACGCAGAGACTTAAATATTTGTACAGTTACTAATTTATACCTGAGGAACGGTTAGACACGGTTTTATAGCGATCTGATAGATATTTAGTAATTTGAAGAATATAACGTGCGCCTCGGTTGCGCACACACACACACACACACACACCACACACACACAAAAAGGTGGCATAGTGGTAGAGTGCCAGACTACAAATCAAAAGGTTGTGGGTTCGATCCCCGCCAGGTCCTAAGATTTTTATCTGTCACTTTCCACTTCTTTCACCTCTGGCAGAATTGCTGATGTGAAAAATACCGATTAGCACCGTGGTTCGGAACCCACGTTAAACTGTAGGTCCCCCTATAACTGGCTGGGTAAGTCTGTTCGAAGGTCGGAGGAAGGCAACGGCATACCACCTCCAAACAGGACCATGCCTAGTAAGGCACTGTGGTGTACAAACCAATCTTCGGATTGTTGACTGCTTTTTTTAACGCGAAATACGGAACAATAATTACTCTTTGAAAATTATTGGTTTCATTGTTGCTTGAGGATTGATAATGATAAAAGGGTGGTGTATATTGGCATGGAAAG
Source organism: Locusta migratoria (assembly GCA_026315105.1). NCBI lineage: Eukaryota > Metazoa > Arthropoda > Insecta > Orthoptera > Acrididae > Locusta > Locusta migratoria. The sequence continues at coordinate 323,282,304 of CM048746.1, forward strand.
TTATCGGTGAATATAAAATTCTACGTGTGTATGTGTTAATATTTTGCTCTGCAACGAAAACTACAGAACGCAAACTAATGGTCTGTGTGTAATTGTTGTCCGACGTCTCCCGTTGTACACCATAGCCGTTCCCTGCTGGTAGCTATAAAACTGCGAGATTTTATAAATACGCTATATGAGAATGAGAGTAATTAGCGACTTCCAACAAACTTTCAACATAATCTCAAACCTTTATTAAACTTTTTCTCGCTGACAACCATAGCAATATGATGAAGGGAAAAAAGTTTCTCGCTTACTACTTTTCCGCTGTTTATGGAGTAAAACTACGGCATTCGGTATGACGTTAAAATTTATAATTTCTACACAACAAATTGTAGCCGCAGGAAAATGTTACAGACAGTATACACACATATAGTTGAATGTACCTTCTAAATTGTATCACAGTACGACATGTAGTTCATGAGATATGAGCTCATAAACAATAACATTCTGCTGTTCATGGACTAAAACTACAGCACTCAGTATGACGTTACAATTTTTAATTTCCCCACTACAAATTGTAGCCGTAGGAAATTTTACAAACAGTATACACGCAAATAATTGAGTGTACCTTCTAAATTGCATCAGAGTGCGACACACAGTATATGAGATAGAGCACATAAACAGTAACGTTCATGGATAACCGCCCATTCCCGCACCAAGTTTCAATCTATTTCTTCTTTACTACTAACTGGATTCCAAGAGATTTTATCGAAATACAGCCCTTATACAAATGAATAAATACCTGAAAATGGCAGGAATAAATTAATAAATACCTGGGCAATGCCGGGTTTTCAGCTAGTAAAATATAAACTTCGCATGTGAGTAGGCTGGGCAGATCACTAGTATGAAATAAAGCCGGCCGCGGTGGCCGAGAGGACTGTGGCGCTTCAGTCACGGTCTGCACAGCCACTACGGTCGGGGGTTCGAATCCCCTCTAGGGCATGGATATTTGTGCCGTCCTTAGTCTTAACTAGTTCATAAGTAGTTTGTAAGCTTAGGGACCGATGACCCCTCCCTAGTTAAGTCCCATAAGTTTTACAAACATTTGAACATTTTTTATGAAATAAAGTGAAATAAGTTTCATTGAGGAGAGCAGTCAAAGACGCTTGTGGAACTCATGTAAAAGCCAGGTGATGACCTACGAGAGGTCTGGCGTTGGCGGCGATTCTCATACTTGCCAGCGACATACGAAGCAAAGCAACTGTGCCGACTGCTGCCCAGCCACGACGTGCGGTGTGGGACCGTGGCCACAGGCGGTCCCCGGAGGCTTCGCCGGCAGCCACCAGTGCAGGCAGGACCGCTCAACACGCCCACCGCGCACAGCGCTGACCGTAGCCAACGCTCCCTCTGCGCAGGAAACATCGGCGACCATTACTGGCCGCTAGAGGACTCCGCATTCCGCACGATCACCCCGTCTCGTCCAATTAACACAACGACCTCACCTTCAAAAGTAAGTTAAACGAATTTTACAGAACGAATCGATATGTCTAACAAACGAAAAGTTAATACTGTATCCAATTTGTGAATAAGAATGATCTTTCTCTCTGTTTCTGCAATGCAACTGCCGAGAAGAAGATAACAGCTCTAGACAAGCGACTTCAGTTTGGCTCCGATGACGGCAGACGCCAACAGGGGAATAGTAAATGTACTGATATTGGTTTAAAGTATTGTTTTCAACTTTACCGAATATGCGCCCTCCTTCCAAGTAAAAGTATTCTGGCAACTCCCTTACAAATTATTATGGCGACTCCCTCTCCCTCCTCACGAACCATAACTGAACTATGTTATATTGAAGTAAAAACATTTAATCTTCTTTCTCTTGATGTAGCATTATTTTGGCCCACTTTAGGTTACGGTAGTAACACTAAAAGTGGGCCTTTGCGATCGTTTTTGACAGCTCGAAATTTAAATAACAATAATGGCTTAACCATTCACCTGACACGAAAATTGAATAACCGAATTTGTAGAGGAGAAAATTCTCTATAACTTTGCTCTCTTATGGTTTTTTTTTTTTCATATTTTGTATCGTTTCAGAGATATTTGCAAAAATAACGGCGATTTTGGGATGTATGTCTGTCTCTCCGTGTGTCTGTCTGTCCGTAACGTGTTCCCCGTTTTTAAGACGAACCGTTCAACCGATCAACACCAAATTTTACAGATGTAACTGTAGGCCGATAGAGACCAGGACTTCCCTTTATCAAATTTTTCGGACAAAAAATACGGTAGTAATACAAAAAAGCCGTTTGTAATATAATTGTAATTGCAAATGAACGGTTCATCTGACGCTAAAATTGAATAACCTAATTTGTAGAGGAGAAGTTTCTCTACAGCTTTGTTCCCTTATGTTTTTTTTTTCATATCTCGTATCGTTTAAGAAATATTTACAAAAATAACAGAGTTTTGACGCCCTCCACTGAATTAACGAAAACCAGCCGTTCGCAGATGTCACGTGACATTCCTCGCCCAGAACTCTCTCTGGCATAAGCCATCTTGCTTTGCGTATTTGATGATTTTCTTATTTTAACTTACACGTTTTCATTCCAGAGGAATGGCGCACTGAAGAATTAACAAAAACACGTCGTTCTTCGTACGATAAATAATAATCTAGTGTCTACAATTGCCATATTAGCATCAGTTAATAACAGCCATCAATAGTATTGGATTAAAGGACGTGGATTTTAAGTGTTGGAAGTCGCGTAGTGGGCAATGCGTTGGACTGTGACACTGAAGGTCAGTGGTACTAAACCCGCCACTACCTAAAATTTTTTGTTTTCCTAAAAGGGTTTCAGACATTCTTATTAATTAATTTTTTGTTGTTTACATTATTATTTTGGTCCAAAATGTTTGCTAAAACTTATAAAACTACAAATCTAAAGTGGGCCGTTAAACACGTCAGTGCGATTTTTATTTTTCGGAACAGATCGCATTATCTTATTTTTACACGATTTCCGATGTAAATTTTATATTCACCGATGTATAGTTTGAAACTTCCTTGCAGATTAAAATTGTGTGCCGGAATCGGGACTCGAACCTCGGACCTTTGCCTTTCGTGGACAAGCGATCTTCCGACTGAGCTATCCCGACACGACTCACGATTGCCGCGAAAGACAAAGGTCCCAGGTTCGAGTCTCGGTTCCGACACACAATTTTAATCTGCCAGGAAGTTACAAATCAGCGCACACTCCGCTGCAGAGTGAAAGTTTCATTCTGGAATGTATAGTGTGCTTAATGGCGGTTTCGATTTTCACGCAAAAATCACACAATTATGTTCATTAAAAAAGGGCGCAATTTATAGACAATTTGTAAAGAAGTAGATTTTTCTATTCGAATTTTTCAGAATTACTTGTTGTATCAAGTTCTCTTAATTATCGATTGGTTCCTGAAAACAGTATTTATGCTTTGCGCTTATACACCATTAATAAGCTGTTTTATAAAACAAATCTATGGTATATTCAATTCATAGTACTGTTACACAATTTTTTTTCAGTTGATAAGCCCTCAATATTGAGAGATATGGCTGTTAGACATGGCTCTGAAAAGGGCCCTTTCATCATTCAGATTCTGAATACAATGTCGGTTTAGACGTAGCTCAGTGTGTGGAAGGATTTGCCGGTGTTTACCGTTGCCCAGGGGACGCCCGACTGTACATGTACGGTACAATCTTCTGGGAGGCTCCTTCCTTGTCCCTTAATCCTTAAAAGATCAGCAAGACTCAGCATACCCAGAGGCTGCAGAACACTCTACATTCCTGGAATTTCCAACAAGATGAAACAATTATATAATGAATACATTGAGCAGTACAACCACGACCCTTTCAGTGTAGAAACTATAAAACTTGGGGAACAGCTGACTGAAACTATAAGTAAAGACCGACAAGAGTCCTGGAAACATATGTTGGAGAGTCTTGATATGAAACATAGTAGCAGAAGAGCTTGGAATCTCTTAAAACGATTATCTAGCGACCCAGCAGCCCCTAAGGATCAGGTTTCCGTAACCGCCAATCAGATTGCACATCAGCTCCTTTTGAATGGCAAACCAACCAGAAACAGCAAGATTGTCACTTCGTATAAGAGGCCACAAGTGGATGAAGTACCACCAGTGCCATATTTCACTTCAATAGAATTGGAAACAGCTATCAGTTCCTTGAAATCCAGGAAGGCCCCAGGTCCTGATGATGTCGTTAATGAATTTATACAGAACATAGGGCCCATAGCTAAGGAATGGCTCTTACAACTCTATAACTTCTGCTGGGCTAACAGGTCGGTCCCAAAGCTATGGCTAAAGGCCAAGGTAGTAGCAGTCCCAAAGCCAGGGAAATCAAGAGACGATGCCAAGAACTACCGTCCAATATCGCTGCTGTGCTGCCCTTTCAAACTGTACGAACGTCTTATCTTGAATAAAATAGGACCACAATTAGAAAGCCAAATCATTCCACAACAGGCAGGATTTAGACCCGGAAAGTCTTGTACTGGTCAGGTCCTGTGCCTAACACAATACATAGAGGAAGGGTTTCAGAAGGGTGAAAAAACTGGTGTGGTGTTTGTCGATCTATCAGCAGCATATGATACGATAAACCATAAAATCCTACTAGAAAAATTTTTAAAAATGACAGGAAATTACCATCTTACTGAAGTTGTGAGATCTCTGATCTCCAGCAGAAGATACTATGTGGAATTTCAAGAGCAAAGGAGCCGCTGGAGGAACCAGAAGAATGGGCTCCCACAAGGTAGTGTTTGTCCCCTCTACTTTTCAACCTGTATACAAATGACCAACCAGCTGGACCAGATGCAAGAAGTTTTATCTGTGCTGATGACGTAGCCATTGCTTGCCAATCGAGATCAATCAGTCACATCGAGAGAAACCTATCAGATGCCTTAGAAGTTCTTACTGAATATTACAACAGGAACCAGCTTCGACCAAATCCAGCAAAGACACAGACTTGTTTATTCCACCTGAACAACCAGGAAGCAAAAAGGGAATTACAATTGGAATGGAACTCAGTTAAACTTAAACATTGCCCAAACCCAGTTTATCTCGGAGTCACATTAGATCGAACACTGTCCTACAAGAGTCATGTAGAAAAAACTAGAGCGAAAATCTACACACGGAACGGTATAATCCGCAAACTCACCAACTCACACTGGGGAGCAAATCCTGAAATTTTGCGTTCATCATCCCTGGCTTTGTGTTTTGCTCCAGCTGAATATACTTGCCCCGTATGGAGAAGATCGACGCACGCCCACAGGCTAGATACAGCACTGAACGATTCATGTCGGTTAATTACGGGATGCCTGAAGCCTACAAACCGTGATCTCCTTTATATGTGTTCTGGAATAGCTCCCCCACAGATCAGACGACAAACTTTGGCGATGGCTGAAAGAAGCAGACAGTGCGAGGATAGAAGACATCCCCTGTTCGGACATCAGCCAGTGGTGTCAAGATTAAATCCGAGGAAAGATTTCATTCAATTTGAACATCCATTAAATGAAAGCCAAACTACAACCAGGAAATTAATGTGGACACAGAAATCGGAAAAAAACAGCTTGCAATGTTGGAACATTAATGAAGAACTTCCGGCTGGATCTCAACTGGAATGGAAAGTCTGGAAGAGCCTAAATAGACTTAGATGTCGAATGGGAAGATCAAAGGATAACCTGTTCAAGTGGGGATACGCAGAAGACGAGCTCTGCCAATGTGGAGAAAAACAAACAATGATACACCTGCTGAGCTGCCCATCCTTGCCAGCGCCATGCACTTTCCAAGACCTGTGGCTGGCCAACGACGTTGCAGTGAAGTGTGCCGAACACTGGAGAGAGATATGAGCCTGCTATGGACAATAATAACATATTATGTGTGAAAATCATGATTGTGTATATATATATATATATATATATATATATATATATATATATATATATATATTTATTTGTAAACTTGTATATGTAGCTTATTAATTAACTACAGATGTAGCTCAGACACGATTAAATAAATAAACTGTTACACAATGAACTCCCTACTATTAAAATTGAATAAATTTCACTTAGGTATAGGTTTTTTTAAAACTGTACCCTTAGTTATTATATGGCGCCACCATTTCCTCTCATTACGGCGACCCCACGAGCCAAACTTTCCGACCCTCCCTTGAGAGTTTCGACCCATAGTTTGAGAAACTCTAGTTAAGGTCGTCCGCCAACATATAGCGTAGTGACACAACTTAAAAAGCGTAATTTGTGGGTACACCTTAATTGGAAATGTTTACAGCTATAAGGCTCTGCGTGCCGAGGCGGAGAGATCAAGCGCATTGAGGCGCTATGCTACAATGCGCGAGGCCGTTCCCACTGAGAGGTTCGAATCATCCCTTGGGCATGGATGTTGGCATTGTGTTTAGTGTAAGTTAGTTCATAAGTAGTTTGTAGGTTTAGGGACTGATGATGCGGCAGTTAAGTCCCATAAGCTTAAAAAATATTTGAACATTTTGGCTCAGCGTGATATCACAGTGTAAAGCGAGTCACTGAAACGCACTTCCTACAACCAAATGAGCGACTTTGAAAGAGGCCCAAACTGTGACCTTCCGAGTGACGAAATCGTCCTTTCGAAATATTTCCACACAAGTCAGACGTGCCACGCCAATTGTTCAACGTTTCTGGTCGCACGGTCATATGAACTGAGTGACACCCGTAGAAAACTTTGTGGACATTCACGACCTAATTTTCGTATTGTAAGGGTGTCATTGGAAGATTGTACAGCTACCACAGAGCAGATAAAACGGTTTGTGAGGCGGGTGTTAACAATGTATCTTCGCACTGAAAGAGAAAGTTGGCGAATGAAATTTCACAAACAGATCTCTCCGCGACCAATAATGCCTTTCTTATAATGATTTCCACCCCAACTCGTGCATCATTTCCTTGACACTCTCTCCCGTATATCGCGATAAAATAAAACGAACTGCCCATCTCTGAACTTTCTCCAAATCGTTAGTCAGTCCCACATGGAGTGGATCCCACAATGCGCAGCAATACTCCAAGATAGGACACACAATTGTAGTGTAGCAAGTGTTTTCAGTAGAACTGTTGCATCTTTGAAGAGTTTTGCTAACAAAACGTAGTATTTGTTTCACCTTCATTACAATATTTTCTATGTGTTCTTTCCAAATTAAGTTGTTCGTAATTGTTGTTCATAGGTATTAACATGAATTGACGGCCCGTATATTTGACTGATTTATGGAGTAAATGATGTTTAACGGATTATATTTGTGGCCATATTAACGACTTCACAATAATCATTATAAAGTGTCAATTTCCAATTTTTGCACCATGCAGATATTTTATTCAAATAATTTTGCAGATGATTATGATTTGATGGTGAGTCAACGAACTGATAAATGACAGCTTTATTCGTGAACAGTCTAAAAGATCTCAGTAGTCTCCTAAATAGGTTTTAAAAATGAGGAACAGTAGGCGCACTACAAAACTTCCGTGGGGGAACGCCAGATATCATTTCTGTTCTACTCGATGACTTTCCGCCAATTACAACGTACTCTATCCTTTCTCACAGGAAATTACGAAGCCAATAGCACAACTGTGGCAGTATTCCATAAGTAATTCGATTAGAAGACGCTTGTAAGGTACAGTCAAAACCCTTCTGGAAATCTAAATATACGGAATCCACTCTATTGGCCTTTAAAATTGCTAGACCAAGAGAAATGCAGATGATAAATGGGTATTCATTATACAGTATATATTATATTAGAACTGACATTTGATTACCTTTTCACGCATTTGGGTGCGTAGATCCTGAGAAATCAGTACCCAGAACAACCACTTCTGGCCTTGTTACGCCTGGGCATTGAAGCAAACAGAGCATGGATGGCGTGTACAGGTACAGACACCCATGCAGCTTCAACACGATACCTCATTTCATCAAGAGTAGTGACTGACGTATTGTGACGAACCAGTTGTTCGGCCACCATTGACCAGACGTTATCAATTGGTGAGAGATCTGGAGAATGTGCTGGCCAGGGCAGCAGTCGAACATTTTCGTATCCAAAAAGGCCCGTACAGGACCTCCTATATGCGGTTGTGCATTATCCTGCTGATGTAGGGATCGAATGATGGATAGAGCCACTTGTCATCACACATCTGAAATGTAACGGTCACCGTTCAAAGTGCCGTCGATGCGAACAAGAGGTGACCGAGACGTGTAACCAATGGCACCCTATACCATCACTCCGGGTGATACGCTAGTATGGCGATGACGAATACATGCTGCCATTGTGCGTTCGCCGCGATGTCGCCAAACACGGATGCGACCATCATGATGATGTAAACAGAGAAAAACTACGTTTTGCCATTCGTGCATGCAGGTTTGTCGTTGCTTACATCAACGCAGGCGCTCCTGTCTGTGATGTCAAGGGTAACCGCAGCCATGGCCTCCGAACAGATAGTCCATGCTGCTGCAAATGTCGTCGAACTGTTCGTGCAGATGGTTGTTGTCTTGCAAACTTCCCCATCTGTTGACTCAGGGATCGTGACGTGGCTGCATGATCCGTTACAGCCAAGCTTGTCATCTCGAGTGCTAGGGATACGAGGCCGTTGGGCCCTAGCACGGTGTTTCGTATTGCCTTCCTGAACCCACCGATTCCATATTCTACTAACAGTCTTTGTATCGGAACCAACGCGAGAGCAATGTCACGATAGGCTCCAATCCGATTTTTATCAAAGTTGACAACGTGATGGTACTCATTTCCCCTCCTTACACGAGGCATCATAACAAAGTTTCACCAGGAAAATCAGTTGGCAAGTTTCCTCATGTCAGCACATTGTAGGTGTCGCCACCGGTGCCAACCTTGTGTGAATGCTCTGAAAAGCTAATCATTTGCATATCACAGCATCTTCTTCCTGTCGGTTAAATTTCGTGCCCGCAGCACGTCATTTTCAAGGTGTAGCAATTTTAATGGCCAGGAGTGTATTTGACATCTCTTGTCGATACCACTCATCGCATCATGTGAGTAAAGAGCTACCTGCATTGACAGGAACGATAGTTTCTAAATCCTTGTTCAATATGGGTCAATAGGTCGTTAGGTCGTTCTCTTCTAGGTAGTACACAATATTTGAGGAAAGTATATGTTCGAAAATCATGCTGTAAACCGAAGTCACTGGTATAGGCCTATAATTTTGCGGATCACTCCTTTTGCCTTTCTTGAATATTGGAGTAACCTGTCCAACTTTCCAGTCTTTGGGCAGTAGCACCACCATTTCTATCGTATGATGTATAATGTTGTAATATTCATTCATTTGCCATTCTTGAAACAGGATGTTAGTATTTTGCCCCAACAAAATAACGCTCACCCAAATACGGTGCGTGAAACTCAACCTGCTATGCAAGCCGTGCAGCGAGTTCTCTGCACAGCACGATCTCCGAACTTGTCTCCAATCGAGAATGTTTGGTATATGATGAGACAACAGTCCACAAGTGAACAGGTTTGTGCAGGCGTGTAAAATGTATCCTAAGGCAGTACTCGCCATGTTTATGATCGAATGAATGCCAGCATCAGATCCTGCACTTCCGCCCGTGGTGACTACAGCATGTATTATTAATATGAGTGTTTCAGCATGGATCAACCGCCTAAGCTACTCATCTCTAGATGCGATCATTTCACCGTTTGAACAACAGTTCACGAGTCACTGGGAAAACTCTAAGAAGGTGTATTAAATTTTCCTTTCGGCAGCACATTTGTCATTTATAACAGACCCATTTCACGTTTTTAGTTTCAGGTATCTTCAGTTGAATCTGGAATATAATGTTTCGTTCTGGTATGTGATATCTGTACATAAAAAAAACTGAAAGTAAGACATTACTTACTCAAGCATGCATAAGTACTGGGTGTTCCAGAAGGGACTTTACAACTTTGAAAATTTATATTAATTTGTTAAAAAGAGGTACAGAGCTGGTTTTGGTGCTGTTTCAAGGAAAAACACATCAAGTTTTTACCTTAAACTAAAAGTGTTCTATGTGGCTTCCGTTGGTTATACTATACCCATCCCATCGGTAACTGATTTCTTCCCAAACTCGCATCAGCATTGCAGGTGTAACTTACTCGGCGGCGGCGTAGATTGTTGCTCTAAGTTCCGGTAGAGTGGTCGGCAAATGAGGTACGTACACCATATATTTGATGAAGCCCCCGAAGAAAGAGTCCAGCAGTGTCAGGTCTGGGAAGCGGGCAGGCCATGCAATTGGTGCAGCACGGCAAATCCATTTACCTGGAAAACGGTCATTGAGAAAACCTCGGACATCAGTCAGATAGTGTGGTGGTGCGCCGTCTTGCATGAAGTAAACATTTCGTTCTCCGTTGTCATCAATCTGTGTTATCAAAAACGGTTGCAACATATTCAGGTACACTATCCCGTTGATGGTTCGTTCTCAACGCACAAGAAACGTTCACCTTAGTGCTATCACAAGAATGTTGCAATGTTTCATGTGGATTTTCATTGCCCAAAATCCTACAGTTATGTGTGTTAACCTTGCCACTTAAGTGAAAAGTTGTCCAAGAAATGTTCATCATCATCCACTCGCACTAACATATACGCACAGAAGTTCTTCCGGGCAACTTTATCAGAGTCTTCAATTGCTTGTATAAGAGACAGTCTGACGGTTTCAAATGCAAACTATTTCTCAACACACACCAAACTGTTGTATGTGGGACTTGTAGTTCACGAGATGCACGCGGGTCTATTTCGTAGGGCTGTTGGCAAAATTATGTCTTACTTGCTCAACGACTTCGTCAGATGTGCTTGGACGACCTGGTAGTTTCTTATGTTTTACTGTGCACCCCGTTTCTACAAAACATTTATACCACTCATAAATTGTAGGCCTACTACGATGATCTTTAGCATACTTGGTACGAAATTAACGCTGAAATGTTGTCGCCGACTTTGATTCGTCAAACCAAAACATACATCTAGCACGCTATGGTCCAGTGAAGGCAGCCACCTTTAACGCAACTGCCACTAGCGCTTGTTGCGGCGCTATTCAGCACTAGCGAACTATGCGAGTCAGAACTTGATGTGTTTTCCTTTGAAACAACACTAAAATCATCTCTATACCTCTTTTTAATAAATATATACTGATATTCGAAGTTGTGAAGTCCCTTCTGAAACACCCTGTGTTACTTTAAGCTTTTTTTCCCTTTTTGTCGGGCATGTACGGATACTGTCAACTCCTAACAGATATGAGATCGCAATATCGCTGACCTCAGACAATCAGAGTACATTTTTACGTTAGAAAATTTTTCCACGCTCTTTTAAAGCTCTCAATGGAAGCTGTTGTGGACAATATCAGCTCTGGTAGTCATGTCGACAGTTCATTTGGCAACTATGCAAGACATCCGGACTCGATTCTGAGCAGGGTACTGGATTTAATGTTGTCATCATCATTTCATCATTATGAGCACACAACCGATGAAGCTGTATGAAGTTGAGAGACTTGCATTTGACAGACTAACACGCTCCGGGAGTGTTCTCCCGATCTAAAATTTCACGCACATTTCATTTTTTGGGAAACACTTTTATTCTTCAGTCTGTGGTTCTGTTTCATTGAAACATGTGATTTAAAGTCGTAACTCACTTTGTGCCTCTTCACAATACACACGAATGGAGTAACTAATTTAATTTTTATGGTTGACAGAGAAGTTACCACAAAGGACATAAAGAGTAACAGTGCTCCACAATACTTCCGCTCAAAGAATGTATAAACTGCGTGGAAGTGGAGGGACAGTGCTACTCTAAATATGTGACCATATAAAAGGAGCCGTAGCATTGAGTCAAAAATGTAAAAAATAGTAACACTGAAGATGCAGTAGCTGGAATGCAGACCATTGCTCTGTTTCTCGATGGGCACAAAACCTAGGTCTTAAGTTAAACCCCAATAAATCCCAGGGCACCCAAAACTAATCAGCCAGTCCCTGGAATATACCTCAATGGTACCCAATTACCATATCAAGAAAACAGTAAAAGACCTTGGGATAATCGTGGATAAACACCTAAACTGGGAAGAACAAACACTTGTAGTGTGAAAGAAAACGCTCTCATCTCTATATTCAGTCCAAAAATTTAGAAAAATATTTCCAACCCAAGTTAAAAAAAATCAAAACACTTGTCTTGTCAAATCTTTACTATTGTGATGTAATTCAACGCGGAACAATTAGTGAAAGTTCCAGACACGTCGAGTTAGTAATGAAAGCTTGCGTTACGTACGTGTGCAATATACGGTTGTACGATAATATCAGTCCTTCATATACCCAGCTTGGTTAGATGCGCCCACATAAGTTGCGAGATTTTCAAACGCTGTGGTTATTTCATCGATTTCTCAGCAACCAGTGCCCCCAATACTTCTATTTTCACATTGAACAGCTATCATCATACTTCAACAGCAATACCAGATCGAATACGTCTAGCATCTTGGCTGTACCTTCACACAACACTAAATATTTCTCCGTGTCGTTCTCCATCTCAACCATACGACTATGGAACACACTGCCATGTGATCTACGTCTTACACTAAACACTTGACATTCAAGAGGAAACTCTAAATTCACATATTAACGACGGTATAGCCTCCATTGTTATCCTGCTCTCAGTTCTTTCTCTCCATCATAGATATGAATCTTACCACTCTATTTCTCTTCCTCAAACCCATCTACTTCTTCTATATCTCTCTCACCAACGTTATATCGAGTTATGTCTCTGCTTCATGTGAATAACTCACAATCTGCCAGAACATAACGAGGCAATTTCCAAATTGTAATAGGGCAGACGTTCACAATATGAAAGATGCTTACTGTGCAAAGTCATTATTATTATTATTATTATTATTGTTGTTGTTGCTGTTGTCACTATTATTGTAATAATTTTTGATTCTTATAAATTATTGAAGTATTATTATTATGATTATATTCCATTAATAATCTGTAATTTTTTTTTTACTTTAATATTTGTATTATACATTGTTTGTTCATAATGTACTAAAGAAATTGTTCACCTTCAGTAAGCCTCGTTAGGTTCCATTGAAAATGCTTTAAACTCAAAGAGCCATATCCGTCTGGAAGCATTAACATACACTGCACCAAGAAATGGCATTGTTTTTTACAAAACAAACAATTCCTTTTTTCCTGTGGACGTCAGCCACGCAAATCAATGTCATATGCTTATATTGATAAGCATAAACTGGAAGCGGTTCGAAATGTTCCTAATAGTGCGAAAAAAGTTTCTGGGAAATGAATAATTGTGAAAGCAGTCGCGCAAAACGGAAAATTCGGTGAAAACGTATAGGGTTTCCTACCGGGATTTTTATTTGAACTGAAAGACCATAACTCACGGTTCGAGCAAGAGGCATGCGTAATTAATTTTTCCTTTTCTCGTTTCCCTCTGTGGAACTTCTCAGGGAAAAAATTTTCAATACAGCTCTAAAGGTAAATTTGAGAATTCGGACAAAGAAAAAAATATAATTGTTCCATTCACTTTTTATCATTACATGTTGATTTATGGATTTCGATACTACTTGATCAGTCACTATTAACGTTTCCACATATATGCAGCAGTAGCGTGAGTGTTGCCTCATATGTCCCTGCATTTTTCCTAAATGTTAAAATGTTTCTTAAGCTTAAGTGACTCAACTGAGGGGTCATCAGTCCCTAAACTTACAAACTACTTATGAACTACCTTATACTAAAGAAGACACATACACCTATGCCCGTGGGGGGATTCGAACCCCCGACGGGGAACGACCTCGCACATCACAGCATAGCACCTCAATGCGCTTGGCCACTCCGCCGCGTTTTCCCCTAAATCCAAACTGATAGCCTCAAATGTCGGATTCTACTAGTTTTTTCCATTCGTCTGTAGATAATTCGTGTTTGTATTTTGCAACTATGACATATTAAATTAATAATTCTCTAATTGTCGTGGGTTGCTTTCTTTGTGATTGGAACTATAATGTTCCTAATGAAGTCATAGGGTATTTCCTTAGTGCAAGGTGCAAGAGTTTCTTCATGACTGGCTCCCCAAACTGTATCAGCAGTTCACGAGGAATATCATCTATTTCAGGGGTCTTTTTTCGACCCAAATATTTCAGTTCTCTGTCAAATTCTTCCAGCAGTATCATATCTCTTATCTTATATTTACCTACTAATTCTTGCGATTCTACTGTACTGCCTCCCACTTCATTTCCCTTGCATAGGTCCTCCACATATTCTTTCCATCTCTCAGGTTTCCCTTTTCCTCTTGTACTAGATTTCTGTTTGAGCTCTTGATATACTACAACGAATTTTCTTGCCAACAAACGCCTCCTTTGTATCACTGGAGGTGGTATCTATCTTTCCTATACTTACTCATTCTTCTACTTACTTGCATTTCTCCTCTAGCCATTCCTTCTTAGCCAATCTACCCTACTGTCAGTCTCACTTTTAGCCGTTTGTACTTCTTGTTGCATGTCCACAGATCTCTAAAAACTGTCACGTATTATTCGTGGTGTATAAATATTGACAGATACTCTAGTCCGGCTACTCATAACTGTAAAATGTTGTGTCATCTGTGGACGCCCCTTTGGGTTTCTCTGTGATTCCGCTTCAATACTGTTAAGTCAGAAACTAGGCTACCATACAGCGCTATAAATAAGGCGCTATTAACATACGCCTCATTAATCTGTCAACCTTTCTCTGGCACACACGGAGTGGGAATTGCACTTGACGTATGTGCCTGGCCAGTATTTCACGTTCCCCAATCAAGAAACACTGCCACACTCCCGGCTTTATAGCCTTGTGTGCGTTAAGCTATAAGTGTGGTTCACCTTTAGCGTTTGTGGCGAGAACACTTACCAGCACTTGGTGTATGCAGAATTTTGTAAGACCCGTTCTTCTGCCATACTTGCAACAGGAAGATGACGTCCACATCCAACAGGAACTCAAGATACAGTTGCTTCCCTAGTCAACATTATCTCCGGATTTGTCTGCAATCCAGCAAGTGTTGGATATGATGGGATATGATAACTCGTCAACCCGCAACTGTTTGAGAACTGCGATAAAAGGTCGAGCAAGTGAGGAACAATGTATTCCAAAACAGCATTTGCCGTCTGTGTGTCCGTTTCTATTCCACGTGCACTGATTCAACCGTGGAGCAAAGATAACATAGACTGCGAGTGTCCCTATTTCTGTCGTAATGTGGTTTAAAACAAACATCTAACATTGCCACGAGTCACGTGAATGAATTTTCGTCACGGAAACAGAAAACAATTGTTAAATATAACAATAAAACGACTTATAGTATTCATATAACTCATATTCTAATATAGGTAACGTAATTTCTGCATATTACTAATATTAGTATGGTGATTAATCGTTTTTACATTTTCCTACCAGAACATTTTTGTCACGCATATGTACAAGTAGCAGAATTACAGTTCCTTACTGTGTGTATTGCATTATGAATATTTTAATTTTGTCCAGTCTATGAATGTTATTATTTATGCAAATATTAAAGCTTCTCTTGACTGCGTTTATATGTCAGCAAGTATCCTGTCATTTCTGATGCACATATACTCTTAATAATGTTACACAAAGCTGAAGATGCCGACAGACTGTTGGCTACCCCTACAAAAGCACTTCTTGTGATTGAATCTGTGATGTTTCCTCACCAAATTATTATTTAATGTAAATAGCCAATAGCTTGCTTGTTTTACTTTTTGGAATCATTGTAGCATACGTATGCGGCAAACGTTACAAAAAATTAACGCTTGTATTATGGATGCCACCAGATTACAGTTCTTATAAAGAAAATGTCATGTGGAGTTTGGAATCGTAAGGAAACTGATTCTGCTTCTAAAACTAATATCTGAACTTCTACTCCCGTATAAACTACAAACCAAAAGACTCGCAGTTGAACGAAAACAATCTTTCGCCTTAAATATGCAGTTCTATTGCTTGTAAAAGGAACGTTCAATAAGTTTCATGTAACCACATGTAAAAACTGAAGCCACCTTATTAATATTTTCAACTGCGGAAAACTAATGCCAATTGTACTACTAGAGGTGAAATAAGAATACGATAAGACTTTTATTCTTAAAATCTGTGCTTAATTTCCACCAAAAAGGATAAGATCTGCATCCACAGCTCCATTCCGCATTACTCTTGATAATGAAAACGGTTTTCTGTCCCGTGGCATGTGACGTAGATCTTGGTTTCAGTATAATGACGCCCCCCGCAGTCTATGTTGTCTTTGGTCTATCGTTTCAACAATAAATGTTGCATGTAATGGAAAACTCCAAGAGGGTGTACTTCCGTCTATTTCCGGTAGTGTATCACACTGTAATGATCAGGGACCCATTATGTAAAAATTTGCTGTACTATAGCCATTGTGTTTGAATGTTGTTGGAAACCCAACTACGGCCACAGATAGCCGTTGCGCAGATAGCAGTTGCGCAGCGATTCCGCTTCGATTCTCTTCACAGCCTCCATTTATGTTACGTAAGAAACAGCAACCCACAGCTATAACTGAAGCGCTATTAGCAATCGGCTCATTAACCCGCGAGGACTCGCGCTGTGAGCATTTTGCTAACAGTAATGTTAAAACAAGCGACATTAAAAATTTTTTAAATAGTCAAATACGAGGCGCGTCCAGAAAGTAAGTTCCGTTTGGTAATAAAATGAAATTATACACAGATACGGAAGAAATTTTTATTGCACAAAATTCTACATCTCTTAAACTACTTTTCCACATAACTGCCGAAACTTTGCAGGCATTTGTCATAGCGTGGCACCAGGTTTTGTATACCTTCTTCGTAGAAATCTGCCGCCTGTGTCTTCAACCAGTTGGAAACAGTGAAATTTGGGAGAAATCCATAGCGAGAGAACTAATTGTAAACCTACGGTTTTCCTGGATCTTGTCATCATCGCGTGAACCAGTTCTTCTGTAAACAAAGGTGGCCACCCACTTCGTTCTTCATCGTGCACATCACTACGTCCGCCATTGAACTGTCGAACCCATCTTCTCACCATCGAATCACTCATCGCATTTGGTCCGTAAACGTCGCAAATGTGCCGATAAATTTCACTTGGTTTCACTTTCCTCGCATTCAGAAACCGAATCACCGACCTGATTTCACAGGCGGCGGGATTTTCAATCAACGCCGACATTTCAAGCAAGCACAACAAAGCGTACGTAACTGACAGCGATCTCCAAATGACGCACGTTCTTCTCCTTGATACACATCGTCTACAGCGCATGTGCGGAACTGCAATCGCAGCGCCGGCCGCGGTGGCCGAGGGTACTGAGGCGCTCCAGTCACGGTCTGCACGGCCACTATGGTCGGGGGTTCGAATCCCCCCTCGGGCATGGATATTTGTGCCGTCCTAGTTCGTAAGTAGTTCATAAGTTGTTTGTAAGTTTAGGGACTGATGACTCCGTAGTTAAGTCCCATAAGCTTAACAAACATTTGAACATTTGAGCAATCGCAGCGCTGCAGCGGAGATAAATTGAAACGGAACTTACTTTCCGGACGCGCCTCGTATGTGTGTTTTCTTAAAAATACAAGTATAAATACTTATTAGACATATTAAAAGGTGGCCTGTTGGAGGTCGTCAAAAAATGTCAAAAATCAGAATGCGTAATGATATGCTGTAGTAATAATAATTTCGTTATTGAATGTTGCAGCAAATCACGACTAATGGGTCGCGACAACACTTTCGCAGTGAAAGTTATAATTATGAATAAAAAACTGATATTAAATAACTTGAAACAGTCAATGTGGTAATTAATTAAGCTTGGCTATATCTGACTTAGCATTGACTACAGCCTCCAACCAGCACCTCTTACGATTCACGAACAGCACAACTTCACTAATAAATGTGTCAGAATTCATGTACTGGTGATGCCGTGTTCGTGTTATAATTAAAATCGTAATAGCTGATAGACTCTGACTGCAATGATAATAGCTCAGTACCGTGAAACTGTGTGGTGCAATGAGCTTCACAAATACTACAGTCAAAGTTCCCAATAATTTTGATAATATTGTTTAAAGCATTCAACTTCCTTATAAAACATTATGTGACCTATTTTTTGATTAATTGGTTCCAGGGACTGGGTAGCGTACGCGTGTAACTGGCTGAGCAGAGTTTGGCATTAACGTATTTCGTAAAAATCACTTTCGTCAAGTCTGGTTAATCAACTATAATACTTTGACTACTGTTAGCCTGGTTACTTTCTATATAAATGAAACCACCTTTACGTGCAAACTCTCTCGCAAGTTAAAAGGTTTGACATAATAATTGATTGCAAAATTTAGAACAGCACTGCAGTTTAATTACTAGTCTCTGTGGTTGTAACACTTTTAGCAGTTTTTTAACGCGTCTAGCAATTTCTTTAAAACTGATCGTAATGATTTTGAAAAATGATTGAACTTGTTAGTCAATGTACGGGTTTGCATAATCAACATAATCTAATAATGGTGATAATGGGGTGACTAAAACTACTTACAAAATTAAAACTGGTTTCAAAATAAGTCATATATAATTGAACCAAAATTCTGATTGGGTTGACACTACACTGACATGCATACAAAATAAAATGTTACAAAAGTACTCATCAGTTTTCGTCGTCTTCGTTGTGAAGTTCATACAAGACAGATATGATTACAATAAGTACTCTTACTGCTGGTTCAAAAATATTTTTATCGTCAACTCTTTGTTCAGCTCGTCTGGTTGAAAGCTCCATGCATTGATATCACCTGGATACACCTTCTAATCTCATTACAGCAAGGATCACTCTCAGTGACAATAGACTTGATAACCAAACAATTACTTTTCTTGCACACATGAAAAAAAACATTACACTGATCACTTTCGAGTATAAATAAACTTTTTTCGCACTTCCTTCAATACATTAAACAGTACGCCTCTCAGGCTTATTGCACCTTTGCTACTTCATTAAACTCGCGCTACACTGCGCCTACCGTGCCTGTGCACCATCAACAAAACATTTATGTGTTTACTTTGGCGAGTCCGCTTCGCGACTGCTTCAGCAGCGCGACACTCACAGTTACTACGTCTGTACCAAAGACAGTCTTTACAACAGGTTCAACCATTTCTCTGGCGCAATTACCAACTTACAGCATAGGAATGTCTGCACACCTACAGTAAATGGTTACACTAAATGATTCAGTATAGGAAATGACGTTACATAAGTAATATATCTAGCATACAAGAAATGAAAATACGTGAAATGAACAAATTTAAGACAATATATGTTGTTGTGGTCTTCAGTCCGGAGACTGGTTTGATGTAGCTCTCCACAATACCCTACCCTGAGCAAGCCTCTTCATCTCCACATAAGAACGGCAATATACATTTGTCGGAATCTGCTTACTGTATCCATCTCTTGGTCTTCCTCTGCGGTTTTTACCCCACACACTTCCCTCCAATGCTAAATTCACAATACCTTGATGTCTAAGAATGTGTCCTACCAATCTATCTTTTAGTCAAGATATGCCAGAAATTTCTTTTCTCCCCAATTCTGTTCAATACCTCCTCATTAGTGACGCGATCCACCCACCGAATCTTCAGCATTCTTCTGTAGCACCACATTTCAAAAGCCTCAATCCTCTTCCTGTCCGCACTGTTTATCGTCCATGATTCACTCCCATACAAGGCAACACACCATAGACATGCCTTCAGAAACGACTTCCTTAGGCTTAAATCAATATTCGATGTTAACAAATTACTCTTTTTCATTGCCATTCTGCATTTTATATCCTCTGTACAGCGACCATCATTTGGTATTTTACTGCCCAAGTAACAAAACTCATCTACCTCCTTTATTACTTCGTTACCTAAATCTAATTCCTTCAGCGTCACCTGATTTTCTTAGACGGCACTCCATTACCCTAGTTTTGCTCTTGTTAATGTTCATCTTATATGCATCTTTCAGCACACTGTCCATTCCGTTCAGTTGCTCTTCCAGCTCCTTTGCTGTATCTGACAGAATTACTGTGTCGTCGGCAAAACGCAATGTTTTTAATTCTTCCCCTTGAACTTTAATTCCTTCTCCAAATTTCTCCTTGCTTTCCTTTATAGCTTGCTCAATGTACAAATTGAATAACATTGGAGAAAGGCTACAACCCTGTCTTACACCCTTTCAAACTTCTGCATCCCTTTCATGCCCTTCAACTCTGACAACCGCTGTGTGGTTTTTGTACAAGTTGTAAATAACTTTACGCACCCTATATTTTACTCCTGCTTGCTTCAGAATTTGAAAGAGTTTATTCCAATCAACATTGTCAAAAGCCTTCTCCAAATCTACAAAAGCTAGAAATGTATGTTCGCCTTTTCTTAATCTATCTTCTAGGATAAGCCGTAAAGTGAGTATTGCCTCCCGTGTCCCTACATTTCTCCTGAACCCAAACTGATCTTCCCCGCGGTCGGCTTCTACCAGCTTTTCCATCCTTCTGTAAATAATATATACATATATACATATACAATATATACATTACGTTCAATCAAACTGTAAGATACAGCGACAGGTGTACTCTTACAACATTACAAACTGTTCTTTGAATGTCAGAAAAATGCTATACACTCTATCGATCGCCTAACTTTTAAAGTGCGAGTTCTCGCGGGTTAATCTGCAAGCCTTTCCCTTCCGTGTGTGGAGCAGCGCGTGCACTTGAACCACACCACGCGTGGGCAGCAATTCACGCCTGACGTGCGGGGAACGGCTTTTATAACTTTGCACTTGCCATCGGCGCGATCCCGTAAGCGCATTTGGCTTCGGCTTGCAGAGGCAGCAGCAGCGGCCGCTGCCAGAAACAGCAACACGAGGCCGGCGGCAGCGGGCTATCTGCTGTCGTAAAGCCGGGGGCCGTCGGTAAAAGCGGCCTCTGTTTGGATTAACTTAGTCGAGTCAGCTATCCACTCTGCTGCGCGGGCCTTGTTCATACACGCATAGCTTCCAGTAATTGGAGGGGCCCCGGCCATCGTTGGGGGAGGGGTGGCGGGGGCGGGGGTTAGGGGTTGGAAAATCGCCCACGCCAGGAGGCCCAAGGCGGCGTAAACGGCCCGGCATCCTTTATCCTGTTTCTCTCACACTGTTCGGCGGCAGCGCCCTCCAAACGATTCCGGCGATTGCGAGAGTAGCTTGTTTACGAGAAAAGTAGGATAAAAGCAAATAAACACGCGATAAAAACCTTTGGTGGTTAAGCTTATATCCAGATTACCGCTCGGAAGCTCAGATTGGACGCTTGTGGTCAGACCAGTGGAACACCCGAGTCCATAAACAATCAGATTCCTATTTACGTAACTGCTTCAAACACGCCTGACTACCTTACAAATGGATTATCGAATATTTGACTTCAGGAATGCAATCGAGAAAGACAGAAATAAAAAAACCTTCTGCCACATAGAGATAGATTATTATTTATCGTATGCCAATACAGACACATAAGGAGGAAACAGACAAGTCACTGATATAAAAAACGTAAAGAATTGCAAACAAACATCACTAACGTAACAAACCTCAAGAATTACATCCAAAATCAAGTCTCGTACCGCATCGTCAATATATCAAATGTTTCTCCTATGTTTCGGCCACTTTTGCAAGCGGCCTTCTGAGTGTCACGTTTACTGCCGCGGTGGAGTAGCCGAGTGGTCTAAAGCGTCTTGGTACGGAGCGCGCGGTTGCTCGCCGTGGAGGTTCGAGTCCTCCCTGGGGCATGGGTATGTGTGTTGTCCTTACGTTAGTTTACCTAGGTTTAAGGTTTAAGTAGTTTGTAAGCTACGATAGATTTACAGACATTTGAACGTTTTTTCACGTTTACTGCTGTATGAGGGAAAGCTTTCCCTCATCTAGAAGTAAAAGTGACACCCAGAAGAAGGCCGCTTGCAAGAGTGGCCGAAACATAGTTGAAACATTTGATGTATTGACGATGCGGTCCAATACACAGAAGAGTTTTTTCAACAATGACAACGGACGCGGAAGCGTTTGTTTACAAAAATAAAGTCTGTTAACGTAATCTATCGACACTGGAGTTGCGAGCAGGTAGTCGTCTGGGCCCCCATTATAGGCTCTTCTGGGACACTCTTCAACAATATGGCTAAAGGTGTGATTTTCTCCATAGTACTGAGCGTCTGAATGTTTACACCATTTACACGGAGAGTAAGCACATCTGCCATGACGAGTTCGAATCCTATTTTGAGTAGACCTAGTTTTGTGTGGTAGCTCAAAACCAGGTTGCTTTTGTGTCGTGCAAGGCATGTTATGGATTTGCTATGCGTTCCATTTTTCAGACCATGCGTTTGTGACACTGAAACCGTCTTGTGTATAGGTCCATGCTGTTTTTGTTGGCGGGTTGCCAGATCGAAGCCGTTCACTGTTTGAACCATCAATGTCTTGATGGAAAGGCAGGCTTCGATTTCCCAAGACGTTTTTCTGTATTCACATACAGGGCGTCAGTACGTCGTAGGTGTGGAGGTCGGAAGTGGCTTAATATTGGGAGCCATTGCCTTGGAGTGTGTTTAATTACTCCATAAATCATCCTCAGAGTGTTATTCAGTGGGACATCCCCCATTTTTGCAAGGGGGCTTTTTAGACAATTCGGAGCACAGTATTCTGCAGCCAACAATACAACTGCAAAAGCACATACTGGCAGTCAGATAATCTGAGGATCTCCTGACTATAAAACACTTTTAAGAAGAGTTATGTCACCGACAGAGAGATATAATTTTCTTGCTACTACTTTCGACATTTCAGTGTGTCGTCTTCAGCCCCCCTGAACAGCGTAAAAATGGATTTATTATGTTGCATAGTCAGAATGTTAGGGGGAGGGGCAGTTATAACATACCATAGATTGCAACTAAAACACATAAAATTCGTGAAAGCTTTTTATTATCTGCAATTGGTAGACACCAGTACATTAGTGCGTGCCACAGTCTCACTACGAAACATAATAAATTTATTTTTTACGCTGGTCAGGAAGCCTGAAGATAACACAATGAAGATTCGAAACCTTATAATAAAATTCTATAACTCAGCGGCTGAAGGTGCTAAAATCGTTTAATTTAAGATGACGTCCATCGCCATATCTATCGATAATGGACATAGAAAGATGTATAGAAATGGTTTGAAACAGTGTTTAACCTTTAAATGCACACGCTAGTTGTCCTAACGTACAGTCACGTGTGGGGACTAGACGTACCCAAATAGTGGTTAAGTAATGATTGGAAATGACTTCAATATTTATATAATAGAAGACAACATTTATTGTAATAATAAGTTTTAACATGAACTCAAATATCTAGGCGTAACATTGCATTGTGGTATGAAATGGAACGAACTTCTAAGGACAGTTGTGAGAAAGGCGGACAGCCGACTTCGGTTCATTGGGAGAATTTTGTGAATATGTACTTCTTCTGTAAAGGAGACCACGTATAAAACACTTGTACGACCACGTCTTGAGTATTGCTCAAATGTTTGGGACTCGCAGCAGATCAGTTTGAAGGAAGATAGAGAAGCGATTCAGAGGCGAGCAGCTAGAATTGTTACAGGTATGTTCGACCAATTCGCGACTGTCACAGAAATGCTCCGGGAACTCGAATGAGGATTGCTGGAGGGAAGACGACGTTTTTTTACGAGAAATACAGTTGAGGAAATTGAAACATCCGAAATTTGAAGCTGAGTGTAGAATGATCTTCCTGCCGTCTTCTTATATTTCGCGCAATTATCACCAAGATAAGAGAAATTAGGGCTCGTACTGAGGCATACATGCATTCTTTATTTCATCGTTCTATTTGGGAGTGGAATAGGAAAGGAAATGCCTAGTAGTGGTACAGTGAACCCTCCGCCTCGCACCCGACGGTGGATTGCGGAGAACATATGTAGATGTAGAACTTTGTCATTTACGAAGACAAGTGTTTTTTTATTGATATAGCTCTGATAAAATGACATAAAAACAGCTCAAACTAATTATAATTGAACTCTATGTTTTGTAAACAGAATAGAACACAAAATTAAACTAAAATTATAAAACAGATTCTATTGTGCCTACAAATCCATTGGTTTCCTTCGAATTCTGAGGACAAACAATAATAGATTGTTCTTGAACTAGGCATAAAAGTAAACTTCTTTTGCCAGTTTTCCATATTATAGAACTCTTCTTATCCTTCTACCTAGGGCAAATACAACATCTTCGCTTTTTAGCTGCATTACGTCCAGGCTTACCTATATAAGCCGTTCATAACTTTTTTTTCTTTGTCAACTAATTTGCACTTAGTTTCCTATATATCTTTGACCAGATTTTTGTTATTTTATAATCTACTTCAGACGTATTATTTACAAGACATATTGCAATACGCCTGTTTTTCTCTACGGCTGTTTTTCTTTTAACTGTCGTAAAATGTGCTCATCACGGAGACAGCGAGCCAGTGTCGAAATATAATGAAATGAAAGAAAATTACTGTATTAGCATATCGAATATAAATGGTAGTTAACAGCACGCATGAAGTCTACGGATGTTCCAACAATGTAAAACTGGTACTTACTGTGGAGAGAGCGCAGCGTCTGTTCAACTTTTGCAAGCAATAGTGGCACTCTAACAATGTCTAAAATGATGAGTCCGTAGTGCGCCGACGATGTTAATTATAAACAAAAATACCTCGTAGGGTCTGCTCAGAGCCCGCGGATGCCACCAAGTGCTCTCAGTTCGGACAGTGGATGGATATAGGATAATTTCTGATCCATTATATGCAAAAGCAAGTGTTCTGCCCAGCTCATTTCTAATGATGTCATAATTCCTTATTTATTTCTCGTACAGTGATATCACGTTGCAGGTAGAATTGTGACATACATGGGTAATGCTCAAAATTATGGTGCGGTAATAAATCAAAAGGCACGTCAAATGCTGACGACTTACCGCACGTCTATGTTAGCAGAAGGTAGTTTTCAAGCATCGAGTTGCGTATCTAAATGGCCATTACGCCATATGACGTGAACTATGTGCCCTAAGTGTGTTTAGTGATAGATGTATATACTGTCTGTATGTGTGTCGGGAATTGAGTTGGTTGTTAAAAAGCAGTATACTATAACATTTTGGCAGAGAATAAAATTTGACTGCATGAACAGCGAAACGTAGTAAGCAGTAACGTTTCTTTCGTTTCATCATTTTGTGACGATGTCAGGAAGAAAAAGTTTGTAAAACGTTTGAAATTAATTATCAAGTTTGTTGGTAGTAGTTTACTGTTCTTTTTGAGTACTGGATCAAAAATGGATGACTTCCTGTAAACAGTAGAAACGTCTGTAAACGAAAACAAATCTCTTTTCTAAATATAAAAATATGGACGTAGATGGAGTGATGAAGTAGACAGTGTGTTGAAGGGCTGGGGGGAAGGGGAGGGGGGAGAGGAGATGGACAAATGGAAGACTAGAGAAACTAATTTTCGGGGAATTGCTAGATTATGACTTAGTATTCTTATATTTGAACTTATTTCGACTTTCAATTTCTTGTAGTACTAACGTTAAGGCAGTTTATAGAGTGCCACTAATAAATTCTTACAATGGTTAGAAAAAAACTCTTTTTCTATTAGAAAATAATGGAAGTTTGAAATATTGGTACTGATGCATCGCAAATGCAAAATACCCAGAGGCAAGAGGATACCTGATAGTGAAAATATAACGCGAGTATGAATTTCATTGAGATAAGTAAAAACCTCGGCGGCAACAAACTTCTTACATTCGTATGATCTCACTTGGTAGCCGGATTACAAATGTGAGAGATGGGCATGATGGAGACCACTTTAAAAACGTAATAACACCATAGAAGCAGAGGAAACAAAGTCAGTGAAGAGTATCTTGCGCATGTTAACATGAAGATGCAATTGTAATAGTTTTACTTTAAGACGACTGATAAGAAATAAAAGTAGCAAATTCGTGATAAGATCAGGTCACGGTATTAAGTCGTATAAAAACTTGTAATGTCAACCGTAAGATATAAGTTTGTTATTTACCACAGTGTGTAGAGCCGTCGAAAGAACTATAATATAGTAAATGCGGGTGAATATCTCTAACACAGCTTGGCATAAGTAAGTGTGTATAAAGTTGCTGAATTTTGTATTTCTCTTAGAATTAAATATCACAGAGATGTTTTATATTTGGAATGTTGACACGTTTCGATATTTACATACTAGGTTAACCATAGCAATGGAGTTTTAATTCTTATTGAGACTAACAACATACATGATCTGTGTCATTGTATATTGATAACAGTATTTTTAAAAACTTTTATCATTTACAAGGTACTGGTAAAATATTAGGAATGAAATATAGTGCAATACCACCCAATACTTATACCACAAATATAAGTGTCCATTAATACATTAGTTATGAAACAAAAATCTCGACCCAAACTGTCTTACCCGAAAGTTCAGCCCCTACCTCGTAGAATCTCAAGAACTGGATATTCCCATTTGGGAAGGGTAACGATACAAATTAAGAACATCAGTTATGAAACCCAACAATAACGTACCAATTATCTTCCTTCCATACATTGCTGTGTAAAACAATTCATGTACATCGTGGTTTGTTTTGATGTTAATTTTTCTATATTCTCATTTATTTTGCTTCTCAGTTGATTCATCTTTGCTTGATTTAGACCTCATTTTCTGAGATGATTGTCCTCACGATTAATGAGTATCCTACCTCTGCGCTACTTCCGTAGAGGAACAGTTTCAGTTGAGAAATCTTATCACCGTAGAATACATTTCTTTATTTACGATAATGATCACAAAATTTTTGTTTTTGGGCGATCGGCCACGGTCAGTTAACATTTCTGTATCACTCATTTAGAAAATGTAACACAATGAAAATTAAACAAAACATTAGCACAGTTTCGTCATACACGTTTAAAAAGCAACGTAAAGCAGGCTATAGTACTGGCAGACCGTTTAAAAATAGATACGAGCTTTCCGAATTGTTTGTAAGGTACATGAGGTGAGTGTAAACGAGTTATTCGTCTTTCAGCATCTACATTTTCTATTTTATTACATGTACACTCCTGGCCATTAAAATTGCTACACCACGCAGATGACGTGCTACAGACGCGAGATTTAACCGACAGGAAGAAGATGCTGTGATATGCAAATGATTAGCTTTTCATAGCATTCGCACAAGGTTTCCAACCGATTTCACATACACAAACAACAGTTGACCGGCGTTGCCTGGTGAAACGTTGTTGTGACGCCTCATGGAAGGAGGAGAAATGCGTACCATCGCGTTTCCGAAATTTCTTCTTGGTGTAGCAATTTTAATGGCCAATTGTGTAGAAAGATGATTGTTCATGAAGGGAATGCAAAAATCATAAAGTTTTCATTTTTCCGTGTACGAATGTAATATGCCCCTCGGTTCACATGACACACGTCCAAGTGGTAAAGAAGTTCGCTCAACACCTTACGTAGCAACATTTAGTCGATAGTAATCACAGACATAGAAGCTTTCTCTTAGCTGTGCAATGTTTTTGCCCGTGGAGGTTTGAAAAAAACATCCTAAATAAATTACCCCAAAGAAGGAAGTCATAGTGTGACTGGGAGGGGGCAGGGGGCTTAAACTAATGTCACTTGGTCATAAAAACCAATCTAACAATGTATAATCCGTCATTTACGTATCGAGGAACCTTGCTGCTCCAATGAAGGGGTACTGAACCTTCTTGAAGATGAAAGTCTCGGAATCTACAGCGAATTCAGCGAACATTTACGTAGATAACAGGTATTCGTCACAGAAGAAAAGTTGCCCCTATAGTTTGATCTGAGTTGTACAGAAAACATTAACCCTCGAATAGTTTTCCTCAAATGCCATGATTTCATGATATTTGAGTGCTACTCACTCTCGCACATTAACGTTTCCAGGTAAATGCTTGGTTGACCCAAATTAAATATTAACCTTTGGGTGAAATATTCCGAACATTATTTCACGTACTGCAAGATGCAGGAGCTGTGGACGGTACAGTTGGAAATACATAAAAACGGTTTCAGTATTTGACGTTCGTGGCCGGTGTGGACGTTTGTTTATGTTGCTTTGGGAACTATATTTACCAGTCTCCACGGCTCAATCTGATAGCCTTCATTGACTGTTACTTTTGTTTTTACAGAAAAAAATTATTGTCCCTAAATTCCTGAAAGCAACACAAAACCCTTTATTTATATGGCATGTTTTCAGTAATACTTTCACAGAAATTAAATTTAGCGCGAACTTTATTTCGATAAGCTTAAAATTAGTTTTAACAACTAAAACCTGACACGTAATTTGGTAGAAAATCCCAAGAATATCTGATCAAATGTAAATTATACCAGCGGGAATTCACAATCAATATCTTAACTAGGGGATAGTAAAGGTGATGCTACTGATGACAGTACCGCTAAACCGGAAATTCTAAACACGGCTTTCCGATATTCATTCACCAAAGAAGACGAAGCCAATACCCCAGAATTCGAATGAAGAACAGCTGCCAGCATGCGTAATTTAGGAGTAGATACCCTTGGAATAGTAAAGCCACTTAAATCACATAACAAAATGAAGTATGCTAGTATAGATTGTATACTACTTAGGTTCCTATCCGAGTATGGTAAAAGAGTTCCATATCTAGCTATCATATACAACCGCTGGCTCTGTGAAAGATCCGTAGCCAAATACTTGAAAGTTACAAACGTAACTCTATTATCAAGAAAGGCAACAGAAGTGACCAGCAAAATTACTGGTCTCTATCACTGACGTCGGTTTGCAGCCGGATTGTAAAACATATGCTTTCTTCAGACATTATGAACTACCTCGACGAGAATGCCCTACAGTCAAAACCAACACGGATTCGGAACGTATCGTTCTCGTGGACACGCCTATCTCTCTACTCACATGATGGGACGAGTGCTATCGATAAGAGGTCTCAAATCGATTCCTTATTTGTCGATTTACGAAAGGCGTTTCACACTGTTACTCACAAGGATCTTCTAATCATAGTGCGTGGTCATGGAATAGCGTTACAGTTGTGCGATTGGAGCGTGATTTCCTATCAGAAAGGACATAATACACAGTTATTTTAAATGTGTTTATTTCCGTCAACAGTTGCAATAAAATTGTTTAGTAACATGTTTTGATCACTTGGATCATCTTCAAATCTTATAGTTG
Organism: Locusta migratoria; assembly: GCA_026315105.1. NCBI lineage: Eukaryota > Metazoa > Arthropoda > Insecta > Orthoptera > Acrididae > Locusta > Locusta migratoria. The sequence goes on from CM048746.1 coordinate 323,311,547, forward strand.
CGTCCGCAACTCGTCTGGCTGAGTACTAATTGGTACCAATTAATTGAGTACAAATTAGTACTCAGCCAGACGAGTTGCGGACGCAACTATAAGATCTGAAGATGATCCAAGTGATCGAAACATGTTACTAAACAATTTTATTGCAACTGTTGACGGAAATAAACACATTTAAAATAACATAGTGCAGTTGCGGACACTCTCCAATCGACCATGTCGACTATAATGATAATACACAGTAATTGACAAAATGTCATCGAATAAAACAGAAGTGATATCTGGCGTTTCCCAAGTAAGTATTTTAAGCATCTACTGTTCCTTATATTTAAAAACGATTTTAAAGTTAATCTGAGCAGCTCTCTTAAACTGACCGTGTATTACGTTGTCCTTTACTGGTAAGTTATGTCACCAGAAGATCAAAAGCAATTGCAAAACGACTTAGATAATATGTCTGCATGGTGCGAAAATTGGCAGTTGACCCTAAATAATGAGAGGTGTGAAGTCATGCACATGAGCACTAAACGAAATCCGTGATAATTCATTCACACCAAGAACCAGTCAAATCTAAATGCTGTAAATTCAATTAAATACGTAGGAATTACAATTGTGAACGACTTTAATTGGAAAGAACACATAGAAAATCTCATAGGAAACGCGAACCAAAGGCTTCGTTTCATTGGCAGTACACTTGGGGAGATGCTGCAACAGTTCTACTAAAGAAACTGCCAACACGCGTGTGTCCTATTTTGGAATATTGCTGCGCATTGTGGGATCTCGCATAAGTGAGACTGAGGTATGATATAGAGAAAATTCAGAGAATGGCAACTCGTTTTATATTATAGTGATGTAGGGGAAAGAGTGTCACAGAAATGATGAACGAGTTAGTGCGGAATTCTGTAAAAGACTGGCTTTATTCGTTGCAGTGATAACTATTTGCGATTTTTTTTTCACCAGATTTCTCATTCGAATATGAACGTATTTTATTAGGGCCCTCGTACATAAGGAGACGTGATTATCACAATAAAATAAGAGAAATCAAATCTAAAACGGGAAAATTCCGTATTTGCTTTTCCCGGTGCGCTATTAGAGAATGTAAGAGCGGTTCTATGAACGCACTGGCATGCACTTAAATGTGATTTACAGAGTAATTATGTAGATGTAGACGAATTTTTTTTTTTATTTTTATTTTTTTATTTTTTTTATTTTATTTTATTTTATTTTATTTTATTTTATTTTATTTTTTATTTTTTTATTTTATTTTATTTTATTTTATTTTATTTTATTTTTTTTTTGCATGCGCGCTGAATTTTTCTAAGAGGTAAACATTAGTCATAGTCCATCTCACAGAAAATCTTTTGTTATCTTGGTGCCATATTTTCAAAGTACTGCAGATGTAACGCCAACTGGTGTGGTACAATCCAAACTCGGGGAGTTTACTGGTTTTATTCGTCCATGAATCACTTGAAAATCTGTAACAAGTCGTATAACCTTTTTAGTCATTCATCACATAACTGGGTTGACGCTGACCGCCACGAATCCCTCTTCTGCACCAACGTCCACCTCTTCATTTCGAGAGTGACTCGCTCCCTGCTGCTTCAGTTATTCGCTGGAAGTATTGCAGCCCTTTTAACCTCAACAGTGTTTACATTGTACAATTCCTTCTAGTACCATGAGGTCACATGTCCCTTCGTCCTGTCCCTTCTTTTCTTCAGTGTTTCTTTCTTCACCGATTCTCCACCTGATGTACAAATTCCTATGTAGCGCCATGTTTCAAAAACTTCGACACTTTTCTGTGCCATTTTTCCCCTGTCCAAGTTTGGCTTCCATTCAAGGCTGTGCTCTAACCGTACATTCTCAGAAATTTATCCCTTTCCTTACAGTCTATATTTGATAATATTAGATTTATCTTCGCCATGAATGCACTTTTTGTCTATTCTTGTGTACTTTTTATATGCACCTTTGGTTGTCTGTTATGGTAGTACAATTATTTAACGTCATCTATGTCATGATTATCAATTTTGATGTTAAGTCTCTCGCTACTTTCCTTTTTGCTACTTACCATTTTTATTTTTCTCAATCTGTGTTCTATACGCGTAAAAGTACTATTTCAATATAATAGATCAATAATTTTTCTATCACTGACTGTGGAACTGTATGGAGCGTGTATTGACATACTTTCCGTCCAAATTTTTCTTTCTTTCTTGAATCTTTCTTTTATTTCTGTCATTGCTTGTTCCAGGTGTAAAACAACAGTTGGCATGACATACTGCATTGCTGCCCTACATCATTTCAATGCGAGCATTTCGTTCTTCGTCTTTCAGTCCTAATATATTCTCTCTGTTTTTATACATACAATACACATATGTTACTTATCTTTTCCGGTACTCACATACACCCAAGAATATGAAAATCTTGACCCATATTTCACTGTCGACAGCTGTTTAGAGAACAACAACTTGTCTTTATTTTCTTCCAGTCTTTATTCCATTATCAACTGCCATATCAGAACGGACTTTAACTGTTTGTAAAGCCGAACAGATCGTTATTAAACAACTACATCTTCCTAAAAACTCTGCAAGTTGCATTGAAGTCTATGGCAAAGGTTTCAGCGAATCGCATTCATGATATTTCTCTATAGTTCCAATCTCTAATAGCTCGCGGGGAAAAGGAACAGGTAAATCTTCCCGTTTTTGATCTCATGTTTTCCTATGTACGTGGATACTAACAAAATATGATCGCATTCGAAAGAGATAGTTGGTGAAACACATTTAGCAAGTAGATTTTGTCGCAACGAGTAACGCCATTGTTTTAATGATTTCCACCCCAAATCGTACATAATTTCCGTGATACTCTCTCCCCTATATCGCTATTATACAAAACGAGTTGTCCTTCTCGTAACTTTCTCTAAATCGTTGTCAGTCTCACATGGTATAGATCCCACAATGCACAGCAATACTCCAAAATACCACAAGTGTAGTGTAGGCAGTTCTTTACTAGAACTGTTGCATCCTCCCAGTGTTCTGCTAACGAAACGTACTCTTCGGTTCGTTTACACTAAAATACTTTCTATGTGTTGTTTTGTATTTACGTTGTTCGCATTTACTACTCCTAGGTATTCAGTTGAATTGACAGCCTGTACATCTGACTGAAATGTCGTGTAAATGAAGTTTAACGAATTTCTCTTAGTGGCCATATGGGTGATTTGACACTTCTCAGAATTAAAGGTTAATTGCCATTTCTTGCACCATGCTGTTATATGGATAATTTTGCAGTTGCTTTTGATATTCCGGTGACTTTAGTATGCGATAAATGATAGCATAATTCGCGAACGGTGTAAGAAAGCTACTCAGATTGTCTCCTAATTCGTTTATAAAAGTAAGGAACAGTAGGTGCCCTATAACACTTCCAGTTGGAACGCCAGATATCACTTGTGTTCTACTCTATGTCTGTTCGTCAATTGCAATGTACCGTGTTCTTTCTGACACAAAACCACGAATACAATCGCACAACTCTGGTGATATTCCATAAAAATGCTCGTCTTTTTCTTTTGGTCTGTACATTATTCTCGACAATAGCTTGGATGCATGAGCTGTTTAGCTGACTGTGACGTAGTTCACAAACGTAAACGCCATACCAGTCTTCGGAACTGTGTGGATGATATTTAGCCGAAAGTCTGATGGAAAATACACAACTTTGAAAACGAATACAGCATTTACTGTCGTCTTGTAGACTTATGTCAGTTCTCTACCGGCAGTCCACTTAGTACTTTCTTCTTCGTCTCCTCATTGCAACAATGGAAAGAACGTTCCGCAGACTTCATACACTTCAATCGTGCGCAAGGAAATTAATGTCAGAACTTTTCAGAAAGAGAGTGTGTGTGTGTTACATCACCAATCATCTTTATTTTTGAACAGACGTCATAAACTTTATACCGGATGCCAACAGGTGCCATCTCATTAATTCTGCGTCGATTCCTATTTCGAATAACATGCCTTTTACTCGTCAAATATGATTTACCATAATGAAACATCACTCTGCAGCGGAGTGTTCGCTGATATGTAACTTCCTGGCAGATTAAAATTGTGTGCCGGAACCGGGACTCGAACCTGGGACCTTTGCCTTTCGCGGGCAAGCGCACTACCGACTGTGCTATCTCGACACGACTCACGATGCCGCCTCACAACTTTACATCCGCCAGTACCTCGCCTCCTACTTTCCAAACTTCACAGAAGCTCTCCTGCAAACACGCAAGACTAGCACTCCTTGAACATTCCGCTGTCGGCGGGCGAGCAGTGCGTACGCCTGGTGTTTACGTCCTCGCCGCTGCCGGCAGAGCGCTGTTTGTGTGGTAAGTGCCACGCCGCTGAGCGTGTTTACTTGTTGGTGATGATATTTCGAACGACTTAACGATGACGCAACCACCACGAAGAGACACATTGAAATTGACGTTTGACCCGAAATTAGTGCGACCGACATCTTTTGAGATTGAGGATTTTATAGAAGAATCATTGAAATTGAATACCGACGATGTCATTGGTTACCATTTGTCGCTCTGTAGCAGCACGGTTTATTTGAAACTTCTCAGTGCAGCCAAATGTGACGCGGTTGTCGAATCTTGCGGAGGAATTTCAAAGTTTAAGCACTCCGACGGTAATATAGGAGAGGTCCGCATAACACAAGTGGGTCTAGGTATCAGGACGGTTAGAATATTCGAACTACCTTTTGAAATTACCGCCGAGGATATCGACTCTGTTTTAAAGAGTTATGGCACCGTCCTTAGTAATGTTGCTGAAATATGGTCCGGTGCTCACAAATTCAAGGTGCTGAATGGCGTTAGACAAGTCAGAATCGAACTTCTGAAACACATTCCGTCCTATATTTCAGTTTGTGGCTATAGGGGCAATAGTAATGTACGACGGTCAACCACGCACGTGCGGGGCGTGCGGCTCCACCGGTCATGTCCGCTCTCAATGTATGCAACGACGAGTGACACAGACCCCGGTAGGCGAGGCGGAAGCGCCGACCACCATAACTTCACTGCCGCTCAAGTACGCAGCGGTAGCCCGCTGACACGTGGCCACACAACCGACCGTAGCGGCTCTCACGTCTGCCACCGAGGACACGTTTGTAGAAGGTGCAACCAGAGAATCTAGCGCTGTAGCGACGGACATGACTGTTACCGTGAACGCTTCGGCAGACGGTGTCGTGGTGGATTCCAAGATAACAACGGACGCATCTGTCGCCGAAAACACTTCGGCAGACGATGTGCATATGGAGTCCTGTGACACGGCGATGCCGACTGCTGACGATCGCGTGGCGGATAAGAGTTGTGCCGCAGTGACACCGGCACACCACGGCTCGTCCGAAGTTGCTTCCACAATTTTGGAGGTCAAAGCACACAGCGCTCCATCAGAGACGGACATGATGGAGGTAACTGAAACTTCAGGCGACGTATCTCCCCAGGAACACAAGAAGCGTCGCATCGCTCATGAAGCAGCGGAAAAATATGCGCCGACGCTGCGGGAAAGGGCGGCGCAAGTTCGCCAGAAAATCACGGCGAAGGACACGGCCGGCGGCTCACAGCCTTCTAAAACAAACAAGAAATCGCGGATGGGAGACATGTCGGACCGAACAACCGGAAAAGCGGCAACTTTTGCCCCCACGGGAAAAGACACAAAAGGTTCCGACAATAAAAATAAACCGTTAGTATCCACGGTACAGGAGAAGGAAAGTCCGATCCCCGACAACCGTACGCTGGATTGGTACCAGGACATGGAAGATAATGATATAGAACGGATAGCAAACGGCCGAGGGTTGTCTTGTTTAATCCATGGCGTTCGTTTTATAAACATTTACGCTCCTTCAGGCAACCAGCACAGGGCGGAGAGATCACTTTTTTATGAACAGGACCTCCTATATCTAATACGACGAGCTGAAGAAGCAATGGTTTTAGCCGGTGATTTTAATTGTGTGCTTAAGAGAAAAGATCAGCATCCCAACTTTAATTACAGCGCAGAGTTAGACCGCGTAATACGAGAGATGCGATTTGCCGATACTTGGTAAGTTATTCATGGAGATCGTCAATGTTTTACCATTTATACCCCCACCTCAGCTAGTAGAATTGATAGGATTTATGTAACGCCGTGCTTAACAGCAGATGTCACTGGACCTGAAACATGGCCAGTGTATTTCTCAGATCATTTGGCGTATCACTGTCAACTGAAAATGACCAAACAGGATATTTTTTGGGGAAGGAACATCTGGAAACTTAACGTCACTATCCTTCCAGAAGATAGTTTGAGGCTTCGTATGGAAGAGGTATGGAATACCTGTATGAGACGACGCCGAAACTTCCCAAGTACGATACAATGGTGGTGCAAGTGTGCGAAACCAAAGATAATCAGTTGCTTAAAAACGTATTGCTTTCAACGGTGTCAAGACGAAAAGAGCGTGTCTGAGTTTTATTTCCGTTGCCTCCGGGAACTCCACGAATGTCGTAACAGAACAGCGGACACCATATTACAAATTAAAAAAGTGAAAGCAAAATTAACGGCGCTAAAAAGAAAACAGATTGAAGGCATCATAATCCGGTCGAGAGACCACAACAGCTTGTCCGGGGAAGCGCCTTCGCTGTACCATCTTGCGAAGGAACAACGTCACAAGCGGAATGGGCTGATACACAGCCTTCGAAGAGGAGACGGAAACCTATTGAAAGATCACCGGGCAATTAAGCAATACGTCACTGAGTATTATACGGAATTGTACGCTTCGGAGCATGTCGACGACGAGTTGCTCAGGCAGATTATGAACAGCTTACCTGACCAACTGAATACACGAGAGGCGGAATCTCTGTTGGTGGACATAACAGTAGAAGAACTGAGATTAGCAATGAAAAGAGCACAGGGAAACAAATCACCTGGCGCGGACGGATTGCCAACAGAATTCTACAAACGATTTTGGTACCTACTGGAAAACTGCTTCCTCGACATGTGCAACGAAATTAAGGACGGGACAATTATACCGGCTGGATTCAACGAGGGGATCATAGTCCTTATTCCCAAGGAATACCCCTGTAACGAAATGCATAAAATCCGCCCGTTATCCTTACTCAACTCGGATTACAAGATAGTAGCCCGTGTCATGGCAGCGAGGATCAAACTGGTGTTGCATAAAATCATACATCTAAGTCAGGCGGCAGTAGTACCGGGACGAACGATCCTTCAAAGTCTCACTGATTATAGGGAGCTCATAAGCTACTGTGCTCTTACACGTCCAGAAGCAGCACTCTTATCCTTAGACCTTAACAAGGCTTTTGACAGGATCAGGCATCAGTACCTCTTCGCAATAATGACCCGTCTGGGGTTTGGGGAAGAATTCGTCTGCATGCTCAAAAATCTCTTTAACAATGCCAAGTCGAGGGTAAAGATAAACGGACATCTCACGAAACCAATCCCCATAGAGAAATCCGTACGACAAGGCTGTCCTTTGTCAATGATTCTCTTCGTCATTGCTATCGACCCACTACTTAGGAGACTCAGCCAACGGCTCCAAGGAATGACCATCTACGGCAGCACTCTCAAATGCATCGCGTACGCGGATGACGTGGGAGTTGTTCTTAACAACGCTCAGGAACTGCGTGACGTGCACACGGTGGTTGGCGAGTTTGAACACACTTCAGGATCCAGACTGAACATACGGAAAACGAAATTACTGCCATTAGGAAGAGGGTTCCCAGAAAATGAGGGAATAAACATGTATAATTGTCCTCTGCGAACAGCGGCTGCAACTTGGAGAGACATTTTAAATATGACGAGAGCATGTCTCCGACAGAACTACGGTCGTATGCAAAATTTACTTGAAAGAGTTCACTTTGTTAACACCAAAATACTATCGAAAATTTGGTACGTAGGCCAAATCCTTCCGGTCAATGCAACAATAGCTGACAGAGTGATGGTGGCGGTAGGGTGGTATCTATGGCGAGGCAGTATATTTAAAGTCGGAACAGATGTAACGACACTTCCGCCCAGAGAAGGAGAACTTGGTGTAGTGGATGTTGGTACAAAATGCAGAGCACTACTGATAAGTCGAACTCTCCAAATTTATGACGAACAACCACAAAGCGTTCTCCGAGCAGTCATCAACGCATACTGACCACTTAGTTTAGAGGCTCCGGTTAACCTTAGTGCCGTACCACACGAACTAGTTCATATTCGCGAGTTCTTCCTAGACGCAAGCTACCTGCGAAGGCAGAGCAACACCATCAGAAATAAAACAACAGCGGAGATATACAAGTTTATGAATGACAACGGGAGACAGAACAGGATGGAAACCAAATACGCACACATACGGTGGCCCACAGTGTGGAAAAACATCAACACCAAGATCCTCGACACAAACATCAGATCAATATGGTACAGAGTCGTAAACGAAACAATAGCCACGAAGGAAAAACTTCACAGAATAAAGCTGGCCAAGACACCAACGTGTAAGGGTTGCGACCTCATCGACACACTACAACACAGGTGTGTATGTGGAGAGAACACGAAGATATGGGAATGGTGTCGAAGGAAACTTGCTCTGATAGGCAGAAAGACCACCAAAGAAATAGCAATTGGAACCATGTTACAACCTGATTTCGACTATTTCCCAATGACGAAACAAAACATGTGGACCTGGCTAGTCGGCCACACATTACATTATATAATTAATAAACCGGCGGAAGGCACTTACCAGGATTTTCGACTCTAGAGTATAAATCAGGCTATGAAACTCCTAAACAATCCACGACACAAAACATTATTTGCAAACTACCCAGTGGCGTTAGAATTAACGCAGATATGAAAAACAAAGGGCAATGAACGATATTAGTTTATGATGAACCCTACGACACTAGTGAAACATTAGAAAGAGGATGTCAAAGAAGCATGACGCATAGTCATATCGGCACGTGGCGCTACCGGAGTTAAGAGAGGACAAAGTAAAACAGTTTCAAAATGAGGGAGATTAGTGATTTTTTACGAAAAGAAGAACCAAACGGAAATCAACCCAACCCAATTCACGAGAAGACGAACTCTGGTAGTAGACTGTGTTGAAAATGTCATGTGTGTGAAGACAGAAGTGTCAGTTTCTTTATCATATTCCTTTAGTTATTCCTATTTGTTTTATTATTTATCATTATTATTATTTTCCTGTGACAGAAGTTGTCGCTATATTTTCTTTCCTTCTGGATGAAGTTCCACACCTGCGGAGGACTTCAAGACGGAAAGAGATCCACTACCTTAACGTGCAGAAGAAGAGCACATTACTTTAGCCAAAGGCCGATGAAGCCGACGCCGATAAAGGCGAATTTGGTGAGCGGAAGGACGGGTTGAAGGGGAGGAAGGAGACCCGAAAAAAAAAAAATAAATAAATAAAAACTTGAAGAAAGGATATGGTGGAGACATGGCTTAGCCACAGCCTAAGGGATGTTTCCAGAATGAAACTTCACTCTGCAGCGGAGTGTGCGCTGATATGAAACTTCCTGGCAGATTAATATTGTGTGCCGGAACCGGGACTCGAACCTGGGACCTTTGCCTTTCGCGGGCAAGCGCACTACCGACTGTGCTATCCCGACACGACTCACGATGCCGCCTCACAACATTACTTCCGCCCGTACCTCGCCTCCTACTTTCCAAACTTCACAGAAGCTCTCCTGCAAACACGCAAGACTAGCACTCCTGGAAGAAAGGATGTGGTGGAGACATGGCTTAGCCACAGCCCAAGGGATGTTTCCAGAATGAAACTTCACTCTTCAGCGGAGTATGCGCTGATATGAAACTTCCTGGCAGATTAAAATTGTGTGCCGGAACCGGGACTCGAACCTGGGACATTTGTCTTTCGCTGTAAAGATCACTACCGACTGTGCTATCACGACACGACTCACGATGCCGCCTCACAACTTTACTTCCGCCAGTACCTCGCCTCCTACTTTCCAAACATCACAGAAGCTCTCCTGCAAACACGCAAGACTAGCACTCCTGGAAGAAAGGATATGGTGGAGACATGACTTAGCCACAGCCTAAGGGATGTTTCCAGAATGAATCTTCACTCTGCAGCGGAGTGTGCGCTGATATGAAACTTCCTGGCAGATTAAAATTGTGTGCCGGAACCGGGACTCGAACCTGGGACCTTTGCCATTCGCAGGCAAATGCACTACCGACTGTGCTGACCCGACACGACTCATGATGCCGCCTCACAACTTTACTTCCGCCAGTACCTCGCCTCCTACTTTCCAAACTTCACACAAGCTCTCCTGCAAACACGCAAGACTAGCACTCCTGGAAGAAAGGATATGGTGGAGACATGGCTTAGCCACAGCCTAAGGGATGTTTCCAGAATGAAACTTCACTCAGCAGCGGAGCGTGCGCTGATATGAAACTTCCTGACAGATTAAAATTGTATGCCGGAACCGGAACTCGAACCTGGGACCTTTGCCTTTCGCGGGGAAGCGCACTACCGACTGTGCTATCCCGACACGACTCACGATGCCGCCTCACAACTTTACTTCCACCAGTACCTCGCCTCCTACTTTCCAAACTTCACAGAAGCTCTCCTGCAAACACGCAAGAGGAGCTGTCCTGGAAGAAAGGATATGGTGGAGACATGGCTTAGCCACAGCCTAAGGAATGTTTCCAGAATGAAACTTCACTCTGCAGCGGAGTGTGCGCTGATATGAAACTTCCTGGCAGATTAAAATTGTGTGCCGGAACCGGGACTCTAACGTGGGACCTTTGCATTTCGCGGGCAAGCGCACTACCAACTGTGCTATCCCGACACGACTCACGATGCCGCCTCACAACTTTACTTACGCCAGTACCTCACCTCCTACTTTCCAAACTTCACAGAAGCTCTCCCGCAAACACGCAAGACAAGCCCTCCTGGCAGAAAGGATATGGTGGAGATTTGGCTTAGCCACAGCCGAAGGGATGTGTCCAGAATGAAACTTCACTCTGCAACGGAGTGTGCGCTGATATGAAACTTCCTGGCAGATTAAAATTCTGTGCCGGAACCGGGACTCGAACCTGGGACCTTTGCCTTTCGCGGGCAAGTGCACTACCGACTGTGCTATCCCGACACGACTCTCGATGCCGCCTCACAACTTTACTTCCGCCAGTACCTCGCCTCCTACTTTCCAAACTACACAGAAGCTCTCCTGCAAACACGCAAGAGGAGGTCTCCTGGAAGAAAGGATATGGTGGAGACATGGCTTAGCCACAGCCTAAGGGATGGTTCCAGAATGAAACTTCACTCTGCAGCGGAGCGTGCGCTGATATGAAACTTCCTGGCAGATTAAAATTGTGTGCCGGAACCGGGACTCGGACCTGGGATCTTTGCCTTTCGCGGGCAAGTACACTACCTACTGTGCTATCCCGACACGACTCACGATGCCGCCTCACAACTTTACTTCCGCCAGTACCGCGCCTCCTACTTTCCAAACTTCACAGAAGCTCTCCTGCAAACACGCAAGAGGAGCTCTCCTGGAAGAAAGGATATGGTGGAGACATGGCTTAGCCACAGCCTAAGGGATGGTTCCAGAATGAAACTTCACTCTGCAGCGGAGTGTGCGCTCATAAGAAACTTCCTGGCAGATTAAGATTGTGTGCCGGAACCGGGACTCGAACCTGGGACCTTTGCCTTTCGCGGGTAAGCGCAGTACCGACTGTGCTATCCCGACACGACTCACGATGCTGCCTCACAACTTTACTTCCACCAGTACCTCGCCTCCTACTTTCCAAACTTCACAGAAGCTCTCCTGCAAACACGCAAGACTAGCACTCCTGGAAGGAAGGATATGGTGGAGACATGGCTTAGCCACAGCCTAAGGGATGTTTCCAGAATGAAACTTCACTCAGCAGCGGAGCGTGCGCTGATATGAAACTTCCTGACAGATTACAATTGTATGCCGGAACCGGAACTCGAACCTGGGACCTTTACCTTTCGCGGGGAAGCGCACTACCGACTGTGCTATCCCGACACGACTCACGATGCCGCCTCACAACTTTACTTCCACCAGTACCTCGCCTCCTACTTTCCAAACTTCACAGAAGCTCTCCTGCAAACACGCAAGACTAGCACTCCTGGAAGAAAGGATATGGTGGAGACATGGCTTAGCCACAGCCTAAGGGATGTTTCCAGATTGAAATTTCACTCTGCAGCGGAGTGTGCGCTGATATGAAACTTCCTGACAGATTAAAAATGTGTGCCGGAACAGGGACTCGAACCTGGGACCTTTGTCTTTCGCGGGCAAGCGCACTACTGACTGTGCTATCCCGACACGACTCACGATGTCGCCTCAAAACTTTACTTCCACCAGTACCTCGCCTCCTACTTTCCAAACTTCACACAAGCTCTCCTGCAAACACGCAAGACTAGCACTCCTGGAAGAAAGGATATGGTGGAGACATGGCTTATCCACAGCCTAAGGGATGTTTCCAGAATGAAACTTCACTCTGCAGCGGAGTGTGCGCTGATTATGAAACTTCCTGGCAGATTAAAATTGTGTGCCGGAACCGGGACTGGAACCTGGGACCTTTTCCTTTTTGCGGGCAAGCGCACTACCGACTGTGCTAATCCGACACGACTCTCGATGGCGCCTCAAAATTTTACTTCCGCCTGTACCTCGCCTCCTACTTTCCAAACTTCACAGAAGCTCTCCTGCAAAAACGCAAAACTAGCACTCCTGGAAGATAGGATATGGTGGAAACATGGCTTAGCCACAGCCTAAGGGATGTTTCCAGAATGAAACTTCACTCTGCAGCGGAGTGTGTGCTGATATTAAACTTCCTGGCAGATTAAAATTGTGTGCCGGAACCGGGACTCGAGCCTGGGACCTTTGCCTTTTGTGGGCAAGCGCACTACCGACTGTGCTATCCCGACACGACTCACGATGCCGCCTCACAACTTTACTTCCGCCAGTACCTCGCCTCCTACTTTCCAAACTTCACAGAAGCTCTCCTGCAAACACGCAAGACTAGCACTCCTGGAAGAAAGGATATGGTGGAGACATGGCTTAGCCACAGCCTAAGGGATGTTTCCAGAATGAAACGTCACTCTGCAGCGGAACGTGCGCTGATATGAAACTTCCTGGCAGATTAAAATTGTGTGCCGGAACCGGGACTCGTACCTTGGACCTTTGCCTTTCGCGGGCAATGGCACTACCGACTGTGCTATCCCCTTTTTTTATTTTTGGCAATCGAACCCGTACTTCCATTCTTACTAGGCAGACGTCTTACCGGTAGACCACCGCATCACTAGCGGTTAAGGCGGCTCTAAATAGTCTAAGCTTGGTTTTACCTCCATGTCACAAACTTTAATTCAGCTTCTGTATTCCTGTGAAACATTGTCACTTCTGCCAAGGCTCTCCATGCACCTTGGCAGTGGACAGATCGGAAAATGCCTGCCTTTAACCTCAGGACAAGGTGATATGAATATGATTATAAATAGACTATTAAGAGGTGCCTTAATCATTATTGATAGATGTGAAGCATTGAATCAAAATTTGTGGTGCGGCCGGGAATCGAACCCGGACCTCCATGCTTTCCAGGCAGACGTCTTAACCGTTTTTTTTCTTTTTTTTAGAAAATAAATTGTCTTGTTGGCTTCTTCATCAACTGACGTGAAAAACTTAATTCCTTTGAAACCAAATTAAGGACCTTCTTTGTATGGTTTATAAAACCCATTCCTTCCATAAACGAATGAAATGTGTCTCCAAGTAAATTATAATTAATGTTCTTTTCTTCTTCTGTACTTTCATGGTTGCACATGCGCTGTTTCGGTTTACCGAGTACTTCAAAGTTGTCTTCACGTAAAGGCTGCTACTGCAGTTTATGCCGTTTCACTCGTTTTCTTTGTTTCCTAATTATCGTTTTCTATTTGTTTGTCTTCTCAGTAAACCTTGAAGTATCGGCCAGCAACAGCTTAGGATTATCTTACGAAATCCCAGAAGTTTTAAGGACATTTAAAAAAAATTAGTTAAAACGTAAATATAGAAAATTAAAAATACTTCTATGGGTGCTACCCATCTTTTCTTATGTTATGGTTCTAAGTAGAAAATTCGCATACTTGTCTTTATATTTCTTAGTTCTCGTAAGTTTTTCGTGTTCTGTCGTGAGATAAATCCAATAGTCGTCTTTAGTCTTGTTCTTTTCTGAAAAAAATGTAGTACACAGTATGTCCTTTAATCCAATTTATTGCTCTTCGTTTTGTGTTTGGGTAGGGGACTTCGTCTGGGTGGAGCATTCTAGCCGGTGTGATTGTTCTGGGAGATGTTCGCAGTACACTTGCGAGTTTCGATGTACAGAGTGTCCAGATGTTTTTCACAGCGTCGCATGGGAATCGGTGTTCCTCTGAGTCAACTAAATTACAGGTGATGCAATTAGGCGTTTCTGCGAGATGAATTGCATGCAACTTTGTATTTGTAGGAATTTTTCTGTTAACTGCCGTGTACCATGTCGATCGCACGTTAGTCGGTAAGTAAGGGTCTTGAACGTTTTCCCAGATCTTTTCCCAGTTGTATTCTTTGTACTTCTCCTCTATTCTGTTTCTCGTTTTGTTTTTCGTCATGTTGTGATAGACTTCTTTGACTTTGTATAGATCTTTCTCGGGAGTATTTCGTCGAATATAGCTCAGTTCTATAAGAAAATGTCTGATATGATGGAACGAGTTGGGCATGTAATGCACGTCTACGGGTGCGTCTATACTAATCGGTGTCATTTCATTTAAAAGATGAGCTGTAAGAGAATCGGGCGATTGTTTACACTGTTTGTAGAACTTGCTGACGAACAGCGCCTGTGATTTACTGTAAATATGTGTCAACTGTAAGCCTCCGTTCCTGAAAGGTAGCGTTAAGGCCTCATACTGGACCTTAAAAATTTGTCCTCTGGTGACAAAGTGGCCGAGTGCTGCTAGCATTTGTTGAGCTATTATCTTTGGTATTGGTAGTACTTGGGCGACATAATTAACTTTAGAAGTTATGTAAGTGTTTGCTAATTGCACTTTTTGGATGGCATTTAGATTACGTAAACTGTGTTGCTGTATGGCAGCTCGTAGTTTTGCCAACAATTTCTTGAAGTTAAGGGCAGCCGTGCGGCGGATATTTGGCGTGTATTCAATGCCAAGCGTCTTGATAGTACCTACGTAATTTATTTGTTCGTCGGCTCTATGTTCTAATCCCCGGCCGATGTTCATTATTCCCGATTTATAACGGTTTAATCTTGCTCCTGACGCCTCTTCATAGGTCTTTATATTTTGGAGCGCTTTCCGTAGTTCGTAACTTCCCGTGATAACGAAACTGACGTCGTCTGCATACGCTTGACATGTTATTTTGCGGCCGTGTATATGTAGCCCTGCGAGGTCCTGCGTCAGGGAGCATAGCAGAGGTTCAATTGCTATCGCAAACAAACTCAGAGACATTGGGCATCCCTGGCGTACTGAGCTCATAATTCTGACCGGTCTGCTTAATTGGCCGTTGACACATATTCGAGAGGTGGAACTCTTTAGTAGGTTTTTGGCTGTAGTGATAATTTTTTGTGGAATGTTCATTGCTTCCATGGTCCGAAAAAGATTTGAATGGGTAATTCTATGAAAGGCTTTTTCAAAATCAAGAGATACTATCGCACCTGGAATGTCCAGAGCTTCTGCTGTTGCAATAATATCTCTGTATTCACACAATGACTGGTAAATGGTTCTATTTTTCCCAACACTCGTTTGATATTTCCCGGTAATGGTTGTTATAACCGAAGTTAATCTTTGCGTCAAGATGCGCGTGAAGAGTTTGTAGTCGGTATTGAGTAGTGTTATTGGACGCAGGTTGTTGACGGTCTTCCCTCCTGGCGTTTTAGGGACTAACACCACTATACCTTCACAAAATTCTAGTAACATGTCACTACCGGCGTTCAGAATTTCATTACATATAAGCGTCAGCTTGCTGATTAACTGTTGTTCAAACGTATGATAAAATTCTGCTGGTAATCCGTCAGGACCAGGGGACTCATTCTTCGCGCTTCTTCGAATGGCGTCTGCCACTTCCTCTTCTGTTACATCTACTGACAGGTTTGCCGCTTCTTCCGGATTTAACTTCGGGGTTAGCCTTGCGATGACGGCTTGTTGCGCCACTTCATTCACTGGTTTGTCAGTTAAAAGTGTCGTAAAATATTTATAGATTTCTTCTCGTATGTCATGTTGTGTTGTCAAAATGTTCCCGTCTACTGATTTCAATTCTGTTAAAATTTTCCGGTTTGTTCTTTTCCGTTCTTGTATTATATGATACATGGATGTTGTTTCTCGTTGAACTGTATTTTGTAGTCGTGTTCTTACTATGCAGCCTTCTAACTGCTTTCGCTTGAGGCTTAAAATTGTGGCCTTTATTCTTTTGATCTGTGTATAATTTTCTATGATGGTAGCATCTTGTTTGTATAGATCTCTGAGGCACTGATAATAAAATTCTATTGTATTCTTTGTCCAGACACCTTTCTCCCAAGAGTAATGTTTCATGGCCTTTACTAACGCGGGTTTTGCGCATTTCACCCACCACTTAAGGGCTGAGTCGTACTTTGGAAACTTTCTCTCGCATTCTCTCCACGTATTCAGGAAGGTATTTTGGCATCCAGGATCTGTCAGATGTGTGACGTTCAGTTTCCATTGTTCTTTTGCCCTGTACGTTCCTTGTTTTTGTAGATTAACGGTGCATATGTAGGCCACATGATCGGAAAATATATTCGGCCATAGTTCTGCTTGCAGAACGTGATGCTGTAAATTCGGCGTGACGTAAATTCTATCAATACGGCTAGCGGAATGGTTGGTGATGTAGGTAAAACCGGCCTTATCACCATGTTTGAGTTCCCATGTGTCTATTAAGTTGACCTCTCTGATGATATTCGCAAGTTCGATACAGTTATTGAAATTTGGTATCTGATCTTTAGAGTTGATGACACAGTTAAAGTCGCCTGCAAATATGATTTGTTCGGGACGGCGCATGAAGAGTGGCACTATTTCTTCTTTAAAAAATTCCGCTCTCTGGTGTTTTTTTCCCCGTTCCGGAAGGAGCGTAAATATTAATGATCCTGGTATTATTTACTGTGCAATCTATGCCCCTGCTGTTCGTGAGCCTCTCGACGTTTGTTGCCAGGATTCCTTCTTTTGTCATGATCGCTGTCCCGAGTTCACTGCCGTAACCAGGATTAATTAAGGTGTTGTATCCTGTTATACGTTCCAGGTTAATGTCTGTTACTTCCTGTAATAGCGCAATGTCTATATCTGCGGCGTACAAGAAGTCTTGAAGGTTTTTTAAGTTAAATGTGCAGCTTATTTTATTAATATTAACGGTAGCAATCCGATACGCCTGCAACGATGTCACATGTGCAGGCATACTGGATGTCACGCTTCCTCTTAACTGTTGTTAAAGACACATGACTTAAAAGTATTCTGGATCATCGTCTATTCCACCCGATGTAGCAGCAGTGTTTTGCTGATGTTCAGGTTTGCCTCTACAAACATCAGACGACGCCCCTGCTGTGTTTTCCTGGAACTCTGGCATCTCTTCCTCTCGAGTGTCCTCAACTGTGTCATCTTTTGGGTTCGTATTTCCCCTGTCTTTTCCATGTTCAAGATTTCCTTCCTGATAGGTTGTTGTATGTTCTTTCGACGTTATTTGCATTTGGTCAGAATCGGATTCCTGTGCTCGGGTTTTCTTTTGCGCTGGAAGGTTTCCCGGAGGGATTTGTGGTGTCCCTTCCGTTAGTGTTTTGCGGATCTGCACGGCTTTCTCGCGCATTATTCGTGCATTTTCGTCGGCACCTTCGCGTGCAATACGGCGTTTTTTTGTTTCTTTGGAGATTTCGTAGACTCATGGTCAGTTAATTCGTTTGTTTCAGTTGGTAATGACGGAGATGTCAGGTCTGCTTTTGCTATTTGTTCCATACTTGGCTCGTTATTACTGTTTTCACATACGGCTGTCTGTTTACCTTCTTCCGCAGCCTGGGCAGTAGAAGGAAGGGAATCTTGTGTGCTAGTGTCCATTGCTGTTTCCTGTTCGTTCAGATCGTTTTAGGTCTCCAGAGCTGCGTCTAGGTTTTGTTGTGGGGCAATATTTCCTCGCGCGGCGGCTACGTAGCTAATAGGCAACGCAGACATGACGCCAGGTCTGTCTTGCTCGCCGGTCGGTATCTGCGTCACGCGCCGTTGTAAACACTGCGCGCGAACGTGTTCTGTCGAACCACATCCAGAGCAAGTGCGTGGTTGCCCGGCGTAAATTACGATCGCTCTATAGCCACAAACTGTAATGTAAGACGGTATGTGCTTCATCATATCTATTTTTACTTGCCTGACACCATTTAAACCGGGAAGATGTAAGAGTCTGACCATCGTTCCGCGATGTTACTTATGAGTTGTTCGTTAATTGCTTCAGAAGAAATTTCGAAAGGCAGTTCGAAGATACGTAGAGTTTTAATACCCATGCCAGCTCGTGATACTGTAACGTCTCCAATGTTGCGGTCTGAATGTTTAAATTGTAAACGTCCTCCACAGGATTCAAATATTTTCTTGCATTTTTCTGGGCTTATCAATTTTAAATACATTGTACTGCTGACAATCGAAAAGTGTATTCCTATCAGTTCGTCGATAGTAATCTTCATAACATCTCTAACAAACAATTCCAATTCAAATGATTTTGGTCTACTAAATTTCAGGCCGAAACTCAGTCTTACCGTGTCTTTTCGTTGTGGTCGATCCATTATGCTCGTGTGCAAGACATTCTAGTAGGTAAATATGAACGCTAAAAGCGCGCACTCACCGTGTAACTCCGCTCGGCTGCCAAATAGCGAGGACGTAAACAAGACGTCCGCACGGCACGGCTGCCCGACGAACACTGCTATCCCGACACGACTCACGATGCCGCCTCACAACTTTACTTCCGCCAGTACCTCGCCTCCTACTTTCCAAACTTCACAGAAGCTCTCCTGCAAACACGCAAGACTAGCACTCCTGGAAGAAAGGACATGGTGGAGACATGGCTTAGCCACAGCCTAAGGGATGATTCCAGAATGAAACTTCACTCTGCAGCGGGGTGTGCGCTGATATGAAACTTCCTGGCAGATTAAAATTGTGTGCCGGAACCGGGACTCGAACCTGGGACCTTTGTCTTTCGCGGGCAAGCGCACTACCGACTGTGCTATCCCGACACGACTCACGATGCCGCCTCACAACTTTACTTCCGCCAGTACCTCACCTCCTACTTTCCAAACTTCACAGAAGCTCTCCTGCAAACACTCAAGACTAGCACTCCTGGAAGAAAGGATATGGTGGAGACATGGCTTAGCCACAGTCTAAGGGATGTTTCCAGAATGAAACTTCACTCTGCAGTGGAGCGTGCGCTGATATGAAGCTTCCTGGCAGATTAAAATTGTGTGCCGGAACCGGGACTCGAACCTGGGACCTTTGCCTTTCACGGACAAGATCGCTACCGACTGTGCTATCACGACACGACTCATGATGCCGCCTCACAACTTAACGTACGCCAGTACCTCGCCTCCTACTTTCCAAACTTCACAGAAGCTCTCCTGGAAACACACAAGACTAGCACTCCTGGAAGAAAGGATATGGTGGAGACATGGCTTAGCCACAGCCTAAGGGATGTTTCCAGAATGAAACTTCACTATGCAGCGGAGTGTGCGCTGATATGAAACTTCCTGGCAGTTTAAAATTGTGTGGGCCGGAACCGGGACTCGAACATGGTACCTTTGCCTTTCGCGGGCAAGCGCACTACCGACTGTGCTATCCCGACACGACTTACGATGCCGCCTCACAACTTTACTTCCGCCAGTACCTCGCCTCCTACTTTCCAAACTTCACAGAAGCTCTCCTGCAAACACGCAAGACTAGCACTCCTGGAAGAAAGGATATGGTGGAGACATGGCTTAGCCACAGCCTAAGGGATGTTTCCAGAATGAAATTTCACTCTGCAGCGGAGTGTGCGCTGATATGAAACTTCCTGACAGATTAAAAATGTGTGCCGGAACCGGGACTCGAACCTGGGACCTTTGCCTTTCGCGGGCAAGTACACTACGGATTGTGCTATCCCGATACGACTCACGATGCCGCCTCACAACTTTACTTCCGCCAGTACCTCACCTCCTACTTTCCAAACTTCACAGAAGCTCTCCTGCAAACACGCAAGACTAGCACTCCTGGAAGAAAGGATATGGTGGAGACATGGCTTAGCCACAGCCTAAGGGATGTTTCCAGAATGAAACTTCACTCTGCAGCGGAACGTGCGCTGATATGAAACTTCCTGGCAGATTAAAATTGTGTGCCGGAACCGGGACTCGAACCTGGGACCTTTGCCTTTCGCGGGCAAGTACACTACCGACTGTGTTATCCCGATACGACTCATGATGCCGCCTCACAACTTTACTTCCGCCAGTACCTCGCCTCCTACTTTCCAAACTTCACAGAAGCTCTCCTGCAAACACACAAGACTAGCACTCCTGGAAGAAAGGATATGGTGGAGACATGGCTTAGCCACAGCCGAAGGGATGTTTCCAGAATGAAACTTCACTCTGCAGCGGAGCGTGCGCTGATATGAATCTTCGTGGCAGGTTAAAATTGTGTGCCGGAACCGGGACGCGGACCTGGGACCTTTGCCTTTCGCGGGCAAGTACACTACCTACTGTGCTATCCCGATACGACTCACGATGTCGCCTCACAACTTTACTTCCGCCAGTACCTCGCCTCCTACTTTCCAAACTTCACAGAAGCTCTCCTGCAAACACGCAAGACTAGCACTCCTGGAAGAAAGGATATGGTGGAGACATGGCTTAGCCACAGCCTAAGGGATGTTTCCAGAATGAAACTTCACTCTGCAGTTTAAAATTGTGTGCCGGTCGGGACTCGAACCTGGGACCTTTGCCTTTTGCGGGCAAGCGCACTACCGACTATGCTATCCCGACACGACTCACGATGCCGCCTCACAACTTTACTTCCGCCAGTACCTCGCCTGCCGGAAGTAAAGTTATGAGGCAGCATCGTGAGTCGTGTCGGGATAGCACAGTCGGTAGTGCGCTTGCCCGCGAAAGGCAAAGGTCCCAGGTTCGAGTTCCGGTTCCGGCACACAATTTTAATCTGCCAGGTAGTTTCATGATTTACCATAATCTTAATTACCAACTTCGAAAATATTAAAAATACGGTAAGCTATAACGTGTATACTATTTGCAGTGTCCGAACCACCAAGTGCTTTACCAGTACTACCATCGCGACGAAGAACAGCAGCAATCAATCATCTGCTTCCACTTCCTCTGTTAAATATTGAGGAAATGTCTTACAGACAGGCAAACGACTTCACCTAAATCTTCTCCTATTGCGAGGCATCTCTGTGAGTATTCAATGCTGTTGCACACGTGTCTCATCCGGTACTATTACTTACATAGAGACCCTTATCAGCAACCTGAAACACAGCTATTGCGCAAATGGAAATAATTTTATTTCTACTCGACGCTTGTAAAACTAGAGTGTCACGCAGAACAACAAGTACAGACTCTTAAGGTAGCTAACAATAAGCAAAGCTTTTATTTAATAACATACAGTACCAATCACAGAGCTGCACCATGGGTGCTTCACAAAGAGACCATCCAAGAGTACCCCCGAGAGCTAAAATACCAAGAATAGGCTGCGGCGGAGTGGCCGAGCGCATTGAGGCGCTGTACTCGGATGCGCGAGGACCTTCCCCGTCGGGGGTTCGAATCCTCCCTCGGGCATGGATGTTTGTGCTGTCCTTAGTATAAGCTAGCTTATAAGTAATTTGTAAGTTTAGGGACTGAAGACCCCGCAGTTAAGTCGCATAAGCTTAACAAACTTTTTTAAACCAATAATAGCTTCTCTGCTTCGGCTTTCCGAAGCCGAGAAGCTATTCTTGATTCAAAAATTAGTTTTTAATTTATTTTTTTCATAATAGATAAGGAAATAAGATAGGGAAAAGCTTAATTTAAACATTATAATAGAAAGTACATCGTCTGTAACTGTGCAGAGACATTATAGCTTATTGTACTTTTAATATTTTCGAAGTTGGAATAATTATGATAAATCATGTTTGACGAATAACATGCCATTTGTCATTCGAACAATGAATCAACGCATAATTCTGTTGCCATCTGGTATAAAGGTTATTGTGCCTCTTCAAAAATAAAGATGATTGTTGATGTAACACATTATTACAGATGATGCACTTTGTATTATAATGTTTAAATAAAGCTTTTCCTTGCCTTACGTCCTTATCTATTGTAAAAAAATCTAGACATTAATCTCGCCAAAGGGCGAGAAGCCCTCAGGGGTACTTTTCGATGCTCTCTATGTGAGTCACCCCTGGGACATCTCTGTGATTGCTACTGTAAATTTACACCCCCCCCCCCCCTGATTGGACACAGTATATCAGCAGGTGACAGTGGAACCAGAAAACTGCAATGTGTTTCAGAATACAGTATAACTTTCGACCTGGTTGCCAGAAAGAGACTGACGTGGAGTCGCAAGTGCTGACACCCACTGATGATGCCTCGAGACAAAGGCGAAACGCGTATGGGTGACTTATAAATATAATAATAAAACCCTTCATTCGCAGTAGCAAAAGGCGTTACAGTGAAATACAATTCAGCTGCTGCTCAAAATGGCCACTGCAAGAAACGTATCCAATTTTATAGTTACAGCAGTTCCAATAACATTATTGTAAGTCTTAAATTTTGCAGGAGGATTTTTGTTAAGTAATGCACATAAGAGTTTGCCTGCGTCCATCCCTTTACTATACCATAAGCTATACAAACAAAACATTCATTTACCAATATATTTGAGGCCATAAACTAACCTGTGTTGTTCTCATACAATTTATTACTTGCCATTTTCGATGTCACTGTTGTAGCGACTGTACCACATTTTGTATAACTCAACGTCAGGTTTGACAGAATCCTTTCACGAAGACAATGATTCTCACCCAAAGATGCGTCACCACCACATATTCTGCATACAGTATATTTGGAAATTAAATCACAGAGCATGCTAAGATTCACCAAAATATTTCCAAATGAATGTCCATTTCTACAAGCTGACTGGGAGGAAATGCCTTCAAGACACTGCAGTTTATTTCTTGATGTGCTGTTTTTCTTTGTCAAACATTCTCGGCTCCTTTGACCCACTAACCTCATTTATCTTTATGTATTTATTTCCTCTGAATTTTAATTTAGGCGAGAATTTCTTTATTCGGGGCAATTTTTATGAACACACGCGGGACGAACGAAAATATAAATCAAGACGTAGTTCACCTACAACAAACTTCACCAAGTTCAACCAATAACGCTCGGAAACAATAACAAACACGATCGGAACAAACAGTATCGATAGTAGATACAGGGTAGGAAACACTGAACCGATAAAAACAATAGAAGTATGAAATAATATAGAAGGAGTAAAAGAATGCTGCGTGCATTTTCTCCTCATGGCGCAAAAAGGAAGTCGTGGCCAGATTGCACAGAGCGTCAGAAAAACTATCATAACTCACGAAAAAATTGTCGGATTTATATAAAACAAAAACTGTTTCAAGCAGGAAATACCAGGCATTTCAAATACGGTAAAATATAAAAATCGAATTTTTGAGCCCAGTTGCCTTCCGTCTGCCCTAAAAAGGCTGTACTTAGAGTTTGCATTTTTCCACACGCCGTTCTGGAGTAAAGCATTGTCCCTACGATAAGCTTCGTCCCCTGGTAGCAATTTTATTCTGACGGGCCTCCAGTCCTTGAGGACTTCGGAAAAAAGCAGTGCTCTGAAACATACGACGTATGAGGGTGAGGTTTGAGTTTGCTTACGAAATCAGGTATCACCTGAAGCTTATGCAGGAAGTCGGTAGTGCGTGCGTGCGTGTGTGTGTGTGTGTGTGTGTGTGTGTGTGTGTGTGTGTGTGTGCGTGTGTGTGTGTGTGTGCTAGAGTGTGCGTGAGTGCGAAGTTGACGCTTGAAATACGGGAAACGCGCGGCTAACGCACGTCCTGAGACTCAGGCTAGAACCCCAGGACGTGCGCTAGCCGCGCGTTTCCCGTATTTCAAGCGTCAACTTCGCATCGCAATATCTCGGGATGTAACTGGAATATTGCGATGCAATCAACGCCATTGTTTATGCGATTTGACTTGCTATGAATCGCCGAAGAAAAAATATAGGGTGTCCATTTAGAAAAAAACATTAGTTTGTGTTAAATACACATTTGATTTCGTTTTAGAATGTTTCCAAATATGTACATTCATGGGCCCCAGCCGTACATTGATACCGGTGAAAGTCGTTTTCCAATAGCTGTTATTGTTCCAGGGATATTTTGGGTGGACAAGATAGCTGGGACATATATATATATATATATATATATATATATATATATATATATATATATATATATTCACTAAGTGTGTTTGCCTCTGTAACTTATAAAATAATAGGTGACTGGAAATTTTAATGCGGAAGATCAACACAAGAAATGTTACACTTTGTGCGGAGCTATGAACATAGTTTATTGTATCATTTTCCAAAGAGTTACAGCACAAAGATATAATTTTTTAAATGGAACAATAGTTTTATCTATCGTGTATTGGATTCGTTTAAACCAGCTGCGTCCAAATCAATTTAAATTACATTCCTATCACTGTTAGTTTGGGAGCTACAGCCCTTCAAAGTTCCGGGGGCGGAGGCTGCGATATCGGAGCTGACTGGCCGAGTGGCTATCCCCTGGGGCACGGCCCACTGTCTCATGAACACCAGCCAGTCAGCTATGCTGTCGTAGCCTCCGACCCCTAAACTTTGGTTTGTAGCTGCCAAACTAACAGTGATAGGAATGTAGTTTAAATTGATTTGGACGCAGCTGGTTTCAACGAATCCAATGCACGATAGAAAAAACTATTGTTCCATTTAAAACAAAATTATATCTTTGTGCTGTAACTCTTTGGAAAATGATACAATAAACTATGTTCATAGCTCCGCAGAAAGTGTAACATTTCTTGTGTTGACCTTCCGCATTAAACTTTCCCGTCACCTATTATTTTATAAGTTACAGAGGCAAACACACTTAGTGAAACACGCTGTATATAAAATGTTTGCTACTTTAAGAGGCTGTACTTAAAGTTTGCATTGTTCCACGCGACGCTCTGGAGTAAAGCATTGTCCCTAGGACAAGGTTCGTCCCCTGGAAGCAATTTTATTCGGACTGCACTACAGTCCTTCAGGGCTGTAGCCAAAATCTGTGCTCTGAAACATACGACGTATGAGGGTGAGATTTGAGTTTGCTTACGAAATCAGGTATCACCTGAAGCTTATGCAGGAAGTCGGTAGTGCGTGTGTGTGTGTGTGTGTGTGTGTGTGTGTGTGTGTGTGTGCTTGTGTGTGCGTGAGTGCTTGCAAGGTGTGAGGGCGCACGGGTGGCAGAGGGCGCCGAGCTCGGGAGGCCGCCTTCCCCTCTTCCTTCCTCCTTCCTTCCTTCCTGCTTGCCGACGCCGGAGGCGTTCCCGTAAGCAGCGACGCCGGGCCCAGCGGCGGCATGAACGCGGGGGCTTTGCGGGAGGAAATACGCGGTACTGAGAACGAAAACTTGTGATACGTCTTTACTCCATTACGCCACCGTCGGCGCCACCGCCGCTGCCGTCACCACCACCTCCACCACCACCACCTCTACCAACACCAGCGGCAACGCTTTCCGCCACACGCGGGGGGAAATCTTATTTTGCATGTTTCGGCGAAAGCCCTTTCATTCACAATAAATTCGTGGCGGCGCGCCGGAGCCGTGTAAAAGGCGGCAGGCTGCTGGCTCGCGCCGCGGCGTGTCGTTTTTACGCAAAGCGTTACTTCCGGCCGTTCTATTTACGGTTATCAAAGCGGAGGCACTGGCTGAGTCGGCCGGTGAGTGAGTGAGTGAGTTACCCGCGTACCTCGAGCCGCTCGGCGGGAAAGAATATTTCTCAATTTTGACAGTATTTCTTCCTTTTACGCTGTCGATAAACGTATTTCTTACACACTAATCTAATTTCTGTGATAAAATCGGGTTGCTACGCATCCGCTCCACGATGAGATGGTGCAAGTTTACATTCACAAAATACGGCCCCTGTGCTGTATTCGGCCCTCCATATACGATCGTTGGTACCGAACTATGGTTGACCAAACATATAGAACAGGACATTAAATCTAAATTTTTGTAATAATAACAGTCTCTGTTGCGTTTATTAACACGTTTCGAGCTATTGGCGCGTCATCAGAATACTAACGGTCAGCAAGATTGCATTCCTTAGTAAAATAGACGATGGTAGACATCATTAGTCACAAATAAAACAAAGGCTAATGATGTCTACCAACGTGTATTTTACTAAGGATTGGAATCTTGCTGACCGTTAGTATTCTGACGACGCGCCAAAAGCGCGAAACGCGTTAATAAACAGTATTAATTTGCCACAGAGACTTTATTATTACAAAAAATGGATTTACTGTTGCTGCGCGAGGCCAATAAAGAGTGGAGTAATATATTAAATCTAAACGTAAAGCAACGAATTAAAATTTTTGGTGCGGCCGGGAATCGAACCCGGACCTCCATGCTTACTACGCAGACGTCTTACCAGTTTTTTTTTTTTTTCTCTATGGATAGTTCTCGTCCTTACGGACGCTGATCGTTTTTGTTCGTTTTGGTTCTATGTGTTCTTTGGCTCAGCTTTTTTAATGCAGAGAACATTCAGCTCTCTGTCCAGGCGCGCTGAGCCACGGCGTCCGGCGTTAGACCACCGCACCTCTAACGACTAAGGCGCGTCGGAATAGTCTAAGTACGACTTCCCTCCACGTCACAAATTTTTATTCTGCTTCTGTGTTATATGGAACAGGGTACAATATGTTACAATTGCAACTTAAATCTCATTGCTCTATAAATGTAAAAATCGATTGCCGTGCTTCGCTCTCACTAAAACTCAGAAATGGCTTGAACGATTTCAATTTTATGTCGTTTGTTTCATTCTGTTCTATTTCAAGTAGGGATACTTATTAGAAATTAGGAACAGCTGAAAACCCAAACTTAACAATTTTGAATAATATAATAATTGCAGCAGTCTAGATTGAAATATAATATTTATTTCATTTCATTACTAGCTTAATTCCCGCTGCTTCGCACGCAGAGACTGGATGGTCTGCATTGCTTGTTTCTACTTCTAAATATAAACTTTCATTGATTTCTTCAAAAATGCTTTCCTAATCAGGTATTTTGATGCAACTTGCCACCACTATTGCACCATCGATAGCAGAATTCAAAACATTTCGAAACATATTAAAAAAAAAAAAAAAAAAAAAAAAAAAATCTAACCACGGTTCAAAATCCGAAATTTCGCATTTCTTGCATCAAAATAGTCTTAATATACCCTTAAAATATTTCCCTTATTTCACCCGCTTAATGATAGAATTCCCCCCCCCCCCCCAAAAAAAAATCGAAACACTTATTTTTAAAATTCCCAACAAAAATCTAAATCCGAAGTTTTGTATTTCTTGTTTCAAAATCTCCTTAATAGCAATGTAGCTTAACAAATCGTTCATCTCCTATTTCACTCCCTTAGGGATCGGAATACCGAAAAATCGCTGATCCCTACAGTGTAAGATAATCAACGTCTACAAATTCCAAGTTTCTATCGTTTGTAGATTCACTTTTCAGTGCCGTTTTCTGTCTTTTAGAAACTGATCGATAACGCGAAATTTCTTTCTTATGCTTTGGCATCTTTCTTGATAGCTTTATTTTTCAGATTTTAATGTCTACTTATTTATCTTTATTCGTACGCTTGTTGCAGTAACAAAATTTGAAGAATGTGCATCACCTTTCGCTGTATGTAACGACTTTGCTATTATGGTATCGAAAGTCAACGCTGGTCTTCAGTCCGAATCTTATATTAGATGACGGCTTTCAACCACTATATCTTCATCCTCGTATATTTATCATCACGGACTGTTATGGTGTACGACGGGAGACTTTGTACTACAACAACACAGAGAGAGCGTTCGTCTCCATTGTATAGCTTTCGCTGAAGAGCAAAGTATTGACAACCACACGTAGAATTTTTTTATATGTCGGTAACTTTCCCATATCTTAAACCCCCTTATCGTTATCAACTCTCTACCACCATAGTGAACAATGGGAGACTGATACCTACTAGCACATACAAACACTATTCCTGTAGTTTTGGCTGCAGAGTGAAATATAGACACAAAAACCTCAACTTTTATATATATTGAGGTGAATTCCGGTTTCGATCAGCAGTCATCATCATCATCTGATCATGTTCTTGTTAAGGAGCTGGCCCACCACTGCTCAGTGTTGCTCCAAAAGTGATGGGCCATTACCTGATGAAGATCATTTCTGGTCCAAACCGGTCACCATATAAAATAAATATATTCTTGCGATATAGTTGGCTGCAATAATTATGTTATTCAAAAATTTTAGATCGCTGTTAATTTCCATAAAATGATCGATAAAATACTAGACTTGACAATTTTGTATGGGCATTGCCACTTCTGATTAGATTCATATTTTATGAGTTGCCATACAGTTGATCCTATTGCGTTAAAAGTTTACACACCTGACCGTCTAAACATGAGGAACGGCATTGACTACATATTAATGCGTAACGGTGCATAGCAAAGGATACTTTACAAGAGGCTTCATAACCAAGCTACAGTTTTAGAAATTTTATTGTGGTTGACCATCATCTGTTATTTGCTTTGCTCACTGCTACCGGATCCGATATTGGATTATTACCAAGTCTCAGCAGAGGAAAATGAACTTCATATAACCAAATTTGAAATAAAATCTTTGTTACTCATGCGAACACATTATTAACATTATAAGAACGTACGTTGCAAGGTGACAAGATATGTTTAAATCGCACACTAGGCGACTGTTTAATTCTGGTCTTGATGAAATGTTGCATTTAGCACTGCGAAAGTTACCTGATAGCAAACTTAGACAAAAACCTACAGTTTTATCCCGATATTGATTGCACTTAGGACAATTGACCTTGAGAAAATGATGAACATCACTGTCTGCATAAGATATTCTACGGTTCATGACATTGATACCGTTTTACGTGCACTTTCAAATATGGTAGAAACTAGTGATGTTTCTTATACAGGAGAGGGAGGAGATAAACAAAGAGAGATGGCGAAAGCTCAGACAGCAGGGCAGGTAATGACAAAGGCGGGGAGGTACGATGTGGATAGAGGGGGCAGGGGGATGGAGAACGAGCCTGAGAAGGAGACGAGGTGGAAGACAAACAGGAGGAAAAGGAAACAAAGGTAGGTAATCATTGAAAAAGAGATGGTGATGGGGAGAAGGAGATGGACAAAGAGAGGAAGGAGGAGTAAATATTAACTGAATATCAGGATAAGTAAATGTCCCAGCAACCCCATTGTTTCAGGTAGCTCATTCTGACGAAAGGCTAAGAGGACGGAGAGAACCCTTTCAAATTGTCATAGTAATTGGGGTAGTGATGGGCAGAGGAAATAAAAAAAGGAATGAAGTATGTGTATCATATTCCCAGGCATACTTAGCAACTGTAAGCATTGCTAGGTTCGCCAGTTTACACTGTAGATATCTGGCTTCTACGTGCCTTAAATTCGCGAAGTTTGTTTTTCAATTATTGTATACAGCGTTTCTCAAGAGGAATAGTTGACATTTTTGGAGGTGATAGTTTAGACAAATAGTTTTTACTAATTTCAATAAAATTTCATCTAACATATGTCTATTTGATATTTATTTATTTAGTTCAAATATACAGCACTTAGAACGTAACCCGAACAAACATGAATCAAAGTAAAATGAGGTCGTTGAAACTTGATTTTCAAAAGTTACACCACCAGCTTCAATGCAATATTTATCTCCCTTGATAAATCCACGTGCATGTCTTCTGATGTCGTCTTTGCATTATTTCACGAGTACAGTACTACTCACAATCTTAACGATGAAATCGGATCTTATGCTTACTTTACCTTTATAGACTTCGCCTTTTGTCCATTTCCGAAGTCAAAATCCAAAGGAGTTAGGCATCTTGCTGGTCAAGAAACGGGCCCATATCAACGGATTTATCTCCAGGGCAACGTTAGAATCAGGCGTTGTGTCACTTGACGACCGGAACATGAATGAGCCCTGCATCGTGGATGGACATTGGCGTTCTTATAGCAGAAGGAATCTCTTCCAATAATGCTGGAAGCTTATTTTCAAGAATGTGCGGTTTAGTAAGACGACGCGGTGACACAACAGGGCCAATCAACTGACTGTCTATCATACCACACCACATTTTTTTCCAGATCATTTGTCTTCAGGATGGTATGTGGGAAAACCATAAAGAAATGAAAACTTCTCTGTAAACCAATGTACGACTTCGTTACTTGAACATCAACACACTACTACTGCTAATCGACCGTTATATGCGCATAGGAACGATTACAACCCATGACAACTGATGTACCACGAAAATGCACTGAATCTATCTGTACTCAACAAAAGTGGCATGCATGTTACATGCAATTTTTATTATAATTCTTCTACAATACCTTATCAGACGTTTTATTGTTCGCCTCTAGCAACCAGAATCTCACTTTTTTCAAATATATATTAGGTTAGTAACACTAAAAATAGGCCGTATGTAATGGCTTTTTGACAGAAGTAAATTTAATTGTAAATTACGTCTTAACTGTTCATCAGAGACGAAAACTGAATAAACGTATTTGTCGAGGGGAAAATTCCCAACTTTGCTGTGTTAAGTTATTTCCATAACTCTGTTTCAGAGATATTTACAAAATAACGGCGACTTGACACTATCGCTTGATTTTCAGTAAACCATTACAGGCAAAGAAAATAAACTTCAAATAGAGAACAAACTACCGCGGCAAGACAGGTAGATGATATATTAACGCAAAAAGATGATTTAAATATGTAAAACATTTTAAAATAATAGTTTAAACAGGTAAAATTCAAATTTGATGTATCAAATAACACGGTCAGAGAGAATATTGTGTGTTGAGTGCATGGATGTTAATACCATAGTAGAGTTGTAAACGCATAGTCTATAATCGTTTTAATACCAGAAATAATTTCAAACCTGATTTTATCAAAAGTAACTCATTACGATTAAATCTGCGTGCTTGTTGCAGAATTTCAGGAGTGTACCTTTCTTTCATTTATTTCAATTTTTATTTATTTATTTTTCAAATTTCGGACAATTTATTATATTTAGATCTATACATGGTTTTTAAATTGTGTTGAAGACTAAGTATTAGGCCTGCATCTCCTTATAAACGTCACTGTTTCATTTAATTTTATATCATTTTATCCCAAATATTTGCAAAAGGCAACCAAAAAACATAAAATTACAAGAAAGCCTATTTTGGAAAGTAAAACACCCGCGATTTTTTTTTCATATTCATTATTTGACCAACTCCCGCGTTATCTCCAACTGACCTTCTCTTATAATTCCGTACACATCACTAGATACTTTTTTTATTTTTATTTTTTTTATTTATCATTCATCTACATTCATCAGTGCCAAGTAAATCTAACTACAACTAATACATTTCCCTTTTGAAACATTCTAACTTACCTACCCGTTTAAGGAATAGAACATTTAACGTTCCAATTGCTGTTTTGTTTTTCCCTCCAGAGTTTCCGTAAGTAGGATTACGGGACTATTTTATCTCCAGAAAATTTTATCCATGGAGACTCTCCCATCATGCTTTCATATAGTAGAGCCCCATGCCATTGGGAAAAGTAACGACTATAGTTCGCTTTCACCTGATCTCGGTAACAGTGTAACTGTGTCACTTTAGCTGATGTTACAAGCCAGGATCAGTCAATCATCCAGACTGTTGCCCCTGTAACTACTGAACATGCTGCTGCCCCTGTTCAAGAACAACACGTTTTTGGGCGCTCCACACATTCCCTTCAGATGTGGTGGCACCTACGGTCCTGCATTATCGAAACAGGCAAACCTTCCAACCACGACAACGTCTGTAGTTCATGGAGATGACCATCCAAAGTACGGAAAGAAAAGAGCTTGCTGTAGAAGAGTTTTGTTTCTTCGTGTCTAAGATGAACTGCTCATAACGTCAATCAATGACTTTTACGGACCTAGCTTCTCTATCAAAATATCATATACTTACATCCCTCTAAAAGTCCACGATATTTATAACGGTAATTTATGAAAACCTTTTTAGTCTACACAGTATATATCCTTGAAAAGAGCTGGAAAATATCCGAGTTCAGCCCTTTTGTAGTCAATAACATAAATAAAAAAGAGGGCTACAATTTTTTTTTCTTCGGAGAATTCTTCATAGTATCTCAACGATATCATAGCAGATAATAGGGAGACGAAAATAACGTCCGAATAACATGCTATGGGCGATTAATACTTATAGAATAAAAATACATAAAGTGGCAAGTTTTTAATTAGAATTATACAGTCATTTAGACACAATTTTTTCATAACGTCGTCTTTCATCTGGATCTTATTAATGTACACAGAAGCTGATTTTCTCATTTCTTCGCCAAACGTTGTACAGACGAGTAAGTTCCACGGTTGCTTTTTCATGTTTGCTGGCTTAATCGAGCTGCTCTCTTTAATCAGACATGTCTTTATGCCGTCCTCGGATTAATATCAGGGGAGCAAAAGAAAGAAGAAATTTATTCGGATCCCTAATTTGCAGTCGTCCGTCACTCTCCGTTCAGTCACAAAAGAAAACGCATACTAGTGGCGCTCTTTAGCTTTCTCCGTGGGTATTATTAATAAGCCCTTCCAGTTCGATAGCTTGTCTGCAGTGTAATTAGTACGTGCCACTTACTAAAGACAGTAAATATTTGGATACAAAATTAGTCTGATTATGTACACACATGCTATTTCCATCCAACTTCAGTGCAACCACACTTTGTGTTAAAGGTAAAGGAGAATGAGCGTTTGTGCCATTAGAAGTATTTATTACATATTACCTTGATTCATTAACTCCCGATTGTGGAAGAAAATTTTTTTCTCAAAAGAGAGTCTCTAGTGTTTCATGAACAGTCATTTCTCGGCAATATTTTTAATCCAATGTACACACTCTCTATTGATACAGAGTGGGAAGAAATTCTATAACGAAAATACATTACTTACTGCTGATAATACACGCCTACGTGGCGTTTTAGTAGACACAATTTGTACACTTTAGAATTTAGTTCTTAGAACGAAAAAGAATTTAATTTTGCATATGGCATTAGTTTGGTGAAGTGGTTAATGGAAGAAACACTAATTTTACAAATTTATACAATGTGAAAAATAATTCTACTCAACCCATTGCATTTTTGAAAATGCGAATGGATTCGAGCAATATGTGTATTCTGTCTGAAACAACTTTTTCGTTGTAAAGTAATTCCACGTAATCTTTCTTATGTAAAAGGCAGTAGGGGCCACTAAACGAACATGTTTGAAATTACCTATTCCTTTCTCTATCGATCTTTTTAGCTGTATTTAGTTTTATCAGCACCCTTCATTGATTTAAGGTTTCTTATTTGCTACATCTTTGTATAATTTTTCTCACTGTTACTAACACGTCGTGAAGTCAGGAATATGGTGGAATATTCATAATTCACAAACATCAGTGTGTTGATATCAAACAAGGATGTCTGTTCAATCTAAAGAACACACAACAGTTTAATAATTGATTTCTACTTTGTTCACAGTTTCCACCCGTGTTTCCACTCTCAGTCTGCAGTTCCCAAGATTTTTCTCTGTTTTTACGCGATTAGTTGTCGGTTACTGCCACATAGAGCATCGGTTGTGTTCAAAAATTTGAAAACCTAGTGGACAAAACCACTATGGTCATCAGTAAACTAACTTACACTAAGGACAACAAATACACCCAAGACCTAACGAGGACTCTAAACTTCCGCGGGAACGGTCCCCCAGACTGTAGCTCGACGCCTTAGACCACACAGTCATTACGCTTGACGATCGGTTATGCCTACGTACCACACATGGTATCCACAAGCGCGAGACACTTTCCGAATATACCTTGAAAGTCATTTCTGGTGAATATCTGCTTCAAATAGTATTAACATTAACAGGTAAATCTGAATTCAGACTACAAAACCAGCTTCATTTATGTAGTACATTGGAAATACTTCCCCGTGGCAATATGCTAATGCCATTATTTTGCTTATTTTAGAGAAAGGCATCGCTGAATCTCTGATACGTAATTACATGTAAACATTTAGATCATGTAAAATTTTGAAGAAAGGAAAGATGATTAGGGTTTAATACACTCTTTAGCGTGATCCTTAGAGACGAAATTTGGGTAATGATGCGGAAGGAAATCGGTTTTCCCTTTGAAAGAAACCATCCCGGGTTTACGAAAATCACGGAAAACCTACATGTAGATGACTGGAGGTGGGTTTGAATCACCGACCATCCAAATGCATATCTAGTGTGCTGCTACTAGACCATCTCGTTCGGATAATAATTTAACATTATGGAAACAAACAAATATCAATTCTAATAGAGGCCTAACGAAACATTTCGCAGACAGTGTTTAGGAATCGTAAGAAAACTGGTGTGGCTTGTCAAACGAACATTTCGTTTTCTACTCTTATACAATCTGCAAACGATAATAGCAAAATCAACACTCAGAACTAAAGATCTGTTGCTTGTAAAAAGAACTGAGAATACATATCTCATGCCCACACGTAAAAACTATAGCCATTGTATTACTTGTATATTAAAATTATCCAGGCTGTTATGCCGTGGTCGGTTGAATTTTTTGCCAAAACTCAACGTTTCGTCTCCGTCTGCGGAGGATATCTTCAGGGGGGTCTCTAGCATTGCAGGTACAACACACACACTGGCGACGTCGTCCGCAAATGGTGAGGAAACGTTGAGTTTTGACAAGAGGTTCAAACGACCACAGCCTTACAGCCCGGATAATTTTAATGGACATGACATTTCCGGCCGAGAAAGTCTAATGTTACTGTCATCATATTACTGTTATGAAGTGCGGAAACGCTACTACTAAATGTGTAACAGAACTACAATAATTCGTTTATTGTTAAAATCAATTACTCATTATGCTATAAATGAGATGAAACACAGCTGTCGTCCCCATTTCACATTGCTGGTAATTGCTAAACGACTTCCAGACCCGAGTCATGTGTCTCAGGTGTGGTTTAGCGTAGCTTGTACTCGTATTATCCGTCGTTTCTGATTGGACGTGATGTGGCGGGTGGTTGCTACACAACTTCAGCTTTCACACATATTGATTATTCATGATGTTGTATCTCCTGAAATAATTTTCGACGGTTATTTTCTGATTTCTCAGTGTGGTGAAAAAATTACTATTTATATTATAGAGGTTGAAAAACTACTCTTTCTCGTTCTCAATCCGAAGATTGGTTGGCAGCAATTCTTCTCCTCCACACTTCTCTGTTCTCGGATAGCCTCTTCATTTCCTGGTATGATTCCACTCCTATATCTCTTTGGATCTGTTTCAAGTACTGCAGTCTGGGTCTTCCTCTGCCTCTTTTTCCTTCTACCATTCCTTCCATAACATTTATTGTAAGCTCATTGTGCCTATATAGATGACCTATTAACTTGTCTCTTCTCTTCATTATCGTTTTCACAAGTGCTCTTTTTTCGCCGATTTTTCTAAGAACTTCTTCGTTTGTCATCTTGGCAGTCCAAGGGATTTTCTGCATCCTTTTCCAACACTACAATTCAAATGCTTGTAGTCTTCTCTTGTCGCAAACGCCGAGTGTCCACGTTTCGCGGCCATAAAATGCCACGCTCCACACATAGCATTTTATAAATGTTTTTTTGGTCTCTTCTTTCATATTTCTTGATGTAAGAAGCATCCGATTATTGTTGAAGGCTAGTTTAGCTTGCGCAACTCTCGCCATTCTGTGTAAGTTTACTTCCTAAGTAGGTCAATACATTAACTTGTTTCAATGGTACATCATTAATTTTAATATCAATTGTAATTTTCTCGTGGCTACATAACATTATGTCTGTCTTTTTTGTGTTGATTTTCATGTTATATTTAGCTTGCAAGATCTCATTCATTCTTGATAACGCCTTTTGCAGATTTTCTTCGCTCTCTTCAATGATAGCTATGTCATCAGCAAATCTTATCATTTTAAGACATAAAAAAAAACACAGAGCATAGGATTTACGAAATAATATAATGTATATAGAAATAAACCAATGTAGTCCTCTAATGAAACAGAAAGCACGGTTAATGGAAATATCTGTTGACGGCTGCAATCGGATTCCCTTGCCGTCACAAGTATTTTATTCCCTGATGCATGACGAAGATAGTTACCGAGCGTTTGATTCTAGAACAGTAGTCCCGGTATCGATCACTGTTCTAGCTTAGCAGACTACCGCGTTATTCAGGGAGTACGTTTGCGGGCGGTGAATCAACTGTGTATCAAATATCACTGACACTATTTCCGCTCACTCAGAGGCCAATATCCGGTTTCTCGTCGATTTCTTCCAACGGGAATTGCCTCTGTGTAAATATCGCATGATACGAGAACAGCAGTCGCCACATCCGACAGTAGCGTATATTTCCATGCCGTCTGCCAATTACTGCTTTACCACCGAATTGGCGTTTGATTTCAGGATGGTTGAGCAATCATACCAGACAGGGGCGATCGTTGTTACCATAAACACAGCACGGACGTCTCTGACATCGCCTGGCACTTTATACAGCGCAGACTTCCAACCATTAGTATACTGACGATTACGCCAAATGTTCAAATGTCTGTAAATCTATCGGACCAAACTGCGTGGTCATCAGTCCGTAACTTTCAAACTACTTTAACCTAGGTAAACCAACCCAAGGACAACACACACATCCATGCCCCTGGGAGGACTCGAACCTCAACGGCGAGCAACCGTGCGCTCCGCAGCGAGGTGCTTTAGACCGCTCGGCTACTCCACCGCGGCGCGCCAAATGTGTTACGGAAATTTTGTACAAGAGAAAGAATAAAGTAAAATTTGACGACATGTGTCAGTATTGAATGGCTAAAGCACAATTTTATAATTTCGATTTCTATCGTTAAATCTGGCACTCAGTAACTTAAATGCAGCAAACGGAGTTGACATAGCAGTTGTTGTGGTTTTCAACTCTTCAGGCTATCAAATATTCAAATGTTTGTAAACCTAAGGCACTTACCGTCTATGTCTGTTAGTCCCTAGGTTTCCAACTACTTATACTAATCTAAAAACAACACACACACACACGCACAAACCCATGCCCGAGGAAGGACTCGAACCTCCGACAGCGAGCAACCGCGTCCACGCTACCAGCACGTGTGCAAGCCTCTTCATCTCTGAATGAGAACGGCAAACTACACCCTTTTGAACCACTTACTGTCGACCGTTGGTCTCCCTCCGCCATTTTTACGTCAAACACATTCCTCCAATACTAAATTGACGAATCCTAGATATCTTAGAATGTGTACTAACAATCGATCCCTTCGTTAGGTCAAGAAATTTCCTTTCTCCCTTATTATGTTTAGTACCTCCACATTAGTTGCGCGATCTACATATTTAATCTTCAGCCCTCCACTGTAGTACCACATTTCAAAATCTCCTATCAGCTACTTAAATGAACTGTTTATCGTCCATATTTCACTCCCATGTCAACACTCCAGACAAATGCATAAAATTAATACTTCCTAACATTTAAATTAATATTCGATGTCAATAAGTTTCTCTTTTTCAGAAATGTTTTTCTTTCCATAGTCATTCTGCTTTAGACATCAGAAATCATTAGATTACCCACATAACCAAATTGATTTACTTATATCATTGACTCGTTTCATAATCTAATTTCTTCAAACATGATATGATTTTCGTAAAAACTTTCCATTACTCTTGTTTTTCTCTTGTT
Organism: Locusta migratoria; assembly: GCA_026315105.1. NCBI lineage: Eukaryota > Metazoa > Arthropoda > Insecta > Orthoptera > Acrididae > Locusta > Locusta migratoria. The sequence continues at coordinate 323,349,524 of CM048746.1, forward strand.
AGTGTTCGTCTTACACGCTCATTTCTAGAAACAGTCTATTACCTTCAATTCCCCATCCAAATCTTTTGCTGTCTCTGACAGAATTACAACGTCATGATAAACCGGTAAGTGTTTCTTCTCCGTGAACCTTAAGTCCGTTTCCAAATATAACCTTGCTTTCATTCACATCTTGCTGCATATACAGATTGAATAATCCTGACTGACTGCCTTCGAAACCGCTGATCTCCATTTCATGTCCTCAAAATCTTCTGATTGCTGTCTGGTAGCAACTTAAGATGAATATGACTTTCGTTTCCTATATTTCTTCCCTACAAACTTGAGGAGTAACAAAGTGTCTAGGTCTGCTTCCGAGAGCGCAGGGTTCAGAAGTTCGTCTAGGTTTATGATGAGTTCCAAAATAACAAATCGCTTGATAGTGCCTTTGAAAATAACCCAGAAAATGTCTCCCCCATAGTGTTGAAATGTTTGAAAATCTAAGGGAAAATCTGTAGGAATTTAACCATTTAAACCTATACAAATTCCTTACATAACGCAGCGGTCCTACTTGCATCATCAGTAACGGTTACCTGAGCACTTTGTGGAATTATAGAAACTGACCACCACTGCTCATCAGTAAAATAAATTTTTCCTCTATGTTTGTAAACATATTTGACCAAACTGCTATGATCATCAGTTCCTAGACTTACAAACAGCTAAAACTAACATACACTAAGGATAACAGTCGCACGCATGACCGATGGAGGACACGAACATCAGGCGCAAACAGTCGCCATGTGGGTGGCATGACGACTCAGCCCAAGAGACCATTCTGCGCGTTGTTCATTAGTCTTTCGGCTTACAAAGAACGTACCGAATCTACGGACAACGCACGTTTCAGTGCACGTGTGAGGACTCAAAACTGTGCCAGGAGGGACTCATCAGTTCCTGACGTGTTGCCCAGAACAGCGCACCCATCCCCGCCACTCCCCCTACTGTAATCCTTGTTTGTGTTTCTTGTCCAATTGATTCAGCTTCCAAAATGTGATGAAGCGAAACTTTCTTTCCCTCATTCAAACACTGCTTTTTGGACACATACATGATCTGTTGGAGGTTGAGCTGGCGATGTGGCGTGTCTCAAAAATGTGTTCAGCTTGTGACAGTTATGTCAGAACATAGCTTGCAAGCAGAACCTGGCGTTTTGCTAGCAATGCTTTAATCTACTGCGGTGTACAGTTCCTACGCCTGGCCATACGACACCTTTACTTTGTGCCAACTTTCTAAAGTTCGAAAAGCTTTGAACCATTTCTTTCAACACGTCTCTGGAGAAATAGGTTGTTATTGTTGTGGTCTTCATTCCACAGACTGATTTGATGTAGCTGTCCACGCTACCCTGTTCTGTGCAATTCTCTTCGACTGAGAGTACGTTCGGCAAACTACATCCTAATGAATCTGCTTACTGTATTCGTCCCTCGGTCTCCCTCTACGACTTTTGCCCCACACACTTCCTTCTAATGCTAAGTTGACAATTCCTTGATGTCTCAGAATGTGTCCTACCAACCTTCTCTTAGTTAGGATATGACTGAGACTCCTTTTCTCCAAATTCTGTTGAGCACCTCCCCATTAGTAGTCATCATCTAATCTTAATCATTCTTCTGTAGCATCAGATTTGAAAATCTTCTATCGTCTTTTTGTCTGAACTCCATATCGTCCATGTTTCACTCCCATAAAATGCTACACTCCAGACAAATGCTTTCAAAAAAGACTTCCCAACATTTAAACTAATATTGGATGTTAACTCATCTACTACTTTTATTGTCACCTAATCTAATTCCTTCAGCATCGCCTGATTTTCTGACATTGCATTCCATTACCCTCGTTTTACTCTTGTTAATGTTCATCTTATATCTTCCTTTCAAGACACTGTCCATTCCATTCAATTAATTTTACAGATCCTTTGCAGTCTCTGACAAAATTGATATGTCATCGGCAAACCGCAAAGTTTTTATTTCTTTTCCTGCACTCTAATTCCCTCTCCAATTTTCTCCTTATATTCCTTCACTGCTTGTTCAATGTACAGACTGAACGACTTAACGACACTGGGGAAAGGCTGCAACCCTGTCTTACTCCTTTCCCAACCTCTGCGTCCCTTTCTTGCCCATCGACTCTAATAACGGCTGTCTGATTTTTGTACAAGTTGAATATAACTCTTAGTTCCCTATATTTCACCCTTGCTACGTTCAGAATTTGAAATAGTGTATTCCTGTCGACATTGCCAAAAGTTTTCTCCAAATATACAAATGCTAAAAACGTAGATTTGCCCTTCCTTACCCTATCTTCTGAGATAAGTCATAGTGTGAGTATTGCCTGCAGTGTTCCTACATTTCTTCTAAATCCAAATTGATATTCTCCGAGGTCGGATTACATGTTTTTCCATTCGTCTGTAAATAATTCTTGTTAGTATTTTGCTACTATGACTTATGAAACTCATATTCTGTAATTTTCACATTTGTCTGCAGTCGCTTTCTTTGGAATTGGAATTACAATATTCATCTTGAAGTCGGAGGGTATTTCCCCTGTCTCCTACATCGTGCATACCAAGTATTGCGCTTAAATATGAAAACTCGATATTAGGAATTTTCTTCAGTATGAGTATATATGCAGCATTGCACTGCGCACAGTAGATTTTGTGTCGAATGCATGTACTGTATAAAGTATTAATTTGTGAGTAAGTTTTAAATTAGGTGCCGGAAGACCAAGTGCATTTGAATTTCTGAGCATAAAATCAGAGTGGACTCGCTGCCTTCACATCACCTCTATTCAAACATGCAATCTGAAACGAGGTTATTGCATGCGAGGAACCTCGTATATTGCATTCTAGTAAACGCTTTATAGTATACCTACACTGAGGCGTCCCATTACTATTTAACAGTTCCGAATTATGTGACAGACTGTTCCAGGTAGACCCACACAAATACAGATTTCCCTATTGGCAGAGAATTCACAGAATTTACTGATATGACCAGTTACAAGATACAGTAATTAGAGACAGGGAAATTTCGCGGAACAGTAATGCTTAAAATACGTTTCTGGCGAAATTCCATGATATTGGCAACACTTATGAAATATCGTGAAATGAGTCATATTCCCAGCGCGTAAGAGATATAGTAATTTTGAGGACAACAATTCACCAGCATTCGTAGGAAAGGCATTTTGCTAAATGTAAATTGACTTTGTTTAACAAGAAGACCACATGGGTATCGAATTTTAGAGGGTTTCTTTTATATTTTATGGCACGTGAAATACAGAACTTAAATAACAATCAGCCATAGCCATTCGCCGCAACCTTAAAAATTCTAGAGAATATCGACTTTGAAGTTTTGCAAGTACACTTTAGAACCAATAATTAAAACGGGTTAATCATCTGTCTGCGTAGCACAGGTGGTAGCGTTTGGACGTTCCGTGGTTCGAATCCTGCCGTGGAAGATATTGTTTTCGTAGATTTGGAATTCAGTTGTCTAAAAAACATTTTGGGATCTTTAACTCCACGTGTTGTGTCAGTTCTTGTTTATGTGTATGTAGACGAGCTGAACACCTTTTTGTTACATAAAACGATGGTTGAGTAGGTTAGTTGCTTCTAAAGCAATTAGTAGCTATGGAGCTGAATTTCCAAGAACAGAGACGTAGCTCTTCACAAGCTGAACAATCAAAGACTTCCGTTGTCAACTATTAGTAAAGCCAATACTGTAAAAATGTAACTATGTTTTTTGCTTGAAACCATCTTTATTAACACCTTATGACATATCAAAAATTACGAATAAACAAAAATACGTGCATTTTTCGTTAAAATAACTATTGAATATTAAAATATTTATCTATCCGAACACAACAGAAAAAATTGTCACGGCAGGAATCGAAGTGCCGAGCGTTCAGTTGAGAGGCCACGACGCTAACAGTGAGCTACACAGACAGATGCTGCAACTGATTTAGTTATTGGTACTTATCTGCACTTGAAAAATTCTAACCACCGACCTTATGGTTGTTCAGGCCAGAACTCTGCCTTTAATTTAATTTTGTTTCTGACAGATTTATGATTTAAGGCCGTTTCTTCAGTTAGTTCTGGATTTTGGCTCCCGACAGTTGCTGCAAGAGTACTGACATTTACTTGGAAAACTTCAAAGTAGATTTTCCCGAATTGTTTTGAGAGTTGCGTCGAATGACTTTGGCTGATTGCGGTTTCAGTTCTCAACTTCACGTACCACAATAAATAAATAAATAAATAAATAAAAGATAAAAAAATCTAAAATCCGATGGCCAAGTAGTCTCCTTCTAAGACTGTGCGGGCCGCGGTGACCGAGGGGACTGAGGCGCTCCAGTCACGGCCTGCACGGCCACTACGGTCGGGGGTTCCAATCCCCCCTCGGGCATGGATATTTGTGCCATCCTAGTTCGTAAGTAGTTCATAAGTAGTTTGTAAGTTTAGGGACTGATGACCCCATAGTTAAGTCCCATAAACTAAACAAACATTTGAACATTTCTAAGACTGTAATCCCTGTATAATCTCAAAATAAAAGTCCATTTCCTTTTTAACGGACTGTGAAATGATGTTCACAGTAGCTCTGGAATCAACAAGAAGGAAATGCCAAATTTGGCAAAATACTGACAGCGTTACATCTCACAGAAAAGCTGTGCTGTATATAGAAAAAATATTGGAACCTGATCTGCTGAAAATAACACAGATTTTTTCACGTCTTGTACAGCACGTTTAGTTTCGCGTACAGTGGTAAGACGAGCGCTATCCTGTTGGAACAACACACCACCGTCCTGTTGCAAGAAAACGGTCTTACAACACTCTGCACGTACCGATAGCTGGTATGCGTTCACTCTTCACTCCGAAAACACCAAAGATGAAGAAGAGTTGTAGTTTATCACACGCCAGATCATAAGACTTGAGTTAACCTCAATATGTCTTCGACGAATGCACTGTACGAAACAGTGTTGTTCCTATGTACGAATGTTCAAATGTTTGTAAGGCTAAAGGGACGTAACTGCGGGGTCATCAGTCCCTAAACCTACAAATCAACTTCCTTATACTAAAGACGACACAATCATCCATGCCCGAGGAGGGATTCGAAACCCCGTCGGCGAATGGCTGCGCGCACCGCAACATGGCGCTTCAGCACGCACGGCTAATCCGCCGCGGCTCCGATGTAAGTCGTTAGCGCAAACAGCCATCACACTTGTGTGCAGACAGAATCCCCTTTTATCGCCAAAGCCCTGATCTCCTGACGGCATCTGCCGAGCCGTGACCGAGCAAGGTGGCGCAGCGGTAACGCACTGGACTCGCATTCGGAAGGATGGTGGTTCAAATCCACCTCCGGCCATTTTCATTTAGTCTTTCCGTCATTTCCCTAAATCACTCCAGGCAAATGCCGGAATGGTTCCTTTGAAAGGGCACAGCCGATTTCCTTCCACATCCTCACGCAAACATTCCGAGCGTAACCTCCGTCTCTAATGACCACGCTGTCGACGAGACGGTAAACTCGAAGCTTCCATCCTTCCTTCCTTCATTCGAGCGGTGCACGACGATACAGTCGTGTAAGTGGAAGACGTGTGGAGGTGTGCGTGTCCGCAGGCCCACTGGTAATATCCGATTGGCAAATAATCGTGTTGAGACCTCTGAGCTCATAAACCCTCCTACATATGCTATCGATGTTGTACGGTCTGCCACTTACGCCCTTACAATACGATGACTATGGCGGATTTCAGTGCTGCTTATACGTGCAGAATCTTGTCTATGGGTGTTAGACTGTTCATGTGACCACCTAAACCAGCATCGTTGAACAATTGACACAGCATGACCAACTTATGTGGCAATTGTTCGTAAGGAGCGTCCTGCCTCCCATTCAACCTCGCTCAGGTGGCAGTAGGAAGCACTAGTTCAACTCCGTAGCGTGATGCCTCTTTTCTTCACATGATGATATCACACTGAACCTTACAGCTCAAAACGTTCCCTATTAAATGGTGAGACAAATGGCGCTCCTGCAGTTGTTGGAGGACGACATTGAAACCACTCTGTTGGTACAAAGATTCTGCAGTCAATTGTAACGCAAAGTGTAAATTACGGTGTGAATAATTTAGAGTAAAAGAGCCAGTATTGAGCTGTTCGTGTATCCAGCACAGCGCCACAATAAGAGCGGCTGTCACAAGCCGGTCAAACGCTTAGCAGTGTCAGCAGATTGCATTAATGTCTAGTTTACACGACGATCTAAAGTTCACAAGAAGAATTATGGTCTGCTCCAGCGCTCTAACCGTACTAACACCGTATTAATGATGCGTGTTTATTCAGGCTTGGCTGCGTTCATACGATAAACTTCCGCCTACTCATGAAATTACCACTGACAGTAGCGCCTCTGCGAAAATACAGCCGTACTACTATTTATATATGCGAATTGTTTATGTTTTCGTTTATGACATGGCTGATAATATTGAACTTATGAAGCTTACACGGTCGGCGGTCGCAAGAGCCATGGAATTCTTGGTTAAAACATATCGAAAAAGAAGTAGAACGTCGATGCGTCCTTTGTTGAGTAGAAGACACGAAGAATGAGATATGTACTGGATGCTAATAATGAAATAACTTATCAGAGGATTTCAATGAATTACGAAATTTTTTACTAGTGAGTATTCAATATTTTACCAAGTTACTTTCGTTCATTTTAGGACAAACTCAACGAGTATTTCGTCAAGCTGAAAGTACAAGTTACTTTTCATACTAGAGTTGCATTCTCAGCTTTGTGTAATATATGCATCAGTTACTTCCTGTAACTGTTAGTTTCTGCCGACTCGTTTTATCATAGCGGCTTCTGGCACCAGTAAAATCTTTTAAAGCCTTTCCTTTGCACAAAGAATTTCTTTGCCATCTCTTTCAAATGATTCTGTTTAAAATCTGAAAAGCAAATTTAATTTCCGCTCCATAATGGGACCTCAGAAAACATTTTGGTTTTTGGTTAACTCGTGGCATCAGGGACTCGAGTTTTTGTGCATCCGTCTTTATGCTATGCTACATCAGCAGAGACTTTTTATAATATCAAGTTAATCAACAAGAAGCATTCAAATGTCTTTTTAAATCAACACTTTCCTGCTGTTTTCTTCATAAATTGCGGGTAATCGTAAATTATTAGAAAAGAGAATATTTTCTGCATTGCCACTGAATTCCGCATTCAAAAGCGCAGTTCCTGCTCTGCCGCACTCCATTGATGCAATATGTATCACTTCAACAAAACAAATAACTTCCACGAGGAAGCGACTATTTTCGTACCTAAACAAGAAAGCGAACTCACTTCAGCGCAAGCGCACCCAGTCGCTGCTAGCAAATTTAGAACCTGTCCTACAGAACAATAGCTAGTACGAAACACCATCTCCGCTCACGATCACGAAATGCTGGTGGTTCCGCGTTTACGTCGCTAGATGTTTTGTGTACGTTTCTAGTGCGATCCTCGTGTAACCTGACGAAACTGCGTGCTGTCACCAGCCAAGAAGGCTTTAACCCGAGCCAGAACGTTCCCACACATGATGAAGCAGCACTTTGACATTAACCGTGGATGCACTGACCCGATCTGCAAATTTCCAGTGTCTTACGTATCCGTCGTCATCGGACAGAATGCAGTGGTCAGCACTATCTGTGTCGCTCGCCGCGATATCTAAAAGACTGCCGACCTCAAGCCCCAAAACACGGACTCCAACGTCATCGCTGGCCGACTCTTAACGTTGTCGCCGCAAGCCGAAAAGTGACTACACGGCGTCGCGAGCAAAGCGGTACGGAGCCGTTAGTGCTGATAACGTAACACGCTGCCGCCCTCGCGTCTATAGGAGGTCCATCAACGCCTGACGTCACGCCATCGCTCAACACAGCTGGACGGCAGGGCACACGCTGTGGTTGTCTGACGTCGTACCTGCCGCTCTCCGCAGTGGCGCATTCCACCGGACGCCTGAGTCAGCGCATTAGCCACAAAAAGGGGACAAAAGCAGCCGCCACAAGATATGACACAATCGGAATATTACAGTACAATAGGAAGCAAGAAAAGGCCAACGTGACATGTTTAATGTTAAATAAAGACAAATTCGTTTTTTAACAGGATCCGCTTGAAACGTGTCCATAAAATATAAGAAAATAAGAAAATGTCTAATATTGTGCCTCCTGTTTTGTATCGAGTAACTTGCTTGCAAGAAAATGTATAATATCGCTTCTACTGTATGTATCGATATGTGTAAAGTTTCATCTCTGGCAAAGATCATGTATTGCATAGCATTGTAGCTCGTGCAGAGACACAGAGAGTTAAGACTAGTGGTTCAGCTCGCTTAGAGAGCGGTTGGGTTGTGTGTATGGCTCCGATGTAGAGCAGAGGCTGCTTTGCCAGCAAGTCAGAAGTTGTATCATGTAAGTAATGTAATGCTGTTTATCAATAATAAGCAAGTTAACCCTGTTTCATATTTCATTTACGTAGTTAGAAAATTAACCCACTTCCTTCATTTGATAATTACTTGATTTAGTGGAGTGTTGATTTGAATAATATTATTGAACATATTTCATTATTGGTGCCATAGTAAGATAATAGTTGATCTGGATTTCAATAATTGGAGGCTGACCTATATAGGTTCCCACAGTCAAGCATTAAGAAAGTGATCTGTGGTTTTTCTTATATCTTTCTCGCAGTCAAAATTCTTGAGTATAGTCAGTGTCTGTTTCAAAAGGTTACATGACACAGTGGTTTTGTTAAAAATATCCGTTGCGCACATAATCAATTTAATGCACTGTTTCTTATACATTAATATCAGGGCCATAATTAAACCAAATAGCTAAGTTAATGAACAATTTATTGTCTGATTTAACGAAAGGTTCAACATTCCAAAACAAGCGTACAGCTTTTATCTGGCGCCCTTTCTGCCAGGATAGTTCACAAACAGGATCGTGACGTAGTTAGATACGTAGTCTTATTTCAGTTAGTTTGTCTTTTCCACTAACCAACTTACCCTTTGGCTCTTAATTTAATTTTTGTAGCACCATCCTCTGTTGTAGCAACAGTAGCATAGTAATTGTTTCTGTAGTCTGTTACTTACCATTCTTGAGATTGTGTAGTATTGTTTATAGTAGATGAATTGAATATACAAATAATTGCATTACTACTGAACAAGTCTTTCTTTTATATTGTCTGATGTTTGTTGTGATGAAAGCTATGGAAAACGTATTACCAAATGATTTCATGCAAATTTTATTATCACAGCTCTCTAAATTAAATGAGAATAGTCAATTACAATTTCAGAAATTAAATGAAAAACTGGAGGAACATTTTCAGAAATTAAATGAAATACTTGACAATAATCAATTACAATTTCAGAAATTAGATGAAAAACTTGAGAAATTTGAACAAACGTGCGATTCGAGGTTTGCGAGTATTCAAAGTAGTATTAATAAAATAAATGAGGACAACAATCGGTTCAGGGAACAACTGCTCAATACTTTCAAATGTGAATCTCAGCAAATAAGACAGGATATTCGCGACGAGATTAACCCGGTAGTGGAAAACCTTGCGTCACGAGTCGAAAATATAGAAACCACCGAACTCGCTCAATTGAAGCAACAGAGTAATCTATTTGATGAAAAGTTGCAGAACTTCCAGTCAGGCACGACGGAACAGATCAATAAAATTAATAAACAGGTTGAGGATCTCACTGTTAAGATTACCCAAATTAGTGATAACACTGACAAAAGTTCTGATGTAACGCATCCTACCCCGTTTAATGAAACAAACAGATATGATCGCCGGTCGCAACAAAGCCCGCCGCGTACCATACGGTATTCAGAGCACGAGGATCAAACAAAAGGTAATTCTTTCACTAATGAAACTTACAAACAAAGACGCGACAATGAGAACAGTGATTTTCATGATCGTGAGTTTTCGTGGCCGCAACCGAGGTGGTGGTTTTGGTCGCGTAGGACGCAACAATAATTACTATCATAACAGCAATACTTCGAATGATACTAATTGGCGTGATAGACGCAATACTGATAGTGATCGCGAGACTGAAAATAACAATAATAACGCTGAGAAGCGTAGTCGGGAGGGCACACGCGATAATTCTCGTGATCGCCTTCCGCGATACGAAAACACGATTCGGGGTCTAAGCAGATCGCATACCCCGGAAAGACAAGAGCAAAACATTGAAATCAGACCTGCTAATCCATGCTCTAATTCATCAAAAAGGATTTTCAAGGCATAAATTTGGGGTAGAGAGTCCATTAATCTGTTTTGGACACACCAAGTGGCGATTGGTGCCCCGTTCTCGAGCTGAGTGTCACTATTCTTCCGCTTTTCCTTAGTGCGCTCTATCCACCTCTTTTTCTCACTGTTACTTTTCTCTAACTCTGAATACTTATACTCTGTGCTACGCTGGGATATTGTCATACGAAACTTTGATTATCTTGCAATTTGCATATAACGAACTCTGTGGCTGTGCAAGACAAATAAAATTAGTGGAAATTTTTGATTGTGTAATCTAATCAAGTTCCTATGTTTCAGAAAATATTCTTCTGTATTATTAATTGCATAACTTACGAAGTTCTGAGCGAGCGAAGAAGATTTTGAGTTGACATGAGCAATTGGTAAGCCAAGAACATTATGGAGGATGATGAGTAAGACAATACACAATATGTCATGGTGGTCTTTAAAATGCATTATTGTTTATGGATAAATGATGGTAAGGAAGGTATTGGTAACAGTTAAAGATGTTTGATAAATGTAATTACGTGGACGAGATTAAGCAATTATGAGGAGAATCGCTATGTTGCTAATGATGACGAGATTATACAATGATTATGAAGCAATTATGAGGGGAATCGCTATGTTGCTAATGATGACGAGATTATACAATGATTATGAAGTAATTATGAGGAGAATCGCTATGTTGCTAATGATGCTATGTTTTGTTCTTTTCTTATGTGCTTACTCGCACTGCCCTTTTGTGTTTTCTCTTTGTGCTTATGTGCACCACTTTGTATGTTGATGCATTGTGCCTTCAATGGCATGTGTGATTGGTGAGATTCATATCCTTCTGATGCTCTGTAATTATTTGTAATTATGTGTAATGAATATTTCTAATTATGCTTGCAGCTATGCGTATTGCTCTTGCAATCAAAGCTTACCGCTATGCTCACTAATTATATACCTAAGCCCTACCACTATGCTAATTAATTTTATAATGAAGCTCAATGACAATGTATGGTTATGCTTATACGTTGCACACAGCCATCTATCTTGCAAACTTGCAGCTATACCATAAATTGCGCCTAGTTAAGTCTAGAAAGATAATGCACAGAAATACTTTGCTTTTGCTTACTGCTATCTGCTAAATTTTATTGATGATCTTGTTGATGAAAATCTGCAGCTATGCCTAACGAATATTACGTCTGTGTTTATGTTATTGGATGATTTACTGTGATGTACATCTATTACTGTGCCAAAATTTGCACTAATTGTTTTGTTTGACCCTACTGTTGACTCAGACAGACACAGACATGACCTGATGACTGGAACCTCTTTTGATATTCTCACGAAACTACCCTGATGTGTTATACCTTAAGGCAATGAAATATGTAGCTCAGTTGAGACAAAAGCCTGGCCATGGCAACTTATGTAATTTAAGTGTCATACTTTGTGGTAATGTAATCACCACCATAGTGATATATATTAATTTAAAGAGATATGAACAAATGGTAATTGGAATGTCAATTTAAGTTATATCATGCCAAGTTGATGACAAGCACCCTCAATGTATTTCATACGATTATGTGTTTGTAAAGCAATATGTACATAGTATGTAAAGCCTTGTGCTTATATGAAATGACACTAATGTTGTAGATACTCTAATATAAGAATTAACTTACTCATTAGTATTCAAATGTATCCGTCTTCAAGACACTACTTGTAATGTAAAAATATGGTTTAATACCATGACCCCATTTGTACCACTTGAATTTGTGGGAAAATATTTCTGTAGATATGTTCTAATCAATGACTTTTCTTTCAGTCTAAACTGAAATATCATGACTATGTTACTAATTTGTGTGTAAAATGCTTTATTTCATGTACTTTGGACACGCATGGGAAGTGGCGATTTCGCACACGAGATTCCAGAATGCACACAGAACAATGGACGAGTTACTATACACCACTGATTTTGGGCCTTTTAATGAAGATGTTTGTGGATGATGTTTGGCCATACAGTACTGTCCATTGCAGCCTTGGCCACCCATCACCAGTTTGCTGCGGATGCAGTCGGCTAATAGCTCTGTTGGTTGGAGCACACTTGGTTGTCGAATTGCATGGAGGAATACATCAGAACCTTTTCCCCATGACTTCCACTTCAATGCAACCAGTCAGCCCGCCTACAGTGTGGTGTAATCTTACAGTGTTTTGTGTTCGTGTGCAGACCTAAAATGAATGTTAGGAGCTAATGTGCTATTCGTGTGCATATACTATTCAGTGCCTCCCATTGCAAACGTTGTCCACAGGTTCATTACCAGTGTTTAGGTATATTTCATGGTTCTTTTACAGTCAGTGACCAAAATAAAATTGTGCTCTTGATAGATACATATACTTAGTCAGAAATGTCATTGCGCCTATTCGATTGACAAACGTTATATTGAAATCCTATTGTGCTGAAGCAGTAATATTATTTTGTACATGATCAGAAACCTATGTAGCCAAAAATCTTACATGTATGTTCTAGCATCCATGAAAGTATAGCATTTTAAATGCATCACAGAATACAAAACTGAGACTCTATCTTATACTAAGTGCACTAAAAATTTACATAGACTACATTGTGCACAAGATACAAATGTTCATTTTATGTTCCCAAAAATACTGATCTCTTGTACAAAATTTAAACCCATGGAACTTACACTACTGTCTGTATTACTTGTAATTACCACATTTTCTTTAAAGAATGATGACATTAGTTAAACTATCTTTTGTAAAACTTTGTATATGTTCACGTTTATTATTGTATATTTTTTTTCCATTTGTGTATTACTTCTAGCTATCTCATTTTCACCACTATATCATTTGTCAAACTATGTTTCCTGAAATTCTATATATATACTTATGTTTACCATTATGTATAATTGTCATATATTCCACTTATTGCTGATGTTCTGTAAATTTTGACATTTGCTTATGCCTGTCACACCCTGTACCACTCCATGCGTGACTTTTGATGGTACTGTTCTGTAAAATGGCATGTATTTATGACTGTCACATTTTTTTTTAAATTTTTTATGTACTCCATCTGTTGTTTGATCTTGTTATATTTTGGATGTCATTAATGGATTTGTGGACTTGAAATTCAGTAATTTTGCTGGCTAGGCAATGCCATTGGCATCACCCACCCTACAAAATTTTAATAGGTAGGAGGGGGGTGATGAAACGTGTCCATAAAATATAAGAAAATAAGAAAATGTCTAATATTGTGCCTCCTGTTTTGTATCGAGTAACTTGCTTGCAAGAAAATGTATAATATCGCTTCTACTGTATGTATCGATATGTGTAAAGTTTCATCTCTGGCAAAGATCATGTATTGCATAGCATTGCAGCTCGTGCAGAGACACAGAGAGTTAAGACTAGTGGTTCAGCTCGCTTAGAGAGCGGTTGGGTTGTGTGTATGGCTCCGATGTAGAGCAGAGGCTGCTTTGCCAGCAAGTCAGAAGTTGTATCATGTAAGTAATGTAATGCTGTTTATCAATAATAAGCAAGTTAACCCTGTTTCATATTTCATTTACGTAGTTAGAAAATTAACCCACTTCCTTCATTTGATAATTACTTGATTTAGTGGAGTGTTGATTTGAATAATATTATTGAACATATTTCATTATTGGTGCCATAGTAAGATAATAGTTGATCTGGATTTCAATAATTGGAGGCTGACCTATATAGGTTCCCACAGTCAAGCATTAAGAAAGTGATCTGTGGTTTTTCTTATATCTTTCTCGCAGTCAAAATTCTTGAGTATAGTCAGTGTCTGTTTCAAAAGGTTACATGACACAGTGGTTTTGTTAAAAATATCCGTTGCGCACATAATCAATTTAATGCACTGTTTCTTATACATTAATATCAGGGCCATAATTAAACCAAATAGCTAAGTTAATGAACAATTTATTGTCTGATTTAACGAAAGGTTCAACATTCCAAAACAAGCGTACAGCTTTTACGCTGTTTAACTCCGAGCTACCACCTCTACATCTACATCTACATAGATACTCCGCAAATCACATTTAAGTACCTGGCAGAGGGTTCATTAACCACTTTCATAACCTTTCTCTACCGTTCCATTCTCTAATAGAGCGCGTGAAGAAGGAACACCTAAATCGTTCCGTTTTCGATCTGATTTCGCTTATATTATTGGGATGGTCATGTCTCCCTATGCAGGTGGGTGCTAGCAAAATATTTCAGCATTCAGGAGTAAAAGTAGGTGATTGAAATTTTGTAAATAGATCTCGCCGCAACGAATGACGTCATTCTCTTAATGATTTCCACCTCAAATCGTGCAACTTTTCCGTGACGCTTTCCCCCCTCTAACGTGATAAAACAAAACGAGCTTCACTTCTCTGAACCTTCTCAATGTCTTCCGTCAGTCCCAGCTGGTGAGGGTCCCACACTGGGCAACAGTACTCCAGGAGAGGACGCACAAGTGTGATGTAGGCAATCTCTTTGGTGGAGCTGGTACATCTTCGAAGCGTTCTGCCAATGAAACGTTACCTTTGGTTCGCCTTCCCCACAATATTTTCTATATGTTCTGTCAGCAGCCGAATCCCACAGCTCACAAATCCCTCTCCATCTTTACACCATTATCGGTCGTCTTTGGATCAAAATCTACGTCGTATTTCCAAGTGTACTATTTGTTTTCGGCAGACCATTTTTCCTAGATTGTGAATTTTGTAGCAATCTCACAATATAATCATGTTAAGTCTTTAGTGTACATCATAATATCTTAGAATAAAATTAAAAACATGTAGGAACAAACGTCATACAGCTAACAGTGATTTCCACAGTGCCACGTGAACTTAATGCTAAAATCACTGTATTAGTAACAAATTATGTATTGTGCACATCAGCAGCTGTAGACTTGAGTCATATTGAATGTAAACCGTTTCAGCTGTATGGTACTCGTTTATTCAACCGACTGGTTTCGTGGTATTAGATCCACATCATCAGAGTTATCTGTGTACAAAGAAGGGCTAACGCCATTAACAATCACGTTATGGTAATTTCCATTTGGGCTATAGGTAAGAAAACTAACTTTAACAGTCGTAACTTCTCTCGAATGGCCTAACATTTCTGAATGACTTTCTGTTTGATCAACATCTCAGCAAATACTAAACATTCTTTGGCATAGTGTGCAGCTTTATATGTACACATTCTTCTTCTTCTCCTTAGCGACAGTTTGCATGAAACTCTATGCAACACTATATATGTAAGTAGTGTTTTAAGTAACTTTTCTGTTGTCCCACAACAGACCTGTCAGCTATCAGAAAATAGTGTTTTTTTACCGAACCTGCAATGTTAGTGATTATGTCAAAGTTCATGGCAGTAATGAGGTTATAATCATGGTTTCAACTACCATATTCACATGTTCAGCTACAGAAAATAAAGTTACAGGTACCACACATAAGGTTTCAGCTACAAAGATAAGAGAGTATTTTTCACTTACAGCTTTCTTCTTTGTAGCCCAAATGTAAATTACTGTAACGTGATTCTTAGTGGCATTTGCTCTTGTTTGTATACAGATAACCTTGATGATGTGGCTCCAATGCCACAAAACTAGCTGGTAGAAAAAACGAGTAGCATATTGCTGAAGCGGTTTCCATTCAATATTACTCACTGTATAAGATTATTGAGCGTTGCGTGTTTTTAAAATAAAGCACAAAACACAAACTACAAATACGATACTACCAACAGTATTTATTACATTGCTATTGAAACATATAAATAAACTTCACATACAATAAGAGTCTGAAGTACAGAAATCACAATGCAACATAAAACACAATAATACTCCTTCAGTTTCCTTCCGCGCTAGTGCCGTTTTAAAAGGAGAACCCCAACAACGCCTAGATAAGAGGAATAAATTCCAGCGACTTTCAAATATTCCGCAAGCAAATTGTATTTTTAGATAACCTGTCTAACTGATGAAGTAAATCAATGACTTTTGTGGGGTAGGGGTAACCCGTTGCAACTGGTATCCTGTAACAGACACTTCATGCGGCTGCGCACTTATCGCTCGCCAATGTGCTTGAAACCGGCACTGGCATTACGTCCATATCATACACGTGATGATTTCTAAACAGTTTGGGGTAAGCTGCGTGTCTTAGTCTTATTCGAATGACAGAAATCATGTGACGTGCAATAAGCCTCATCGAAGCGAACCATGGCTGAGACGAGACGTTTGCTTGCATGGTCACCAGGCGGCTTCCGTCCGAATGATGAGAGACGTGCCGTTTGTAGATACAGATGTGATATGCAGCTTTCCGAGTCTTCTATCAATTGCACTGTTTACCATTTGCATAAGAGGTCTGCTCAAAAATTTCCAAAATATTCACAATTTTGCGACATTGGAGTGAAATACAGCTGTCACCCCTGCACATAACTTTATTGATGATGATTGGTGTTTTAGGGCGCTCGAAAGCGAGGTCATCAGCGCCCGATCTTTATTGAACATAAAAGTTCCGGAAGTCCCAATGTTGTATATCTGTCTGTTATCGTTTACTGTTATACTGAGTACAACATTGTAACTCACAGCTTGTGAGTTGGCAGAGTTAGTGGGAGCAGCGCGTCTACACTGGATTTTACTTGAAATGCATGAAAGCCTTTACTGAGACACACCTAATGATGCGGAAAGCCCACAACGATGTGTCCTTAAGCTTCACTCGGTTCTGGAAATGGTTCAGATGGTTAAAATGGCAGACGACTTTCATATAAGGAGCATTAAGTAAAATAGCCGTGTCGTGATGGAGTGGCCGTGTGCTCCAAGGCGTCTTGCTGCAGTGTGCGTGGTTGTTCGCAGTCGCAGGCCGAGTCCTACCTTGTGCATGGGTGTATGAGTTGTCCTTATTATAAGTTAACTAGTTTTTAAGCCTAGGGACTGCTGACCAACGTAGGTAAGTCCCTTGGATTTACAAACATTTTCTTAAAAATGAAATAATAGTTGACATTAACAACATAATATTGGTTATAACAATATTACAGGACGTTTAAAGGAACACATTTGAAGCAATATTTAGTGTTTTGAGAAGAGAGAGGGGTACCGGTATAGAAGGAGAAAGAAATTACAAGGACAGAGGCTGTTGGGGATGAGAAACGTTGCCGACAAAGGTGGAGAGAAAATTTGAGGGGTAGTGCTAAGTGACGAAGCAGCAGAGATATGGATATTGTGATCATTGGTGGGCTATTGGTGGTCTTTTGATGTTTGGCAGGTATCATATTTCTTTGATATTTTGAGGAATGCTCTTGCAAAGTCCGGTTCCTGATAGAGAAAATAATTGAGTAAACATTGCAGTATTTACTTTGATGTGAACGGGTAGTTCTGCTGTACTGATCTTATATCAGATTGAGAGTTGACGATAAACAAGAGGGAGGGCAAAGATGAAGAAAACGATAGACTAAGTATAGCGTACGATAATTTCTACGCTTTCCAGCATGACGCTATGACAACTACTTGTGGACTGGAGTGATGTGCCCCAAAAATCGTACAAAAGCAATCACTGACAAGTCTAGCCCGTGTGAGCTTTCATACGAAACTTCTTGCATAATAGGATCACCATAGTCGAATATGGGGAGTATTAGTGTCTCCACGGGCTTCTTTTTTCGTTCAGGAGGAAACAATTTTATTTATCTCGGTATAGAGTTGAATCACACTGACACCTTCTTACACACTCTTGTATCACGATAGCGTTAGCTACACGTACATCCTTGTTGGTACGTTACTGTTACACAAAACGAATTCCTCCGTACTCTACAGACCTGGACCCTCGTGCATTCTTTTTATTTCCAAATTGGTATGGACGAGGATTTGCAACGATGGGCGAGAGGAAAGAAAATTCGCACACGGTGTTTTAGAGCAAGAGGCATACGAAGCTTGTTCCCTGAAGTGAGAGCGGTGCTGGTGCCGATGATCTACATCTACATGGACGCTCTATAAGTCATATTGATGTGCTTCACATTGGGGTCATCAAACCACTGTATGGTATTTCTCTATAGATCCATTCTCTAATAGCCCGCGGAAAAAGGAACACGTAATCTTTCTGTTTTCGATCTGATTTCCTATACTTTATTGTGATGATCTTGTCTCCCTGCGTCGGTGGGTGCTAACAATAGATTTTCGCATTCTGAAGAGAAAGTTGGTGAAAATATTTCGCAAATAAATCTCGAAGCAACAAATAAAGTCTGTCTTTTAATAATTTGTAGCCCAACTCTTGCATCATTTCCGCGACACTCCCCTGCATTACGATGGTACAAAACGAGCTTCCCTTCTACGTACTCTTTCTAAATCCTCCATCAGTCCCACGTAGTGCGGATCCCAAAATGCGCAGCAACACTTCAAAATAGAACGCACAAGTGTAGTGTAGGCTGCTTCTTCAAAAGATCTGTTGCATTTTAAAAATTCTCTGACAGGGAAACGTAGTCTTTGATTCGCCTTCCCTACAATATTTTCTGTGTGTTGTGTACAATTTAAGTTGTTCGTATTTATTACTCCTAGATATTTAGTAGAATTGACGACCTGTTGGTATGACTGATTTATTGTGTAACTTAAATTTCATGGGTTTATTTTAGTTCAAATGTTTGTAAAGCTTATGGGACTTAACTACGGGGTCATAAGTCCCTAAACTTACAAACTACTTATGAACTACTTACGAACTAGGACGGCACAAATACCCATGCCCGAGGGGGGATTCTAACCCCCGACCGTAGTGGCCGTGCGGACCATGGCTGAAGCGCCTCAGTCCCCTCGGCCACAGCGGTCGGCTTTATTTTAGTGTTCATAAGCATGACCTAACACTTATCATTATTAAGGGTCAATTGCGAATTTTTACACCATGCAGATATGTTTTTTAAATCATTTTGCAGTCGGTTTGGATCTTATTCTGACTTTACTAAGCGATAAATAAGGGCACCATCCGAGAATAGTGTAAGAGAGTTACTCAGATTGTCTCCCAAATCGTTTATAAAACTATGGAACAATAGGGCCCTATAACACTTTCCTGTGGAACGACAGACACATTTGTGTTATAGTCAATGACTTTCCGTCAATTACAACGTACTTTCTGAAAGTAAATCACGAATCTAATCGCACAACTGTGGCGATATTCCATAATAACGTAATCTGATTGGAAGATGCTTGTGAGGTACAGTGTCAAGGGCCTTCCGGAAATCTAGAAATAAAGAATGTATTTGACGTCCTTTGTCTATAACACTCGCCACCTCATGAGACCAAAGAGCTATCTGTGTTTCACAAGAACGATTCTTCAAGATTCCGTGTTGACTATTCATTATTAGGTCGATCTCTTCGAATTAGTTCATAATATTTGGGGAAAGTATATGTTCCAAAAGACTGCTGCAAACATACGTCAATGATACGGGCCTGTAATTTTGCGGATCACTCCTATTGTCTTTGCTGAATGTTAGTGTGTCCTGTCCACCTTTCCAGTCATTGGGTACGGAACGTTCGCTGAGCGAGCGGCTGTATATAATAGTTATGAGGGCGCCTATTGCATCAGCATGCTCTGAAAGGGACCTAATTGGTATAAAGTTGGGAGAAGGAGACTTAGTTTTGTTAAGTAATTTGTTTTAATACTACAGGTGTATTAGTCTCCAAATTACGCATGCTGCCAGTTGTTGTGTGGAGAATTATATTTCGGAATTTGCAGGACTTTGTGAACAGACCTGGTACAGTGCTGCCGGCTGCCGGTTTGTTGCTGCAGCCGTGCCCCGGACCGCGCGCCGCGGCCCGCTATCTGCCTGCCGCGGGCCGTCGCCAGCGCGCAGTATCGCGCCGTACGGCTGGTTGGCCAGCGCTGCCGCTGCCATTGTTTGCAGCCACGTTGGCGTACCATCTGAGTACGGAACGCCGTCGCTACTCCAGATGAGTTTTACGTTGTTTCGCCGCTCTGCTTTAAGCCCTGACGTATTAAATGGATACAGATGTTTCACATATTTAACAACTACGTTTCTTACAGTTAATTCTTCAGGAATTTCTGCTCTGCAATACATTCTTTGAGGCTCTTTGGTACTGATTAATATACTCTTCTCAACTTTCAAAGTGTAGTGGGTGGACAAAATAATATAAATAACTTACAGACACACACACACACACACACACACACACACACACACAGCACAGCTCAGACTAGCTCAGACTATATATATATATATATATATATAAACCTGGATATGTGGAAGACGTATGTGTATCGAGTTTTTTCTTCATTCCCTTCACTTGGAAGTCCAAAAACTTAACATTACGCATACAGCCCGCCATTATACCGAATTTTCTGGAGGGATTGAAAAGAGCCGATTTTACCTCTGTATATCGAAGCTCAGTGAGGAAATACTCTTTATATCGAAGGCACATCATTATACATGGAAGTTAGTTTTTTTCCTTCTATTTTTTGTGTTGCCTTTGTATATCGAAGTACGCGCAATTAGGGGAATTGCAGTACCTTCCCTCAATGTCCCTACGTAGCGATGAGATATGAGTCACTCTGCAGTTTCCACGATTTCCGTGCAGGTGCAGGTGCAATTTTAGGCAGTGTTTGTTTTGATTCAGTGTGAGCTGCACTTCATGGAGCTTAAGCGTAAATTACTGAAAATCGAAGTTTTTTTTTCTTTTTCTTTCTTTTTGTCACATTTGCAGTGTGATCGTGAAATTTGGGGGAAGTCCATAGGCAGAGCACTAATTGTAAACCTACGGTTTTCCTGGATCTTGTCATAAATCGCGTGAACCAGTTCTTCTGTAACCAAAGGTGGACACCCACTTCGTTCTTCATCGTGCACATCACTACGCCCGCCATTGAACTGGCAGACCCATCTTCTCACCATCGAATCACTCATCGCATTTGGTCCGTAATCATCGCAAATTTGCCGATAAATTTTACTTGCTTTCTCTTTACTCGCATTCAGAAACCGAATCATGGACCTGATTTCAAAACTGATCAAATGTCTGTAAATCTATCGAACCAAACTGCGTGGTCATCAGTCCGTAGCTTACAAACTACTAACACCTAGGTAAACTAAGCTACGGACAAACACACACACCCATGCCCCAGGGAGGACTCGAACTTCCACGGCGAGCAACCGCACGCTCCGCGCTTTAGACCGCTCGGGTACTCCACGGCGGCAAATCGAAAGTTAACTGAAGAAGTGACAGCAGGTGTAAAGAAAAAGAAATACATACCAGATGATTTTGGGATTTCGGCAAGAACACTGTCAACAACAATGAATAATGAAGACTGCATGATAGCCGCAGATAAACTGACAAATTGGAAAAAGACAGAGGCTGAGTTTCCAGATTCAGAGGAGTGTTCAGTGCAGTGGTTACGCCAACAGAGAAATAATAATGTGAACATTGGTGGACTTAAATTAGAAACTATGCATAACAATCTATGTCGACCCTTATACTATATTACTAAAACGAAACATAGGCCTAAATTCCACGTTAAGTACACTAACACCTCGTTATATCGAACCCTCGATATATCGACATCAATTTGTCTTCCCTACAGATTTTATATATCGAGGTATGACCATATACACACTAGCAATATCCGAATATGCATAGGAATTTGTTATAGATCCTACACTCCTTTCCTTAATATCTCTGCCCATCTCTTCCCCCATCCTATGCCTGTTACTTGCGTCTTTGTCCTCTTAGGCTTCTCACGTGTTAGCTAGCTGAACTCCCGGTGTTGTTCCAGTATTTTTTATCCCAATATTCAGTTAGTCCATTTACTCTTCCCTATGTTTTTTTTTAAATCTTCTCCCTCCTCTCTCTCTCTCTCTCTCTCTCTCTCTCTCTCTCTCTCTCTCTCTCTCTCTCTCTCTACCTACCTCTGCCTCGTTCTCGTCCTCCTGCCCTGTATCTTCCAATCTGTCCCATTGATTCTTTTATCATCACCTCCTCCTCTGGATTCTCTAAGTTTATCAGCTCCCTCCCCTGTATATGTAACTTTAAAATACATTCATGGTGAGCTGTGAAACAGTATCAAGTCTGGGATAAGGAACTCTTCGCACCATACGAAATCTTATGCAAAGAGTGATTGAGGCAAGTTTTAAATGTGCGTGTCTTTTGGAACAGATGTGTTGGGGAACTGGTCCGATTTTCGTTTCCGCTCCCACTTTTCTATCTTTTCCTTAGCCTAGCCACTCGTGTTTTTTATATACAGTCGCTCAGGAGAGTTCTATATCGGCACTGATAATCTTGTTGTTCAGAGCTCCTCTTAACCACAAACAGCAAGAAACAACAGCTGTCTGTCTTGTTTTGAAACTTAAGTGTGCGAAATTGTATTGCACTCCGATGAATGGGATGTCAGCGTATAAAATATTATTCTAAACCGAAGCGGCGATGTTCTCCTTACAAAATTATCGATTTCGATGTGTTCCATTTTTCTACTGCCCCTTTGACTTTTCTCAATTACCTTTATACCACCACGTTTTGAAAGTGATCAAATAATGACCAGATATTATTCAAATTGGTGAAGCCATTTATGACGTTTAGTGAGAAAAACGTACAGCAACTGACATTTTATTTATATAGGTAACACAGCAATTTTTTTATTAATTGAATTCACGAAATGTTTAAAAATTTCGGTTACGGATTATGTAAAATTGGAAAAAAAATGTGTAAAACAAAGTTGTTATATTCTATTCTAGTTTATATGTCTTTAAAAGTTAATCTTACTAAATACGTATGTCTTGGGTACATATAGTTCAGTTTATTATTTATAGCAATGCCTATTATCATGGTAATTTCATTTCTTCTTTTGGTCGTTAAGTTCGCTATACCTATCGCTGATTTATAAGTTATAATGTGTTTTTGTTGTTTGGAACAAATATTTGGTAGGATGCTATACTTCAAACATTTTCAAGTAGATTCTGCTCGTGTTCATTAAAATTAATGCAGCACTTCGAAGAAAATATTCATAAGACGTCTTTAAAATTTCCAAATGGATGCTATCCCATCTAAAACCAAAATGATTGCCAATTATTGCAGCTATGATGGAATTTTAAAATTTCTCTTTATTCTCTTCTCTAAAATTCCCCAAAACCAGTGTATTAGGTTGAAAAATAATGATTTCGCTATCCAGAGGATATGCCTGATCATTGTAAAAGTCTTCCCATTCCACGTTTGCATGCTGTGGTACAGAAACGGTGTTTCGTCGAATTCTTGAATGAAATAATGTCTTGGTTGCAAAATTGTTTAGTAAATGATGCGTTTTGCCCAGTTAGGGCAACTTCAGATATCTGACAAAGAAGGAAATTGAACTAGAACCTATAATATTTAAATGTCAATAATTCAAAAATTTGTAAAATTTTATTGCTACAAAAAGTTGATATCGGAAATAAGGATTGATGTTTTACCTACTCTGATAGAGGGTGTTTAGATTAAAATACAGCCAAACAATAATAATGTAACCCCTTGATCTGCGGTAGCATTGACCGTTTAAAAACAATTTGACACAATTTTTAACTCAATGGAATTGTATCAAATTGTTTTTCAACGGTCAATGTTACCGCAGATCAAGGGATTACAATATTATTGACTTTGTAAGATGTCCTATCACAAAGTAGGTAAAACATCATTACCGTACATTATTACAATCCTTATTACCGATTTCCGCAATATTTTATAGCTATAAATTTTTAAAATTCTTGAAATATTGTCATGTAAACAACATAAGTTCTAGTTCAATTATTTTGTTTGTCAGATATCTGAAGGTGTCCTAACAGGGCGAATCACGTCATTCAATAAAAAATTTTGCGATAAAGACTTTCTTTTATTCGAGAATTGTCTGATAATTTCCTGACACTGTGAAAGCACACCTGATCTCTTAGATGGTGTGAGTGTGAGCGTATTATCATTTTGGATTACGGCGGTGATTGTTAAAAATACGTTAGTCATAGTAAGCTACTTGCTGATTCACAGTCATCCGACCAGTGAGGGTACTGACAGAAGCAGTCGAATACCACAACATACATGCTCCAATCATGACGGAATCTGCCTCAAGCTTGATTGAAGGAAGCAGTCATGTTCTTTAATAAGGTTCTTTTGGGCTTTTTGTGTGTATGAAGGAATGTAAACGATGATTCGTCAGACGATACCATGTACTTCCAGTTAACAAGTGTCCAAATTTTATAATCGTGGCACCACTTTCTTCGCAGCTTTTACCTCGCTTCCGCTATTAAAGGATTAGCAATTGCTAACTTTATGCTCCAGCCGTACAGGCTATTTCCCGAAGCACCAGTACTCAGCTGAGTGTTGAGTATTTCATTGACTTTTCTGTGATAGTTTTATGTTCTGTGGCTACTAAAGTTTTTAATGCTCCTTGCAACAAACCTGAAGCTTGTTATTTGGAAGGTTCGAGCTCTTGTCATTTTACGTAAGATATTGCTGTCGTCGTTATTATAAAGGTGTTCTGCGCATTATTTATTTCTTTATTAGCAAACCCGGCAATGCTTTGCAATTGCTAAATACTCATGGAAATTGTGTAGACATCCTTTACTTAATATCTCTGCCCATCACTTCCCTAATCTCTAGACCTGTTTCTTTCCTCTGTGTCCTCTTCGGTCGCGGCGGAGTGACCGAGCGCATGCGCTATGCTACGATGCGCGAGGTGTTCTCCATCGGGGGTTCGAATCCTCCCACGGGCATGGATGTTTGTGCCGTCTTTAGTATAAGCTAGTTCATAAGTAGTTTGTAAGGTTAGGGACTGATGACCGCGCAGTTAAGTCCCATAAGCTTCACAAACATTTAAAGATTTATCCTCTTAGGCTTCTCATTGTATTAGCTACCTGATAATCCGGTATTGATCATGTATTCATTTATTCCGTTATTCATTTTGTCCATGCAATCCTCCCTCTTCTCTGTGTGCATTTCCTCCTCCCTCCCGTCTGTTCACCTACGTATGGCTCATCTTCCTTTTCCTCCTCCTTTTCCCCTCTAATCCAAATCAAATGTTTGTAAATCTATTGGACCAAACTGCGTGGTCATCAGTCCGTAGCTTACAAACTACTTAAACCTAGGTAAACTAACCTTCGGACAAACACACACACACCCATGCCCCAGGGAGGACTCGAATCTCTACGCCAAGCAACCGCTCCGCAGCGAGACGCTTTAGACCGCTCGGCTACTCCACCGCGGACCCTCTAATCCATCTATCCATCCCCCTAGCTCTATGATTACCCCTACCCCACGCTCTCTGCTTATCTCCTCGTGTCCCCTCACTCTGTTCATCATTCCCCTCTTGTATATGACAAATTACAATTTATGCCAAATTCTTGGTGACTGGTAGTCAAAGACTTCGGTCATACACCGTACGTAATCTTATGCAGACAGTGTTGCTTCGCATTTTTTGAAGGCCAAGAAAGCAAACTTTCATCAAGATGGGATTAAAACTGTAGGTTAGTATCGAAGTTTGTTGCAAACTACCCTCTTCCATGTACCGTGCCAGTTATTATTGGATAGTGCGTTTTGAAGCTGAAGCGAGTAAAATTTTATCGTAGTGGGATGAACGATATGACAGCGCATAAAATTCGAATCTAATCCGAAGTGGTTCCTATTTCTTTTCTAACTCACCCCTGAATTAAAGTGAACAAAACCAAAAGTATACATTATTCAGATTGATGAAGCCATTTCCCAATTTTACCGAGATTAACTCACAGCAATTGATTTTCATACATACAGTTAACATACAGTGAAATTAGAATAAACTGAAATACAATAAAAATTTGAAATGCATGTTTATCTAATACAAGGTCACGCCTGACGGCAGCTACAGCGGAACTGTTGGGAGCGGTAGACTTCTTTTCCTTTTATCACTTTGTGTCTGCGGGGGAGGTGTGGGAGGAGGGGGGTCAGTTGAAAACACTTCACAAATGTCTCAAATTTATATGAAAACTTTGTTGCACTTCCCTAACTACTCCCATTTTGCAATAATTGACGCATAAATCTGGATATTCTCACGTGTTGGCCTCTCATTATTTATGACGTCATATCTCCTGAGCTATGTATCGTGCCCTTTTGTTTCTTGGTCAGGATCCTTCGTGGGCGTACGGTGAACAGTTCACTAAAGTTTCATTGCAATCGAATGAATGGTTTATGAATACATAGAGGTCATACAGACAAACATTCGTTTATATATATATATATATATATATATATATATATATATATATATATATAGATTTTGGTCAGTTCTTGTGACTTGTATTTTTGTGAATTTGTCTTCCTAGGCCGGCCGCGGTGGCCGAGGGGACTGAGGCGCTCCAGTCACGGTCTGCACGGCCACTACAGTCGGGGGTTCGAATCTCCCCTAGGACATGGATATTTGTGCCGTCCTTAGTGTTAGCTAGATCATAAGTAGTTTGTAAGTTTAGGGACTGAAAATCCCATAGTTAAGTCGCATAAGCTGTACACACATTTGAACATTTTCTCTTCCTAGGGTTCGCGATACTAATAATGAGCATGAATATTTATTCCTCTCAGGGGCTTGATTTTAATATGACACAAAATGGCATGCTGGATATCGGTATATCTTTCCGGTTAGTTATATTTGAGTGGAAGCCTAATAGAAAACAGTTTATTCCACAGTCTCTAGTCTGATATTGCCCTCGGTATTAATTAATTCAAACGATGTTTCGTCCACTGAAATCTCAAAACTAACAATTCAGTTCTGGCAAAGCATGAGAGCGTCAAATATATTAATTTTAGTTCACATACTTCCAAAATCTTTCGCAGATGATATTAAAGGTTCTAACTATTAAATGAATGGCTTAAAGTTTATTTATGTGTATCATGAATATATTTCTACATTATTTAGTTCACAAATATTACACTTTAAACACTGTTAATTATGACAATTATCTCAAAAATGAATGCTTCACAATCATTATCTTCTTTTATGCACAAATCTCAGATTTTATTTACAGTCCGTAAACCATACCTTATAACTTCCTTTAATAATAATTCTTGTATTATCCTTATAACTAAAGGAATTTTTGCTATAAAAATACCATACTATTCTCGATAGCTATAACAGTTCAAATCGATCTGAAGAAGTTAATTCAGAACTGGGAAGGCAGAGCTGCACACGGCAGATAACATCCCATCACCGAGCTAAACCTAATGGATGTGAGGGAGTCCATCTTCAGTCAGAGCTAAACTCACAGAGGTCTAAAGTTAATGAAAGCTGAACTTACAGAAAAAGAGAGAAACCTAACTGCTATTTCTGTTTATACTAATTTTTAAAAACAAAAGTGTGTTATAATTTTGCATTCTTTGAACCACTTACTGTCTTTTATATTTTTTAAATAATTTTAATTTATTTCGATTCAATGTAAAAGAAATAGCTCTCTCTCGCAAGGAATATTTTGAAATGAGCCGGCCGCGGTGGCCAAGGAGACTGAGACGCTTCAGTCACGATCTGCACGGCCACTACGGTCGGGGGTACGAATCCCCCCTCGGGCATGGATATTTGTGCCGTCCTAGTTCGTAAGTAGTTCATAAGTAGTTTGTAAGTTTAGGGACTGATGACCTCGTAGTTAAGTCCCTTAAGCTTTACAAACATTTGAACATTTTTGAAATGACTAAAATGTTGCAATCCTAGTGCCACGATCGTGGTTCAGTGTTATATCCTCGGTCGTTGTCAGCTAACTTGATGTTTCATCTAGTAATGTTTTAGCTTACCTAGGACACTCTCATTTGTGAAACAAACAGTACAACCCTTTTTGCCACAAATATTCCAACTAACTGCACATCAACGAGGTGTCCCCCTTAGAAGATATCACGAATTTAATCAGTAATTTCAGCTGGACGTCTCAATAAAACGTATAATGTAACGCTGAAGACTTCGTACGATAATTGTACACTATGATCGCATCTTGGTGTTAACGGGTACGAATTGCTGCAAAATTTAAAAAGATTTAACGGACTTCGTAGTATTCATAAACTTTCGTCTACTCTCTGTACTACGAAGGTTGCCCAGAAAGTAATACAGTACATTTTTTCCCCCTCGGATGAAAAAAATTTCGCGAATGCAAAAGGTTTCGTATGAACTATTTGAAATTTCATGCGGGCACCCGCCAAATTTCTGGCTCTATGACAGATTAGGGGAACAGTAGGATCATAACAAAGTGGCGTCTGTCAATGATTTACGTTATTAACAACGTGACATTATTGAATTTCTCACTAAAGCGACTGAAGCTGTGAGCTACATTTACAAACGTTTGCACAGAGAACCTGCTGTCAACAGAAGTAGAGGTTGCCGATGGGGAAAGTGCATTCGGAATTCAGAAGGCGATTCGTCACAGCTTTAAGATTTGCAGAGGCTTCGCAGACCATAAAAGGCTTTCATGCCTGAGATATTGAAGGGAGCTGGTGTTATCATTGGCTAATGGAGACTTCTCTTGCTAAATTACATAGATAGAGCGTACTTCAAACCACAACGTCGTGAATTGTCAATACTCTCGCTCCAATACCAGGGGAAAATGATATTGTAAGTTACTTTCAGATCTTTCGTCGTATTCAGCAACTGCAGGGCAGTACTGTGTTTGGTAGTCATTTTATCTCTATAGCCACTTTCACTAATACTGCCACTTCAGTACAGAGTAAGGTGTACCACAAGTTGAGAATTTCAGAGGGAGTTTTAGGCAACAACTGACATAAATGTGAGAAAATAACTCAGGAGCAGATGAATGAGTAGTTTTGAGAAATGAAATAGTGAAGGCAGCAGAGGACCAAATAGGTTGAATGGCAAGACGTACGAATAATCCTTGGATATCACAGGGAATACGGAATAGACGAAAGGATAATATATAAAAATGCGGTAAACAAAACAGGCAAAATGGAGTACAGTCAACTAAAAATGAAACTGAAAAGAAGTACAAAGCGGTTAAGCAGGAGTGACTAGAGGGCATATGCAAGTCTGTAACAGAACGCATAGGTAGGGGAAAAGTAAATACTGCCTACAGGAAAATAAAAGAGACATTTGGAGACAAGAAAAATAGCCATATGAATATCAAGAATTCAGATGGAAAACCAGTTATGAGCAAAGAAGGGAAACCTGAAGGTTGAAAGATATATGAAGGAGCCGTATAAAGGAACTGAATTTCGAGACAATATTGTAGGAAGGTTACTGGATGTAGATAAAGACGAAATAAATGATGCTATACTGAGAGAAGAATTTGAAAGAGCACTGAAAGATCAAAGTAGATACAAGGCCCCTGGAGTAGACGACGTTCCCTCAGAAATACTGTAGTCTCTGGGAGAGTCAGCCGTGACTAAATTATTTCAAATGATATGTAAGATGTATGAGACAGGCGAAATAATCTCAGACTTTAAGAAAAGTGTAATAATCGCCATTCCACAAAAAAAAAAAAAAAAAAAAAAAAAAAAAGCCGAGCCTAAAGGTGTGAAAATTACATAACTATCATTTTGAAAAGTCATAGTTGCAAAATATTAACACGAATCATTTACAGAAGAATGGAAAATCCTATAGAAGCTGTCATCAGGGAAGATCAGTTTGAATTTGGGAAAAATGTAGTAACATGTGAGGAAATACTGTCCTTACGACTTATCTCAGCAGACGAATTAAGGAAAGGGATACCTACATTTCTAAGTTTTGTAGATTTGGAAAAAGTTTTGACAACTTTGATTAGAATACACTCTTTCAAATAATGAAGTCAGGAGGAGTAAAATACAGGGATCGGAAAGTTATTTACAACTTGTACAAAAACCACACATCAGTTATTAGAGTTGAAGAGCACGAAAGGGAAGCATTATTTGGGAATGGACTAGGACAGGGTTGTAGCTTTTCTCCAATGTTATTTAATTTTTATATTAAAAAGGGTGAAAGAATGTAAGGATAAATTTGCAGAAGAACTTAAAGTTGAGGGTGAAGAATTAAAAACTTATCCGTTTGCAGACGACGTTTGTAAACGTGTCAGAGATAGCAAAGAGCATGGAAGATCAATTTAATGGAATGGACAATGTGTTGAAAGAAGCATATGAAATGAAAATTAACAAGAGGAAAACAAGGGTAACTGAACGCAGTCTAAGAAAATGAGGCGATCCTAAAGGAATTAGAATAAGTAACGAAACAATAATGGTGGTAGATGAGTTTCGTTACTTGGACAGTAAAATAACATTTGATGGTCATAGTACAGAGGATATAAAATGAAGAATGGAAATGGAAAGAAAAGCGTTTTTCAAACAGAGAAATTTGCCAACATGGAATATTAAAGTGTATATAAGTCTTCTCTGAAGGCATTTGTGTGGAGCGTTACGTTATACACAAGTGAAAAATTCAGACCGGAAGAGGATAGTGACTTTTGAAATGTGGTGATCCAGAATAACGCTGAATATTACGTGGGTAGATCGCGTAACTAATTAGAAGATGAAAATTAAAATACACAATTTTGTATTTGTTCTTCCGGTTCGTTTATTTTGTTAATCGATTTTCGGCTTCTTAGGCCATCATCAGACATTTATTACGGCTATTCAAAGTCAGTCCTGACTCTGTTTTTGTGTCAGCATATGTCTGTAATAGGTTTCAGTACTTCTGCCTTACAATTACTTTATTGATATGAAGTTGTAAATGTAATTTGCATTTGGTGCAAACACTGTTTATCTACTTTCTATGTTAATACCAGGCTAGCTTTCTAGTCCGTCACACTTGTTTTGTATCTTTCTTTGTTAGTACTAATATTCCAAATTATTCTGTACTCTGTCGTTACAGTAAATCTTTATTTAATTGTGACAGTATATTTGCACTGCTTTTTAGTTGGAGTGCACACATCCACTTTGTTAAACTTAACAATTCTCCAATGCACCCCACCTATACCCTCCCCTCCCACTAATTCATTTTTGTCTATTTGTTTATTTAGTTATAATAATGTCTCAGGTCTCTATTATTTGTTCAATATTTCTTAGGTTTTGTGTCACCTTGTGTTTTGAACAACCCTTCAAACTTTAGATTCTTGCTTGATTTTGTGTTATGCATTGTAGTCATTGTTGTCAAGAACTTGTTATGTTTGCACTGTTTCTCGATGCATAGTATTTATGATCCCTTTTACAGTACTGTTAATTCACAGATTTCGTGTAAATCATTATTTAGACTGTAACTGCTCCATCAAACAAGGTAATTCATTTGTCCATGTAACATCTCTAGTGTTTTGTTGACAATGCAAGTACTTTGACTAGCCTTCAGTAAATGTCTGATGATGGCTAAGAAGCCGAAAACCGATTAACAAAATAAACGAACCTGTAGGTTAAACACAAAATAGTGTATTTTAATTTTCATGATGAATTTTTTCTACTAAGAACCGACGGAAGAATCGGTTAATATAATGATAAGATACTGAATAGAATTGGAGAGAAAAGGAATGTCTGGCAGGAATTGATTGGTAGGACACACTCTTAGGCATGAAAGAATCGTGAATATAGCAATGGGAAAGACTTTGTGGGGCGAGAGTGACCAAGAGACGAATACAGTAAGCAGCACAATTAAATAAAGATGTGGACTGCACTTCTCATGGGAAGATGAAGAGGCTTTCTCAGGAAAGAGTAGGATCGAGAGGTGCATCAAATCAGTCTCTGGATTGAAGACCACCACAACATTAAAAATTGTTGCCACGCTGATCGTTCACAGTGGACAGGCCGTGAAACTAATCGACTCATCACAGATAATAAGACAAATACATAAACCCCTTAATAGTGACCCCGTATCGAGAACGGCCCAGAAAGTGCGTGAACCGCGGCGCCGCCAGACGCTAGCCAGGCCTCCTTAAATTAACAGCCCTGACTAATGGAAATCCTGACAAAACGGAATTAAGCGCTGAGACCCGCTCAATTAATTTCCCCCGGACTGGTGCAACCATTTGCGCCGAAAAGTACTCCGTGCGGGGTTTATTCGGGAGCCCCGTCGGGCGGGCGTGCTGCTGGGCTGCCTACGCGCCAAGCGCGGGCCGCGCTGTAGCGTTCTCGCTTTATCCCCTCCCATTCATTCCGGCGCCGTGGCTTTCCTCCTCCTCCTCCTCCTCCACCTCCTCCTCATCCTCGTCCTTTTCCCGCCGCCGCTCGCCAGTTTCTGTTACATAAGCTTTATTTATTTATTTGTTTTATTCGGTGGGCATGAATAACTCGGCAGCGGGCGCTGCGGCCGCGGCGGCCGACAGCCCATTCTTTACGGCAGGCGGCCTGTACCACACCGTGGCGCGCGCTGCCTTTGTGTTCTCTGCGTCTGCGCCTGCGACCCGCCTGCCCTGCGGCGGTTTTCAGACGTCTCGCTTTACGCCCCTATACCGCCTCGGAGTTATCAATTGCCCTACAGACGAAACATGGCTTTACTCTACAAGTGGAGGAAGACTACGGTTTAATGTCCCGTTGACAACGTGGTCATTACAGGCGGATCTACAGGTAGTTGTTGCTATGACGAAACAGGAATGCACGAAAGTGATTAAAGGACGATATCCCCCCAACACACACACACACACACACACACACACATATATATATATATATATATATATCACTAAGTGTGTCTGCCACTAGGCATCCCCTCCAAGAACTTAGACGCTCTGTAGCGTCATTGGATGACGTATCCGGGCATGGATTTCTATGTTCGCTTTGTTCCTCAAGACACCTCCCACATCTCCTAGAGGTTTGTTGGTGTAGTAATGTAATTCTGAAATACACTGACGAATGGGGGACACACCCATCACCGGCCGCGGTAGCCGAGCGTCCTTCGGCGCGCCAGTCACAGTCTGCACGGCCACTACGGTCGATGGTTCGAATCCCTCCTCGGGCATGAATATTTGTGCCGTCCTTAGTATTAGGTAGTTCATAAGTAGTTCGTAACTTTATGGACTGATGACCCCGTACTTAGCTCCAATAAGGTCTACAAACATCATTTTTTTAACACGCCCATCGCAATCTTCGACTTCTATTTACTACCGGAAATATGTGCAGGACTAAATTTTGTGACAGACATTTTTTTATTCCTGGTATGTGAGGAATCGCGCTGGCATGTGTGTGTGTGTGTGTGTGTGTGTGTGTGTGTGTGTGTTTGTGTGTGTGTGTGTCTGTGTGTGCTTTCCCAGACCAGCCGTCGACCACTTCTGAAACCGAGGGACTCATACGAAATGTAAAATGCAATACCTCCTAGTGGTAAGTGTACGACACCGGATCGATTAGTACCATTGGGAACTTTGGAGTCCCACCGGAAGTTGCTACTCAGACCGAAAATCGATCTTTAAATGAAATGGCATAATTTTTCTTATTGATTTCGAATCTACGCCAAAAATGGAGTTTTTTTATTTTTTTTAATTTATTATTTATTTATTTATTTAATATTGTCATTTTCCATTCCAAAATGAATTCTATAGTGTGATGGTCCATCTAGTGAAATAGAATGCTTAATTATGTGGTTAGATACTAAAGGCAAATACATACCTAATAATGTTTTTTTTTTAGGTGCATACAGTGTAGGCGATAGTACCTTGAAACCCAAGGCAATCGAACGTGAAGTTATATGGGCCTACGCGGATTCTATGTAGTGTACGAACAGAAAGACATACTCAAACTTGTAAGCTGCACTGAGTCAGATAAAGTTGAAGGCTATATGTTGAACACACCCTAACAGTACGAACAACTAGGTTCATATCCCACCTACTACTGTGCTTCAACTTCTCGTGTGACTTGTCAGGAAACACCTACATTTCGAATGGAATGAGAAAATTGTTTTAACAAAACATATTACATTTTGGCATAGAATGGAATTATCCAATTAAAAGACCGACTTCCGGTCTGAGTAACCAACTTTCGGTGGAAGTGGGAAGTTGAAAATGCCACCTTAGGATCAGGCGGAGTATACTTACTACTAAGATGTACTGTATTTTATATTTCATAAGACTGATAAGAGTTTCTAAGGGGTGGATGTGTTACCTGAATCTGCCT
Organism: Locusta migratoria; assembly: GCA_026315105.1. NCBI lineage: Eukaryota > Metazoa > Arthropoda > Insecta > Orthoptera > Acrididae > Locusta > Locusta migratoria. The sequence continues at coordinate 323,383,781 of CM048746.1, forward strand.
TCTCTTTTCGACACTGTATTCCATTGTTTGTCAATAAATTGAATACTTATTGCTTTATCAGTACCGATGCAGTATAGTTTTCCGCGAGGAAATGGCCACAGCCCTAAGACGTCATACTACGGACTGTGCAGTCTCTTCCGGCGGAGGTGTCGTGAAGTGTGTGTCTGTGTGTGTGTGTGTGTGTGTGTGTGTGTGTGATGTCTTACGCGACCAAACTTCGTGGCTATCAGTCACTACAATTACACACTAATTACTTGACTAACTTAAACTACCTTACTCTAACGACAACACAAACAGCCATGCTCGAGCGAGGATTCGAACCCCCGACCGTAGCAGCCGTGCAGACTGGGACTGGCGCGCCGCAGACCGCTCGGCCACTGCGGCCGCCGTTTCTTGAAGTGACTCAGGCAGGATCGAGACTGAATCTCAAGCAGACGATCAGGGTCCGATCCCACCTAGGCAAAGCATTCTACCGTTATTTTTTGCTTTAAAAATTCTTGACCTTCTACCTGTTTGTATACATATAACAGGGCAATAGTTATAATCTACTTTTCGATAAAGAAACAGGTTCTTCAAATTTCCAATTTATAATCTTCACACATCTTACAATATCGCCTATTTCTGAAATGAAATTGTGGTGATAATAGTATTTAAAGCCCTAATCTACCTACAGTAATTATTAAACGCATATGAAATTATTCCATTATAGGAAAGAAAGTATTGTAATATAATTACTAATTCGTTGCAAAATCATGGTGATTATAGTATTTAAGGCTATAAGATACCTATAGTAATCGATAAGGCATATGAAATTATTCCGCTAAAGAAACGAAAATATCCTAATACAATTATTGATATGCTGAAAGCGTCATTTCATAAGTAAAATTAAGTTATTAGTGCTGCAACAGATAATTATTTTATAGCGTTAACTCTTATTTAAACGTTCTTTTAATTTTAAAACAAATAATATCACGTAAAAGGCTTGTCACAAGTAGGATCGAACCCTTTTCAACTGCATGACTGTGGCACACGCTACAACCCTGGCTGGTAGCTCTGCTGCTAAACTAATATCTTTGAGTAGTATATACGCCATACATGTGCTGCGCTTAAATCTTCAGATCCCTTGCTCTCGTAATTTTCAGGATGGTGTGCTTTAAAACGTTAGTAAGTAGACGCACTAGAGGTATACTGCTAACATGCGAAGTGTTATCCCGAACTGAATACCCAACACGGAAAGGCCTCATTGTTAGTATCACCAACCAAACAAATATTCCATTGTATTCCAAACTATGCTGACCTGGTATGTATAAGTAACTAGAGCACCGAGAAATGATTCACAACTGCTGATAATTTGGGAACTATATGTACACCTTAATCACCTCCTCCTCCAGTTTAACTGTCTCTCTCCTCCTTTCCAAGTGACCATCTTCTCCTCTCCCCCCCCCCCCCTATTTTCCATCTCCTCCCCCTCCCATCTCACTCAGGCCTTCACCTTCTTCCTACTCCCTATACATTTCTTACCCCATACTCTATTCACCTCCTGCTCCCTCTTCTTTACGTATGCATCCCCCCACTCCTGGTTCCCCGTCTCTCTGATTCTTTCTATTGGCCACGGCGGAGCGTCCGAGCGCATTGAGGCGCCATGCTCCGATGCACGAAGTATAAGGTAGTCCATAACTAGTTTGTTAGTTTAGGGACTGACGATCCCGCAGTTAAGTCCCTTAAGCTTAATAAACATTTGAACATTTTTATTGTTATCACAAACGGAACTTTAATTGAGAATAGAAATCAGAAAAAGAATGGCTAAATCTCTTTGAATCATTTATCCACGGGGTGTTAGAGAGGGCTATCGAGGTGCTATATCTGTCACGATAGTAGCCTCATAATTCGTATTGTTTTAATCTATGTAGGGGTAGGGTATTAAAGTTAGTAGTTAACCAAACTTTCCTGTTTTCTGTTAACAATAGCTGCAAAAATGAAAAGAAAACCGAAAAATTTTACAGCACAGAGAAGCATGATTTCCTACTAAACGGATAAAAAAAATTTATATTAATAAATATCTTTATCCCAAGTGGTTAAGGCCTCTGTTTTCTGGATTAGTCAGTCGGTTGCTGGACAAAGAAAGTTTCCTCCCACGGTGAATTTCAGAGCAGATAAACCTTCTAGATTAAAAAAACATAGATGTGTGCGAAATTCGATGGTGGTCTGTCAAACCAAATATGTTGCTCCTAGCGTTAGCTGTGGTAGAGTATATAAAAATTATGAAGTTTCACTTTGTTCTAATTTTCCGACTTTTATTTTACCTGACCTGAAATTTTACCAGAGAATTTTTACAGAACAATAACAATACAGAAAGGAAAAAATATCCTTTATCATTGTCCGACTTGTGAATTAGTGTTGAGTTCGAACGTCGCACCTCATACGCAAGACGTCTGCGTTACGTTCAGGCGGCCATTGGCATATTATGCTACATTGCTGTACAGCACATCAATCTGTGCACTCGTACAATGAAGTAAACAGTGTATCAAATTTTGAACTGATGGACTGTGTATTCTATACTATACGAAACATAATGTATTGTAAAACAGAACCATGAAAAGGGAAAATAAAGTAAACGAAGGCGAAATGGGAGATATGCAACTGTCAGAAAAATTTGATAGAACACAGAGCGGCCAAAATCTAAACGAAGAGATTAACGTCATGACTAGCGAAAGGCAGCTAATCCGGGTTCGAGTTCAGGTCCGACACGAATTTCATCTGCCATCCTTGAATTCATTTCAACGAGCTATAATATCTGTCGTCTGTAATTTTCATTTTGTCCTAAATTTCCTTTCATTATATAAAAACTAACCTGCTGCGTAAATCATTTGTGTATATGCTTTGTGACATATCCGAAACAGCCTGCCGCAGTTGGCGAGGGGACTGACGCGCTCCAGTCACGGTCTGCACGGCCACTACTGTCGGGGGTTCGAATCCTCCCTCGGGCATGGATATTTGTGCCGCCGTTAGTATAAGGTAGTTGATAAGTGGTTTGTAAGTTTAGGGACTGATGACCCCGTAGTTAAGTCCCATAAGCTTAACAAACATTTGAACATATCCGAAACAAGGCACCATAACCATACATATCATTGTATATAAGCTCTGTCAACCAAAACGATACTTACACTACAATGCACAATTAGAGTCAGGTACCTGACACAAGGATCCAGTGACTGCAGGTTGTAGGAAACATGGACAGGAACAACATATTCTTAGCGTGTGGCAAATGGAGAGTTTTGGTTAGACAGTAGGCACGTACGGATAGCAGAAGCGGCTGAAGTGACCGCTCGTGTACAACGGGGTATGTGAGTTCGAGTAGCAGTTTGGCGTAAATTTTATCAGTCACTGTTGAATTTACTGCAGAGCCCTACAGCAGCTTTAATCTATAATTTCTGTTTCGCCACGCTTCGTACACAGTGCAGTGGACTACGAAGTAAATAGAAGAGCATGGCTGCGAATTCTATATTCTGTTTTCAATATAGTTTGAGGTGTTACATGTCATCCTCAATAGTGTACGAGATTTCAACGAAGTAGAATGGTGTTTGTTGTAACTTATTCTTGATTCTGACTATCAATCAAATCCTGTATCAGTCTTTGATAACTCGCGTATTTCCATTTGACGACCTTTTAGGTACCCCATGTGTTCTCGTATCATGCTCTACATAAATATGATCCTACCGCCGCTATATCATTAAAAGTGACTTTATGTATTACGAAGTTTGGGCATCTGTCATCCTCATATCTCAAATTGAACTAAAATGAACGTTCAAGTGTTTGTCAACAATATCGACCTCCAAATAAAGTTGCTAAAATACAAAAGGAAGAAGAAATTGAAAAGAGAGTGATAATTTTATAAACAGTGCGTAAAATTTTGATTAGTTTTTTAATATCCACAAAAATATTTCATTGGATCTCGATATTGTATAGTAAACACTTGTATATTCTTTTCATCTTAATTACGCATCTGATGATGACAGAAACCGAAACATCCTAAAAATAAGTACAATTTCAGCCTTCTAGGCGGGTTCATTTCTATTGAAATTTGATTGTTGTAGGGAGATTCTCTTACACCACGCAAAAATAAACTCACCTGTTGCGTCATAAACGGATGCTCCGATGCACAGAAGACACCCTAGAACTTTGCACTAGAACTTCCCCTGTGATAAAATTACTATGTATATTTTATATTTGAATACTGCAATTAAAAAAACGTAATCATTAGAGCAGTACATGTTTATTGGCGTTTTGGCGTATTATAAGGGATCTTTTCACATTGTAACTCTTTAATTGTCTTTTAAACAAGCTGTTCAGTACAACGAAAGTATTACTTGTGGAAACTACTAGCTTTTACGCTTTATGACTTTTGCATAGACGGATATAGTGAACAATACAGGACTGTACGGCAAGTGGTTAACTTGTTACCGTAAAGGAATCATTTTAAACAGTCAACAAGCTTTCATGACAGAGGTACTGCCGCGCAGGACTGGCCGCGTGGTCTAAGGAACCACCCTATGACCTAGGCGGCCGCACCCGCTTCAGGTTCGAGTCTTTTCCCGGACATAGGTGTTTGTGTTACCCTTAGTGTAAGTTAATTTAAGTAGTTTGTAACTCTAGGAACTGTCGACCATAACAACATTGGTCAAATAGGTTAACAAACATTTCAACATTATATTGAGGTACTCATTTGTAGCCGCGCAGGATTCGCCGTCACGCTGTAAGGCACTTTTCAGTGGAGTGCGCGTCCGGTCCCCGTCGGAAGTTCGAGTCCTCCCTCGTGCATGGATGTGTGTGTTGTCCTTAGGGAGAGTCAAGTTAAGTAGTTTGTATGTATATGGACTGATGTCCATTCCAGGTTGGTCCCATAACTTTACAAACATTTGGACTGATTTTTAGCTTCCATTACTTCCAGGTAGATACGAGACATATAACTCACGTTGCCACTCATGGTTTGGTTTCTTTTTTCCTTGAGCAACACCGATTTATCGGCAAGGTATAATTTAACTCAACCGCATAAATACGAGCTACTACAAACCAATGTTCAGAACAGTGTATCTCAGGAGGAATAGTAAATATTTAAGGTTGTGGTAATGTAAAAAATTGTATTAAAACGCCGTATGACTTGTATCCAACAATTATCCAGTTCAACGATCCAGTTGCCGCGCGGGAGTAGCCGAGTGGTCTAGAGCGCCACGTTACGGATCGCACGGCCTTTTGCATCGTAGGTTCGAATCCTCCATCGGGCATGAATAGGTGTGTTGTCCTTAGGTTAGTTGAACTTAGTTTAAGAAGTTTGTAAGTCTAGGGACTGATGACCAAAGTAGTTTGGTCCCAGAGAATTACAAACATTTGACCATTTGATGGATCCAGCTGTTAGTTTGTAACACAAACAAAAAGCTAAAAGAAATGAAGACATTAAAATTGGTTTTCAAAAATTCCACCACCAATGTAAATTTACAATTGACTTCATGGCAACACACGCAACTCATCTGAGGTCGTCTTTGTGTTCTTTTATGAGTCTGTAGTATTCATAATCACAACAATCAAAACGGTTATTTTGTTTACATTTTCGATGTAAAGTTCGCCTTTCAAGTAAACCTATAAGAAAAAATCCAAAACGGTAATGTCCGGAGACCTTGGTGTCGACGAAACTTGCCCATATCTTAGTATCAATCCTGCGAGGGATGTTGGGCTTAGATCACGTGTTTCTTGGTGACTATAATGCACAGGAGACCCGTCATGCTGAAGAACGAATTCTATATCGAAAGGAAGGTTTTCCAATAATGCTGGAAGTACATTTTCTTTTAAGTGTAGATTACGAGGTACTGTAAAATGGTTCGGTAACATAACAGGTCAATTCAAGTTATTGTCTATCAAACCATACCACATATTAACAGAGAAGCTCGAATGTTCAAAAGTTTGTAAGCCTATGGGACCAAACTACTACAGTCAACGTCCGATAAACTTACAAGCTACATCAACTAACTTACTCTAACGTATACTAAGGATAGCATACATATCGATGTTCGACGACAGTAGACGTTAACAGAGAAGTGTTCTTGAAAATGTTTCTGCACAATTCCAAGGGGATTTTCTTCTGAACAGTGTTGTGAAGAGTGAAATTGGGGTTTCATGGCGTTCTTTGAAGTCCAAATTCCAATCTTCGCTCTTCAGGCTGTTCCAAGGTTTTGAATGAGCTGTTAGTGATAATGATTGAACCCGTGCTTACATAATGTCCGCCATACTCTATGGGTGGTATACCGATACGTGGTGGAATTTCTAGTTGCGTTTTAAGGTCTAGGTTTAGTCGACTGAATTGTGTGATCTACTTCAATGTAATCTGTTTGTTTACATGTTCAGAAGCAATCTTACTGCTGGTCACTGTACCAGTATCGAGCAGTGTATTGAACATATGGCTAAATGCCATTTAATCTAGTAGCCTATGTTTGCGAAATCATATGTTGCATTGTCAAACACCAGTAGTGGCGTTTAAATTAAAAAATCAATACACTAACACCAGATAGGTACATTTAGAACTATTAAATACTTGCGTCATGTTTACACTCTACTTTATAGTGGACCTAGGCAACATTTCACAATGAAACCTTCGCTGTCAACTGCACTTGTAAAAGCAGTTAGGACATAAGCTGAGATATCTGGGTTCTGAAATACTTCAGTCAGAATAAACTAAACTTGTTCGATCTCTTCTAGAAGGTTATATGCAGTGGAGACAACATTACGGCAATTGACATAGTGGTAAGAATTGAAAGTTGCTGCAAATTGGCTGATTTTGATTTGTGTTTACTCTATCAAGCCAATTACACAAGCAGTTGGACTCAGATTGTGTAGCGAGGAGGTAGAGCAACGCAATAACAACGTGACTTACCCGCAGCTATGGCATCTAAAGCCAGAGGAAGGGACGAAACAAGAGGGAGGTGGCTGCAACTATTGGAGTGTCCCCAAGAGTAATTTCCATGACACAGACGCTGTTTCAGACAACAGTAACTGTTAAAATAAGGCAATATCAATGTCATCTACGAGTAACATCTGCAATAGATGACCGTTACCTCCGGTTAACAACCCATCGAGACAGGAGGTTAAATGCAACTAAGCTGCAACGCACTCTCCAGGCAACAGGACTCGCAAGCTGTCTCGCAAGCAGTCTGAAATCTCCTTCGGGATTGTGGCCTGTATGCACGGATACCTATAGTATGTGTTCCATTAAAAGCACGACAGCTTTTAGCCCGCAGGAACTGGACGCGGAACATCAGGATTGGAGTTGTTACGAGAAGCGACGGGTTCTGTTCACAGGTAAGTCAAGATTTTGTGTTTAGTAACAATAGTCGTGCATTCTTATGGAGAGAACGTGGAACTCGAAGCAATCCTGCTGATGTGCAGCAAACATTACGGTACTGGACGCGTGGTGTCGGCAGTAGTCAGTATTGGCGCACGTACGGATCTCTATGTCGTTCAGAATAGTGCTTTGACTGCTCAGAGGTGTAGAGACGAGATCCTTCGACTTTTTATTGTGCTCTACGCTGGTGCCATAGGAGATGAATTCCTGACTGTGGACGATGACGCCCGTCTCCAATGTGCTGCACTGGTGGAAAACATGGTTCAAGCTGAAGGAATTGAATGAATGGAGTGGCCAGCTTGTTCACAGGGCTTAAACCCGACTGAGCATGTCTGGGATGCGCTTGGCAGACGCATTGCAGCCAGGCCAGAACCTTCCAGAATTGCTGCAGAGCTGAATATTGCACTCTTTAAAAATTGCAATTAATGCCTCAAGAGCTGATTGCTAGCCTCGTACTGTCCATGCCATGCAGGTGTGCAACTGTACTCGCTGTCCGAGGTGGTCGAAAACCATAGTAGAGGGCAACGAGATGGACTTTTTTACTTTTATGGAAGCATGGTGGCACGCACTAAGTAAACGCCATGTAACGCTCAAGTGGAGTTGAGACAGCAAAATATCGTATATGCAATACACAATAGTAACTAATATGTGACTCAAATATGTTACCATGTGTATATTATGTATAATATCTGTCCAGATACCCTAACTGTTTTAAACAGCGAATTTTCGGCATGTTTACACCCTGCTTTACAGTAGACCTGGGCGACGTATCACAATGAAAACTTCAGTGTAAACTAAAGCATGGTTTCATAATTGTAGCATAAGGACACTACTGCTGACACTCGATAAATACGTTTATAGCAAACCAGTAGTAACAGTTGTAAGGAACGCACGAAACCGAAATACATTGATTTCAGCTGTGCCGCGGCGGAGCGGCCGAGCGCATTTAGGCGTTATGCTAGGATGCGCAAGGCCGATCCCCGTCGGGTGTGGATGTTTGTGCCGTCTTTAGTATAAGCTAGTTCATAAGTAGTGTGTAAGTTGCAACATTTGAAACTTCCTGGCAGATGAAAATTTTATGCCGGAACCGGGACTCGAACCTGGGACCTTTGCCTTTCGCGGGCAAGCGCTCTACCGACTGAGCTATCCCGACTCTCGATGCCGCCCCACAACTTTACTTCCGCCTGTACCTTGCCTCCTACTTTCCAAACTGGTACTGGCGGAAGTAAAGTTGTGGGGCGACATCGTGAGTCGTGTCGGGATAGCTCAGTCGGTAGAGCGCTTGCCCGCGGAAGGCAAAGGTCACAAGTTCGAGTCCCGGTTCCGGCACACAATTTTAATCTGCCAGGAAGTTTCAAATCAGCGCGTACTCCGCTGCAGAGTGAAAGTTTCATTTGAACAATTGATTTGATTTAAGCTGTATCTTTGTACTCAATAGAAATTGGAGACATTTCATTCCAATACGTATACACCAATAGATAAAGCAGTCAACAATCCGAAGATTGGTTTGAACCCCACAGTGCTTTACTAGGCATGGTCCTGTTTCGGGGTGATATGCCGTTGCCTTCCTCCGACCTTCGAACTGACTTACCCAGCCAATTATAGGGGGACCTACAGTTTAACGTGGGTTCCGAACCACGGTGCTACTCGGTATTTTCACATGAGCATTACTGCCAGAGGTGAAAGAAGTGGAAAGTGACAGATAAAAATCCTAGGACCTGGCGGGGATCGAACCCGAGCCCTTTGGATTTGTAGTCTAGCACTCTACCACTGTGCACACCACTATAATTTCCTAAAATATTTACTATTACTCCTGAAACGCCCAGTATATAAGGAAGAAAGGTGTGCAGCGGCTGCGATCGTTGAAGAAACGTATGCTGGGGAATATGGAAATTGTTTAACAAGGTACATGGCCCACTCCCGCACAGAGCGTTGCGCAAAAACTGCGAGAATTGGGCGGCCGGTGTGCTGGCGGGCTTGTTATGCAAATGCGCGGCGGCCGCGGGCGGATTATGTTTCACTCGTGTTTCTTAGGGGCGCGGATTACCGCGGAACAAGGCTCCCCGGCCCACGCCCAAATCCGATTGTTTTTGCTAACCCTATTTCCCGCCGGCCGTCTCGATTTGAAATGTTTATTCTACCCTATAGCTCCGGCTGCTTTAATAAGCTTATAGTGCAAGGTGCGCCACACGGGAGAGTTTAAATCCGGTGCGCGAATCGCTCTTCAATTCTTTCGCGTTTTGTTTAACACTGTGCCGTGTTACTGCCTGGATTCCGTTGTGAAAAAAGGCGCGAGGCAGCTAAAGTGCTAATTGCAGCGCAAAAGGCATCGAGTGGAAATTGCAGACTAGCTTCATGGAGCGCAGCCGTAATCTAACCGCAGACCACGGTCCTACGAATTCTTCTACAGTGCTTCCGTCTTGAAATGTTCGTAAACCTGTCATCGGTCGCTAGACTAACAAACTGCTTAAACTAACTTACTCTGAAAGCAACACTGACACCCATGCTCGGGATTTCTTGGCGTTCTTTAAAGTCAAATTTCCAATCGTCGCTCTTCAGGGTATGTTCGAAAGTGTTGAATGAGCTGTTAATGATAATGATTTAACCCTTGCACACGTAATGTCCGCCATATTCTATGGATGGAATATCGCTACCTGGTGGAATTTCTACTTGCGTTTTAAGGACTAGGATCTGTCGACTGAATTATGTGTTCTACTTCAACATAATCTGTTCGTTTACATGTTCAGTGACAGTATCGACCAGTGTTTTGAACAAATGGCTAAACACCACTTAATCTAGAAGCCTGTGGTTGCGAAATAATATGTTGCATTGTCTAAGAGCAGCAGTGGCGTTAAAATTATAAAACCAATACACTAACACCAGATAGGTACACTTAAAACTATTAAATACTTGCATCATGTTTACACCCTACTTTACAGGGGATCGGTCGCGCAATCCGTGAGAAGGTTCTTTAGACCAAGCGGCCATTTCGCATGGCTGGTTCGGCCTAACTGAAGATGACAGAGATTGTCGTTAGGTTGTAGCGTTACTTTATAGCCAGAACGAAAAATAAACAGTTATGACGTCGATTATTAAATTTTCTCTTCATTATATGTATGCAAATTTCGTGAGGAAGTATTTTATTGCCGGCCGCGGTGGCCGAGGGGACTGTGGCGCGCCAATCACGGTCTGCACGACCACTACGGTCGGGGGTTCGAATCCTCCCACGGACATGGATATTTGTGCCGTCCTTAGTGTTAGCTAGATCATAAGTAGTTTGTAAGTTTAGTCCCATAAGCTATACAAACATTTGAAGTATTTTATTGAAATTTAATCTGAGATGAAAAATTTCAAAGCGAAATACAACTGAATGGAAATTTCTGCTTCGCTAGCAATCAGACGCCTCGCTGCTGTAGTCGTTTTCCTTTTTTAAATTAATGAAATTTGTTTCTATCAGCATTTTTCAGTCATTTGGATGGTCCCACCTTCACCACTCTTTATAATAATTCATTACATGAGTTTTCATTTTCAGCTTAAAGCATTCACTGAGATTGCGAGAGCGACGGCGAAATGGTGAAGGACGCAATAATCAAACAATTAATATTGATCTCATCGCCACAATGGCCAAGCACTTATCGGCTCTGAAATAGGGGACCGATATCTTAACGTAAAGTTACAAGATATTCCTACGAGCAAGCTGTGATTCAAAATAAAGAATTGTCCACAGCTATCACTTACAATTAAACCGTTCCCTTCTCCAACCAGCCTGTACCTGAGTAACATCGCATTTAAATCATAAATTCATAAACAATTAAGGTAATGCAAGCAAAATTTGATTACAAAATCAAATATCAGAACTTAACCAATGAAACACAATTTGAACCAGATATAATGTCTTTTCAATGCGACTCGCATCATCTTTATTGAAGTGTTGATCTACACAAGTGGCCAATATCGTGTTAATTTCAAAATTCACATTTGTAAATTTGTGCTTGGCTAAATTATAGAACACGATTCAGTCGTTTTCTCAAAGACATATTCATTATCTTTTGTATGCGGGAAAGTAATTTACAAATGTTATAATTGCCAACATCGAAATCTAACGTTATATTTTCAGTTTTTTCGTTCACTGTTATAAATCTGTAGATATTGATGACATGACATCACCTTGTCAGTAGAGCAGGGAGAGGAACTGGCTAGCCAGTTTTCGCTTTATACCACTTTTCTAATTACCAACATCGAAATCTAACGTTATATATTCAGTTTCTTCCATTCACTGCTATAAATCTACATATATTGAAACATGACGTCCCCTTGTCAGTAGTGCAGGGAGACGACCAGGTGTAGCTAGTTTTGGCTCTATTGTCGGGGTGCGCGAATTTCTTTTCACTAACAGTCTCTGATTATTGAACTAACAACATTATAATAAATAAGGGGAAGTTTTAACATATAAAGGAAAATCTTCAATATAAAGTCCACTAAAGTGAAGTAAATGTAACTAATTTCCTTATAACGCATTGAATATTTGACGTGGAATTTCTCTTGCTATTGCCGATTGCACTATAATTTTTTGGCAGAAATCGTCCTATGTAAAATTTTTGCAAATTTATTCGGTACAAATGTGAATTTGTAACATTCCAATATTGAAATACGGGTAAGATTGTTTAAAATTTTTCGAATTATACAATTTTAAGGAGGTACACGAAATCGACAGCTACAAACTTGGAATTTTTCATGTGTATGTTATACTCAGAGATGTCATTATTAATCTAGCTAAGAATATTTTTTTAGCTGGATTGAGAAAATGCTGATCCTAAACTTAAAAATACAGACAATAAGACTATTGAGACCGCAGATGAGATGTAAGCGTACCACTGTATTTCTATCAAGACCTGGAGTCGATACGCGTACGATAAACAGATCGCTTGCCATTCGAATGTGTAAATAAAAATAGTAGAGTACCAAGAGATATTGGAAATATAAATTTGATCAAGGTTGATCACATCAAAAATGAAATATGGGTACTATACCTCACGTTGATATAACTAAGAAGGAGTCCGTGTAACCAATGTTAAAATGAAGTACTTATTTACTTATTTTTTATTAAATGAATGCAATTGATTCTAATGATTATACAGATAATGCAATTATTTATCAAGTGGACAATAGACAGAAACAATTAGTAAACATACATAACAGTACTTCGTCACATGTGGGGGGACCTGAAACGGTAATGTTAGAAAAGTACAATTTGCTAGTCTATATGAATCCCCAGAGATTACTGAATTAGTTAACATACCATAAGAAAGTCCAATGAAAGTGCAAGTAAATATTAGTTCCCTTGGCTGAGATAGTGTCGAGATTAACAAGCCGAGTGTGTGAACAATTTCAGAAAATATGACTTCAGCTCTAAATAGTTATCTCTGCAACTCGCTCGCCAAGTCTTGCTTAGAATCGTTGTAAAACTCATCTGAGACTTAAAACATTCTCTGCTGGAAACTTAGGCAAAGGCAGAGTGTTCACGATATAAAGATCTGAGGCAAAGGCAAATCAGTTTCCACCAGCAACCATAATAGATCGGTTACTTTTAAAAGGCACATCGAAATACAGCATGTGATTAGTAGAATCTGAACATTACAATGCAATATGGAATTAACCAGTAGGTGTTATGAAAAGAGACGGGATAATTGTGTTCTGGGCCTAGTTGAAGAGCTCAGTTATTTAGGAAAACGACTGGTTACAGTGTCGTATCGCCTGGGTAACAGATCCATGGGGAACGTTTCATCCATTCTAGTGTTAACCAAGGAGGGTTATGCGCAGAACGGCTGAAAACTGGCCCGCCTTCCTACGTAACGTGCACTATAGTCAATAGCATCTGAATACAAGGCATCACAACAACCCCGCGTCACGTCATACAGATACGCCGCCATCGCAAGCTCACTGGTTGGCCGCTGGGGCACAGCCTACTGCCTCATAGCGCCATCCAGTGAGCTTACAATGGTAGCCTATCGGTGTGAAGTGACACGGATTTGTTGTGAGGCCTTGTAACTAGACTGTGTTGACTATAGTTGCAGAAAATCATACGAAAGAACCTTGTATATCATGACCCCATTTGCGGAGATTTAAGGTTTAAGGGGGTAACTCTTTTTTTAAGTTTTTTTTTTTAAAGTAACTGACAGTGTAGACGATTCGCAACAATAAACATTATATGACAAAATATTTATTCGCAATTTTGGAAATGTTCCATCACTTTCAAGCCATCCAAAGATGGTTTGTCATTTTGCAACACATGAGAATTTCTGTCGGACCAGCACTCAAATCCGCGACCGCTCTCCTTAATATCTAGGCCACACAAGCAACGCCCACGACAGACTGAAACTCCTATTCACATTTGGCAAGACATCCTTATTGTTCGCACACATTTAGTGTGATTCGCGCGACGTGTAAGAACTCATTGACATTGCCGTTTGCCTGTTTTGACATTTGATACTTACTGTGTGTGCTCCAAAGTATATACTACTACATACGTTAAATAGTGCAGTATTTATTGGAACTTTGCAAAATTTTATGACTTTTAGTTGCCTTCGCAAGCTGTTGTATCTTTTTATGACACATGAAAATTTCAGTTGGAGCCGGACTTAAAACCACCAATGTAAATGTGTCTCTCCCCGTAGCGATATTCTCAGTAATTGTGTACGTGCATGTAGGCAGGGATGTATGCAAGTAAGAAATGTGAAAATCTCGATTGTCTGCGGAGGATTCTCGGGAGACCGTGAGGATAGTGCGAGCGCTCGGGAGAAGTGGAAGACCCGAGTTTGATCACCAGTCTGGCACAAATTTTCTTTTAAAGTTGCCTACAGGATGCGGTACAATTATGAAACAGCCCCCTATAATAACCAAATTTCTAGAGACGTTCAGGATGGTGTAAAGACCGGCGCAACAGGACAGTAGGTAGTTGAAAGCGAGTAACTGGGAGTGATGGATGGCTCTGTTGTAAATCGATAGCAGATTTAGTGTTTTGCGAATGGTGTCATATGTCGCCCAACATTAAAGTGTGTATACGTGAGGTTATTACTCATAGGGATATGGTTCACTTTTTGCACATAAACTAAATCTAAATGAGCATGCTACGAATACATTTTACTGCACTGTGTACTGCGTGAAGTAGAGGAATAATATGAAAATGATGACTTTGCAAGCATAAAAATACACCGTTACACAGTGTCATCTCTGAGGTAACAGTTTGTAGGTGATTTTATTCCTGATAGGGACTGAGTTTCCCTGTCGAACGACGTGAACTAATCGCAAAGTTTTGGAAACGAGTTAGAGCGCGGAATTATTTCTACACCTCTGTGCCCGAAATCACTACCTTCTCTAGTTTGGACTCTTAAGGAAAAATGGACTGCCATTCCTCGAGACATGCAGCATTGCAAGTGTCCCCAGCAGAATTGAAGCCAGTAGAAAGGAGAAACTTGGGAACACTCCATATTTTCCACCTACTGGTGCCGCTATGATTTTGATTAGATATCGTATTGTACGTTGGCGAAAGAATGAAGATTCTCATGACTACGCCTAGCATGAAACCTTTTTTGTTGTGTTTCAGAATTTGACTAGAGTAATAATTTTAGTTTTCAGCGGTTAAGTATATGTCTTTTGCAGTAGCAACAGAATCGGGAAAATGTCAATTGCAACAATGAATACGAGAGATTACCATAGGAACCTCTGATTTCTTGTCTCGTTTTAGAACGTTAGAATGTTTGCGTGCGTGAAATAACTGCAAAATCAAGTGTCGTGTCTCATACTAAACTAATTCTTCACTTCAGAAGAATTTAGTTTCCGACATTTCGAAAGTGTACAGCGATTTTCAACTATCTGCAGCTCAGATAGTTGCAGATTTCATGTATGCAGCGAGTAACATGCATAAGTGCAAATGACATTATGTTTGATACCTTAATACTACAGATATGGGTGTGTTGATTCCTTTTCCCCTGCGTCGAACAGTCGTTCCATGGAGCAGATGCACGCGTGTAACCTGAAGTGTTATTTTATGCCGTACCTGGTCCACAAGACAATAACATCAGGCAGAAGAGTGAGTTCCAATCACGAAACTTGTCGCACCAATTTATCCCTGAATTTGGGCCATATAGGCTACTTGGTGCTACGCTTTTGACATATCAACTATTTCACTTACATGCAGTAAATCGTACACAAGAACCTCGTTTATACTGAGCCCATTTATGGGGATTTCCAGTTTATCGGGTTAATCTTTTTCCATTTCCTCATTTTTTAAATTTTTTTCGTGAAAATGTGCTTTAAAGAGTTATTAGTTTAGTACGGTGCCCTGTATGTACTGTAGCTATGTTCACAACGCAGGCAACAAACAGAGCGCGGGTCCCACACTTTCAGTTACATTTACCTAGAACGTCAGCCGGAGCGAATTCAAATCGAAATGATGTTAGTGAAACGTCCACCCCATCGTGTTGCGGCAAAACGCACATACTATTTCAATAACAAACATGACTGGATTTCGGTATATTGGGTGAATCACTTAACACTTGCACCACAAATATTACGTAAACGGAAATTGGGATTGAAATGCGGTTTTCACAGAATGGATTGATAATCAAGGACTCGTATTGGTAGCCAATAAACAGATTGTAAAAATACCTAAAAAGTGTTTTTTTATGTAAACATACAATTTTTCAAATGTAACAATGATTGTTTCTATCACGCTCTGGAACCTTGATATCAGGTGTGTACAAAGAATTTTGAATGACATTTTTATCACGTTTACTTTGGCAGCTTCAACCATTTAAAACTTTGGGGCGGACGCTACGACAGCGTAACTGACTGGCTGGTGGTCATGAGATAGTGGGCCGTGCCCCAGGGGCTAGCCACTCGGCCAGTCAGCTACGCCATCGCAAGCCTCGGCCGCCGAAACGTTAAACGGTTTTAGCTGCCAAACTAAACCTGATGAAAATGTAATTCAAAATTCTTTATACACAGGTGGTGTCAAAAAGTCCAGTGCATGATAGAAACAACCATTGTTACATTTAAAATACTGTATATTTGCATAAAAATACACTTTCTAAGTAAAATTACATTCTGTTTGTTGGCTGAAAATACGAATCCTTGAATACCAAGAAATTCTGTGAAAACCGCTTATAAATCGCACTTTCCGTTTCCACAATATTTGTGCTGCAAGTGTTGGGTGATTCACCCTGTAAATGGAGTTTAAAAATCTGAAACGTTTATAGTTAGTGCTAGAATAATATTTTGTACTATATTGCAGTACATATCAAAGTTTTTCTCTATAGCGGATTTTCGATAATCTATGTTCCATCCGGCCCCACCTAGTACGGATAAACGAGGTTCCTGAGTTATACATGTGGATCCATAATGCTCATAAGCAAGAAAATCGCAGTTACGTATAGCATATGATTTACTTTTTGTTTTACAGGGGCGATGTACACACATCTAAATACGCTATTGATAGTAATCACCATGTATCTTTACAAAGAACACATTTATATAAAAACAGATTTCCATCAATTTAGCTTTTGGTAAAAACAGTTTATAGTAAATAAGAAGAATATTTTGTATTTAATCAGATAGCAAGTTTTATGGAAGATAACGTCTGTCGGCTACCTTCATCTACCCCAATAACGGAACACTTTTGACTCTTCATAGGAACTTCCATTTCAGCTTTCAGCCTAATGTGGTGGTGATAAATCTCACTTTAATATAGATAGTTGCGCATTATAAACATTTTTTAATTAATATTGAGTCATTAAAACACCAAAAGTGGCATATTCATCCCTCTACAAAGTACATTATTCCGACGAAATCAGATCCCCGTCTCGGACTCTCCAAATGAAATACTAGTCCATGTATATTCGAAGTTATAAGTATTGTAGTAAATTGTTTATTCTTTTCATTTTATTTGTTCTTTCATTTAATTGATTTATTGATTTACCTTTTTTTTTTACTCTTTCATTCCTCACATAAGCAGGACTCGATAAAGAAATTATAAAATCTATTTCCAAAAGAAACCCCTATCAAAACTTATGCGCTGAAACATGTAGAACGTTAGCCTATGACTTGTGTGATATTATTAAAATATGATTTCAACTTGTTCATGGTGTTATTATGAAGTGTGGCTTATTGCGCTCTTTCGGCGACATCGCCATTGACATTGTCAGATGATACTGCCGCACCATAATTTTATCTGCGCCTGGCTGCCAGCTCCGATGCGAAGCTAACACAGATAGCCGTGTTCTCGCTTCACTGAATCTTAAGGAGGAAACACGGATGTAAGTCTTCAAAAATCAAAGAATTATCCATGTTTTCAATTGTGGTACTAGTTGAAGAATAAGTGCATAAAGGTTCTTTTGCCATTATTGTTAACACTACTATAAAAGGAAGCTGTAGGGAAGTGGGTTTAGATATGAAGGGTATTGAAAAAAAAAAACTATAGAAATTTTTAGTTGTGGTAGGAAAAAGTCCAACAAACATGGACCCGGAAGCATATACTTTCTGAGATAAACAGTGTTTATTGGAGGAACGGCGCTACGCTTGATTGTTGATATTAGCATAATCGTTGTATTGGAGCTCGTTCAGAGGTGTGAGCAGGGAATAATGATGTCTTACTCAGAGTACTCTACCTATAAATCCACAAGCAACCAAGGACAGAGGGCATCAACAACCCTTTTCAGTCACCATATGTACAGGCGACAGATTAATACAACGACCATATGTGCAACTACATAGGTTAAATGGCGCTCTTTATTTTGACTTTATGATTGTTAATTACGGTTACGGATGTGGTTCATGCCTATTTTCATCACAATGAGCGGGAACATCTGACGCAGAAGTTACAGGAACAGGATTGCTCGGAAAGTCCCCCACCACGTGCTGTTCGTTCTTCAGACCTCAAACATGTTTGACAATGGTGACACTTGAAGGATGTGGTTTACTCAACTCTAATCAACGATGTGCGGATACAACAGGACTGCGTGGAAGTGGTTTACTCAACTCCAATCAACGATGTGCGGATACAACAGGACTGCGTCTTCAATGTGTGAAAGTAGTACAACAACAATCGGAGGAACTTTAAAGGGTGTGTCATTCTTTACGAAGAAGGGCAGACGGTTTAATCGCCATTAATGAACACAACATGGAATATCTCGAACAAAAACACGTATATCGCAGCAAGATGCGTTTGCGGGCTTGTGTTTATTGGGTTCATGTTTATTGTGTCGATGAGTACTAACTTTAATGCAGATTTTTCAAGAGATGCAAGATTTCCGTTTTATTAACAAGGCAAATTAACTTCAGATTGTTAACGTTGAAGGCAAGTATCTGACACTGCGAAGTAATCTACTAGGCAATTGCAATGAATAATTTTGGACCTAATTTACTGAGTGTGTCAGGCCTTCAACGGCTAGGTTTACTAATTAGTAGGATCACCCAAATAAAACTGTTTTATGAAGTGCAAACTAAACTTCTGAAAATGTATTCGGCAGTGTGATGGGCAATTATTAACTGATGCTCTATGAGCTTTCCGACCAATGAAGATACACATGCGAAACTTGGAGTGGAATGCAAGGCTGGTGCGTCGGTAAATCAATACACGACACAAAGGGCACAATTAAACTGAAGTGAATAGGTCGTGATTGCACACTGACACGCAAGAGTAAAAGAATAAAAGAATGGCGGAGCAGCGGATGTAGGGAGAGGGGTACTTCCGCTGCCGAGTTTGAAATGTTCTCATGGTAATTTACATTAACACCGAACTATGGCAGAATTATTGACATATCAGACAACTTCTGTGGATTTAGTGTTTGAATTAGACATCTGATTAAAAGGATAATATTTATTTACGTCTACTTTTATTATTATTCTGTGATTTAACCTATAGAGAAGTTTTATCTGTAGTACTCCATCATCGCCTCATAACGAATTGCGCTTCGAAGTGCAACTAGCCATATTTGATGTTGTATCGTAAATCTCCTATCAGTAGTTATGTTATATAAAGAGCCATCTTTCGTTATTGAACTAATGTGTGATTTTCGACAGGAGTGCACTGTGTTAATGGTATTAAACAGTACATAATTATTTGCGAATGATGTCAGAAGTATTCGCTGGCTTTTCAAAGTTGTTCTTCTCGTAATGGGTTGTAGTGTAAAGACAACACAAAATTGGCTGATATAACAATGAAATAAACTGTAGATCTCTTCCATAACACAAATCCCTCATACGTAAGGAGTTAATAAGATATTGTATTTTATGCCACTCTTCCCCCTTAGAATGCATCATTGAACATCCGGTGGAATGGAACGTAGTGCAGAGACTATTGCAAAGACAGCGATAGATAATAATACCCTACAGAAAAATATTTATAATTAAGGAGACCTTAATGGCTTTCTTTATGTGGTGAGCATACTCTAAAATGGAAAATACACACAAATGGTGCTGCTGCAAGACACCACGATTCTAGGGGTTTATGGCCCGTAACATATAGCTGGAATAGTAAAGTAAAGTCGTATGTAATGCATGGCTGAGAGACCCAGAAGGGCAGGTTCAGTCGCCTAATTGGAAAGGTTTTCCCTATCCTCTTTGCCCGCAGGCACCTTTCTTTTGCGAAGTGTGAGAACTGTGTTTTGGAGTGTCTGTGTTAAGTGTAGGTGACTGTAATGGGTGCTTGTGTAGTGTAGTATTGTGTACGAGACGATGGGAGAAGTGAGAGGGTGAGCCGGCCGCGGTGGCCGAGGGGACTGAGGCGCTCCAGTCACGGTCTGCACGGCCACTCCGGTCGGGGGTTCGAATCCCCCCTCGGACTGGATATTTGTGCCGTCCTTAGTATAAGGTAGTAGATAAGTAGTTTGTAAGTTTAGGGACTGATGACCCCGTTGTTAAGTCCCATAAGCTTAACAAACATTTGAACTTTTTTTTTTTTTTTTTTTTTTTTTTTTTTTTTTTTTTTTTTTTTTTTTGGAGAGGGTGAAACCCGGTGCCGGCACACAACCTACTCCTCTCGAAAAGCACCAACGGGGCCGCCGAGCTTAACGTCCCCATCCGGCGGACAGATCTCCATCAACAGTGTACCGTGCCCTCACTCCATGAGGCACTGCAGAGAGGTTTGGAATTTAATCCGGGACATTGGTGCAAAGACAGGTGATTAGGGACTTTGCACCACCGCGCCACCTGTTCCCTCTGCCCTAAGGCAAAGGGAAAATTGTCAACAACACGTGGTGCATCCGTGCGGTTACCCATCAACGTACTGGCCAGTCCCGACCGTGCTTAACGGCGGGGATGTGGTGGGAACAGGTGTATACGCCGCGGTACGGCAGTTATAGGAATAGTGATACACAAAAACAGGATTTAACTTCTCTTTATTGCTCATAAAGACAGAGACTGTGAAGTTGTCCGAAAATAACCAGACAGCCTTGAATTTCCTCTTGACTAGTGCATGCCCGTATTCGATTAAATTGTTCTGTTGTGTGTCAGGTCTTATGCGACGAACCGTCGTGGTCATCAGTCACTAGACGTACACACTAATTACTTACTAACTTACATTAACTTACGCTAAGGACAACACAAACACCCTTGCCCGGGGGGGGGGGGAGGGATTCGAACCCCCGACCGTAGCGACCATGCAGACCGTGTCTGGCGCGCCGCAGACCGCTTGGCCACTGCGGCCGGCATACCCGTATTCATCGTGGCACACTGTCCACAAAATCTTCTAAAGACTATTGATCGATATTGTCCTACTGGTCAGAGCCGATTCAGCGTAAATTTCTCAGATTAGTTGGCGCGTTGTCTCGTCCAAAAAACAGTCCTTTTCATTGTATCCCAGGCATTTTCGAAAGACTCCATGTCTGTCAAAGTTGCGTACCATGCTACTCCTGCGATTTCGTTATCAATAAGGAAGGCATTCACAAATGTGCACAACGAGAGTGAGAATTGTCGTCCATTAGGACGGATCCCGCACCGACATGCTGCTGATATGGTTGAAATATACGTCGTAGGATGCCATTCCTGTACCATGTAGGCTTCTGATTGCCTTTTATGACTACTGGTGGCCCTTCGCACAGTAATGCCACCGTAAAACATAAGAGAACAAGTACCTCGCTGTACTCCCTGGACAGTGTGTCTAAGGGGTTGGCCAGACTGGCTCCAAAAACGTCCCTGACGGTTGTCTGGCTAAAGGCATATGCAAATTCTTATGTGCGTAATATATACGAAATTAGCTGCTAGTGGGTACTGAAATGAAAACGCAGGGGTGGTGATCGCAGTGTCCGAGTGGTGTAGTGGTGAATGCGGCTGCCTAGAAAGTAGGAGCCTGGATCTAATGCCAGTTGGCATCAAATTTTGAACTTGTCCCATTGATTTACATCAATGATGAGTGCCAGATTATCTACATCTACATTTACACCCATATTCTGCAAGCCACCTGACGGTGTGTAGCGGAGGGTACCTTAAGTACCCGTATCGGATCTCCATCCTATTCCAGTCTCATATTATTCGCGGACAGAAAGATTGTCGGTATGGCTCGGTGAGGACTCTAATATCTCTGATTTTATCCTCGTGATCTCTTCACGAGATATATGTAGGAGGGAGCAACATACTACACTGCTTGACGTCTCGGTAAAGGTATATTCTCGAAACGTCGACACGGTACCGAGCTACAGAGCGTCTCTCTTGCAGAGTCTTCCACTGAGGTTTATCGATAATCTCCATAACACTTTCACGATTACTAAATGATCCTGTAACGAAGCGCGCTTCTTTCTGTTAGATCTCTACCTCCTCTATCAACCCCACCTGGTACGGATCCCACACGGGTGAGCAGTATTCAAGCAGTACGCGAACAAGTGTACTGTAACCTACTGCCTTTGTTTTCGGACTGCATTTCCTTAGGATTCTTCCAATGAATGTAAGTCTGGCATCTACTTTACCGACGGCAGATTTTATATGGTCGTTCCATTTTAAATCACTCATAATGCCTACTCCCTGATAATTTATGGAATGAACTGCTTCCAGTTGCAGACCTGCTGAAGTGTAGCTAAATGATAAAATATCTTTCTATCTATGCATTCGTAGCACATTACACTTGTCTACATTTTGATTAAATTGCCATTCCCTGAACCATACGTCAAGTCGTTGCAGATCCTTCTGAATATCAATAGAATTTTCCATTGTTACATCCTTTCGATATACTACAGCATCACCCGAAAAAAGCCTAAGTGAACTTTCAGTGTTATCCACAATGTCATTCACATAATCATCCTTTGATGTTGCTGGTGTTTTTTCCGTGCTTGCTTGGATAAATGGTGAGGATTTTCCGCCGTATGCAAGACACCAAATCTATTTTTCCATTTACTTTTTTTAAAAAATTTTCCCAAACATGTTTCAGGACATTTTGTGCTATCATCAGTGGAATGTTTATTTTTGTTCTAAAAAATTATAGTTACTGTACAATAGTCTTTACAGGTACTTATAAAATGTTTCTGTAAGTTCATTCCTTTTTAATTTTACTTATCTGACGCTATAACTATTTCAGTTTAGTGAAAATTAGGCCTAGATATAAGAGTAACACATTTTTTACATACCTTTTACATTTGGCTACACAAATCTCGGCAAGTACCCTACTTATTTGTTGTTTTGGTAATACTATTTACAAAACTTGTCATTTACGTATATTGTGAATAGCAACGGTCCCACGCGCGTGTATGTCCACGAATTCTGAACAACTGTGATGATTTCTTTACCATGGCAGATATTGTTGTCCAGTCATCACACCTAATACAATATTTGACAATACTTCAGCTATGTGTATTTGTGATGTTTGGCCAATCACGTGAAAGCGATCGTGTGACTGAAGTCACGCTGCTACAAGTGCTCAAAGATCGAAAATGTACACGTAAGTGTCGTAATAGGGTAAGGTGGTACAAATTCGATATAGGTACAATTCTGATCAACATAAATTTTCGCGCCATTTGCCAATCTCGTAGTGTCTTGTTGTGTGGCATTGTAGCGTAGCAGGTTTCTACAGTTCCTCCTGTCTTTTCCAAGAATACACCACTTTGTGCTAAGGAGAGATAAATTTTTTCCCATTAGAAGGTAGGTGAAGCTACTTAGTCTAACGAGCTCTTATAAATTCTCTATTTAAGAGTGACTAGATTCTCTACCCAAAATGCAATGTTTGGTACAACGAAGTACGCGTTAGTGCCTGACGTGCCTGATGTGCAAGATGCCCTTAGTCAAAATGATCACAATTGTACCTAATTTGGTACATTTTCGATCGATTTTTCTCAATTCTGTAACTTTTTTGTGTGTCTATACCGACATTTGTAATTGTCTAATATTTGTGTTACATATTAGTTAAACATCCAAGAACAAGTGCTATAATTACATCTTTTCTCAATATATTTCCAGTTACAATAACATTTGTCCGAAATTATCGAAATTGTACCACCTTACCCTAAGCATAATGCACTATTGCAACTGTAGCTCTCAGTATATGTGCCTAAAGTGTTACGCAGTTCAAAAATTGACCATAAAATGATTATCTGAATAAAAGCATTAAATATATTACTCGAGTGTGGTATGATGGAGACGAAGAGAAAATTAAAAGATGTACCGAATTATTTGAGGATTACTTTGGTGTCCATTCCCGATTTACATGCTAAGTCATCACACTTACTTTTTCAAGCACGTGAAAGTATTCATGTAGCATACCAGCTAGACGTCAGACAGATACTGATAAATCACATTATTGGCGAATATTTGCCGTAGGTACGAGAAGGAAAGAAATCCTAACTTGGAGTATATTTAGAAGATAGCTGAAGCCACACAGTGCACAAAAGGG
This sequence comes from Locusta migratoria, assembly GCA_026315105.1. Classification (NCBI taxonomy): domain Eukaryota; kingdom Metazoa; phylum Arthropoda; class Insecta; order Orthoptera; family Acrididae; genus Locusta; species Locusta migratoria. Next base: position 323,408,041 of record CM048746.1, read on the forward strand.
AATTCGCATGGGAGCTATTAAAAGCGGTAAATGATATCCGCACACTTAGACTGGAATTTAGAGTCATATTTCGTAAAGGTATTACGAGCTATTCACCTTCGAAAATTATTTTTCTTAGCCGCCTCCTTAACGTGAAATTAAAAGCAATTAAAGCGATATTACCCGTGCCATAACCAGTCCGCTTTCAAGCACTTTGAGAGGCCTTCTTGCCCTCTACACACCATTTGCGGTGGCACAGAACGGCGGGCCATTGCTTTTATATCGTCATAAATCTACTCATCGGAAAGCTCTGTCCCGGCGGCTTTTGTTACACGGAGCTGTTCAACCTCTTCTACCTGTCTCGCTGCCGTAAGTGCTAATATCGCCCATATATGTTCGTAATAGCCCTTATCGTAAGTTCGCCACTTGGGTTAACATATTACGTATCGATCACACCCACCGTAACCGGAGGATTTCGCACGAGTTGTGTGATGAACGCAGCGCTCGAGGTTACTCGACTATTCGTCATTCTGGATCATCCCAAGGAACGTGACGGTGGACTGATTCACCAGCCCAGACATCAAACCGTACCCGCGCTCTAACCACAATTCAACCATTTGCTTGCTGGGACATATGTCCTATGTCATTATTGAATTCCAACTGATGGACGGGGTCGAATTCATGTCCTATCTGTGGAACGCGCACCACAAGATAAGGTACCATGGTAGTTACCAGCAAGAATTTGTAAATTTCTTGTAGGCGGCATTTGTTCACGGGTATCAGAGAGTCGTAGGAAGATGGATATCAGAGTCTTTTGATTGTATTGTGTATGTTGTGTGTTTAGCAGCAGGAATTGGTACATCCCCCCCCCCCCCCCCCAGCAGTCGGAATGTACGCCATTGGAACAGCTCTGGCAACCAGTTTTTGGGTTATACCAGACTACGTAATTGGTTAATTTATAATAATAATTAAAAAAACAGAAAAAAAGAAAAAAAAAACTTGGGAAAAAACACCGGTTTTCCCAGGACGAGGCTCTTCCATTTCACTTCGGTTGAGCTGACCCTTGCGATAATCACTTATGTAGTTAACTTGCGGGCGTAGTCGTCGGTAGTCGGGACTGCGTTTGTGTATTAGATCTGCTTTAAGTCCATAGTTTTACATTTGTTCAAATGCATTTTACTTAGAGATTCGCGATGACTGTAGCACCACTGTGTACAGAATGTGATATATTAAATTCAGTTTATTACAGTTACAACGTCAAACTTGTATTCCTAAGAGGTTTGGTTAAAATGATACGTAGTTAAGAGTATTCATATTAATATCAACAAATAATACATTTCCTTGAGACAACGTTGTCTCGTTATACCGAAGGTATTAATACCTTTAGTATTCATATCATTTAGTAATTATATGTGGTTACTGTAGTCTCCAACCGGAAGACTATTTTAATGCAGCTATCCATGTTACACTATCCTGTGCAGTTGTCTTCGTCTTTCAATAATTACTAAAATCTACATCCCTTCGAGCTTCCTTGTAGTATTTACTTCTTGAGTTCACTCTACATTTTTGAATGCTGTTTAGGAATATGGGTTTCTCCATATAAGCTTCTGAAATCATATGAAGACACCATATATACAGGGTGTTTCACTAAGTGTGTCTGCCTCTGTAACTTATAAAATAATAAGTGACGGGAAATTTTAATGCGGTAGGTCAACAAAAGAAATGTTACACTTTCTGCGGAGCTATGAACATAGTTTATTGTATCATTTTCCGAAGAGTTACAGGCCAAAGATATAATTTTTTAATGGAAAAATAGTTTCTTCTATCTTGCATTGGATTCGTTGAAACCAGCTGCGTCCAAATCAATTTAAACTACATTCCTATCATCTACATCTACATCTACATCTACATACATACTCCGCAATTCACCGTAAGGTGCGTGGCGGAGGGTACACTGTACCACTACTAGGCATTTCCTTTCCTATTCCACTCCCAAATTGAACGAGGAAAAAAAGAATGCCTATATGCCTCCGTACGAGCCCTAATTTCTCTTATCTTGTCTTTGTGATCTTTACGCGAAATGTAAGTAGGCGGCAGCAAAATCGTACTACACTCAGCTTCAAATTCCGGCCCTCTAAATTTACTTAACAGAAATTCACGAAAAGAACGTCGTCTTTCTTCCAGCGATCCCCAATTGAGTTGCCGGAGCATTTCCGTGACACTCGCGCATTGGTCGAACCTACCGGTAACAAATCTAGCTGCTCGCCTCTGAACCGCCTCTATGTCTTCCTTCAAACCGATCTGCTGCGGGTCCCAAATACTTGAGCAATACTCAAGACGTGGTCGTACAAGCGTTTTATACGCGGTCTCCTTTACAGGTGAAGGACATCTTCCCAAAATTCTCCCAATAAACCGAAGTCTGCTGTCCGCCTTACTCACAACTGTCATTACATGCTCGTTCCATTTCGTATCGCTCTGCAATGTTACGCCTAGATATTTGAACGACGCGACCGCATCAAGAAGCTCACTACTGATGCTGTATTCGAACATTATAGGATTGTTTTTTCTACTCATGCGCATCACCTTACATTTTTCTACATTGAGAGCTAGCTGCCATTCTTCGCACCAACTAGAAATTTTGTCTAAGTCAACCTGTATGCTATTACAGTCAGTTACAGACGACACCCTCCCATACACCACAGCATCATCAGCAAACAGCCGCAAATTACAACTTACTCTGTCCATCAGATCATTTATATAGATAGAAAATAATAGCGGTCCTATCACACTCCCCTGGGGCACGCCTGACGATACACTCGTCTCTGATGAACACTCGCCGTCGAGAACAACGTACTGCGTTCTATTACTTAGGAAGTCTTCCAGCCAGTCACAAATATGTGAACCTATTCCATAAGCTCGTATCTTCGTTAGCAGTCTGCAGTGTGGCACCGTGTCGAACGCCTTTTTGAAGTCGAGAAAAACACAATCCGCCTGTTGCCCTTCGTCCATGACTCGCAAGATGTCATGTGAGAAATGGGCAAGCTGAGTTTCACATGAACGATGTTTCCTAAACCCGTGCTGATTCATGGAAAGAAGCTTTTCCGTTTCAAGGAAATTTACTATGTTCGAACTGAGAATATGCTCCAAAATTCTACATGAAACTGATGTCAACGATATTGGCCTGTAATTGTATGGGTCAGTTCTCTTTCCTTTCTTATACACGGGAGTCACCTGCGCTTTTTTCCAATCACTAGGAACTTTGCGCTGAATTAAAGACTCGCTATAAATGCAAGCTAAGTAGGGGGCCAATGCCGCAGAATAGTCTTTGTAAAACCTAACTGGTATTCCATCCGGACCAGCAGACTTTTTCGTATTTAGCTCTCTCAGCTGCTTCGCTACACCGGAAATACCTATTGCTATGTCCCCCATTTCGGAATTAGTACGTTGATCAAATGATGGTATATTTGTGCGGTCCTCCTGCGTGAAAGATTTCTTAAAGGTTAAATTTAGAACTTCAGCTTTCCGTTTGCTTTCTTCTATTACTGCCCCGGAATGATCAACTAGTGACTGGACAGTGGGCTTTGACCCGCTTATCGATTTTACATAGGACCAGAATTTTTTCGGGTTCTCGGAAAGATCTCTTGCTAAGGTATGGCTGTGATAATTATTGTATGTTTCACGCATCGATCTTTTTATAGACGTACGAATCTCTACTAACTTTTGCCTGTCATCATTTGCGTGTTCTTTTTTGAATCGAGAGTGCAACAGCCTTTGCTTTCTCAGCAGCTTTGTAACATTATTATTATACCACGTTGGATCTTTTCCATCCTTAATCGTCTTTACTGGCACATATTTCTCTAACCCTTCATTAACAATGCATTTAAATTTAGTCCACAAGTCCTCTACATCCATAGTCCCAGAATTAAACGATGCCCATTCATTTTCTAAGTGCGATCGTAACATTTGCTTGTCGGCTTTTCCCAACAAAAACACGCTCCTAGCCTTCTTGACTGGTTTATGAACTTTGGTCACCATCGACGCTATGATGATATCATGATCACTAATTCCTGTCTCTACACAGACATCGTTAATAAGGTCAGGCCTGTTTGTGGCTATAAGGTCTAGAATATTTCCATTGCGCGTGGGTTGCCGGTTTAACTGCTCAAGACAGTTTTCGGAGAATGTGTCCAAAAGTAGCTCGCAAGACTGCTTGTCTGTACCGCCTGAAATGTAACTAGCGAGGTCCCAATCTAGACTCTTAAGGTTGAAGTCACCTCCGACTAATATTGCATGGCCCGGATACCTATGCACTACCTGGTGTAGACTTTCCTTGAATGATTCTAAAACTGCTACAGCAGCACTGGGGGGCCGGTAAAAACAACCAACTATTAACTTTACTTCTTTTAGACCTGTTATGCGTGCCCAGATAACTTCACAATTACTTTCAACCTCGATCTCAGTAGAAACAATATCTTTGTCCACAGCGATGAACACTCCTCCTCCGGTTGTATCAGATCTATCTTTCCGATATACATTCCACGCTTCGCTAAATATTTCTGAACTTTCCACATCATCATTTAGCCAGCTTTCGGTGCCTAAAACTATCTGAGCGCAATAACTTCCATGCAGCGCTGCAAATTCGGGAACTTTGTTTCTAATACTCTGTAAGTTCGCGGCTAATATTTTTATGTTCGAATTTTTGTTCCGAACGTGGCCTGAATTCGCTGTTTGAATGCTGACAGGCGAGTGCTCATCAGAGTTAGCGCCTAGCCTAAAAAAAAACCCATGTGCACTCCACAAGTACTCTGCTACCCGAGTAGCCGCTTCCTTAGTGTAGTGCACCCCTGATCTATCTAGGGGCACCCTACAATTCCCCACCCGATAACGCAGATCCAGAAATCTGCAGCCATGACTGTCACAGAGTTGGCGAAGCCTCTGGATCAGACCCTCCACTCGGCTCCAAACCAAAGGACCCCGATCAACCCTGGGAACAATGCTGCAAATCGACAGCTCTGCTTGCACCCCGCGTGCGAAGGCAGCAGCCTTCACCAATTCCGCCAGCCGCTCGTAGGACCTGAGGATGTCCTCAGAACCCAAGCGACAAGCGTCATTGGTGCCGACGTGAGCTACGACTTGCAGTCGACTGCACCCCGCACCCTCGATAGCCGCCGGCAAGGCCGCCTCCACATCTCGGATGAGGCCCCCCGGCAAACACACCGAGTGCACGTTTGAATTCCTTCCAGATCTGGACGCTATCTGCCTAAGGGGCTCCATCACGCGCCTGACATTGGAGCTCCCAATAACTAATAATCCCCTCCCCCCGTGCACCTGCTCGGACCCTGCTGAAGGAGTGGCCACACTTTCACTCACAGGACGAACGGGCGCGGACGGACGTCCAGCCTCCACATTGGCCTTCCGCCTCGAGCGACGCGAACGCCGTACAACCCGCCACTCCCCTTGCGGAGAAGGCGGCTCGACGACGTCCGGTACACCTGAAGGTGCCTCGGTGGCAGGGACAGGGAGCGAAGAGTGAGACACCTGAGGTGTCCCACTCGACGCACCAGACTCCCCACCATCGCTGCACCCCGAGACAGCAGCCTGAAGACGGCTGACCGTAGCCAACAGCACGCTCAGCTGTTCGCGAACCGCGGCCAACTCCTCCTGCGTCCGCACACAGCAGGCACACATCCTATCCATCCTATCGATACAATTAACAGCAATTAACAACTTTAAAGGAGCCTAGTATTCTAATGAAGGCGGCTGGCTGCTGACTTGTCAGTGGTAACTACACTGTCGAATCAACAAAACTGAGTCCGGCAGCTTTAGCGCTGTTAACGCTGCGGCACTCGTGGCAGCTGGCACTGGACTGACTGATAACGAGCTTAGTAACGGTCTCTGACTTGTTTTGAAATACACCGGTCAAAGACGAAGACTAAACACAACGGTATTTATCAAATACGATAGAATAAACTATTAAAACAGTAGTACAAACGAAATCTGCAAGTACGCGGGAATAAACCTCTTAAAACAGTACTACCGAAAATGAACTAGACTGGCAAATTAAATTTGACACAAATTAAATTCAGATACTTAGCGCTGTAACGATGTGGCACTGGTGACAGCTGGCACTGGACTGACTGATAACGAGCTTAGTAACGGTCTCTGACTTGTTTTGAAATACACCGGTCAAAGACGAAGACTAAACACAACGGTATTTATCAAATACGATAGAATAAACTATTAAAACAGTAGTACAAACGAAATCTGCAAGTACGCGGGAATAAACCTCTTAAAACAGTACTACCGAAAATGAACTAGACTGGCAAATTAAATTTGACACAAATTAAATTCAGATACTTAGCGCTGTAACGATGTGGCACTGGTGACAGCTGGCACTGTTAGTTTGGGAGCTACAACCCTTCAAAGTTTAGGGGGCGGGGGCTACAACAGTGTAGTTGACTGGCTGGTGGTCATGACCGTGGCCGTGCCCCAGGGGATAGCTACTCGGCCAGTTAGCTACCTTATCGCTGCCTCCGCCCGCGAAACTTTGAAGGGTTGTAGGTCCCAAACTAACAGTGATAGGAATGTAGTTTAAACTGATTTGGACGCAGCTGGTTTCAACGAATCCAATGAACGATAGAAAAAACTATTGTTCCATTTAAAAAATTATATTTTTGTGTTGTAACTCTTCGGAAAGTGATACAATAAACTATGTTCATAGCTCCGCAGAAAGTGTAACATTTCTTGTGTTGGCCTACCGCATTAAAATTTCCCGTCACCTATTATTTTATCAGTTACGGAGGCAAACACACTTAGTGAAACACCGTGTATATATTATTTAGTAATTATATGTGGTTACTGTAGTCTTCAGCCGGAAGACTATTTTAATGCAGCTGTCCATGTTACACTATCCTGTGCAGTTCTCTTTGTCTTTCAATAATTACTAAAATCTACATCCCTTAGAGCTTCCTTGCAGTATTTATTTCTTGAGTACACTCTACATTTTTGAATGCTATTTAGGAATGTGGGTTTCTCCATATAAGCTTGTGAAATCATATGAAGACACCATGGAAAAGACTGGGAATGTCAAAAAAAGTATATATATATATATATATATATATATATATATATATATATATATATATATATATATATTAATTAGTGACGTGTTCGTAAGCTCTGTGAGAAGCTCCATATGTGCCGTAAATAAATTTAGGAAAGCAACAAAAAATACAAAAATAAGAAAGGAGAAGGAAAAAAAAAAAGAAAAAAACCTACCCTCTCCTCTATTTCCCTACCCGTTCGTTGGAAACCGGGGAACCAGGTAGTGAGGTTGCAGGTTCCACTCGTGGCTCCGGTCGCCTGTATTTGGATTCGTCTCCTCGCCGCGTATCACACGCTGAAAATCTGATAGAGCACCGCTTGCTCCGTTAAATTGGATCCGTTCACATGAATGGACGGGGGGGATCTCTGGGAAAAGTGGGGACACGTAGCGGCCGGAATTGTACCACGGGGTGGGGCTAGGGTGAGGGGGACGAGAGGCGGGGGGGCGAGAGGAAGGTGAACGAATGCTCCTTTCCTTTCAGTAGCCAACATTCCTCCTCCTGCCGATACAGCATTTAAGAGCCCGTGCGGCAGTTATACGGCGAAGGCGGGATGGAGATCAGGCGGAAACGGAAGTCCATTCTTACACAAATCAAGGCACTCGAGCGCGTTACCGCCGGTAACTGCCACACGTTCTAAATGGAACCGATTCAAAATCCGGATCAGCTCGCTACTAAATGCGTTTCTTCTGCAAAGCTCGACGTGCCGTAGTAGTCGATACCGGGGAATTCCCCCAATAATTTGTCTTCCAGCGTGAGTCGGGAAACGAGTGAACGAACTTCGCTGATCCGATAAACGCGCTTAGAGCCTAGGGTGAAAAGAAATATGGGTGATAATCTGTACTACTATATAACGGTAAGTAGTCCTTTAAGGTATTTCCCAAAAATTCCTGAAAGTTCGGGACTCATTTACTGCACATTTTTATGCGATACTCTAATAACGTTCGGACAGATACAGGTCATACATTTTTCTACTATGTATGTAATGCACAAAGAGAAAATTTCTTGACAGATTTATTTACGAAACATCCATATGCACAAAATGATCATTTTTTTACATATTTATTTGTTATCTATACCACCGTGCAAGGACAAAACGTTGTTTAATCTGCATACCAAAATACACGAAATTTTCTCGAATAATTTACTGCAACTTCTTACACAACGTTTTAATGAACATTTGGATGGGCATAGGCTATGTATATATGCGGATGTTGGTTAGTTTGCGATTAAGTATCTTCGACAGTGTTTGATACGTTACCGTGCTGTATGTATGATTTTATGGAGGAATTTTTTATACCACAAAAGCTACATTATGGTGCATGGCAGAGGGTGTGTTGGTATACACTTACAAGGAGAGTTTTGAACATGTGAATAACCTAATTCGATCAAATTTTGCTTGGAAATACGTGTTTCGGCTTTTCGCTAGACACTCAGTAGTTTTCGAAAAAATAAGGGTCAAAGTTGACGGTATAAAATGGCGTTTTCAATGCTATAGATCAAAAGATGAGCATTTCTACAAATGTATACGGGGCGAAAAGTTAATCACGTTCGAGTATCGACGGTTTGTGTTTTCATGCTGTAGGTTGGTTACTTATAAACATGACCGACTTTCCGAGTACATCACTGGTCGAGCGGTCCAGTACCTGGTCTGCCAAACCGTGGGTTCGAACCTGCATCATGGGAATTTTATGTCAGATTATTTCGAGGCATTTGATAATATTCACATATTTGTAATGCACTTACTTCCGTTATTTTGAAGTAGAGCATCGGAAAGCGTATATCTGTTTACAGTTATTTTATTGCGATACTCAGTGCAAATAAATAAGTAAAATAAAAAATCTCTAAAGTATACTATTATGTAAATCCAAATAATATCTGATAGACATGTCTTCAGAAATATAAATAAGGCTATGTTCTACACGAAGGATGTGGCAACAAGTCGTTCGTGTGCTGTGAGAAATATTTGTGTTTTGGTTGATTTTAGGATAGGTTTCACCCTACCGGCTGTAAGAACGCTGAGGAATAGACAGCCACTAACTGAAATTACGTAATAATATACTTAGATGGTTTTTTTCCTTTATTTTTTCTTTTATTGACATTGCACTGTGTATCACAATAAAACAGCTGTAAACAGCTAATACACTTCATAGAATATTAATCACACTTCCAGATCGTCTATATCAAAATAATGAAAGAAAACGTATTACAATATCAGAATTTTATCATATATACCGAAAATAATCTAATAAAAATATGCCATGATCGAGGTTCGAACCTGGATACACGGTTTGAAAGTTCAAGCTCTGGACCACTCGACCGTCGACGACGTTCGGAAAGTCGCTCATGTTTACTACTAGTACCCAAACAACAGCGTGAAAAGAGAAAAAAATGTTCATTACTCGAACGTCATCAACTTTTTACCCCATATATACTAGAAAAAATGCTCATCTGTAGATCACATTTTGAAGTATAGCATTGAAAACGCTATTTCCAAACATCAAATTTCACCCTCATTTGTTTTGAAAAACCGACTATCTAGTAAAATCTTTAACGACGTTTCTCGCATTCAATATAGAACGTCCATGGAAAATTCGATCGAAATCGGTAACCCACAGTTCAGACCCCCACCTTGTTACACCAATCACGGTGAGAAATGTCAGACATGGGTGGAAGAAGAGATGGACAATAAAGGGGAGAAGGACATAGTCACAGAGAGGGAAGGAGGAGTTGGACAGAGGGAGTGGAAGGAGATGGACAATGAAAGCGGCCAGAGGAGACGGACAGTGAGACGGGGAAGAGGCGACGGGAGAGAGAAGGGAGAGGAGCAGGTGGACAGAGAGAGAGAGAGAGAGAGAGAGAAAGGGGGGGAAGAAAAGATAGGCTAATGCACTATTGGAATAAACATGTACTGTGGGAAATGGCACAGTAAGTTAATGCACCGTCGTATCAGAAGAGGTGCGGAAGCGAAATACAGTGACAAGCGGAGAGAGATAGAGGGAGCAGTAGGACGAGGAGGAGGAGAATAAGGAGGAGGTGTGGCTGTGAAGACAGAAGAATGAATCAATTTGGGAAAGCTTGGTTTTCGGCAAGGCGGACACAAAGGTTGACGTGAGGAATTTGTATTAAGAGTGCATGTGTACCGATATTACAATAAAGACAGTAAAGTTGTATAAAACGAAAGGTAGAAAGTAATAGTAAAGTGACAGCGAATGGTTAGTAATAATACGCTCACATGAATGCAATGAAGAGAGGTAAAGGACGTAACTACGAGTGTTGGAGCTTAACCCTTTCCTGTCCAAGCTATCAATTATTATTCGAGCACGTAACCTCATATTTGGTTATTTTACTACCAAAGTGAATATAAGCATATTAGCTTCTTCACATATTCTTGTTTTCCTTATTTGATGAAAAAATATATAATTACAAAATTTAAAAAAATGGCTCTTCAATTCCAAGAGGATGTAATGCAATGGGGAGACATTATGAAAAGCTTATCTCTGTTAACAAAAGGACTTAGCAGCGACAAACAGATAGTAACATTCTTTATATCGAAATGCTGTTTTAGATATTCATCTGAAGGGAGTGGGGGGGAGGGAAGCAAACTGAAGCTTTTCCTAAGTACTAATCGATAGAGTAATAAGTTACTGAGCATGATACTTCACACGAAATTTAAAGTACTAATTTCTAATATTGATTATACAAGGTGGACAATGAAATTTACATAATTCGAAAGGTATTTTGTCATAAATTTGCACAAAGTAAAAATCATTTCTATACAGATCTGTTGAGTGTGGTAAAAAGAAGTACATGCACTCACATATATAACTTCCTTTGCCTTCTCTATCATACAATGATATTTCAAATAACAAAATAATCGAGAATTGAAGTGCTATAAACTTTTGGGGTGTTGTTGGTTTTGAGGGGACTAAACAGCTAGGTCATCAGTCCCCTGGTGTGAATCGATTAGGTGCTATTGTATAAGTGACACATGAAAGTAAAATTGTTTTGTTTAATCGTTTTTGGGAATGTTTATGTACGTAGTTCATTTATAGCAGCGTTTTTCAACCTTTCTGAAGGCGCGACCTCCTTTCCGAGTAAAAATGCCCGGCGACTCCCTCCCCCCACCCCACCCAAAGGTCCGCAATAAAACTATGTAATTGACTGCAAAGGTATTTACTTTTCCTTCTTAGTTATATCTAAGATCTGAGCAGTCGCTTACATCTGGTGAAAGTTGCAGTAGCGAAAACAAAAATAAAAATAAATAATTACATAAAAATAAATAAAATAATGATGTAATGAAAATTAAACCACAATGTTCATTTGAGGTGACGTGTTGTAACGTGCGAGTACAAAACCTTTATAGCTGATGCAATACTTTCTTAGAAAGGATAATGAAAACCCGTAACTAGCAGTAAAATACTATGATCCAGTAATAACATGGTATTGATATTAGTTAATTATAATCTCGTTACCGGAACCAAACTACTATGAACCGGTAGTAAAACGTATTATGTATTGACTAAAAATAATATTATGTTAGTCTTATTTTTGACATATTAATACATGAACATGTGACAAAGTCATACAAGAATATCGCGAACATTGTAAATAACTGTAGCAGTACGCAGAAACACTGTTAATTCGTTTAATTAACAATTCATCATGAGGAGAAAAAATAGCTTCGTTGTTACGCATTTCGGTCGGCCCAACATGAAAAATCAAACGCAGAATAGGTACATATTGAATCAGTCACTCTTTCGATGACGGCGGCGGAGCGGCCGAGTGCATTGAGGCCGTTCCAGGTCGGGGGTTCGAATCCCTCCTCGTGCATGGATGTTTGTGTCGTCTCTATTGTCAGGTGGTTCATAAGTAGCTTGTAAGTTTAGGGACTGATGACCCGGCAGTTAAGTCCTTTAAGCTCTACAAACGTTTGAATATTTCCTCTTTCGATGTCTCATTGGCAATTTTCCATCTACGGATGCCTTGTTCATTAAGCGACTTTATCAAACCCTGTCACTTCCGTGTGTCCCTTCTGCCACAGTAGCTGAACGTCACGAAACGTAGATTTGTTATTAAACGCCCCGAAACTGCATCATCTTGCGACAGCGACCGCCCGGGTATGACTTTGCGACCCACAGGTTAAAGAACACTCATCTACGCTATAGAGCGGAAAAACGCGAAATCATCAAAATTAGACGCGAAGGTGGTATACGACATCTTCCAGACTTTCGTAAAAAGGTAATAAATAACGGAGGCGATTGAACTGAAAGTGTGTAACGATAAGCATCTCTGTCAACAATTTCATCTCCGAGAAAAGTAGTACTTGGTACTTTTTGTCCTTAATTTCCGGACATGAGTTGGTTATCACAATCGTACCTGCCAGCTTTTAAAAATGGATATCACTAAAAATCACGGGCGACTAAAAGTCTTGACGTATGCCAACATAGCACTGATTCACGAAAAGAAAAATAATACTTTTGGGTAACAAAATACTACAGTTCATACTTTAAACTAGATTCTTGAGTGAATTCATATCCACTTACATCATACGCCAACGTTTCTAGATGAATGAAGCAATCGAGAAGAAATCCGTGCTCAGCAGCAGGCGTGGTGAATACTGATTTGGAGCACACATTACAAGACTTCCTTGATAAATTAAGCAGACGTGCGATAGTTCAAAAAGGCCTTACACAATAAAACTATTTTACCTTAACACAGTTAAGATATAACACACACTGAAAATCACGTGCTAGTTCGACTTTGAAGCTTTAGTTGTGACCTTCTTATCTTCCTGCAAGATGACTTGAGAAAATGCTTTGTCTTAACATGTTCTAGAAGTATTGTTCTTCGTGAAATTCATTGGACATGGATGATTCGATGTCTGCTCTACTTTTCTTCAAAAGGTTGAGAACAAGTTCATATTTTGCATTGCTATAAGCTGTGGTGAGATTAGAGAGCCCTACTTCAGTATAACCGAATTTCTAGAACAGTCCTTCGGTTCTGCGAATTCTTCGTATTGGTATCCAACTGGAATCATCTGCAGCACCTTGATCTGCAACCAAACTGTCATCTAAGTGAAGAGATGTGAACTGTCTCTGAAGCTCATTCACCATCTCATCTGTAGTTTCATTCTCTTCCTTGCATAACGAGTTAGGGAACGTTTCCAAGGAAAAATCCTTGAGGGCAAACTTGTTGATGTAGTATCAGGCAGTACGTACAAAGTACATTCTCATTGGTGAAAGGAAAAGGAATTTTTTGTACCATGTAGATCAATCACTGTGTTCTACGTCTGAATGGCAACAACTAACTCATGATCATAGCTTACAGTTTGCGGTTCAGAGTCTGTCAAGACAAGATTCACAGGGAAGAACAATCATCCCGACTTTAAATTCAACTCCAAAAACGACACAAACATCACACTCTCAAAGGCATCAGTCGTATCATAAAACTTGTTATCCACTATTGTAGACCTGCCTTTGACCCACGCAAACAATGGAATGTCCCGACGTGGAGGAATTGTCAAATTTTATCGTTTCAAATTGTTACTCTCGAAGTCGTAACAGAAGACAGTCCGTCCGTAAAACCGTAACATGCTGCCATTTCCGTAAACTTTACGGATGTGCCGTAAAAGTAAGCAGATATGCACAGTATTAGCCTCTTGTACAACACCTAGAAACCGGGGGTATAGATTCTGAATTACCCTGAACATACAACTATTTACCTCTGACCTGGCATCTTGCAGGCTCCACCTCCATCTACAGAATACTTACTGTAGTTATAGACTTACCAACATTCCCATTTTTCTTTTCACAAAATGGGGTATCCTCAGAGCCGAATGCAAATGTGAATATAAACAGGAAGTTCAGTATCTCGTAGGAAAATCGCTTTTAAGTTTGACATTTAACTGCAAAGCTTATGTATATTGAAAACCCTGGTACAGTTCTCTGCACTGTTTCTAGATGTAGGGCTTGGGAAATAGTCGTAGAACGAGAAGACAATCTAAATACAACTCACCAGGTAGGACTTGCATGGTGCAGAGGCATCCAACACTAGGTACTCACCTGGAACAGAAGAAAACGAAAATTATGTTCAGAACACAGGTATCGTTATAACAGTCATTTAACAAACTTCTTCCAAAAATATCAGCTAAAACGAAACCGTCATCAGATCACATCACCACACAGCTTCTAAGCAGATTTCGTCTGTAAACTGTGTAACACAAGCAGGACACAAATACAATAATTTGACAACTACTGTAGTCAGAGCAAAGCAAAGGAAACGCAGTGCACTGTACGTAATTTTTACGTGCGTCATATCAACTGTTTTTTTTGGGGGGGGGGGGTGTCACAGATTAATGTTATGTTTCACTGTCTTTAGTGTGTGAATTAGTGCTTGTGCCAGTTCTGAAGTGCAGGATGTAATTAGATTCTTACGTAAATATAAGGAAATGCATCGCGTTCCCATATGGCAGGACTTTTAGTCTTTTCCATTATGCGATCCTCTTCCGACTAAAATATTCCGGGGACCCCCTTCCAGTTAAGAATATTCTTGCAACCCTCCCTGAACCCCGCTCAGCACGTACTCTAACAAATATATGTTCGGTACCTCAAAGGCAACAAATGTAATGTTTTTCCTGTTAATACAGCTTTCTTGTAAATTGTTGGACGCTGTTTTTAATGTGTGTTTTTCGGAATGGAAGACATTTATTTTTATATGGTTTCCGATAGAAACGTACCGGGTGATCAAAAAGTCAGTATAAATTTGAAAACTTAATAAATCACGGAATAATGTAGATAGAGAGGTAAGAATTGACATACATGCTAGGAATGACATGGGGCTTTATTAGAACAAAAGAAAAAAAACAAACAAGAAGTACAAAAAAATTCCGACGGATCTGATCAGAAAAGCAATAATTAGCATAACAAATTAAGACAAAGCAAAGATGATGTTCTTTACAGGAAATGCTCAATATGTTCACCATCATTCCTCAACAATATCTGTAGTCTAGGAATAATGTTGTGAACAGCAGTTATGGTGAGGCATTGGTGTCGGATTTTGTCTTTCAGCATCCCTAGAGATGTCGGTCGATCTCGATACACTTGCAACTTCAGGTAACCCCAAAGTCAATTATTGCACTGTCTGAGGTCTGGGAACCTGGGAGGCCAAGCATGACGAAACTGGCGGCTGAGCATACAATCATCACCAAACGACGCGCGCAAGAGAACGTTCACGCGTCTAGAAATACTGATTTTTTTTTCCCTAGTAAAAACCCATATCATTCAAAGCATGTGTGTCATTTTTTACCTGTCTATCTACATTATTCCGTGCTTTATTAAGTTTTCAAATTTATACAGACTTTCTTATCACCCGGTATATTTTACATACCGATAGTTTCGAACTTGTGGCAAGATTCAGAACCGAATTGTGCTGGTTCAGAAAGCTCATCTACATGGGATACTCTGGAAATCACATTTAAGTGCCTGGCAGAGGGTTCATCGAACCACTTTTGTACTATTTGTCTCCCATTCCATTCTCGAATAGCGCTCCTGGAGAAAGAACACCTCAGTCTCTCCATTAGAGCTCTGGTTTCCTGTATTTTATTCTGACGATCAACTCTACCTATGTAAGTGGGAGTCAACAATATATTTTAGCATTCGGAGGAGAATGTTCGCGGCTGGTGGTTCGTAACTAGACCACGCCGCGGCGATAAGCGCCGTTGTTGTAATGATTCCCATCCCAGCTCTTGTATCATTTTCGTAACGTTGTCTCCTCTCAAAGTGTAGTGATAATTTTTAAACAAGTGTATATATTTTTTAATATTTTAGAATTAATTATGGCAAGTTTGTAAATTTACCTAAAGAATGGTTCCTAAAAACAGTTTTCAGACCTTGCGCATATTCCATCGAAAATACACTCTAATACAAGAAAAATCTATCTTCTATTCAATCAGAATTAATGTTAATTATATTTTTAAAGTAAATTTCACTTTTATAAGGCTTATATTTTTGTATAATGGAACTCTTTGTAGTCAGAGGCGCAATGGGCTGGTTGTTCAATGGAGCAAGTATTTCCCTGTGTGATGCCTAACCCCCGCCCCTCCCGCCACGAGCAAGTCTTGATGTTGTTTACAGTGGAAATGTAATTGTTGTAGTAATGAAGTCCATAAATAACAATGCATGCTCGCTTCTTTATTTCACCTGAGAAATTTGGTTGTTACTTGTCAATGTCAACAAAAATGTTCAAGTATGTTCCTAATTTTTCACTTTTAATAGCAGCGGAAAGAGAAAGAGAAAATGGACAGGAAGAAGAGGGAGATGGATGACAAAAGGAAGGGAAGAAACAGATCGACAGAGGATTGACAAAGGGAGGAGGAGGAAGAGCAGGAGTTGGGTGGAGAGGAGAAGATGGAGAGAGAGAGAGAGAGAGAGAGAGAGAGAGAAGCTATTAGAACAACTGCTTTACTCAAGGTCAATTACACGTCGAATGCTCCAGAGTCGCGAAACTAGATTCATGTTCATAATCACGCATAAAAAAGACGATAATTTATTTCACATTATCATGTTTAAAAAAATATTTTTTTTAAGGGAAAATACTTTCCTGTAACTTACTTTGCATCCCACATGACAACAGAAATTAAAGCAGCTTTCCTTCTGATTTTGCTGATAAGTTTCCTAGATGAGTGTTTGTTCGCAGGAAATCGTTCATTTGGTTTTTCATTGATTTCATATCAGACTAATACATAGCGAAACTGCTAAAAGGTTGTTACAAGGAGATACTCATCTTGACGATATTCGTTCCTACTGTTCCTTGAAAAAAAAAAAAAATTAAAGGCCAGATGTTCCGCTAGCACTCATATATTTAGTCCTGCACACACACTTTAAGTAATTCCGGTACAATTTATATTCGTAGACATTACAAACGAAGCCGATTACCAGAATTATACAGCACTAAGACATGAAATATAACGTTCTCTCACATGGAGAATGGAAAAGCCGAATGACTACGTCAGATGTGAAACAGAGGTACGCCATTTAATTTTCTCGCAAATGCTTCCGTGTAAGAGAGAATCGCGATTTGAAGAAGACCCCTTATCTTCCCGGGGCTTAAGTTCTACCACAAAAAGAAAGGGCCCAGGATAGCAACCGCGGAAAAGTCATAAAAGAGAAAAATAGGGCTAGGCTATAAAAATTGTTGAAGAGAAGATAAAAGAAGACAATACCGCAGAACAGACGGTCATGAAACTGTAATGAGAAACAAAACCGAATCTGAGACTGCGAGGGCAGTAAAGCTTCGTATAGCCAGTTCCATATCGTAGTGGTTACCACGTTGCTGCAAAAGCAATCTTTCTGACACAATACTAAACGTATTGGTTGGACAGAACCCACAGCGTACACGAACATTTATACCAGTAGCCATGGTGGCCACCAGTTAAAGTTCAGGAACGGTACTCTATATCTCTTCAGAAGGTCAAAAGGTCTAAATTTAAATGAGAGAAGAGTAGTATTACGATTATGTACAGTGACCTGTAGACGTGAGAGTTAGGTGTGCGTATTAATTGTAATTACATCGGCGCTGATGAAATATTTTTGAACAAATTAGTTACGAGCGAGGTGGTTATCAGCAGATGGCTTGTGTAGCGTTCGGAATAAATGAATTAAAACTTTTACGTACTGGCACAGACGGGATAGTCGGTGACTCGACACAAGAGCAAGCTGGACATGTGTGGGGAAATCTGCCCAATTCAACTTTTGCCTTAAACGAGGATAGAATCAGACAGAAAGCGAATTCCTACAGCGGTTCAGCGATTTTAACCAAATCCACTTCTTACGCTCGAAAATGGAACATTTCCCTTTAGTGGCATTTAAGGGTATGAATTTAATGAATTTCGTGTGTGTTAAGCCACTGCGACAAAAGTGAGTAAATCTGTATTTCGTAGCATGGGACTGTGCAACAGAGTGAAAAGGTGTCAGATAGATTACTACCTTCGTTAAACACTTGGTTTGCTGCCTAGTGACTTATCGGGAGCTTATGAATAGCTTGACCTATTGTGCGTCTACATCCCATTTGACCACGTAATGTTCTTCATAAAAAAAGAAAAAAAAATCGAAATTCAACTACTGATGATGGTCACATGTACACTCTATTATCCGAGTCTAACGTCCGTAAATAAAATTAACTTGGAAATACTGTTTCTGCAGACAAAGTTGATCCCTTCTTGCTAGCGGTACATCGCTGTGTTGTTACACCTTCCTAGGGATGTTGGGAAAAAGAAATTGGTCATTGAACACATTATAGGTAAAAATTGATATTTATATAAATTGTTTCTCTTCAAAAGGGTAACATTTCAGAATTACAAAGAGTGTTATATTTTATTCATATTAATCTGTTAATAGTCTCACTAAGGTCATTGTTGGAAAATGGGACAGTATTGAGGCAAAAGGCTCAGAATTTGCACATCCGTTTCCTAACGTTACAAAGCATCTTCATCTTGTGAAGTAATCCCATAAATTTAAAGGCGTACGATAATTTAAACTGTTAATACCTTTGGTTCACTGCTTCTTCAAGTAGTGCTACCTTTGCAGTATTTTATATCTTTACGTGAATCTGGACTATTTCTGTTTAACAGATGTATTTATATAATTCACTTTTCGTTGCTTTGAGGGTAGGAAATTGTAACATTCAGTCCAATATCTATCCACAGAACACAAAATTCGTGGACAGTCTACAGTCCTTTAGCGTATAACGATGCCCCTAACATTTTTAGTTTTATTGTAACTAACAACGATGTACCAACATATACTCTCACAATATGCAAGTTAGAGGAAATCCATCTGTTTTGGTCTCTTTAATAATTCACGAAAACGTGGATAGATCGTACCGTAGTAATTTAATAACCTCCCCCTCATAAGATTTTGCATGCGAAAGTAGATCAAATGTGCTACATTGAACAGTCGCAGAAATTAATGCTATCAAGTACATTGAGAAACTATGTCTCCGTTATAGACATATGCCCATACATCTATTAAATAGAACTGGCATTTTATACCTATATAACACATAGTCAGTGAAGGCGACTCCTGGAAACCATGAACCTTACACAGCTGTCACATAAAACTGTCGAAGTCACTCACTCGAGCGCGTTAGTTCTATATACAGTCGACAAGAGAAATCCTTACTTTGCAAGCAAATTTTAGCTATTACAGTAGCAATCGCTGATTAATTATCTGCAGCGTAGACTGAGCTATTACACTTTCAATGCAGCGTTTGATTATTGAAACGATCAGAGTGTGAGGTAGAAGCTAATTGTGTCTGCATCTGACAGCATTCACAATCGCAATTCAAATCGTATTGCGCCGGGACCGGCAGCCATCGTGTTCCGTCATTAGCTGTCAGATGACAATCGAGGCCGATCAAATGGCTGTTCCTTTGTGTTCGGTTATGCACTTTCCTCGAAATGCTATTCAGAGACAGTAGTTGTTTTATTAACTATTCGTCCAACCGACGGTACGCAAGTGTCAATGCGCGCTTATACAACAGTAAAGGACATTCACTGATGATAACGAAGGTAAAAAGCTTCGCAGTTGGTTTTATTTCAGTTACAAACATTGACTAGGAAGTGGCATTTAGTTGTGGCTAGTGCGTGCCGCAATAATTTTGTATTTAACACTATAACGGCGGAGTTTCTGACATTCCTAAAACGGCGGAAAGGGGTCATTTTGACACCCAAATAAAATATTTTCATATTAAACTTAAATAAGTGTTTTTTTTTGTTAATCCACACCTTTTCTCTAGCAGGGACAATAATTATTAAAAACCATAATTAATAATAATCAATAATTATTCATTTCAACAGGGAAATATCTTACACATTTATTGCTGCTACTGCTGACAAGTTTTCTATTTGTATAAACTTGTAGACACATTTAGTATACTTGGTCCATATTACTCTTTTACGTGGTCTACAGACACCTTTGTATCACATTTCTCTCAAGTTACTGGAATCTGCTAGACGCACTTAGCACATATGATTTCTGCTTTACGCGCACATTTTCCGCACACAGCTTTGTGGCACTTTACACAGTTTTCGCTGGTCTTGTTGCTTTTGCAGAGGCTGATTTGGCACTTCCTCCACTTTCCAGTTGATTTCAGTCCTATCCTCTTCCTTTGCCTAGTGTTCGTGCTCTTTCATTCCCTTGAGTACGTTAGCAAGATGAAGTATGAACTTCTTCCTTTCCATTTTCTCGTTTGTAACTATGTTGTAAATGACCCATGCATTTATTGCCGCCATGTCCAAGATGTTGTAAAAGACATGCATTGGCCATCTCCTATATGCAACCTTTGTAGTATATTTTCCGTGTCATTTGAGCTACCACGTCCACTCCATACTTTGTTGCATTGTAGTATGCTACTAATTCAGGTTTCTTCTTTCCTTCCTTGCTTATTGCTACTTCAGAATGTAGTGTACGCAGAAGAATGACGTTTTTATTCTACTTTCCTTGGTATACAGTCATGGTGCATTTTGGGTTGCCGCTATGGTGCAGGATGCTGGTGGAGTGTATTTCAGCATTGCACTTCCTTACTGCATCAGGGATGTCACGACGGGTCTTGTTCATTGTAACAACTAATGAAGTTTATTGTCTTTGAGTTTCATAGCAAGTTGAAGAGATGTAAAGAAGCTGTCCCATCCCTAAAACCATCTTTGTAGACGCTGCCAACTGTGCCTACTGTGATGAAAGATGTGATAACTGATTTAGATCAGCACGTGAATCCTCTTCCACTAATCGCTCCTCATTCACTGTGTCTTCATCTTCACTTCTCAGGTACATAATCATCATCTTCGTCAGCGAAGTCCGTTTCCGAATTCTCTAAGAGCTGTAACACTTCTTCATCAGAAAGTCCATGCTAACGATACGTGTTCGTAGAATGACACGACATAAACTGTGGCAGACTGGAACGAACACATGCCAAGTTGCAACAATGACAGGCAACTACTCTATAATACTGCTGACTGTTGCCACTACATTGTTGGATTACTTGCATATATTCAGAAGGAAATTACATTGGGGTCAAATTGACCCCAACCGCCGTTCTAGGTATATCGATAGAAGTGTCAAAGAAAATATAAATACTTTTTAGATTGTTATACATCATCGTAAAGAGGAGAAAAAATTAGGAAAAGTCATATGATTCTATTAGGAAAGTAAATAGACTGAAATGACAATGAAAGAAAAAAGTATGGCAGGGGTCATTTTGACCCCTTCCGCCGTTCTAGTGTTAATACACTGCTAAGTCCGGTTAAGCTACAACATTTATGAAGCACTATAGACTTTACAATTCAATGAGTATTAATGAACAAAGAGAAAAGTAAAATATAATGTAAATTTTGTTTCAATTAAGACATTTTACTAAATCAATTCCGAATATAACTCACTGCGTATATGTTTCTAATAGTATGATGTGCACCATAAGTAACGCTACACTCGATTTTCCCATCTTCTTTTGTAGTGTTAAGCACGAATTTCCTTCAGGACTCTCATTATTATAATAACCACATTATTTCTCTCTTATTGTATAGACATTTGAGGTAAAAACAAATTTAAAAAAACAACTCTTTTTTCCTTTTATTTTAATTCTCTGAAATAAATTTTCATCCATCAATTATTTCCCTTTTCCGTATTTGGAAATTGTTATTAATCTTTTTTCCCGTTCTATTTAGTATATAGCTTCTTATTTATGTAAATTCCGATCAGTTTGGAAAATCAGTCAATCTATCTAGCGTGGTAGTGTAAAATTTATTTTCTAAATTCTTTGTTTTAACTTTCTACAATAGTTCATCGTACTTTCCGAATACCTTTTCATATTGTAAATAATACCTGTTGAAATAATTGGAAAAATCACATATACACAAAAACTCCGACTAATGTACTGTATTCTATTTGTACGTATCTCTTCATGTGGTAAACAGTATGTTATACACCTTTATGGAGATTTTATGTACTAGATGTACTAGTACATACTTTAGTAAATTATTTTCTTTACACCAGTGAAAAATTGAATTTTTAATAAATCACATTAACTGTCTCAAATCTTCACTTGTATTGGGTGTTTGAAATACAATTTATTCTTGCGTCATCTTACCTTTTCAAAGAGCTACAGGTAACTTCACACCAGCGACTTCTTTTTCCTTTTTCTTTTTTTCTTTAATATTGCTGAACGCTTCCTACATTACAAGTATACTCACTTTATTAAACTCTTATTCTGATGCTACATCTCCTCAATACCATTGAAATTGTTTGTAAATCTGCAATCGCTGTGGCTTAATATATACATTTTACCAATTTCGTTTTTCCTGAAATAAATATCCACATATTATTAACTCATAACATACAACAGTTTACTTTCAGCGGTATTTTTATTCACTACAAGGAATATTAAACCGAAAAGAGTCGTGAGGCTACGTAATATGTTACAGGAAAGCAATCTAATATGTTACATTTGCCATCATACTTAAACTTATTCATGAAGCACACTAAAATCGTCGAAACTCTTTTAACACAAATAAGTGAAAAATTTGCAATATTTCTTTCCAGCGTCGTATTTCTGGAGTAAATACATATTGCCGCAAGTCTTCCGACAGCACGCGAGATGCAGCGGTTACCATCGCAGATCACTGTGCTTGCGGTCCCCAGTTCAAATCCCACCATGTGCAGAGGATAATTTATTTGTTTGTATTTACTATTTCTAGAATTTCTACACT
Organism: Locusta migratoria; assembly: GCA_026315105.1. Lineage (NCBI taxonomy): Eukaryota > Metazoa > Arthropoda > Insecta > Orthoptera > Acrididae > Locusta > Locusta migratoria. The sequence goes on from CM048746.1 coordinate 323,430,883, forward strand.
GGCAGAAGTGAAGTTGTGAGGCGGCATCGTGAGTCGTGTCGGGATAGCACAGTCGGTAGTGCGCTTGCCCGCGAAAGGCAAAGGTCCCAGGTTCGAGTCCCGGTTCCGGCACACAATTTTAATCTGCCAGGAAGTTTCATATCAGCGCACACTCCGCTGCAGAGTGAAGTTTCATTCTGGAAACATCCCTTAGGCTGTGGCTAAGCCATGTCTCCACCATATCCTTTCTTCCAGGAGTGCTAGTCTTGCGTGTTTGCAGGAGAGCTTCTGTGAAGTTTGGAAAGTAGGAGACGAGGTACTGGCAGAAGTGAAGTTGTGAGGCGGCATCGTGAGTCGTGTCGGGATAGCACTGTCGGTAGTGCGCTTGCCCGCGAAAGGCAAAGGTCCCAGGTTCGAGTCCCGGTTCCGGCACACAATTTTAATCTGCCAGGAAGTTTCATATCAGCGCACACTCCGCTGCAGAGTGAAGTTTCATTCTGGAAACATCCCTTGGGCTGTGGCTAAGCCATGTCTCCACCATATCCTTTCTTCCAGGAGTGCTAGTCTTGCGTGTTTGCAGGAGAGCTTCTGTGAAGTTTGGAAAGTAGGAGACGAGGTACTGGCAGAAGTGAAGTTCTGAGGCGGCATCGTGAGTCGTGTCGGGATAGCACAGTCGGTAGTGCGCTTGCCCGCGAAAGGCAAAGGTCCCAGGTTCGAGTCCCGGTTCCGGCACACAATTTTAATCTGCCAGTAAGTTTCATATCAGCGCACACTCCGCTGCAGAGTGAAGTTTCATTCTACTTACATGTACTCCATCTTTAGCAACAAATACTGTAGTGATTCACTCAGTGTTCGAGCAGCCCATAATTATATCTGATATAGCAAATGTCACTTATAGGCAAACGTAAATAAAAAAAAGTAATAAATAAATAAATAAAAATAAAATAAAATAAAATAAAATAAAATTACAGAAGTTGGCTGCGGATAATGCGCAAATCAGTTAATCCACTCGCGGATAATCGAGAGTTTACAGTATGAAAAACAGTCCTATGTTTCTGCTATTGCAGAATTTCTTAAAATTAAACATAAATACATAAGTCGAACTATTTAAAAGGGGAATACATGAAGTGGCGAAACAAACACCTAAATTCAGTAACATTATTTAGATCAAAGTACGAATTCCAGATGAATAGAATAAAGAGGCAATTGTACACGCCCATAATATGGGCGACTGATGAGAAAGCTTTAATTACAAATAAATCTCTTTAGTTGGTATAGCCTAGAAGAAAACAACCAAGCTCTTCAGAAAAATTGTAACAATATTTAAAATTATATAGTGCAAGAGAAGAAAGGAGGATATTTGAGGAATTGATCGTCTTGCTAATAATGAGTTACTAATAAAATAAGCCATATCTGAATACAGTTTAATATGAATTGTTGGCCACACAAACGTTTCTGTGGCTCAATATTTTTATTTGTTATTCACAGTCTAAGACACTTTCTCACAGTTATGTAAAATTCTGAAATTTAATTCAATATTTTCATAAATACGATTTTTTTTTCATTTCATTTTAACGAGTACATAAAAGTAAATATACATCTGTGTGTTCCTTACAGCTGAACGTATGGATATTTCAAGCTACTGCAACATATTATTTTTCTCCGAAACGTATGAAAAATTAGAAACAGAATGTCGTTGGCTGCTTCGTAATCCGTCAACTAGATCCCATGAAATTGCAAAGCGAGTATGTAGTTTAAAATAATACAAACACACACAAAAGTACGCTAATGTTCAATCGCTTTTCTCACATTAGATGAACAACACATCAAGATGAAATCATCATTTGCATATGAATGTTTGTAGTAAGGAACCCTTCCATTGCGTTCGTTTTTGTAATAACACTAGAATTAAGATTGCGTGCGTCAGTCCCATCGCGATTTCAAGCGGTGTGAGGTACACGCGTGAATCTTGGAATGTGCAGTAGCGCTGCATTTCGTTTATTTCATACGGCAACTTCGATTTGCAACTTGCGGGAATGTTATTGGCGCATTGTAATTCAAAAAACACCAATGTTCTTATGTTTTTATATTATCGATTTCAAAGGAAAAAATAAAGAGTGTCCGTTTTAGAAAAGAACTGGAGTTTTCTGTTGAAAATAATATTTGCTTTCATTTCAGAATATTCCGTAGTATCTACATTCAGAAACCACTGTCTTACGTCTGTACCCGGGTAAGTTGTTTGTCAATATCTATAGTTGTTCCGTATGTAGATGCGCTAAACCATTTAAGTGGTCCACACTGTATATTAAACTAGCTGAACCCCCGCTGCTTCGTATGTCTAGGCTAGTTGGTCTGCACCAGTTGCTTCTTTGTAATCCTGATGAAGAATCCATATCTTAAGTTTCGTAGTTATAGCTTGAAATTTGAGTTAACAGCACCATATTTTTGAAAATCAATTTTTGCATCTCCTACTTCAGCCCCTTATTGGTCGAATTTCCAAAAATACCGAAACACGTGTCTTTTCAATTTGAACCCCGATTCCAAATCCGAAAATTTGTAGTTCTAAGTACAAAATTTCCTAAAAAGCAACATATTTCCGAAAACTACCCCCACTCCAATTTAAATCCCTTGATGGTTGAATTTCCAAAAATACCGAAACATGTATTTTTAAAATCATAACCAACAATACAAATACCAATTTTTGTAGATATAGCTTCAAAATTGTCTTGACAACAAGGTGTTTTCGAAAAGAATTTTTGATCCCCTCTTTTACCCCCTTAGTTTTTGAATTTCCAAAAAATACCGAAACTCGTGTCTTTTTCTTCCTGATCAAGAGTCCATATCCTAAGTTTCTTAGTTATAGCTTGAAATTTGAGTTAACAGCAACATATTTTTGAAAATCAATTTTTTGCGTTACCTATTTTACCCCCTTATTTGTCGAATTTTCAAAAATGCCGAAACACGTGTCTTTTAAATTCGAACCCTGAATTAAAATCCGAAATTTTGTTGTTCTAGCTTCGAAATTGCCTAAACAGCTAAGTATTTTCAAAAAACGCTTCATCGCCTATTTCATCCCGTTATGGAGGGAATATCGAAAAATAGCTTCTTAAATGAAGCTTACAGAGTAAGATCACACTCCACAAATTTCAAGTTTTTACCTTCAGTAGTTTGGGCTGGGCGATGATGAGTCAGTCAGTCAATCAGTCAGTCAGTCAGTCAATCGGGACACTTCCTTTTATATATGGAGATAATAAAAGTAGTTTCTCCATTCTCGAAACGGTACGGATGGTGCATTTTATCCACCACTGAAATATCTCTTCTCTGTATTAAACTTAATCGGGTCGCAATAGTTAAAGTCGTCCTATATTTTCGGTAATTTTAGAGAATTTAGTGAAACAGTTTCATTTTAACGAGTACAAGAATGTTTATATACATCTACTGTGTTCCTAAAAGCTGAACGTATAGATATTTCACGCTATTGCAGGCTTTGATTCTTCTCCAATACGTATGAAAGCGCCTTCGTCACCTACCTGTCACAATCAGAATGGGTTCAGCAAAGGCTTTCATTAGAGATGACAATGCCTGCAGGCTGGAGCGAGCCTGCAATTGTCGTTCTGCGACAATAGGGAGCCGTTTTGCCGCCCATTAGACTCGGATTGTATTACTTGTCCTGGTTACTTCAAGCGAAACTTGCCCACCAAACAAGTGTCACATTGCTGAATTGACCAACAGTAACCCACAGTTGGTCGGAGAACAAAACGCGTCTCAATCTGTGTTCGTCAGTCCGTAAGCCATTTCCTTCGTATTATTCACCTGTCAGTTGCCGCCATTCTGGTATTGTCGCGGTAGGAGATGTTTCACGTAAAAGGGTCAGCCGAGCGATTTATCGTAGGTGCTTGTTATAATAACTAAAGTGTAGCCAGTTTGGCGAAGGAGGGGGAAGTTTTTAACTGTGAATGCAGCTTAAGTAGTGAGATGTCAGATGAAACGGCTGCATTTACATCTCTCTACTAATCAGTATAGATTACTTCTTCCTTGGTACTAGTACTCATTTGAGGTTTCTGTCTGTTTGTCTAGAAAGCGAGAATACGCGTTCGGGTTAAGACCTCTATTGGTTTTGTTCTTTTTTTTTTTTTTAATTCAGATTTTCAGGCAATACCTTATCGCTGAAAAGAGCGGTACGACTCCAGCTATTTTACTTCTCCCACATCATATGAACCGATGCGTTCTATCGACAAGGGATAACAAGTCCATTCCATAATACTAGCTTACCGGAAAGCTTTTGATACTGTATCACGTAATCAGGGAATTCTCGACAGAATTGGAGAGAAAAGGAGTTTCTGGCATATTTTGACTAAGAGAAGGGATAGGTTGGTGGGGCACATTCTGAGGCATCAAGGAATCGTTAATTTAGTATTAGAAGGAAGTGTGGGGTAGTAATCGTAGAGGGAGACCGAGGGACGAATGCAGTAAGAAGTTTCAAAAATATTTAGGTTGCCGAACTTATTCTCTTGCACAGGACAGGGTAGCGTGGAGAGCTGCGTCAAACCTGTCTGTATACTGAAGACCAACAAGAACCTCACAAGAGATTTATAATCAAATTGAATGTTTATGGAAAATTGGTTACGTAATGTTCTGTCAGAAAGACACAGTTTGCACTAACTGACGGAAAGTCGTCGAGTTCAACGCAAGTGACTTATGGCGCTCCCCAGGGAAGTGTTATGGGAAACATGATGTTCATTGTCTTTATAAACGATTTAGGAAACATCCGGAGCAGCTCTCTTAGACTTTCGCGGTCGATTCTATCGTCTATCGGTTAGTAAAGTCACCTCAAAATCAAAAGCATCTGCACAATGATTTGGATTAGATATCTACATGGTGTGAAAATTTACTGTTTTCTCTTAATAATAAGTGTGAAGACATCCATACGAGTACTAAAAGAAATCTGTTAAACTTCATTTGAACGATAAATAAGTCAATCTACATGCTTTGAATTAAACTAAATGCCTCGTCATAACAATTAAGAACAACTTAAATTGAAAGAACAAACATAAAATATTTTAGGAAGGAGAACCAAAGGGCATATTTCATTGCTAGATATCTTCGAAAATGTAACGGTTTTATTAAAAAAAACTGCCTATACTACACTTGTGCGAGCTTCTATCGAGTTTTGCGGCGCATGGTGGGATCCTTATCAGGACATATATGTCGAAATCAAATGTTTAAATCTATCGCACCCAACTGCGTAGTTATTAGTCCGTAGCTTACAACCTACGTGAACTAAGATAACCTAACATAAGGACAACACAAACACCCATACCCCAGGGGGGGGGGGGACTCGAACCGCTGTCGGCGAACGACCGCGCGCACTGCAGCACGGCGCCCCAACACGCACGGCTAATCCGCCGCGGCGACATATCAGTAGTTCAGAAGACTGTCACGGAGTGTATCAGTGGAAATCATTAAAACGTAGCGTTGTTCGTTGCTGCGAGATGTATTTGCGATATTTCTTTCGCCATCTCTGTTTTATATTCGATATTTAATTTGATTATAAAATATAATAAAAAAGACTTTTAAATAATTTGCAAGAAATTTCCTTCAGCGTGATCCTAGAAGAACAGTATGCATTTATTAATGTGAACATAGTTTGGTAGGCCCCACCTACAAAGGGAGACATGATCATCACAATAAAATAAGAGAAATCAGATGTAAAAGGGAACGATTTAGGTTTTCCTTGTTACTTTCTCGTTAACGGGCCACGTCTATTGATCCAGAGAATGTTTTCAACGCTGCAGCATCGTTTGAACATAAGACTCCAACTTTTAGGACAAATCGCAAGTAAAACGTAGAATCAAATGCATCATTGCTTAGTTATAAAGTCAAGTACGTTTGGTATTACCCAATTACAAATCCTTCTACCGCAAATGTAAAAGAACAGTTCCAGTAATTCACACGTTTTTATGCGTTGAATCCAAATATGCAGTAAAATGGAAATGTAGATCTACGGTTAATTCTGGCTTCATGGTGCACGTGTTACCAAGTAGTACAAAAATATTTGTCACCAGGTGGAGTCGAACTCGCGACGTTTGGAATACAAATCCGATCCCTTACTGCAATTTTTTTTGTTCTCTCTTTCTTCGGGTAGACCGACTCTCTGCGGTAGTCTGTTAATATTGTCACGTTGCAATGGAAGTAGGCTTGACTTCGAAGGCAACTAAACACAGCACTTATACTGAAAGCACGTTTATTACGAACTCAACATACACGCAGCACTGACCGCCTCTCAGGCAGAGTGCTCTGCTATTTATACACAGACAGAATTTACCACAAATTAGAAGAACAGTTAACATAAGAAGCAGGTAGAATTTACAAGTGAACATAAGAAAGATGTAGAACCTTCTGGAATTGTAAATTACAAAGAAATAAATTTTTTGCTGGGGGGGGGGGGGGGGGCGGGATTGTACCTGCGACCTTCTGCTCCGCAGTCCGTGACGCTATCCCCTGCGCCACGCCGGCATTTGGTGTTCGTGGCAATATTACTTCTGGGTTGTTCGTTGAGTATTTAGCTCAGTTTCTTTTTTGCTATCGCAGGTGCTGAGCCCCCGCGCCCGGCTATCGATTCCTTCTCATGGGGACAATTGATTAGATGTATAAGGTGATAGATCCGTATAAAAGTTCCTTTGATTTCATATACGCTTGGCCATCTCGTGTTCCTCCATGGTGTACTTTCATGTCTCACCATGCCGTACTTGTACAACACATAATTTGGAAAAACTCGGCGATGACGACTAGCCGTCCTCTCCTTGTTAGATTTTTTCCTTCAATTACAGAGGGTGGCAATCCTCTGACCGAACGCGCTGGGCTATCGTGCCCGTTTAAATAATAATAATGTGAAACTACCATACTATATATAGATAGTTGAAAGGGACACCACTTTCGCATACTCCATTGTTTTCCTATTTTCATTTGATGCCCTAATTGCTGACCTACAGGCATTAACTGCAACAAATTTTGTTGAAAGGCAGTAATGACGCGCTTCTACGAGGTCGCAATTGTACTTCTGCTTTGACAAGCAGTTTATGAAACATGGGCTTCCATGACTCATGGTTTGACCTCTACTCAATTTCGGCTTGTGTCGTAGGCGTGGCGTAGAGGCAGCGTACTGCTTTACACTCAAGTGACTGAGTCTTCGGAAGGCCCTCAAGGGCTCGACTGTAGAACTCGCTTCCGTAAACCTTTGCTACATAGCATATCCGTTGTTTCAGCTAGCAGCCTTAACTACTCTCTGTCCAAACAACATTACTGGATACCATCAGTCCCGAAAACGCTGATACGAAATAATACAATTTAGAGAAATGAAAACCGTAGAAATTCCTAAACACTAAGAAATGGTACTCCCACCCATTAAAAACAGTTTTATTTGATGCTACACGTTTCGATTTTCCAGTTATTGCAGCAAATTAGACATTTCAACGGCATTTTTCCACACATTAGATGCAATGGAATTTCATGGTAGTAGAAATTCTTCTTAAAACACAGTCAAGTGTAATTTTCAGAAACCACATTTTCACACTGCAGTGGAGTGTGCGCTGATATGTAACTTCCTGGCAGATTAAAACTGTATGCTTTACCCGGGATTCGAATCTGCGTCCTTTGACTTTCGCGGGCAAGCGCTCTTCCGTCTCTCATCACAACTTCACTTCTGCCTGTTACTCACCTGCTACTCTACAAACTTCACAGAAGTCCACCTGCGAAAGTCGAAATTTGCAAGACTAGCTCTACTGGAAAAAACGATGTGGTCGAAACATGGTTTAGCCACATCCTACAGGATCTTTCCAGAATGAGGAGAGCTAGTCCTGAAAGTCTGAAATGAGAACTTCTGTGAAGTTTGGAAAGTAGGAGGCGATACACTGGCAGAAGTAAAGTTTCGTGGACGGAGCGTGAAGCGCGACAGGATAGTCCAGATAGTAGAGCGCTTGCCAGCGAAAGGCGAAGATCCCAGGTTCGAATCCAGTTTGTGGCCCACAATTTTAATCTGCCATTAAGTTTCAAGTGTAATTTTGTTTATCGCAAAAGCTTTCTTGAAAACATCTCGTCTTACATAGCAACTATACAAAGTAGAAGAAGAAGAAATTCATTCAGTAAAACGTAGAATCTGATTTTAGGTTTTTTCTGACCCGTAATTGGGTGACCTTTTAGGATACGCTGTTTATCCAATTTCTGCACTCTTTGGTAATGGCACAGTTACTACTGTTACTGTGCTGTTTATCCAGAGTAAGTTGACAATTCCTGCGCTGGCTGTTGGCAGCGGCAGGTAACGTATAGTATGACTGCAGGAGGGGGGGGGAGGGGGGGGCGTTACGAGCATCAGCGAGCAGAAGGCTGCGTACCAGTGTTGGAAACGTTACCCGCAACAATGTGTGCAGTAATATTTCGCGTCGAGGGGCAGCGTAACGTAGACAGCAATCCGAAATAAATGTATGTCCTTCAAGTAGTGCAGATGTTTTGCGCTGCTGTCATCACTGGGTAAAATCGTCTTCACATGTCAAATTAACATACTTCCATCTAATTACCAATGTACTGCTAGTTTCGACGCACTATGGCGTCACTCTCAAGCTTCTGTGATGGAAAAAATATTACAATGATTCAACCACATTAAACAGTGAAAAGTTTAATAATCTATCAAATCGTGTGCGCCGCACGGAAATGGCCGTGTGATCTGGGGCGCAACGTCTTGGAGTACGCGGCCACTCCCACCAAAACTTCGAGTCCTCCCTCGGGCATGGCTGTGTGTGTTGTCCTTAGCATAAGTTAAAGTAGATTGTAAGACTAGGGACCGATGACTTTAGCAGTGTGGTCCCTTTAGATTACAAACATTTGAACTTTTCTTAAACAATATGTCATACGCTTTTGTAGTCACCATTAACTCACTTGGCTTATTTAATATGTGCAAAACCTTTCTGGACCATATTGTACAATGGTTTGAATTTTCAACTGGTCAGTGTTACTCAGTCTTATAGTCTATTCCAAAGTTGTAAGTATGTAGAGAAACCTATGTCAATTTAGCATGGCTTCCTCTTTATAGGGAATTGCATGTACCCAATTGGCGAAGCTAAGAAACAGTTAGATATTGAATTAAATTAAGAGCCTGAATGCCCATTGTTCAGCTGTTGGCAAGTGTTTCATCCTTTATAATGATGACCGATGAAGCAAGTGTGCCCAACATCTGAACACGGGGCATTCACGCTCTAAATTATGTCTTTTTTATGACGCCATAGTGCGAAGAAACTAATATTGTATTGGTACTTAGATGGTAGTAAATTAAAAAGTTTTTTCTAAGAAGCGACTGTGGCTTTGGAACATATTTTGTGTGTTTCCTGTCGCAGTTATATGTGACAAAAACTGTAATAAAATTTATTGTGTGTGTGTTTTAAGATTAGTCTCACAAAGCCTTTAAGGACATGTTTACCCTCCTCAGGCTTGTGAACCCCCCCCCTCCCCCTTCCGGGAAAAAATCATGTATCCGCCACTGCTATCGAATACTAGGTTCCATAAAAGCCAATTACTTACATTGTGTGTGGTCACTCGATAAATTAAAAGCTGCGGTGTGAATACTACAGCGCGCCCACTGGAAGGTTAATAAAAATGAAATCCTTCATTAAAATGTCGTAGATTTCAAGGGAATGCTAAATAAGGTGAGCTGCAAAGTCTCGTTTAATAGCTTCTAATAGTTCTTAGGAAACCTAATAAAGAAAAATGTGGAGTTACGTTGTAGTTATTACCGATTTTATAGCACTACATACGTTCCCTATCGTAAAAAGTATGCTAAAATGAATTTAAAGGATACTGTTCACACTCTTCCGATATCGTGTTCAGAGAAGTAGCTTTCCGGCCCACTGTGAGCCAGAATCTTGCAAATCTGGCCAGAAAGGAATATAAGAAGTTGATAGGCGGGATTTTTGGACGACAAATTGGCTACAGCAATGCTTGGACAACTGAATGGCGGTTGTATCGCAGACCTAATGGGACAGTTGATTGTTAGCTGTTGTGCAGCTGGCCAGGCTACAAAAACAGTCTTGTTGTTGAAGACAGTTATTGTCTTTTGTGCAAGTGAAGCCTATACTTTCTAAATGGAAGATATTCTAGTAGGTACTTACTAAAGAAAACTATTTATATCACTATTAAGTCATCAATTATGCATCTTCATTTTTCAATTAACGTACTACAGGAAAATGGACAAGAAAATTGTAAAAATGTTTTTAAAAAACATTGGTAAGTTACGAATTCCACGATATTTCACTTCCTTTTGCGCTGTGTCTTCAGATATATTTTATAACCTTTGTAAATTGAGCTTCAAATCCTGCAACTAGTTGTCACTCTGGCTTTGAGCAATGTTTTAGCAAAATGTCGTTGAGACATACTAAAAAATGACAATAGAAGTACTTGAGATAAATTTGTACAATTTAAATTATAATCGACGTATATAAGCATTATAAAAAATAAAGTAATTGGAAAAATGACGGAGGGTGTAATACAGATTTTTTAAAATGATTTCCAATCCATGGTGTACAACAGCAATCAGAATTAATATTCCTTCAAATCGTCTTGATTGCAAATTTCTTATTAGTTAATGACGCGTTTCGCCCTTTAGCAGGGCATCTTCAGATTATAATGCGCTCTCCGTGGTGTGACACCGTAAGTTGTTATTGCGGTGTTTCTATTTTCCTGGAATGTTTTTTGGCTTTCCTTGTGGCCCTTAATCGAAACGGTGGTCCCTGATGACACAAGATAAGCCCATGTTTATAATTGCGCTCACGGGCGGTGGGCGGGCGTGGTGTGCTGCTCCGCCGACTTGTACAGACTACAAGTCGGCGGAGCTGCACACCACGCCCGCCCACCGCCCGCCACAATATAACTATAATTTGCCACGCACAGATTAACGTGACTGTGGGTCGCCAACGTGTTGCCGCCACTGAGGACGTGTGCTGCTGTTACTGTGAGCGGTTTTAATGCCGCCGCGACCAGCTATGATGCTGCCGCCATTGTTACGGCTATGCTGAAGTTACGAGCGGATTTTTCATATGCGGCGACCCGTTGCTTAGCAGGTCAGCGGCGCTACCGAGTAGAATCTTATGAACAAGGGGTCGTCAGTCCCTAAACTCACTAACTACTAATGAACTGACTTATACTAAAGATAACACAGACATCCTTGCCCGAGGGAGGGTTCGAACCTCCAACGCGGTAGGCCGCGCGATCCGCAACTTTGCGCTCTTATGAACAACAATAGTGTTAGTCTAGTTCAATTTGTACACATAGAGACTAATAGTAATTAAACTGTAAATCCCTTGTCTTCGGCTAGTAACATAGAAGCTGCATAATTATTTTACTAGCTCATTGTATTCTCTCAATTTCCACCACGTTGCTCCTCTTCCACTTTCATATAAATGCAAGCCTGATTTGATTTTCTCAGGGAAGCCAAAACAGTCTTGGTCCAACCCGTCACTGCCCGCACCGAAACTAAGTTCATTGTGCGGTATCGCTCCCTGTATATCTAGTAAAGCCAACCAATGCCCTTGAACAGTGCAAGGAGTCCCTGTACCAGTTCTTCATTAGACACAATTTCTTCGCGTCTGGTTGTCCCAAATGTTCTGTGCCTTTTACTCTCCAATGCAATGCATTCGAAGATGATATGTGATGTACTTTCATCACCGTCATCACAGATTCTACATTTAGGGTCCTCTTCTGTTATTTCCATTGTATGTAGGTATTTTATGAAATCCCCATGGCCTGTCGGCAATCCAACCTTGAGTCTAATCTCTCTGCTGTTCAGGCCCAGGATTGCAGAGCTTCTTTTAAAACATGGCTTTATAATCATTACCTTGCCATGTTTTTGTTGATAGACTTTGGTCGAATATTCTACGTGCCGTCTTCTGAGCCAGTTACGTAGCTCCAATTTGATCATTGCCTTGGTGATTGTCAGGACAGGTTCCGGTCCAATAAATGGAGTATCTGCCCCCCATCCTGGCTAATCTGTCGGCATGTTCGTTGCCACTGATCCCCGAGTGGCCAGGGACCCACAATAGGTTTGCTCTATTGCTTTCCCCTAGCTCCACCAGAAACCTGCGACATTCTGCAACAATTTTAGCAGGAGCTGCCAGTGATCTCAGGGCTGCCTGGCTGTCTGAATAGATATAGATGCTACGGTCTTTGTATCACCTACGCAAATACTCCTCCACACACGCCCTGATGGCAGTGCTTTCGGCCTGGAATACTGAGGCCAGTGTTCCTAGAGAGATGACGCCCTCCAGTCTTGGCTGCACCCCGTATACCCCAGCCCCAACGCCTTGGTCTGATTTTGACCAGTCAGCAAGCCTACTCATTTTATTTGTTGTCCTATTTTTTCTTAGTATAATTGGTTGAATTATAAAAAAGTGTAAAAATATATCATGGATTAAAAAATTCAATAGGCTTTATTTTTAAAAAATTACTACACCCTTTCACCGCACCAATGAACGAAATCCTGGCTGTACGAGTGTATTTCAGACTTCATAATAAGTGGGAGTAGGAAATCCGATTCAGGCTGTATCATGTGAACACGACAGCGGAAAACGGTTTACGAAATTCTGTTTTCATCTTGCGGAAGATGTGTTACATGTAAATGTTACACTGGGCTGGTGCCGAGTCGACGACATTTGAAAATTTGTGCCGGGCCGGGACTCGAACCTGGATTTCCCGCTTATCGCGAGCGGTCGCGTTACCTTTACGCTACCCGCGCACGCTTCCCGTAACGACCCAAAACTTCATATGCCACACATTGTGTACTGCCATGAGTGCTCGTACATTCTGTGATGTAATTCCCGCACAGGGTGAGACATTTTAGTATATTTATCGCCTGCCTTGCTATGACTGAATTTAAATACGATGTGAAGTGTCCGTGTTTATTGATATAACTAAGCAAATGTCCTTCAGACATGCATGCACGCCTGAAGGACATTTGCTTAGTTCTATTAATAAACACGAACACTTCACATAGTATTTAAATTCAATAGGCTTTATTTTTTTTAATATCCCCGTGCCCTCTTCCCCCTCACCAACGAACGAAATCCTGGATGTCCTCTGTATTTCAGTCGCCATAAGTGGGTAGGAAATCCGATTCAGGCTATATTATGTGAACACGTGTAATGCAACAAAATGAGCCTCTATCTAATATAGTATAAGATCTCTCTTAACTGAAACACAGGATACCCTTCTATCCTTATAGTGTAGTTTGGCATACCATTCCCTATATACTGAAACTACGGATACCTTTCTATTCTGTAGTAAAGTTTGTGATACCACCAGTATTCATTTCTGCATTATAACAACTACATTGTTTATGTCACTAAATATTTACCTCATTTTATTCCCATTTATAAAATCCATTAATTTCATAGTAATTACAGCTTTTATGCCCATTACTAAATTTCTATAAATTCGTAATTGCCATTACCATATTTTCCCATTATCAAACCTCATTTATTTCGTAATGCTCTCTTACCATTATTCCCATTATTAAACCCCAGTAATTTCGTAGTATTTATTTTGAAGTATTTATTTCATTCATTTCCTTTATTAAGATTAGATTAATTTTCATAATATTTTTGGCTTGACCAAATTCCAGTACAAATTGTAATTTAAAGTTGTTGTTACATCTAATTGTCTTTATGGCTAATTGTCGGACATTGTAGTTCATTGTAGAGCAGATTATTTAACTTCAACCAAACAATAGGATTCACTTCATTTATAAAATATTGAAACTATTTAATCAGTTATTTGTTATACTAATACATTGACATTGTATTAAAATAATACAAATTTCACAAATTTGTTGTTTATAAAAGAACCGATTCATAAATTATCATTGTAATAATTATGCATTACTTATCATTGTTAATAATGTAATAAATACATGTAATGTGCGGGAATTAGTCAGTCAGTCAGTTGGTGTACTTCAGAATTAGAGTTCAGTTGTATCTTGTCTTTAGCAATAAATCGAAGTGGATTTCGAAGAAGTATTTGTTCTTTTCGAAATCACCCCTTCAGAATTAATATTTATTGTCAAGTTCAAATTTTATTAATTATTAAATGTGGCAATCACCTTATTCAAAGAGGGATCGTCATACACGACAGCGGAAAACGGTTTACTAAATTCTGTTTTCGTCTTCCGGAAGAAGTGTTACACGTAAATGTTACACTGGGCTGGTACCGAGACGTCGACGATCCACGCAGAGGGCGGATGTGTGGTGACAGCGTTCGATGCGCCATCGACCAGCTGCCCGCGGGGCCGCTACCTGCCAGCCGTGGGGTCGGCCTGGGAGCGACGGCTGCCGCGAAATAAGCCCGACTTAACCGCAGGGCCGCCGCATCCTTCTGCCGCTGACAGTTGCCTTTATTGCCTGTTGACAAGAGATAGCGTGGGATGAGCGGCCCGGGCCAAGTGCCCTGCGGGCCACCACCCTCCCCTCCCCTCCCTTCCCCCACTTCCCCTCCCCCACTTCCCCTTCCCCTCCCCCATACTTCTCCCCCTGTGCCGCTAATTACAGTGTGTAGCCGCGCCTCTGTGACGCGTTCCCCCTCCACTCGTCCCTCCCACCCCGCCACAACCCCGCGCATCGAACGATTTCAATTAACCGCTCGGCTTCTGAATACTTGATTAATTTCTGCCCGCCGCCGCCGCCGTGAGACGGCGTTAACCGGATGTCTGATAGCGCGCCCCGGCGTCCCCCGGCTCGCAAGCAGGCAGGCCGGAGCTGCTCTCGACAAAGACTTGACGTCAGCGCCCGGGGACTTCAATGAAATTAATGGCACTGTCTGCCGCCAAGAAATACACAGCCCCCGCGCCGCTTTTGACTTCCTCTGCGGGCTCCTTTACCTTCCCAGAATTTTACCGCTGATGATGATGTATTTCCCTTAAAGGCTCGTAGCTTGCTGCTCCTTTACAAACCTCCTAACAAGGGAACATCACTAACTTGACCTGGTATTTTAGGTCGGAAAAAGGAGCGCGGATGGTATTCATCGCAATGAAGAGGTCGATAGCCTGCATATATTACGGTTACAAGTCTTCTAGTACGTAGTGCGCAAGTTTTAAACATTATCAAGAACCTGTATTTCCTGTCGATCCATTCGACTAGAGCCACCTTGTGACGGAGCGGTCTCAGCCTGTGGCGCATCCAGGATTTGGTATAAGAGGGGGTTATTAAAAGTAAAGCTTTTGAATTTATTAATCAGTCACTTATTTTCACAAGCTTTTACAATTCAACCAATTAACTACGAAAGCAATTGAACAAGAAATAAAATGAGTAGACTCGCATTAATTTGAAAGTAGAAGTAGAGTGGAATGGAGTATATATAATCAGCTCGTAAAGTAATTAGCAGCTTCTTTGTTACTAGCCAAAGGGAAAGTTCTTTACAGTTTAATTAACGCGTGACTATGTGTAAAAAGTGAGCTAAAATGACACTGTTCTTCATAGGATTCCACTCGATAGAGCTGCTGACCCGCTAAGCAGGGGATCGCCGCATATGAACAATCGGGTCGTAACTACAGCATAGTAGTAATAATAGCGGCAGCATCAAAGCTGGTCGCGGCAGCATTAAAACCGCTCACAGTAACAACAACACACGTTCTCGGTGGTGGCATCACGTTGAAGGCCTATTGTCAAGTTCACTATTGCTTGGTAAATTACAGTAGATTGTGATTTATTACATCTACACCATTTCAATTTCCGGTGACGACCTGTTTAAAAAAAGTAAGAAATGAAAACAATAAAAATTATAAAATTTAATAACTTTTTGGAGGTACTGGTAGGGGAGGGGGCTTCCGTCCCTTTAGCTCCACACCCCTCTCCCGTGGCTGAACCACTGGTCTCAGCGATGCGGTAAACGGGCTAATCCCATTTGTGGATTGTTGAAGGCATATGGGCTATTCCATTTGAAATCACTCGAAAATTGAGAATATTGACCTCGTATTTTTTAAAATAATTAATAATTTCTATATTTGCCAATTAATGCAAAAGAAAATAACTGTTGTGATGGTATACCTTAAACCAGTGTTTTACAACTGATCCCCTTCTAAATAAAAATATTCTAGCGGCCCCTTTCTCCTCTACTCGTCAACCGTAACAAAAGTATATTTTCCCAAAGGAAACATACCTTTCTTTCTTTTACTTCAGCTCTCTCTTAAATTGTTGAACGAAGTTCTTTTAAGTGTATCTTGAAATTGAATATATTCTCCCAGTTTTACATGATTACCCACAGAAAAATAGATTTTGCATAACAAATATATCGCATTTCAGGCAAGACAAAGAAGCTAATTATGCTCATTAAGACAGGTTCCACTGTATAGACAATTTGTTAAAAAGTGGATCTTATTTTTAGAATAACTTATTTTATGACGTTCCTTAACCTAGCGATTGGTTCCTCAAAACAGTTTTCAGAAAAATGTTCAAATGTATTTAAACCTAAGACACTTAACTACGTTGGTCATCAGTCCCTTGGCTTACAAAGTACTTTACCTAACTAATGCTGCGCACAAGACTACACCCATGCCCAAGGTAGGACTCAAACCTCCGACGGTGAGCAACCGCGCGCTCCACAGCAGGGCGCCTAAAAAACTCTCGTCCGCTCCACCGCGGACAGTTTTAAGAAATTGTGCTTATTCGTCATTAACACACCATTATAAAACAATCTATGGTCACTTCTAGTCATAATTAATGTTACATAAGGAACTAGGGAATATTAACATTAAATAAATTCCACTTCTGAAGGCCAGCCCCCAAGTCAGACTTTGCGATCCCGCTGGGGGTCGCGACCAATAGGTTCAAAAACACTTCCTTAAATAATTACTATTTTCCGAGTTAAAATTTTCAGGACGTGACGCACTGCGTGCTGTGTCACAGAAGAATTCACGATTTCCTATCAGAAAGGACACAGTTCGTTGTAATTGTCGGTAAGTCATCGAGTAAAACAGAAGTGCTGTCTTGCGTTCCACAGGGAAGCGATATAGGTCCCCTACTCTTCCTCATGTTTATAAACGACTTAGGAGACAATCTGAATAGCTCTCTTAGACTGTTCGCGGATGATGCTGTCGTTTATCGGTTAGTGAAGTCAACAGAGGATCAAAAGCAACTGCAAAGCGATTTAGACAAAATTTCTGCATGGTGCGAAAGTTGGCAATTGTCACTAAATAAAGAAAAGTGTGAAGTAATACGCATAACCACTAAAAGAAATCTGCTGAACTTCAATTACGCGATAAATCAGTCAAACCTTAAGGTCGTAGATTCTACCAAATACCTAGGAGTTACAATTACGAACAACTTTGACTGGAGAGAACACACAGAAAGTATTGTGGGGAAGGCGAACCAAAGGTTACGTTTCATTGACAGAACGCTTCGAAGATGCACCAGTTCCACCAAACAGACTGCCTAGATCACACTTGTGCGTCCTCTCCTGGAGTACTGTTGCCCCTTGTGGGACCCTCACCAGGTGGGACTGACGGAAGACATTGAGAAGGTTCAGAGAAGGGCAGCTCGTTTTGTTTTATCACGTTACGGGGAGGGGGGGGGGAAGCGTCACGGAAATGTTGCACGAATTGGGGTGGAAATCATTAAAAGAAAGACGTTATTCATTGCGGCGTGATCTGTTTGTGAAGTTTAAATCGCCGGCTTTTACTTCTGAATGTGAAAATATTTTGCTAACACCCACCTACGCATGGAGACATGACCATCCCAATAAAATAAGGAAAATCAGATCGAAAACGGAACGATTTAAGTGTTCTTTCTCTCCGGGCGCTATTAGAGAATGGAACGGTAGAAAAACGTTATGAAAATCGTTAATGAAACCTCTGCCTGGCACTTAAATGTGATTTGCAGAGTATGTATGTAGACGTAGATGAACCTCACGCCGGATTTCAGTAAACTACGGTTCATTCTGAAGCTGAGTGTCTGAAGTTGATGTGAGTATATGACAATAACATGTCAACCATTAAGTCATAGTTGTAAAACCCCTTTTTCATTTACTAAAATAAATGAATTTTACTTGAGAATTAAATTTACACAGACTTGAAATTCTTTTTATTGCACGATGATTTCCGTTTAAAGTATTATAGAGTCTATTATATTCCATTCAATGTGGAAAAAGAAATTTAAGTGATACTTACGCATGCTTGTACTGCACAAATTAGTTAGATTGCGGCAGGCTGCTGTCCAACACTCAACAGCGGAGGACGCGTCGCAGCTTTACACGCTCAACAGGGGGCTTAAGGGCGGACTGGATGCGTACAGCCAAGGAGGTTAGAATAAAGGGAGATGGCATTATCTATGCCGAGCACATACCTCAGATGAAGCCTGTCCGCCATCTTAGTCAGATCTGGAATGCTATATCTTCGTTAAAACTATGCGTTGAGTGGACCCTCTTACTTTTAATGCATTGAACTGACTGTCACTGCAAAGTATGTACTTTCTTGGATAAATAGTAATAAATACTCATGACGATATATTTGAAAACTTAATTTTTAACGGTTAATTTGCACTCTTTTAACAAGTTGTACATCACGGCAAAGCCGTCAGACGTTTTATTTCTATTTTAAGTGACATAAACATTAGCTCTACAATACGAACACCTCTCCAAAACTTAGGAATATGGCTGAAGCAGGTTTCAAGTTTTTAGCGTATGGGCGTCTCCCTGTATTCTAGCCTCCTTGCGAACAACACAGAGTTCCACAGCCAGAGTAATACGATATAGCACAGTCGGCAAATTTCTCGAAGTTTCTAGATACATTTTATTTTTTCTATTGCTGTCTACTCAAGGCCCCGTAAAACTGTTTAATGTGATTTAGAATCACATGCTGAACAATTTCGCATATATTTTATTCCATTTAAAATGCTTTGTGTAGACAAAAGATGACAAATGATGATAAATACTTGAAATCGAAATTCTCTAAATATCGGATGAATACTATATCCATCTTTGCAGTACTTCTTCATTTTGTAATTTATTTGAAAAGTTTCGGGGCTATGAGTGTCATAATCGCGTAATTTCATAAAATTACGTTATCATCGTCCCTGAAACCAACCGGAAGAGTTTGCGAATCACAATTATGAGTTTGACAAAGATATTAACGTCTACATTCTGCGACAGAAAAATGAAACGCCACAAAAAATGCAAGTTATCCTGCTGTCCGATCTGAAATGCAATGGACCATATGCAACAAGGCGATTATGTCTCTTGAATTTGCTTAAAGATCAACAAGGAGTGATCCAGTGGCAAGAGGTTGCACTCGCCATCGGGAGAATGGCGACTGTAAGCGTGCTCCATCCTGATTTCGGTTTTTGTGGTTTCACTAAATCACTCAAGGAAAATGCTGGGATGCTTCCTGTATAGTGCTGTACGCCACGCAATTGACCATTGGGCAAAGGCTATTTGCGCAGGAATTGTTCAAAATAGTTATAAATGCCATAAAATTGGGCACTTATATGAAACATGTAGGTTTTAGTATTATTACTGCTGGAATGCATAATTTACAAATTCAGGGTGTTTACTCGTACATGGAGAAGAAAAAATGGTATATGGAAACCGGTCAAAAGTGCACACTTTCAAGGTTGATAATTCACTGTTTTCCAAACATAATATTTGTCCGACATATGTGCCAATATACTTTCGCTTGTAGCTCTGAAACATCAGTTCTTTGAAAGGTAAAACATAATTCAACTGTGTAAATCTGGCGACATTAAAATGCACTTCACCCGGCGATGGCGAGTTTTGGTGTGATGTTCACGGGGGTAACAACATGATAAATGATAGGAAGTAAGAATGGTCAATCATAAGTCAAGTGGAAACAGATAACGAGCATGTTGTTTTACATTATTATGTTTCCTAAATGAAGTTCACAGATTTATGAGAAGTTTATGCATTATTTGTTGCCTTTTGTAAAATACTTCAGTGTTGTGTTCGAATACTTATCAAAGACACAGGTGCCAATTTTAGCATGCAAGTATTATTCTTTTTGTCAGGATTGCAAAAATATTTATAAAATGTGAAAACTAACTTACGATTATTTGTAACCCATCTTCCCACCTTGTCCACCCATATTGTTTCCTGGAGTGATCAGCCTAAAATTTAACGTCAGGCAATGGTATTCCATTATGTAATTTATCTTCTAATATATGAAAATAAATGTTTGTTTATATTTTGATTCGTATTTTATGCGTTGCCGTACCGTTCATTCGAATGCGATGAATTAATTTTGTCAACATACTGGTTTCTTGAAGGGTATAAGCATAAATATATGATTGCATGTCACGTAATACAGTGGATGAAATGTCATGAACAGTGTGATACCTGAAAAATAATGCTGCATTATGAATGACGTTTAAATATATTACTTCTTTACTACCAGGTAGGAGCCGTCCAGTATATCTTGCTTGAAGTATGGAATCCGAAGCGATCGGGCGTACCCTGGGCAACGTTAGGAAGAATCCTACCGGCAGATCCTTGCACCACCAGGACCAAATCATGAATCAATCACAAAGGCTGATATCAAAGCCAGCTTTTGTAATAATATCAATTAATATTGACGGCATATCACCAGAGAAAGAAGTCTTACTGTCGGATATGTGCAGTAATACAGCCTGTGACATTTTACTGATACAGGAAACCCGTGGAGGGCCACAAGACCGAAGGCCAAAAGTAAATGGGATGGACCTAATCATTGAACGACCACATATCACGTATGGTAGTGCTGTGTTTGTCAAACCTGGCCTAAACATCCGGTCAACAGGTCTAACCTCATAAAACAACATTGCGATCCTGACCATTGAGATCCGGTAGTGCACGCTGACATCAGTGCTGATTTTAAGTTCACGGAACAGCCTAATTTTCAATCCCAGCCAATAAAGCCGGTCATTGGTGACTTCAACTGCCATAGCATATCCTGGGGTTATCAGGAGACTGATAAGAATGGAGAAGAAATCGAGGAATGGGTTGAACAGACGGAGCTGATACTAATACATGACCCAAAGCTGCCATCCTCTTTTAACAGTGGGAGATGGCGTGAACAGTACAACCCAGACAACATCTTTGTTGGCGACCACATTTCCCAGCAGGCAAAGAAGAACATTTTGGGACCTCTCCCGCACACACAGCACCGACCAGTTATCTGCACTGTGGCAGCAGTGGTGAAGCCAGAGGCAGTACACATTAAAAGACGATTCAATTTTAAACGAGCACAGTGGGAAAAGTTCAGCCTCGAGCTCGATGAGGAAGTCACAAAGATAGAGCCAAACTCAGAGATGTATGATGGGTTTATTAAATTAGTTAGAATCATCTCTCGTAGATATATTCCTTGGGGTATGTAGAACATCTTACATTCCTGGACTCGATAACGGCTCAAAATCTCTTCTTCAGGAATACGAACACCTATTCGAAACTGACCCCTTCGCTGAAGAAACAAGTCGGACAGGCGAGGAACTATTGAATGTTATACGAGAAACCAGAAGAGAGAAATTGTCTGACGCAGTGAAACAACTAGACATGAAACAGAACAGCCGCAAGGCATGGAAACTGTTGAAGAAACTTAATAGTGACCCATCAAGTGCCCCTACAAGCCTGTCTAACATAACTCCCGATCAAATTACACAGCAACTGCTATTGAAAGGAAAAACCGAAAGAAGAACCGCTGAAAGGAAGCTTCAAAGAAACATTGAAGAAGACTACATTGGCACTCCTTTCACCATGGAAGAACTAGAAGTAACCTAGCAATCTATAAAAAATAATAAAGCTGCAGGCTTAGATGACCTACGTCCAGAACAGATTAAAATATTTGGACCAGTAACAAGCCTAGCAAAGAACCAACTGAGACCGAAAACGTCCGATCAGTTTCTCTTTTATGCCAGTTGTATAAAGTCCTAGAAAGGCTGATCGTCAAACACACTTTACAACACATTGATAAATACCTTATAAAAGAACAGACACGTTTCCTCCCAGGAAAGTCATCCTGTGGTCAAATTCTTAACATGGCGCAGCATGTAGAAAATGGGTACGAAAGAGGACAAGTTAGTGGAGTGGCATTTATAGATCTGACAGCAGCGTATGACACAGTAAACCACAAGAAGTTGATCAGAAAGTATACACTGTCACAAAAGACTACCGACTAACACTGTTTATCCAGTGCCTGGTGCAAAACAGGAGGTCTTTTGTCATTCTGCATAACAGGAAGAGCCGATGGTGGACCTTGAAGACTGGCCTCCCTCAAGGTAGTGCACTGACACCTCTGCTGTACATCTAAACCAACGACCAACTTATCAACCCTATTGCAGCTCAATACAAAACCTTCGAGGAGGTGGAGACGAAGTTGACAGCAGCCCTGGAAGATCTCGACCAGTATTATGATGATAACCATCTCAAGCCAAACCCCGGAAAGACGCAGTTCTGTGACTTTCATCTGAGAAAACGGGGAGCCAGGAGAAAGTTAAGTGTTTGCTGGAAAGTCAGCAACTAAGACACTACGATACCCCAAAAAGTCTGGAAGTAAAACTGGACCATGGTCAAAGATCACAGTCGGGAAACAAAGCTAAAATCATCTGCCAGACATAGCATCATATGCAAACTCACTGGTACCAACTGCGGTTCACAGCCTAACATGCTCCGTACATCTGCCTTGGCGCTGTGTTTTTCTGCAGCAGAATACGCAGCACAAGTCTGGCGCAATTCTACACATTCTAAACTGTTGGATACAGCTTTCAATGAGACTGGACGGATTGTGACTGGCTGCCTGCGACCATTTACAATCACCAAAATCTACCAAATCATGGGTATAGTGCCACCTAACATACGCAGACAAACAGCCGCAGAAATCGAAAAGAAGAAGCAGGAAACAGACCCTAGACATCCCCTGTTCGGTCATGAAGCACAGAGACCTAGGCTGAAGTCAAGAAGGCGCTTAATGAACACAACAACAGCTATTCTGACAGCACCTGGAACTCGTCGAACAGAGCTCTGGGAACACTCACTAACCGAAAGGGATAGGGAGAGCACTAAAGAGGAACCTGCAGCGGGTTTTCACCTGCCATACTCGACTTGGAAGACGTTAAAAAGACTGAGGACGGGAGTGCCGCGATGTAAGGCGTATTTAAGAAAGAGGAGCTTCACCACCGAAGAGGAATTCTGTGAGTGTGGTGACCCACAGGACCCACACCTGCTGGTCTGTAGTGTGCTGCCCAGTGTGGGATCCTTATTAGGTCACGATACAGGGGAGACAGCGTGACGGAAATCATGCAGGATCTGGGATGGACGTTTATCGGCTGCGGCGTGGTCTACTTATAAAAACCCAATCGCCAACATTCTCCTTCGAATACAAGGATATATTGTTGATTCCCGCCAACACAGGTGACATGATCATCAGAATAAAATACGAGATATCAGAGCTCGAATGAAGAGATTCCAATGTTCTTTCTTCCCGAGCGCTATTCGAGAATGGGGTGGTAGATGAATTGTTTGGAGGTTGTTCGCTGAACCCTCTGTCAGGCACTTAAATATGATTTGCAGAGTATCCCATGTAGATGTAGATGAACGTCCTCTATGTTGGTTGCCATGATGTTCTTCTCCCCACTCCGTAGAAATGACAGAAAGATGTCGACGGATTTCAGTTTTTTTTAAACTTATGGGACTTAACTACGGGGTCATCAGTCCCTAAACTTACAAACTACTTATGAACTAGCTAAGACGAAGGACGGCACAAACATCCATGCCCGAGGGGGGATTCGAACCGATTTCAGTTGATCTGCCGATGAGGATACTTCAGATCCTACACATCTGACCCAGATCCCGTAATTATCATGACCACTGTAGTTTCACATAGTACAATATTTTTGTCTTCGTCCACAGTAACTGTCAGGTCCGAATGGAAACCTGTCGATTATTATCGGAGATGGCAACGCGGTTATTTCGAAAGAGGCAGCAGTAGACAGTAGGAGCCTTCAGAACTGACTGAAACAAATGACGACGACGGAGACGGCAGTGGAGGTGGCGCAGGAGGTGGCAGAGGGTTGGGAGGGGTCGGGAGGGTAGGCCGAGGCGTCGGCGGCGGGAGTTAAGGATTCATGGCTACTGGGACGGGCAAAGAGATACGGAATTGCCCTGAGCGCGACATTAATTTTCCCAGGGCGCGCGCGGTAGCTCGGCGGTGCGGGGTGGGCAGAGGTGGTGCAGAGGGGGTAGGGGGAGAGGAAGGAAGGAGTAATTAGTGGGGGTAGCCGGCAGGCGGCAGCAGCGGCGCTGGCTGTGTTTGTCTGCGAGGCGCCGCAGCCGCGGAGGGGACACCACCGCCCGCCCTCCGCCTCGTGAGAACTTCGGCGCCCCGGCATTCCTCTGTCACTTACCACGACCGCGCCCTCTCCAGACACTCGGCCTAATTAATATAATTCCCACTATTTTATGCGGTTTAATTATCCTCACTCTAATTACAGCTGGAGATGGAGCAAGTGCTTAACGGCGCTACCGATAATTGGAGCTTTCGCCCTCCATTCTCCTCACCTTACAGACGTAAAAGGGTGCTCGAGATGTTACTCTGCTGCCGAGTGCGAGGGACCAGACAGTACGTTTTTTCGGCCGTTTACATACGTAACTACTGACTCCCTGCATAGCTGATTTTTTTTTCCTTTTTTATTCTATTTCAGTCGTCTAATGACTTTTTGTATTCATATGGCCTCGCTACGTCATTGTAAGAAACTTTGCCGTATAAAAGACACTGCTATATGAAAACATTATTTACTAATTACTATTTGCACCACCCTTTCTTTGGGCTCAGTATATTTTACTTATGACTAACGGATATTCTCATGGAACACACTCGATACGAACTCTATATTTAAAGTATAAATGTTCAAATGTTTGTATAGTCTATGGGACTTAACTACGGGGTCATCAGTCCATAAACTTACAAACTACTTATGAACTACTTACGAACTAGGAAGGCACAAATATCCATGCCCGAGGGGGGATTCGAACCCCCGACCGCGGCCGGCCTTTAAAGTCCATGCCAAATATTTAAACGTTCGACCTTTTCTATGTTTTCTCACTTTTTGTCTGTTTTGTCCTGCAGAAAGAGTTAATAAATGCTTTGTTTGAAATAACAGGCTACCTCGTAATTCTGTGTGATACTCGCAGAATATATTGTTTATTACACTGAACTGTCCGATTCTGGTCTGTAGCCTTATCCTGTTGCTGTTGTAGGGGTGAAATAGGTAAAAGTGAATTATCGGAAGTATTGAAGTGATTTTGTTATTGGAGAGGCAGTGCAGGCAGCGGACAAGTGTTTTGCAACCAGCAGTAAACAGAGGAGCAGGCGCGGTTACACGAAAGCAGGCCGCCGACGCATTTAGCAATCAAAGTCAAAACGCAGGAATCAGGACGAGTTTATCGGAAGCAGCCTGACTAGCACGTACATGTAAACAAAGTGGTTTCAGTGAGTTCAAATGTTTGTATAGTCTATGGGACTTAACTACGGGGTCATCAGTCCCTAAACTTACAAACTACTTATGAACTAACTAAGAATAAGGACGCCACAAATATCCATGCCCGAGGGGAGATTCGAACCCCCGACCGTAGAGGCCGTGCAGACCGTGACTGGAGCGCCTCAGTCTCCTCGGCCACCGCCGCCGGCTCAATGAGTTCGTGAACAAAGAGGAGTTACCGGTGCTACGCAACGAAGTTCGTACCAGTTTGCGGGTCAGCAAGCTGCAACGGAAGCATCCAGAAGTCTTAGTGGACGGTATAAAACAAGCAAGAGAACGACGGAAAGGCAATCTCCGGCAGTATTCGGCGAATATCCGGTGAGTCTCCAGCGAGTATTCGACGGATAGGCAGTATTTGCCAGAAGTTAACCATTAGGCGACTGGCAATACTTCGTCATGTTGTAGGGAACGCCGTAGTCAACCTAGCCTTCATAGACCTAGAAGAAGACGCCAGAAGGGCTCCAGAGGATGCAACATCCATCCTAGCAGCAGCGGCCATCGTACAGCGGTCCACCACGCAATGCAGCAAACAGCAGCAGGCCATCCGGCTCCAGAGTAGGCAGCTTCGGGAATTACGGAGAGCAGCGCAGAAGAAGGCCGTGGACAGAAAAGTAAGCCACTCACCTAGTAGGCGAAGCAGCGCAGAAGAAGGCCATCGACGGGAAGAATAACCACTCACCTGAGTAACAACGAAGCGATCCGCCAACAGAGAAGCTGTTCACTTAACTGGTCCGAAGAGAACAGGAGTAGATCTTCCCGGTTCCACGAAAGCGGAGATGCTCTCGTCGACGAACCACGAGAATCCGAAACATCACGCCGAGGTACGATACAGTAACGCAACGCGACCGGCCCGTATAACGTCCCCTCGCGTTCTGAATAAGCCACACTTCTGCAACCGACGCCGAGGCTCGAATGGAGCGGCCGCCTCAGCACCTGAATCAGTACTCACCGTCACTGGTAGCACCGCGCGCGTTCAACCCACGTCAGGCAAGATCACACCCAAGTAAAGATGTTGAATTAGTAACATTCTGTCAAAGCAGATAAGCGGTAGAGTCTGTCAAGTAATAATTGAATATGTGGAATTTAACACGGTAACCCGTCTCTTTCAGGGACACGGGCTTTGTAAAGTTAGAAGTTAAATAAATGTATTTAATTGGAGTTCTGTCTTATTCACAATCCTCTTCCCTTGAGTCAAGTGAACAAAGCCTACTAAGTGGAATATCCAGACAAGAGCCACGGAAAAGTAAATTAAGTACAGTAAATAAGAAAGTGGCGGAAAACACTCTTTACTATAATTTTTATTAACTTACTAGCTGCTACCCGACGCATTGTAGCTGCAGAAGAAATAATTATGGAAATAATGTATGAAATTTGAATCTGTTATCTTGTTTGATTACGAATTTTTATTGCATCAGATGAATGTTATGGCAACGCATTAAATACGAAGAAACAAACAAATATATATTAGGTTTCCACTCTTCCGTTAGTCCATCTCATTTCGGTTCTTTCAGTTCACCTGTTTCTCCTCCGTCTCCTCCTCTCCCTTTCGCTGACCATTTCCTCCTCCCCCTCCCTCTGTTCATCTCTTGCCACTTGTCTGTCACCATCTGCCGTCTCTTATTATTCTCCCGTGCCCCTTCTCTCTGTCCGTCTCCTCCTCTACCCTCTCTGTGTCCATGACGTCCTCCTCTTTCTGTCCATCTCCTCTACCACTTACTCCTCTCACCTCTATACATAAAAACTTACATATTAGCTACAAGTTTCATATTGCCTGGTCAGACTATCTCAAAGTCGCAAGGTGCCCTCCGCCATGCTAAATTCACTGGGTCGCAGATTATAAAAATCGCCTTTATGAAAACATGTATTTATGTGTTGACTTTCATGATGACTCGTCAAACAATTCAGATTGCAAAGTACCCTCAGCCATACACCTACGGAGGTTTATGAAAGGTATCCTATGTATTAATTCCGCATTTCATCCGTTTCAGCGTGAAGAGAAATATACGTGTTACACACATTGCATGGTACCTTCGCCCATGCTCCTAACAGTGGCTTCCAATAGGTAACTCATGCATTATAATTCTGTGTATAACCTACCTTCATTCGCAGTTTCACTCAAATCCGTCCAGCTGTTTTATCGTGAAGAGAAATAAACGTATTAGCTCACTGTACGATACCCTAAAATACACTCTTTCAAATTCTGAAGGTAGCAGGGGTAAAATATAGGGAGCGAGGAGTTATATTCAACCTATACAAAAACCAGAGAGTGCTTATTAGAGTCGAAGGGCAAGAAATGGACGCAGAGGTTGGGAAGGGAGTAAGACAGGGTTGTAGCCTTTCCCCAATGTTGTTCAATCTGTACATTAAACAAGCAGTGAAGGAATGCAAGGAAAAATTTGGAGAGGGAATTGAAATTCCGGGAGAAGAAATAAAAACTTTGCGGTTCGCCGATGAAATAGTAATTTTCTCAGAGACTGCAAAGGATCTGGAAGAGCAATTGAATGGAATGGACTGTATCTTGAAATGAGGCTATAAGATGAAAATGAACAACAATAAAACAAGGATAATGGACTGAAGCGCTCCAGTCACGGTCTGCACGGCCACTACGGTCGGGGGTTGGAATTCCCACTCAGGCATGGATATTTGTGTCGTCCTTAGTATTAGTTAGTTCATAAGTAGTTTGTAAGTTTAGGGACTGATGACCCAGTAGTTAAGTCCCATAAGCTATACAAACATTTGAACTTAACTATACTCAAAACAATATTCATAGAATATATGACAACAACTGCAATTGGGCAATGCTGAAAATGTGTACCCAGGCGGGATTCGAACCCGGGTCTCCTGCTTTCTAGGCAGTTGCGCTGACCCCTACACCACTGGGGACACAGTGATCAGCTCACCTGCAAGGACTACCTAAGCACGCCTCCCGCCAGATACAAATTCCCAGCTTCGCCCTGTATCTGACGGGAGACGTGCTTAGGTAGTCCTTGCAGGTGCGGTGATCACTGTGTCCCCAGTGGTGTAAGGGTCAGCGCAACTGCCTAGAAAGCAGGAGACCCGGGTTCGAATCCCGGCTGGGTACACATTTTCAGCTTTGCCCAATCGCAGTTGATGTCATATATTCTATGAATATTAAATAATAACAACTGCAGGATCAGAAGTGACGTCTGTTCTCTCGCAACAGACGCCACATGTATATATATACTCAAGACAGCTTAGATTCCTCTCCACGTGGAACAAAATCCATTGAAATTCCACCACACCCGAATGAATACATACTGAAATGTTTACACTAGGTTTATTATTTTTGTAAACAGAGTATACAATTTACACACTATGTCCTCAATAATGTGTTAGGTGTATCCGAGTCTCACCTTTCCTATGTAATTTTTTTTCCGTCTACAGCTCCCTCCAGTACCACCAAGGTTATTCACACAAGTAGTAACAGAAACCCTATAATCCTATTCCTTCCATTTGCCAGATCCTTCTTCATCATATATTCTGTGTTCACCTATGATAGCCTGCTTTTTGTCTTCTTGCTTCGCCTGACGTTTTTATCAATGAATCCTTGTTTCTTAAGAATTGTTTGATTGCCACTACCTCCAATGGATTTAGAAGTTACGGTGGAATGTTGTCTGGCTCTTTCTGTCTTGTTCGATGCACTCTTCTAAAGATCTTTGAATATCTGACTCTAATACGGCATTCCCTTATCAGTTCCACAGACACTATGATCTCTTCTTCTGTCATGTCTTTGTGTATACATTCTCTCTTCTGCGTCTATTATTGAACATACCACTGCAGTAGTAATAATAGTACCATAACACGTGTATTTTAAATTTATATATCCATGGGATATTAAAGAAATTTAAATAACTCAATTAATACAGGTCCCCGGTCCAGACTGAATACCATTTAGGTTCCTTTCAGAATATGCTGATGCAATAGCCCCATACCTAACCATTATATACAACCGCTCGCGCTGGGGACTAAGGCGCTCCAGTCAGGTCTGCACGGCCACTACGGTCGAGGGTTCGAATCCCCCCTCGGGCATGGATATTTGTGCCGTCCAAGTTCGTAAGTAGTTCATAAGTAGTTTGTACGTTTAGGGACTGATAACCCCGTAGTTAAGTCCCATAGACTATACAAACATTTGAACATTTGAACGTTCCTCACCCCCAACTGGAAAGTTGCACACTTCCCTACAATATTAAAAAACGGCAATAGGGGTCAGTCGCAAAATTACTGGCGTCGGTTGACAGTAAGATGTTAGAACATATACCTTGTGTTAAGAAAGTCAGTATAAATTTGAAAATTTAATATATCAGGGAATAATGTAGATAGAGAGGTAAAAAATGACACACATGCTTGGAATAACATGTCGTTTTATTACAACGAAAAAAAAAAAAAAAAACTATCGTTATCGGGCCTTTTTTCTTCGAGGAACTGTGTGATTCGGGTTTTGTAACCGCTACCGTGACGAGT
This sequence comes from Locusta migratoria, assembly GCA_026315105.1. Classification (NCBI taxonomy): domain Eukaryota; kingdom Metazoa; phylum Arthropoda; class Insecta; order Orthoptera; family Acrididae; genus Locusta; species Locusta migratoria. Next base: position 323,460,888 of record CM048746.1, read on the forward strand.
GAGAGGTTCGCCGATATGTTACAGAATCGCGTCATCTTCAGCCTGGCTGATAAACACCTGCTAGAACGTACGAGATTTATGCATGATGGCGCTCCACCCCATATTGCTAGACGTGTGAAACATCTCTTGCACGCGTCGTTTGGTGGTGATCGTGTGCCACTTTCGTCATGCTTGGCTTCCCAGGTCCCCATACCTCAGTCCGTGCGATTATTGACTTTGGGGTTACCTGAAGTCTCAATTGTATCGTGATCGACCGACATCTCTAGGGATGCTGAAAGACAACATCCGACGCCAATGCCTCGCCATAACTCCGGACATGCTTTACAGTGCTGTTCACAACATCATTCCTCGACTGCAGCTATTTTTGAGGAAAGATGGTGAACATATTGAGCAATTCCTGCAAAGAACATCATCTTTGCTTTGTCTTAAATTGTTATGTTAATTATTGTAGTGCCATCTGGCGGACAGTTTCGATTTTTTTTTGTTCTAATAAAACCCCATGTCATTCCAAGCATTGTGTCAATTTTTACCTTGTATCTACATTATTCCGTGATTTATTAAGTTTTAAAATTTATACTGACTTTTGATCACCCGGTACTTCCCTAAAAAACTAAGAACTTCCACGAAAAGAACCATTAGTCAACACGGATTCAGAATGCGTCGTTCCTGTGAAACACAGCTATCTCCTTACTCACATGAAGTGATGAGTGCTATCGACAATAGATCTAAAGTCAATTCCATATTTCTTGATATTCGGAAGGCTTTTAACACTGTACCTCACAAGCGTCTTCTAATCAAATTACGTGTTTATGGAAAATCGCCACAGTTGTGCCACTGCATTCGAAATTTACTATCAGAAAAATCACAGTATGATGTAATTGACGGAGAGTCACCGAGTAGAATAGAAGTGATATCTGGCATTCCCCAGGGAAGAGTTATAGGTCCACTACTGTTTAATATCTTTATAAACGATTTACGAGGCTATCAGAGCATCTCAGACTGTTCGCGGATGATGCTATCGTTTATCGGTTAGTGAAGTCACGAAAAGATCAAAAGCAGCTACAGAATACTTTAGATAAAATATCCTCATGGTTAAAAAAATTGGAAATTGACCTTAAACTGTTAAAAGCGTGATGTTATTCGTATGACCACTAAGAGAAATGTGTTAAATTTCATTTACACGGCAAATCAGTCAAATCTAAAGGCCGTAAAAACAAATAAATTCCTAGGAATTACAATTACGAATAACTGAAGTGTGTAAAATCACGTAGAAAATATTACAGGGAAGGCGAGGTAAAATCTACATTTCTTTGGCAGAACACTTAGGAGATGCAACAGTTCTACTGAAGAAACGGCCTTCACTACACTTGTGAGCCCTATTTGACAGTATTACTGTCCGTATGGGATCCTAACCAAGTGGGACTGACAGATGATATAGAGAATGTTCAGAGAAGAGCAGCTCGTATTGTATAAAGGGGGGAGAGAGTCACAGAAGCAGCGCACTAGTTCGGGTGGAAATTATTGAAAGAAAGGCATTATTCTTTGCGGCGAGATTTATTTGCGAAATTTCTGCCAACAACTTTCTCCTCCGAATGCGAATATATTTTGTTAGCACTCACTATTTACGGGTACATGATCATTTTAATAAAATAAGAGCAATCAGATCGAAAGCGAAAAGATTCATGTGTTCCATTTTCCCGCGTGCTTTTGCAGAATGGAACAGTAGAGAAATATAATAAAATCGGTTCGATGAACAGTCCGTCATCTACTTGAATGCGATTAGAGGAGTATTTATCAAGATTTAGATGCAATTTCATCGAAGGCAGGTTTAAGTTTTCTAACTACTGAGTCAGTCCTTACAACAATCGCGCCTTTCTCGGGATCTTCAAATAATTCCTGCAGCTGTTTTGCCTTCCCTTGTATAGTTGGACGTGAAATTGAAGCACCGTTTCTGCACCTACATAAGCTCAGTTTGCTGGAAAATTATTATATTTCTTTGTTTATAATCCAAACAAGTCTCTATAAAATGGGCTTAAAGTTTTGTGTTTGTTTTGTTCATTTCGTATTCGAAGAAATCGACGTGGCACAGTGCGCCAGCATCTTCAACGCCGAGACTAGAGACGAAATTGCTGTTCACAAAACGCTGCGGGTCGACAGAGGCGGCACAAGATAATATAACAGTGTGTTGTGAAAACATGGCTGTTTATAGAATATAGAATTCCAGTATTTTAGTAATGTATTCGAATATTTATACATTGTTAAAACATGCAGCGGTTGCTGCAGCAACCAGTAATTTCTACTATTACTGTTTCTCTATGTGTGTGTATGTGTGTGTGTGTGTGCGCGCGCGCGTATTCGTTAATGTATAAATGCTTTTAAAGCTTTACCCACTGAGTCCAGAGATAAACTAAATTTAAATTTGCACTGTCTCGTTGTTTACAAAAATAACATACAAAACAATGAGTGAAAATGGACTATAGACGAGACAAATCAGTACAGATGAAAGTAGCGATAACCAAAACGTATAGAAATAAAACCCATCTGGTATTCAATATTGCATTTCAGTAAATATTAGACAGAAAAATATAAATTAGAAAATAATGTTCACAGAAGATAAAGGACCATAAAAAGTAACAGTTGTAATCTACATTTTCAGTACACCTGATTGTTATGAACCGCAGACAAGCAGACTGGATCTAAGATACAGATTCTCAAATCCAATAAGAGCCTCATACAGACAATAACTTCATGTAGTGGGATAACCATATGGTCTAGTTAGTACAACAAGAGATTAGTTGACTGTGCATTGGGGCCCGGTAACTGTAGTTCATACACTATTGTCCATTAAAATTGCTACATCAAGAAGAAATGCAGATGATAAACGGGTATTCATTGGACAAATATATTATAATAGAACTAACATGTGATTACATTTTCACGCAATTTGGAAGCATAGATCCTGAGAAATCAGTACCCAGAACAACCACCTCAGGCCGTAATAACGGCCTTGATACGCCTAGGCATTGAGTCAAACAGAGCTTGGATGGCGTGTACAGGTACAGATGTCCATGCAGCTTCAACACGATACCACAATTCATCAAGAGTAGTGAGTGGCGTATTTTGACGAGCCAGTTGCTCGGCCACAATTGACCAGACGTTTTCAGTTGGTGAGAGATCTGGAGATTGTGCTGGCCAGGGCAGCAGTCGAAAGTTTTCCGTATCCAGAAACACCCGTACAGACCCGCAACATGCGGTCCTGCATCATCCTGCTGAAATGCAGGGTTTCGCAGGGATCGAATGAAGGATAGAGCCACGGGTCGTAACACATCTGAAATGTAACGGCCACTGTTCAAAGTGCCGTCGATGCGAACAAGAGGAGACCGATACGTGTAACCAACGGTTCCACATACCATCACGCCGGGTGATACGCCAGTATGGCGATGACGAATACACGCTTCCAATGTGCGTTCACTGCGATGTCGCCAAACACGAATGGGACTATCATGATGATGTAAACAGAACCTGGATTCATCCTAAAAATGACGTTTTGCCTTTCGTGCATCCAGGTTCGTAGCTGCGTACACCATCGCAGGCGCTCCTGTTTGTGACGCAGCGTCAAGGGTAACAGAACAGCAGTCATGGCCTCCGAGCCAATAGTCCATGCTTCTGCAAACGTCGTTGATCTATTCGTACATATGGTTGTTGTCTTACAAATGTCCCCATCTGTTGACTCAGGGATCGAGACGTGGCTGAACGATCCGTTACAGCCATGCGGATAAGATGCCTGTCATCTCGACTGCTAGTGATACGAGGCCGGTGGGATCCAGTTCGGCGTTCCCTATTGCCCACCTGAACCCACCGATTCCACATTCTGCTAACATTCATTGGATCGCGATCAACGCGAACAGCAACGTCGCCATACGATAAGCCACGGTCCTGATAGGCTACCATCCAACCTTTATCAAAGTCGGAAACCTGATGCTACGCATTTCTCCTCCTCACATGAGGCATCAAAACAACGTTTCACCAGGCAACGCCGGTCAACTGCTCTTTGTGTATGAGAAATCGGTGTGAATCTTTCCTCATGTGAGCACGTTATAGGTGTCGCCACCGGCACCAACCTTTTATGAATGCTCTGAAAAGCTTATCATTTGCATATTACAGCATTATTTCTGTCGGTTAAATTTCGCGTCTGTAGCACGTCATCTTCGTTTGTGTAGCAATTTTAATGGCCAGTAGCGTAGTTCATCTGCATTAATGTTACCAGAATATTTATATATGCCTGATGTGATATGTCTCACGGCAGGACTTGATGTGAGAAGTCATTCACGAGGCTTCATGTATGGCGTCATGCTCCACATGATCCACGTATAACGACATGTTGTTTGCAAGACAAAACATAACATTTGATAGGAAGAACAATTTATGTAATATGTGATACGGGTAATAATACTAACAAGTAAAAACAAAAGCACGAATCTGTTAAGATATTTTATTTATATGTTTCTAATTGTGTCACATCAGTCAAGAAGCTAGGTTTCCTCTTTTACATCTTTGATTCTACCCGGGACATATTCGACATTTCTTGTGGTATGACTGGAATATTCTTCATTCTGGTTACTATCTTTTATTGTACTATAGTTGAGTAGCTGTCATGGACGAAAGGGATTTCAAATTACATCAACAAAATTTTTTCACAAATATTTAAATAAACGTCTTCTATACCATTGTTTTACTTTATCACTTAAAAGCTTACTGCAGTAATTATAATCAACGGAATAATGCCCAAAGGACAAAATACTATCATTCTTTATTACCACGTTTGCTTGTACGTCCAGTGAATTTTAGGCGTGGTAAAAGTAAATCGAACTGAAACCGCTGTATGTCGACAACGGATAATGATGACTGGATAATATATATATATATATATATATATATATATATATATATATATATATATATATATATATATATATATTCATTCTATCCTTTCGTGAACAGTTTGAAACGATTGTTATTGGTATTAAGTGTAGAAGTGACGCGCTTCTAAAACTGCTCAAGAAAAAACAAATTTTAATTTTATTTTTTATTATTCCTCTTACATCTCGAACGGTGCACCTGAACAAGATACCATTAGCTAATCAATAACATCAGTCTTATTGACACCTTTTGCAAAGGGAGTTAACTGATTCGCACATTTTTGCTTAGCTCCAGCTCTGGTTCGTCATTCAGACTTTGCTTATACATGGTGTCCCGTTTATCTTGATCACATAAAATGTCTCTGGAACAATAATAGCAACTGTAAAACTTTTTCCGATATCATTGTAAGACAGGGGCTGATGAACGTAAATATTTTGAAATATTCTAAAACAGGAGCATATATGATTTTAACATAAACTTATATGTTTTCAAATGGACACCCTATATTCCTTCATCATCAATCTACAGCATGACAAATCACATAAACAACAGCGTTGACTGCATCCCAATACGGTAATTACATCCCGAGATGTGGCGCTTGGAATGCCCGAAACGCGCGGCTAGCGTACCTCATAAGCAGCATGGGGTTCCCGCCGGAGTGTCAGGACTTAGTTAGCCGTTGGTTTCACTAATTCAAACGTCAATTTCGCTTAGCAATATCTCGGGATGTAAATGGCGTATTGGGATACAATAAACGCCGTTGTTGATGTGATTTATGATACTATAGATTCCTGATAAAGTAATGTAGGATGCCCATTTGAAAACGCATAAGTTTGTGTTAAAAACACATATGCTCTAGTTTAAGAATGTTTCAAAATATTTACATTCATGAGCCCCTGCCTTAAATTGATACTGATGAAAGTCGTTTTACAATAGCTGTTGTTGTTCCAGAGAAATTTTACGTGGTCAACATAAATGGGTTATCCTGTATACTGTAGCATCGCCACAGTAAGACCGGTGTTCTATTGACGATACATATGGGTACTGGTCCTCTTTAAATCAACTTCTTTTTACAGCATAATGCTGCCTCAAACAGGAAACAATTACCAAGAACCCCGAAAAGTGTCATTGTGTGTGTAGTGTTTACGAACAAACATATAACAGCGCTATCGCTTTGTGACGATGTACGTATTTTCTCAATGGAATTTTGTATTTTGTTTATTTTGTACAGCTTGCGAATGATTAGCAAGAATCATTATGTACAGTGATATTTGTTATTTGTAGTTAGTACAGTTTGATGATAATAGGAAAAGATCCTCTTCCTTCGGGGAAACATAAGATGGGCGAAACTATGTCTCACACTTTGTTTTGCCCCATATCTAGCAAGGAAGGTAATTTGTTTGTGCTAATTAAAACTTGAGAAAGTCACGTCGTTACTTTCACCGCATCAATATGTTAACGGAATTTCGTTGCACGGGAATGTGAGGCTCTAACACGTTAGTCAACAGATACGAATTTGATAAACGATTGTGTCAGCCCAGTGAAAGAGCAGTGGGGTCACGAGTGGGGAAGACGGAGAGTTCTGTGTCGAGACGAGGTCGCTCTGTAAGTTAAACTGGGTTTTCATGTAGCTGGATGGGCGTTTCGTTGGTCAGTGTGCGGATAACGAATGGCGTTTAGATCGCCCAAAAAACCGTATACTCTTGGTTGGCATAGAGTTGCTTGACTGATGTTTCTGGTCGGTATTCCCCGCACTAAATGGTTTCATTTGGTGAAGGCTTTCCTGTTACAGTTTTACAGTTCAGTTCTGTTGTACCCTTGGCCGTGGTGGAGTAGCCGAGCGGTCGAAAGCACCTCGCTGCGGAGCGCGCGGTTGCTCGCCGTGGAGGTTCGAGTCCTCCCTGGGGCATGGGTGGATGTGTTGTCCTTAGATTAGTTTACCTAGGTTTAAGTAGTTTGTTAGCTACGGTCTGATGACCACGCAGTTTGGTCCGATAGATTTACAAACATTTGATTTGAACTACTAGGCATTTACTTTCCTTTTGCATTCCCAATTAGACTGAAAGGAAGAAAAATTTCTATACGAGACTTAATTTCACTTATCTTGTCGTTGTGAACATTACGCGAAATTTAAGTAGGCGGCAGCAAGATCGTTCTACACTGAGCTTCAAATTCCGGTCCTCTAAATTTCTTCAACACAATTTCTCCAAAAGAACGCCGTCTTTCCTCCAGCGATCCACATTTGAGTTCCCGGAGCATTTCCGAGACACTCGAGCGTGGTCGAACCCACCAGTAACGAACCTAGCTGCTCGCCTCTGAACTGCTGTAGGCAAAAAGTTGTTACCTATCTTCGGAAATCAGCTCATAAAAATGTCTCGCGATCGTGATCAATCCGTATCCTCAATGATGGTAAAATGTTTCATCAGCGTCTTTACCTTGTCCTATTTCGTTTTGCGATCAAGCACACTAATCACAGTTATTACTCATACTGCCACTGCCGCCAATAGCTGGGCTTCACCAGCTATACGTGACACAACCAAAGAGTACCTTTAGACAGACATTTCAGCAGCAACCTAACCAGCGTTTATGTTGTACGTATCACTACATACTTTTGCTTTCATTCTCAATTATTTTTCAAAAGATAATATACAGTCGTCTTCTTAAATACCTTACACTAATAAACTATTATCCATGTCACAGTTCGGATTTCTAAAGGGTTCTGATATTGCGAAGGCTATCTGCACAGGGGACTGATGACCTAGATGTTTTGTCCCCTTAAAACAACAACAGCTCTCTACCCATACAGTGAGAATGTCATTAGACATGGAATTATAGGCGTTTGACTGTGTAAATCACAATATTCTTTTGAGCAAATTAGGATATTACTGCGTAACAGGAAATGATATACGATGGTTTAAATCGCATATCTCTAATATGAAACAAAGGTTGTCAATAGGAAAGAGATTTATACTGAACTATCAGGCGTCATCAAATTGGGAATTAATAACATATGGGGCCCACTAGGTTCTATCTTAGGGCCCCTGCGTTTTCTTGTACATATTCATGATCTTTCATCACCAACATAAGCGGATGCCAAGTTTGTTTTATTTGTAGATCACATAAATATTGCAATAAATAGTAAATCAAATACAGCCTTAGAAAGATTGGCTGATATTATTTTCAAGACATTAATACATGGTTTTTAGCTAATTCTCTGTCGCCACACCTTGAAAAAAAACGCACTATATGCAGTTTAGGACTTGTAGAAGGTTTCCTGCCAGTATGTGCCTAGAGTATGACAACAAGGAAATAAAAGAAGTTGAAAGTGTCAAATTCTTAGGATTACAGCTGGATAATAAATTTAACTGGGAGGAGCATACCACAGAACTACTGAATCGGCTAAACAAGTCCCTGTTTGCTATGTCAGTGTTGTCAGACGTAGGAGATATAAAAATAGAAACCTAGCATAATATGCATACTTTTACTCTGTAATGTCATACGGGATTATTTTCTGGGGCAACTCATCAGACCAAGTTAAAGTTTTTAGAGCACAAAAACGTGGGTTACGAATCATTTGTGATGTCAACTTAAGAACATTCTATAGAGGAATATTTAAGGATCTGGGGATACTTTCTAATGCTTCCCAATACATTTATTCTGTAATGAAATTTTACATTAAAATATATCTTATTTCCAAACCAATATCTCAGTCCATGGGATCAAAAGTAGAAACAAGAATAACTTGCATAAAGATTTAAAGTCACTTACATTGATTCATTAAGGTGTGCAATATTCAGGAATACACATTTTCAATAACATGCCAGCAGCCATAAAAATTTAAGTCACAAGAAAGTTCAATTTGAAAAGAATCTAAATTTTTTTGGTGGCCAACTCCTGATACTCCATTGATGTATTTCTTAGCAGAAGTTGTAGGTGTATGTTATTGTATATGATATTCACAAATGTGGATATTGTGTTCAGTCAGACTTCAGTATAAATTTTGTGCAGTAATGTGATCATTGTAAACTTGAGTTGTATAACCACGGTGAGTCATGAATGAGGAAAATGTTTCGTGCAAATTGCCACACACTGAACTACAAACATAAATTCGTTTTCCCCTTGTTCCTATGTCAATAAATGGCTAGGCAATTGGGTGATAAAGATCTGGAAATGTGAAGTCAAATTTTGAGTGCTACTGTGCGCCAATATTGGTCAAGGGGCAGATTGGCAACACTTCCCAACAGGCGAGTGTTGTAGGTAGTCTAGCCGCTCACGAGAAGGCGAGGCATGCGGCTTCAAATGACGGTCTGCATGACAATGCGAACAATGACAACGCTCCATTTAAATCGTACTGTTTTCGCTGGCCTCAATTATGTGTAGCTATTTGGCATAGGGAAAGGAAGTTGTGCCCTGTTGCTGATTTGTCCCCTAGGCCAATGTTGGCGCAAAGTAGTATCCAAAAGTCCACTTTATATTTCCAGATTTTTACCATTTAATTGCATTGTCATTTATTGACATACGAACATGCAGAAAACGCATTTATGTTTGTATTGCAGCGTGTGTCAATTTGCACGAAATATTTTTCCTCATTTAAGACTCACCCTATACATATATATATATATATATATATATATATATATATATATATATATATATAGGGTGTTTCACTAAGTGTGTTTGCCTATGTAACTTATAAAATAATAGGTGACGGGAAATTTTAATGCGGTAGGTCAACACAAGAAATGTTACACTTTCTGCGGAGCTATGGACATAGTTTATTTTATCATTTTACAAAGAGTTATACCACAAAGATTAATTTTTTTAATGAAACAATAGTTTTTCTATCGTGTATTGGATTCGTTAAACCAGCTGCGTTCAAATCAATTAAAACTACATTCCTATCACTGTTAGTTTGGGAGCTACAACCCTTCAAAGTTCCGGAGGTGGAGGCTGCGATAGCGTAGCTGACTGGCCGAGTGGCTATCCCCTGGGGCACGGCCCACTGTCCCATGACCACCAGCCAGTCAGCTACGCTGTCGTAGCCTCCGCCAGCTAAACTTTGAAGGGTTGTAGCTCCCAAACTAACAGTGATATGAATGTAGTTTGAATTGATTTGGACGCAGCTGGTTTAAACGAATCCAATACACGATAGAAAAACTATTGTTTCATTTAAAAAAATTATATCTTTGTGCTGAAACACCCTGTATATATAAAAGTAAGTCCACATCCACAATGACCATTACATTTGAGATGTGTTTAAGGGTCATTAACATATATGCTCTCTGTTAGTAAGTACATATTGTATATTCTGTTTTGAGATGTTCTACATTCAAGAGAATTTCGTCACGTCGAGTCAACTGGAACGAAAAGTACATCTAATCTAATCTGCAATCTTCATACTCAATATAACTTGGACAAATGTAACATAACATTTTTTATTGCAATACGTCTACACTGCCATCCCCTAAAATATTTTTACATTTCTTCTGAAACATCCGGTGTTCATATTCTTTTTTCCATTTCCATAGATGTTTCACATCAGCGAGTTGCGCTGATGTCGAGTGATCGATGCAGGATGCTGCGTGCGGTGTACACGGTGGCACGTGCAGCAGGAAGGAGTAAAAGTTGAGTGAGCGGGGCAGCACCTCAGGAGTCATAAAAGCAGGCGGCGGCAAGCGGGGTGCAGAGGGGCGGTGGCTCGACCACACTTCCGGCCGCTCGTAAAGCCGGGCGCTGCCGTCGCTAACGAATCACTCTCCCTAATTGAGTGGGCGGGCCGGCCCACCGTGTTTAACGGCCGGCGCCGCTGTTCTCGCCAGCAGCAACGACGCTGTCACTGTGGGGTGGGGTGATCTCCGTCTCCTCGCCGCTCTTTAGGGCTCCCTGCTACACCCTCGCCGCAGTTACCACGTTCCGCGTTCTTCTGTTTGCTCTCCACGTCTCTCCAAAGTGGCACCTAATGCTTCATCTTCCGTCCTTTTCTCGCGCTTTAAATTCAGTAACGGGGAGCACACTCCCATCGCGAATCATGTCATTACCGGAGTTTGACATACAGGGTGATTGGGAAAGCGTTTACAAACTTCGAGGTTAACTTGAGTGGAGTTATGCTGCTGTTGTTGTGGTCTTCAGTCCGCAGATTGTCTTGATGCAGCTCTCTACCCTACTCTGTCCTGAGCAAGTCTCTTCGTCTCCTCATAAGAACGGCAACCCACATCCATTTGAATTGCCGCGACGGATCAGCCGAGCATATTGCGCCGCCGTGCTGCGGTGCGCGCGACCGTTCGCCGTCTGGGGTTCGAGTCCCCCCTTGGCCATGGGTGTCTGTGTTGTCCTTAGGTTAGTTTACCTTAGTTTAAGTAGGTTGTAAGCTACGGACTAATAATCCAGCAGTTGTGTCCGATAGATTTACAAACATTTTATTTTCCATTTGAATCTGTTTACTGTATTGATCTCATCAATATCCGCACACTTCCTTCAAACGCTAAATTCACGAATCCTTGATGTTTTCTATCAAATGCTCCCTTCTTTTAGTCAAAATATGCCAAAAATTCCTTTTCTTTAGTTACTCCGTCTACGCAACTAATCTTCAAAAACTTCCTGTAGCACCTGTAAGATACCTGTTTTCCACTGATCGATGATGTGTTAATACCAGGAAAGATTAAGAAAAAAATTTACATTATAATTTTATTGAAAATTGTAGTTAAGAGCAGCGTTTCGGCTTTTGACAAATCTACCATGAGTAAGAAAGGAGTTGAGGAATGGTACAAAATTCTTAGAGAATCGAGGAGAAACGGAGCACGAGTTCAACCTGGTCGCCATAGAACATCAGTTACTGGAAAGAGGTAAGGACAACACCTCTGAAAAACTGACGGATCACCGACAGAGAGATTACTGATGACGTTGGCATTACATTCGGCTAATGCCAAAAGATTGTTTTGGATACGAAACAAGCAGCAGCAAAGTTTATTCCGAAACTGTTTAATTTCGGCCAAAACCTACGTTACCTACAGAACGCTCATGAACTGCTGAGTGAAGTCGACAACGAAGCAGAACTTACAAAAATATTAATTGGTGACGACACTTGGGTATACATGTATAACTCGAAAGCAAGGCCACTTAGTTTCAATAGAAACGGCCTGAATAGCCAAAATACAAACAAAAATTGAAAGTTCGACTCCAAGTGAAGGTTATTCCAACTTTTTTCTTCGGTTATAATGGGACAGTATACCATGAGCTCCTGCGTTAATGAAGTACGATCAGTATTAAATTCTGCCTTGAAGCTATGCGTCATTTGCGTGATTCCATTCGCAGAAAACGGCGAAATAGTGTCAGGAACTAACCTCATAATAATAATACCGCTGAAACATGTTCCTGGCCTTTTGGCGGATATCTAGATCTTTATGTTGACTTCGCGCCGTGTTCGGCTAACATGGCTAATGCAACATCTTTCTGTTCCAGAAAAATGATAGGTCGTAATTTTTGCACAATTATTGGGATGTGTGTGAGATCTATAAGTTTCAGTGCGGATGCATTGCGGAGGCACTAACTCTTTACGAGACTAACGTGTAAGGAACGCTACGATAATGTTGGCTATAACGTGAGAATGTTTGGCTGAGAGCGCGCTATATAATTCTTAAAGCAGTAACGTCTATCCTGGCCAGGTGGCTTAGTGGTAGCTCAGCACACTGGCTCACAGGGATCGACGCCATCTGTGAAAGAAAAGTGAGCCTAGAATTCGACGAACAACCTAGAATAAACACAAATTAACGGCCGAAAGGACCCTTTCTACTCGAAGAAGAAGGGGGGTAATTAGAAAAAGTTGCTAGTGCGTCTGCATAGTAAGCAGAAGACCGTTTCATCCCCAACGTGCGCACAAATTTTAAGTGCCTCACTGGGTTTGATCCGGCGTTCACAGTAAGCAGCTGAAATGTTTCTGACATCTGTAATGTCTCTAACATCTTTGATTGTTTTAATTTGCCAGTAAATTCCCTGTTTGTACTGCTACACAGAGGGTACGATTCATTTTCCATGTCCTGTTATGAGGCATTCGTGTCGAAAACGTTACCGCCTACTCTGTTGCTTCTCTGTACTTCTACATCGTTCCATTGAAGAGTCGACAGTTACCGACAACAGCTTCACTAATTCAAACATTCTTTTCTCAAGGTGTTTGGCCAAAACAGAAAATGTCTCTTCAAGTCACATACGTTGGTGTGATGCCCAATTTGCGGTGCATAACCTATTTGCATCTGGAGTACTTACATACGCTTTCGCCCAATACTTTCCTTATATTGCCGCGTTCTCGTAATGTCACTAAACGGAGCGAACTATTAGCGGAAAAAGGCAAAGCCGGAGAAAACGCAATGGCGGGAGGTGTAGTCTGGGTTGACTGGAAAGTATTTGGGAAGATAAAGTTCACGTTAAAGGAGATCGCGAGTAGAACACTTGCGCGAAACTTTCTTGAGTACTTTTCAATTTGTTTGTTTCTAACAAGATCGGTTTACTGGAAAGAAGAAACCCATTCCGCAACCTGCTGCTAGGATTTTTTCTAGTACGGTAAATCAATGTACGTGTGTATATTGATGATTCGGGGTAGCAAATTAAAGACGTCACTACGGATTAGGTGGCCGATCCCGGCGGAAGTTCGACTTCTCCCTCGGGGATAAGTGTGTGTGTGTGTGTGTGTGTGTGAGTGTGTGTGTGTGCGTTTTGTCCTTAGTGTAAGTTACTTAAAGTAGTTTGTAAGACTAAGGTTAATGGTGACGCTCAATGATAGTCAAATTGAGAAGACGACTGTCATAAGAAAACGGGTATTTGTACTGTAAGTTGTTGGCACTCCTCAAGAGGTACATGCCAACAATAAGTGTCATCACATTGATTCTCTCTTACTGCTTTCCGAGATTTGTTGAGCTTCCCGTCCATCAGAAAATTACACTGGAGGTGATGTAAGAGGGCAGGAAGTTGACCGTCTTGGTAGTTCCTGACGATGCTGCAAGTAATTTCTTCTCGATAATACGTTTTTGTTTCTGTTATAATTGTGAGATTCTTTTCATACCGTGATACCATTTTGCTGAAAGCGTTAGTAACGTGGAACTAATTGTCATCGTTGAAACCAATTATTATTGAAGAATTCATTCTCCTGGCGAACTCATCATAATAAATAACGTAATTTTGGTCTTTTTTGACGACTCCCTCAAGTTGTGTGTCTACTATTGCCTGCAGGAGTAGAAAGAATATCTCATTCATCATACACAACCGCCCGCTCAGCGAACGTTCGGTACCCAAAGATTGGAAAGTTGCACAGGTCATTCCAATATTCAAGAAAGACAATAGGAGGGTTCCGCAAAATTACAGGCCTATATCATTGACGTCGGTTTGCAGCAGGATTTTTGAACATATACTTTCCTCAAATATTATGAACTATGTTGACGAGAACGAACTATTGACCCATAGTCAATACGGATTCAGAGAATGTCATTCTTGTGAAACACAGCTAGCTCTTTACTCATATGATGTGATGAGTGCTATAGACCAGGAATGTCAAATACATGCCATATTTCAAGATTTCAGGAAGCCATTCGACAATGTACACTAGACAGCAAAAAAAGTGGATCACCCCTGAATTCATAAGAGGAGACCGCACCTGACGCTATGCAACCACCGTTACACAGATGCGTCGCAGGTTGTCAAATCATTGCACAGTACAGTTATTACGTACCCACAATAGGTACTAAGTCTCCTATTTCTCCTTATGGTATTCAGGCAAGGTACAAACCAATACTTTCGTACAACAAATATTAGAATACACGTCATTAGAGACGAGACAGTAACACTTGTAAATTAAATTTAGTTGCAATAATTAAAAAGTCAGATACGTTATCGCACTTGTTTAGTGACATGATATGTTTTTGTTCATGATCTGAATCTCAACGCACTCTTAATCAAAAAACAGTTGTATGCCTGATCGAGATGCGATTACAGGTCACGCACTTTTTCGTGGCCCCTCTCTGATCGGCGGAAGTCGGCTGAGCTCGTGTGTCAACGGAATGTTTATGCTCTCTACCAGCCCTACCTCGTAACAGCATTGCACACCGTAGACCTCGTCAATGTATTGTTGATTTGTGTTTCGTATTGATTATTGTCTTCCACTTTGTTATTTGCTAAAATAAGTCCACATACCCCGCCGACTTCTTTTATAAGAAAGAAGGCTGACCTTGAAAGTGGCGTGAAGAATGTTAATTCTTATTTTTATTCTGTTACACCCGCTCAATAAGTCCCTTTCAAATATTAACATTTCGTAGATATGCGTTCCACTTTTCTATTACTCAAACATTAACGTGATTTTTTATTTCATGTTCAATCTGTAACGCCTTAACCCCTTCCATGTTGTTTCTTTTAAAACCTGTAATCTATACGCCGTAAGCTGCCGGCACTGGGAGAAAGAGGCGGGGCTTGTTCTAACAGCCAATCCGCTATGAGCTGAATGCAAGCTTAAGCTCCCAACATTCTCCGCTCAGGCGCCACGTTTCAGTGCGCGTGATCTCTAGGCATAAATAGACGCAAAACACTGACGTTTTCATTAGTTTCTTAGACCGATGTCTGAACCCAGAATTAAATGATAATCTTAGCACTGCACCAGAAGTTGCATGAAGCTCCGATTGTTGCTGAGAGGTAACCGCTGAAGATACATAATATAGTGCAATTCAAGATGTCATACAGCATAAAGTTGTGGAATAGAATACAGTGTATTGATGATTTGTTAGCTAAGCACAATCAGATGTCACATATCAAATATGTTCACAAATAGCGTTATACTGGTACCTGAAACGACGATACAATTAATTTTTCCCCGGCAGGGACTCGAACCCAGCACCATTTGCTATTGTATAGTAGGAAGGAATACTGCTGATATATTTATTGTTTCTTCCGAGCACTCCAACCCTGCACATACCGTCACTCTTGACCTGACACCATGAAGCGTCAACTATCACATTGTCGTTCACCAGTAATTAGGATCACACCGTTCGCAGAGACGTGGAAGGGGATTAGTATTTTGCGAGAACTTTGTTTAATTTAGTAGCCATGGACATGTGCAATTTTGATTTGAAACAAGGCAGAGTCCTGCGTTCGCTATTGGAGTTATTGGAGGTGTATATGGTATTTCTGTGGCCGCTAAAAACTGTAACCCCCAAGCGGGAATCGGACCCATACCTTAACTATTACAAGTTAACCACATCTCGGCCTCCAGAGTTGGAATAATCTTTTGTCATAATGGATTACTCATTAGACAGTACGACCAGTCAAAGAGCTCAGAGGTGTCTGGCTAGGTAAAACATTCTTTGCCGCACGGGACGGCCACGTAGTGTGAGACGCCTTATCGCGGATTTTGCATGATATTATACTACGTTTTAGTATGCTACATTACGATTTGGTATGGCATTCTGTAATAAGCTTATTTAACTATGAGCTCATTATAATGAAGATTGTTGGGTAGCTGTTGCTACGATAACTTGAATATTAGGCATTTTTATAGTTATGAGGAACGTGGATTATGCGTTAAAAATTTGAAATTCGGAAAGTAACTTCGTTTTTACATTTATTCACCACGTTCAGGAATACTTCGATGGAGGAGGTTTCTGTGATTTACTAGTATGGTCAGTGACAAGGAATCCGATAACTGGCAAATGTGTCGAGCAATTATTCTTCACGGTGTGGTTGCCTTCAATAGTCATACTGAGGTTAAAAAACAGCAATGTGGATTCTGATACAATGTCGCATCGAAAATGCCATTTCAAAGCTTGGATACTGGTATTTGTCGGAATAGATGGCCATTTTAATGGCGACAATAGTGCCTGCACGGTAAGGTTCAGTTGTCCATTATACCCACGTGCTTTTCGAGAGTCAACGACAGGGAAATAATGAAAGTGATTAAAAGAATCTGCCAAGCACAAAATTATGAAAAGAAGCACGGAGATGCAGATAAATATTTCAAGGGGGGGGGGGGGGGGGTAGCAGGAGGGAGGGCGGGATCTAGGAATGAACAGGAGTGCAGAACTGGGAAACAAAAGAGTGTAATGATTGCAAAGTACTCCTTACTTATATATCACAGTTTGCTTTAGGGCCGAGAGAAAAGGAACGAATGTTTTACAGAACGAAGGATGGATTATCGGAGATATAAGAGAAAACTGCTTCATAGAGAGGACCCATGGACAGTAAAGAAATCAGACATTAAAAGAGACAGTATTGTTTTAACGGAAACCACAATTTTTACAGCTTTTTGGGGGAATAGACCAAAAGGGCAACTGAGGTTATAATGTAAGGGAGGTGATAGAGAGAAAGGAGGAAAAATTAACAAAGAATAAATACAAGACAAATCGTTTGCATATTTTGTTGAGGACGGAGAGTGTATTAATGGATGGAGGGGAGGAGAGAGACGTATTTGAAATAACAAAAATTGCTTTAACACCGTCCATCTAAACTGATTACTCTGTATGCATGGAGTCTAGGTATAAATGAATAAAAATAGGATATTGGGTGAAATGAGAAGCATTGAATTAATAATTGTGCCACGGGCGGGAATCGAACCCAGACCTCCATACTTTCTTTAATTCAATGCTTTTCCTTTCACTTAATTTCTTTTACATACTGACGCGGAAAACTGTCTCTAGGTATATAAATTTATAATAAAATAGGATAATAAAGGAACTGTATAATTAAAAAAATCAATTTAAAGGCAGCTTAAAGGAAGAAGAAACTCGTATTTTATTTCTTCCTTAGTCTCACTAAGGAGATTTAAAAAAACAAAAAAGAAAAACATTTTAAAGTACTAATAATTTATTCAGAATCCCTCATTATTTGTTTCTTTCATAATACATCTCAGCATAGAATCTATAAAGCCCTCAGACCAGCTTCTCTTCAGTAAGAGCGAATACTATCTCGAGTTGATTGTTCGCAGTGAGACGGCCTGATATGTATTTCAGCTGTCTGCTTTTACTATGATGCCAGGAAGTAAACATTCTGTATTTACGTCAGAGCTCCACTCTGCACTGCGCTGGAAGCTGTTGGGCATCACCGCGACTGCCAGCTTGCTGTCTTCCACCAAGCCTCACCTTGGCACGAGTTGT
This sequence comes from Locusta migratoria, assembly GCA_026315105.1. Taxonomy (NCBI): domain Eukaryota; kingdom Metazoa; phylum Arthropoda; class Insecta; order Orthoptera; family Acrididae; genus Locusta; species Locusta migratoria. Next base: position 323,478,929 of record CM048746.1, read on the forward strand.
GGTTGACCGGCCAGCCCATAGCTCTCGAGCCACGGCTAATACAGGCACACACCGCAAAACCAGACTCAAACGTTTCTGCCAACCTACCCAAGTGTGTAGTACCACAGGTTGAGCTATTTTGCTATAAAATGAGCAGCCACTTTATCTTTTGACATTTCATTCAAATATTTAACGAATTTAAAGAATAGAATCAGCTACCACATAATGTTTCACCTAGATAGCAATCATACAACACAGGAAACTATCTTTTCAGCGCTCTGCATTAGATTTAGATACACGAAAAAATGTATTCAACCTAGAAAACTACGTATGTTTTAAAATTAAACAATTCTGGTGGGAAGTACACAAATGTGTTCTCATTGTCTCTGAAACAATAAGTGCTACGAAACAGGAATACCTTGTGCTGAAACCTTTCATTTTCACGATTGTTCTATTATTCATAGTGAAGTGTTTCGTAATGGGTTCATAGGATCGCTTTAGTTTCTCGACTGTTCCACGCTTATACGAAGATCGAGAAAAACAAGTGTCAAAAAGGATATATGCGAGTTCTAATTACCATTATATTATTCTTAAAATTCAAATCAAATGTTCGAATGTGTGTGGTATGCTAAACTTCCACACTACTTAAACTAACTTATTCTAAGGACAACACACACATACGCATGCTCGAGGGAGGACTTGACCCTCCTACGTGAGCAGCAGCCCGATCCATTACATGGCACCTTAGACCGCGCGGGTACTCTGCGCGGCCTTCTTACAACTGTAACATACTTTGTACGGTAATGAGTACAAAAGCGCTTTGCATTTGTAGAAGAAGGTTGATGATTGAAATCTCATAGAAGAAGCGTGCTACACTAAAAACTCTTTTGTTTTAATATTTCGCTTCCCCACATCATCCCCCTGCCGTTTCCGCCCCCACCCCAACGTAAGTAGTAAAAAAGAAAAAAAAGAAAAAAAATAAAGTAAAATAAAAAAAATAAAAAAAAAAATCGGAAAGCATCCGAGACATTCTTTCCGCTAATTCACTATACCGCACAATCTGATATCTTTTTCCAACTTTTTAAGTGTCTTCCCTCTATACCGTCAGGTAATAAGTAATAACCGCACATTGCTCAGCAATACTGCGGAAGAGGTGGAGCAATTGTAGGGTTTGTAGCCTCCTAGGGAGACGCTTTAATCTTCTAATGGTTGTGTCAATAACAGGCGCTTGTTTTATCGCCACCAAAACATATATATTTCGTAGTTAACGTTGTTTTCAATTGTACCCGCCAGAAATTTTGTTAGGTGTATAATCCTTAATTTTTTTTTTTTTTTTTTTTTTTTTTTTTGTTTATCGATTTCTAAAGGATTTTAAAATTGGCTCTGCTTTTCTGAGGTGCATACAAGACAGCAGCATAATCTGCCACAAATATTTCTCAATTCGATATAGCAGTTTGTAGCTCTGTCAGAGAGTGGGTAAAATGTTACTCGCGCTCCAGTTTGTAATTGAGAGCTGCTGCATTTAATCTTTAAAGAGCGTCGACATTCTCATGAAGCAAGCGAACAGTTGCAGCGTGAATCGCCTCCTCATTGCCCTTGTGAAGGCCGATGCAGATAATTCAGAAAGTAGGGATCGAGAATAGTTGTAGTTGCTACGTGAAATTCATACCCTTGTCTGTAATCATATATGTGATAAGTAAATGACACACCGAAGTTAAATTTTCAGACATTTTAATTTGAATACCACCAATAAGTGAATCTTGAAAGGTTCTTCTACATACATATATGTGTCGTGACAGTTCTTTCGAAAGAACAGACACCACACAAATATACATAATTAAGCAGAAGACGAGAACAACTCCAGCCTTCAGCGCAAATGCACACTACGCCTGAACTCTCGAGGTAATCGGAAAAGTGCCACGAGCAGTGAGTGCAAATTGGAAACGGCAACTACGTGAGCACTATGTGGAAGTTTGAGTCTTGTGGGGGGAGAGGGGAGGTAGCCCGCGCACCTGCGATGATCGTTGTTATCCCGCTCGTGCAGTGGCTACCATATCTGCTCAGATAGCAGTAGGAACTGGACCCGAATTCCGGTTGGGCACAACTGTTCAACTTCCCCAATGCGTGCACTCAGTGGCCACAAGAAGATTGTGTCGGATTATTTCTTTTAATCTAGATTCTTCTCTGTCATTCCAGGAAGCAGTACAACTATCACCAGACATGATCCAACGTGTTGTCATTTCACTACCATAGTCGTACCAGGAAGATCATTTATCTACAGGCAATGTCTTTCTCGAGTGGTCCAACACCTTAGGAGAACATCTTGTGCACACATTATGCATGGCTTAATTACTTCTCCTACGACGTGAGGTCGAGCATTGATGTATTTATAGTGAGATAGACGAATGGAATGTTGCACAGATATATAAAGAAAATAAAAGTAATCCACTGAGTTACAGATCCATTGTATTGATATCGACATGTAGCAGGACGTTTGAACAAATACTTTTTCTAGCGTTATGAAATATCGAGAAAAATTAACATCAAACCGGCAAAGGTTTCTAAATATTTACTCTTGTGAGACTTTGGCGATACTATATTTTCATGATTTACTGAGTACTCTCAAACCAATTTCATTTTTATAGAGTGCCAAAACGATTTTTGGTATCTTCAACGCCGCAGTGAAGTGGCGAAGCGCATTGAGGTGCTATGCTCCGATGCGCTAGGCCGCTCCTCGTCGGGGGTTCTAATCCCCCCCTCGGGCATGAATGTTTGTGTCGTCTTCAGTATAAGGTAGTTCATAAGTGGTTTGTAAGTTTAGGGGCTAATTACCCCGCAGTTAAGTCCCTTAAGCTTAACAAAACAAAAACAAAAAAAAACAAAAAAACAAAACAAAACAAAAAAAAAACGAAATAAAAAAAAACAACAAAAAAACAAAAAAAATTGATCTTCAGCCATAATCAACTTCGAACCATATCGCTTTCCTAAGTTGTGCGACTGGACTCGTGATGTCCTATCTGCAAGTTAATAGTTTGCAGTGACAGGCGAGGAGTCATCTAGTGAAAAGGACGTGGCGAGTGTAATTCTTTCAGCAAAGGGAGGTAGACTTCTCCTGATTCGAATATATATTCGAAATATTTAATGAGCTATCAGAATATTGCTCTTGGATTTGAGGCAGATAATGCTGCCCACTACTAAACTCAGAAAAGCAAAGTCAATTGCGAAATGAATTTGAATTTGTATCTTCACGGCGCAAATGGCGACAATTGACCTTAAACATCAATATGCATTTGGCTCCGAACATAAGTACTCTGAGGTTCGTCAGCATTCTAGATATCGATAAGCAAAACAAAATTGAAGGTTATAACGAAATTCCTGGTGGTGCAATTAAAAACAATGTTAACTGTGAATAACACATGTTTTGGCGAAGGTGAAACAAACGGTCTGTTATTGACACTACCATTAGGAGATTAACACGTCTCCTAAGGAGACTGCCAACTCTACAATTGTTCCCCCTCTTATGCAGTACTGATGAGTAGTGTGCGATTATTACCTGCTGGAATAGAGGGAGGACGTCGAGTAAGTTGAAAGAATATGCCAGATTATAACTCGCACATTCGATATTTGGCACTTGTATTTATTATTATTATTAATAGTATTAGTAGTATTTCGAGCTTCGTATAAGCGTGGAACAGTCGATAAACTGAAGCGATTATATGAACCCATTACGAAACACTTCACTGTGAATAAGAGAACAATCGTGTAAATGAAGAGCCCCAGCAGAAGGTAATTTCCGTTGTTTAGCACTTATTGTTTACAGACACACTGAAAACACTTTATAAGTACACAAAACGTGAATGATATACTACATGTATACATTTGTGTTGTTGCCACCAGAACTGTTTAATTTTACAACATGCTTACATTTCTAAGATAACTACATATTTCATTACGTCTAGATGTAATGCAGAGCGCTGAAAAGAGAGAATAATTTTATGTGTTATATGATTGCTATCTATGTGAAACGTTATGTGGTACTACGTTTATCATGATTCTATTCTTTCACTTCGTTAAATATTTGAATGAAGTGTCAAAAGATAACGTGGCTGCTCATTTTATAGCAAAATAGCTCTAGGTGTGGTAGTTTATAGTACACGTTAGGGTAGGTTTGCAGAAGCTTTTCATACTTCAAGGGTTGAATCTCGCTATATTAGCCGTGGCTTGCGAGCTACGGGCTGGCCGGTCAACTACAGCTGGTGCCAAGGCGAGGCTTGGCGGAAACCAGCCAGCTGGCGGTCGCGGCGGCGGCGGGCAACAGCCCTCAGCACGGTGCAAAGCGGGGCTCTGACGTAAATACAGAATGTTTACTTCCTGGCATCATAGATCGGAAAGCAGAAATGCAAAACATGCTGTCTCACTGCGAGCAATCAACTCGAGATAGAGTCGTCGCTTTTACTGAAGAGAAGCTGGTCCGATAGCGTTATAGATTATATGCTAAGATGCATAAGGGAAGAAACAAATAATGAGGTATTCTGAATAAATTATTAGTCCTTCGAATGTTTTTTTAATCTCATCTCTATTTTAATATTTCGTAAGTAAGAGATTGTGGAATATCTCTTGGCAACAGAAATAAAATATGTCTCTCTTTTTCCTTTGAGCTACCTTTAAATTGAGTATTTTTAATATACAGTTCCTTTATTATCCTATTTTTATTATAAATTTACATACCTAGTGACAGTTTTCCGTGTCAATATGTGAAAGACATTAAGTAAAGGGAAAAGTATTGAATTAAAGTAGGTATTGAAGTCTGGGTTCGATTCCCGCCCAAGGCACAATCTTTATTTTAACAATTTTCCGTATCAATATGTCAAAGACACTGAGTGAAGAGGGAAGCATTGAATTAAAGTAAGTATGGAGTTCTGGGTTCGATTCCTCCCTGTGGTACAAATTTTAATTCAATGCTTCTCCTTTCACTCAATATCCTATTTCTTATTACATTTATACCCAGCCTCCATGCAAACAAAGTAATCCGTTTCGATGAACGCTGTCAAAGTAATTTTTGTTATTTCAGATACGTCTCTCTCCTCCCCTCCATCCATTAATACACCCTCTGTCCTTCACAAAATACGCAAACGGTCTTGCATTTATTAATAGTTAATTTCTCTTCTGTTCTCTCTCTCTCACTCGCTGTCGCCGCTCTTGCATCATAACCTCAGTTACCCTTCTGGTCGGTTCCCTCACAATACAGTGATAAAATCTATTTGATTCCGTTGACAGCCTGCAATCTCTTTCGTTACTGTATATCAGTCCTCTCTATGAGACCGTGTCCTTTCATACCCCCTTACCTATAATAAATTCTTCGTTCTGTGAAATACAGAGCTCTGGTTTTTCGATGACCTCTGCTTTCATCCCAACAGACTATATCGTTACACATGGTGTATATTTCCCGTTTTAGAAACCGTTTTCTAATGCGTTGCGCAGAGTAGCTGCGCGGTTTAAGGCATCATGTCTTGAATTGGGCTTCTGCTCGCGTCAGTGGTTCGAGTCCTTCCTCGATCTTGGGTGTCTGTGTTGTCCTTATGTTAAGATAGTTTAAGTAGTGCGCAGACTGATGACGTTAGCAGTTAAGTCCAATAAGATTTCACACACATTTTTCACACAAACTTGAGCGAAACGAGACTATAGTTATATAAGCATACAGAAACATGTCATACAAAATCACCACAGAGCATGCTAAAACGTAGTATATTATCATACGCAATGCTACATAATTCTATATACTGTATATAACTTTTTCTTATAGTCCTAATGGACAAATCACCTGAGGTCATTAGTCCCTACCTAGCCTTTCATGCTACTTTAATTAATTTACGCTAAGGAATACAAGCACACACACACACACACACACACACACACACACACAACTAGACATGCCCGAGGAAGGAGTCGAACCTCTGGCTGGAGTGACCGCAACTCCGCGACAAGACGCCTCAGACCGCGAGGCCAAGAAATTACTGTTACGTAGACAGATACCGCCGAACTATTTTCCTTCTCATACCATGTGTTCTGCACTCCATTTTGACGAAAAACATTATACTGCCACATCTGAAAATCGGTAGTTGATTGGGCTGATGTCATCTTGTAATGGCTGAGATATGGTTTGATTCCTGCTGGGAAAACAGTTTTTAACAATCGCAAATACCCCTCTCTCCACCTCCAATAGCGGCAACTAAGGAATTTAGGACTGTGGCGTCTTTCAAATCACATTACACATGTTCATTCGGTACTGACTAGTACAAAGTTGGATTAGTTTTCGTTGTTTCTTCAAAATTCCAAACCCCTCCAGGTCTCTACGAATCCTAATTACTAGTAAACGAGATTGGGAAAGCTGTTACCTAGTCATCTGAGGTCAACGCTGACGATAGTCGCGGGGTTGGAATCCCAGGCAGCACAACGTTATTTATTGCGCTACTTCAAAATATTTGTAAATCTATCGGACTCAACTGCTTAGTTATTAGTCCGTAGCTTACAAACTACTTAAACTAAGATAAACTAACCTAAGGACAACACAAACACCCATGCCCGTATGGGGGACTCGAACCCCGACGGCGAACAGCCGCGCGCACCGCAACATGGCGCTCCAGTGCGCACGGCTAATCCGCCGCGGCTTGCGCTACTTCTTGCCGAACATATGCACATCCCGCTAATGGTGAGAAAAGTAACTATTTCATCTCTTTCCGTATATATAATAAATAGCGAATAGAGCCGGGGTTGGGTCCCTGCCGGGAAAGAAGTCAATTGTATCGTCATTTCAAGTTCAAATACAGCGCTATCTGTGAATTTATTTAATATCTGACGTGTGATCGTGCTCCGTTAACGATTCATAAAGGTACTGCGTTCTATTCCACAATTTTATGACGTTTGACACCTGACACCGGTTACATTATATACCTTTAGTGGTTACCTTTCAGAAACAATTTGAACTACATGCCATTCCTGGTGCAATGATAAAGTTAACCGGGTTCGGACATTGGCCTTGTAAACCGATACCAATGAAAACGTCAATGTTTTACATCTCTTCATGCCTAGTCTAGGCTCGATCAGAAACGCAAGATTTTTTTGGTCAACAGTGCGTTCAAATTCACAGCACGAACAAAAACTCATTGTGTCATTGAATGAGTTTGATAAGGTTCTCGATTTGTCACTTATTGTAATTAAATTGAATTTACGTTGCTCTCTCGACTCTAATAACTTGTATTCCAATGTTTTTTGCATGACGGTATTGAATTACATGTGGACCGACTGCCATAAGGAGCAATGTTCTCTACTGCTTCTTTGGTACCCATTGTGAATAGTCGAATGACTGTACTCTACAGGGGTTTTGAATGTGGAGTACCCGCAACACAGCTACGTTAGTTGGGTTGCATTCAGCTGTGATCCACTTTTTTTGCTGTCAAGTGTACCTACCAAACGTCTTCTAATGAAACTGCGTGCTTATGGAATACCGTCGCAATTGTGCGATTGTGTTCGTGATATCTTGTCAGACAGTACGTAATACGTTGGAAATGACGGAAAGTCATCGAGTATTATTGAAGTGACATCTGGCGTTTCCCAGGGAAGTGTTCTAGAACCCCTACTGTTTCTTATTTTTGTAAACGATTTAGTAATCAATCTGAGTAGCTCTTTTAGGTTGTTCACGGACGATACTACCACTTATCGGATAGTAAAGTCATTAGAAGATGAAAAGTAAGTTCAAAATTATTTAGATAAGATATGCGCATGGTAAAAGAAATGGCAATTCACGCTTAAGAATGAGAAGTGTGGAAGTCATCCATAACGTAATGCAGTCAACAATCCAACGATTGATTTGATGACCACAGTGCTTTACTAGGCATGGTCCTGTGTGGAAATGGTATGCTGTTGCCTTCCTCCGGCCTTCGAACTGACTTACCCAGCCAGTACCTACAGTTTAACGTGGATTCCGAACCACGGTGCTTTTCGGTATTTTTCACATCAACAACACTGCCAGAGGTGACAGAAGTAGAAAGTGACAGTTAAAAATCCTAGGACCTGGCGGAGATCGAACCCGCGACCTTTGGATTCATTGTGTGACACTCTACCACTGTGCTACCGAGCCGCACAAGTCATCACATTACCATTAAAAGAAGCCGGTTAAACTTCATTTACACGATAAATCAGTCAAAACTACAGGCCATAGATACAACTAAATACATAGGAGTAACAATTACGAACAACTTAAATTGGAAAGAACACATAGAAAATATTGTAGGGAAAGCAAACCAAAGACTACGTTACGCTGGCAGAACACTTAGAATAAGCAACATTGCTACTAAAGAAACTACCTACACCACACTTGTGCGTTCTATTTTGGAGTATTGTTGCGCATTGTGGGATGACAGACGATTTAGAGAAAGTTCAGAGAAGGGCAGCTCATTTTGTGTTATCGCGATATAGGGGAGATAGTGTTATGGGAATGATACACGAGCTGGGGTGGAAGTCATTAAAACATAAGCGTTACTCGATGCGACGTGATCCATTTGCGAAATTTCTTTCACCAAAGTTCTCTTCCGTATATTTAGCATATTTTGTTAGCACCCACCTACATAACAAGACATGATCATCAAAATAAAATAATGGAAATCAGATAGAAAACAGAAAGATTTAGGTTTTCCTTTTTCCGCGATCTATTAGAGAATGTAACTGTAGAGGAAAATCATAAAAACGGTTGGATGACCCTCTGCCATCCAATTCAATGTGACATGAAGGGTATTTGTGTAGATGTAGATTTACACCACAGTTTGTGCCACATATCTATTATAGTTCTACAGACACACACTGCTTCCCTCATATACGAGGCGCGTCCAGAAAGTAAGTTCCGTTTGGTGATATAAAACAAACGGGTACAGATACAGAAAAAATATTGATTGTACAAAAATCTACAATTATTAAACTACTTTTCTACATAGCTTCCGAAATTTTGTAGGCAATTGTCGTAGCATGGCACAAGGTTTCGTGTGCCTTTTTCATAGAAATGTTGCCGCCTGTATATTCAACCATGTGGTAACATGTTCTTTCAGCTCGTCATCATCGTTGAAGTGTTGTCCACCAAGGACAGATTTTAGGTGTAAGAAGAGGATTACAGTCAAAAGATTTTTTTTTTCACGATAATGCTTGACCTCACACACCGAATGTGACCAAACAACTCTTACGTAAATCTCAATGGGACCTGTTTGATCATCCTCGATACAGCTCGGACCTCTCTTCTAGCGACTTTCATCTCTTCTTACAGCTAAAATCTGTCCTTGGTGGTCAACACTTCAACGATAATAAAGAGCTGTTACCACATGGTTGAATATACAGGCGGCAACCTTCTGTGAAGGATGCATGCAAAAGCTTGTGGCACGCTATGAAAAGTACCTACAAAATTTCGACAGTTATGTGGAAAAGTAGTTTAAGTATTGTAGAATTTTGTGCAATAAAAATTTCTGCTGTATCTGTGTACAATTTCATTTGATTACCAAAAGCCGCGGTGGAGTATCCGAGCGGTCTAAAGCACCTCGCTGCGGAGCGCGCGGTTGCTCGCCGTGGAGGTTCGAGTCCTTCCTGGGGCATGGGTGTGTGTGTTTGTCCGTAGGTTAGTTTACTTAGGTTTAAGTAGTTTGTAAGCTACGGACTGATGTCCACGCAGTTTGGTCCGATAGATTTACAAACTTTTGATTTGATTTTTGATTACCAAAACGGAACTTATTTTCTGGACGCGCCTCGTATTTTACGATTTACAAGCACCATAATTGATTACTGATGTGTGGCGCGCCAGTCACAGTCTGCACGGCCGCTACGTTCAGGGGTTCTAATCCCTCCTCGGGCATGGATGTTTGTGTCGTCCTCAGTATAAGGTAGTTCATAAGTATTTTGTACGTTTAGGGACTGATGACCCCGCAGTTAAAACCCTTAAGCTTAACAAATTTTTGAACATTTTTTTAAATAATGATCAGCAACAATCTGAGGACTAATTTTTAACATTAATTTTGTGTTTAAAAGGCATCGAGAAATGTGGACTCGAAATATCTAATGGTTCCAGTTACTCGAATTAACAAGGTACGCTAAACACTGCACTCTAATTTGGTTCCGTCAAAACTTGAAATCTCATTTGGTAAGTAAGCAGTATGGGTTTAATTACTCGCTGAGAGTCACGGCAGCTGTGTGTTGGTGGCGCTGCGTGTCGGGTGTCGGCACCTCAAACTCAAATCCAGTCGCGTGCCTGGCCGCCCGCCTGCAGCTACCTGCGAGCTACGCACAGTGCCTGACACGCAATCTCATTGCTGGAGTGTTCCGCATTGAACGCTAGCTATTCGGCACGCTTTTCATTTAGTAGATGGCTCCGGTAACGTCTCGTAGAAGCGGACGTTTTCAAACAGTCATCATCTGGAGACGTCTTCAACTGCGGTGGACTCGTGATATACGCACAGACGTTGGTAGGAAAGTGCAGTAATTTATTTGCGAGACGCAAGATTAATATATGCTCATAAGGCTACAGTAGCTTTTGTATTTATTAGACACACGAATAGTTTAGGTATTCTACGTCGCCATATTCAAGTGATCACAGCAAATGTTACAAAATTCAACCGATTGTACGTAACATTTTATAAATAAAATCTTTGATTTCCCATTTATGTAAATTACCCAAAATTACTGCAATTAAACAAGCAGTTACAAACTTATATAGCTCAGCGAAACTGCTGATTTACGGATATTATTTTATATGTTGTGTTTGTTTTAGTTTGCAGATTGGTCAGTCTTATTCCACCTAAAACCGAAAGGTCAATTGTAAATTTATACCTTCACAAAAAATTCACGAATCAACTAAGAAATCCCCAAAAACGAAGTTAAAGTAGGTTAAGTGTGCTGAGTTGAATGTGATTGAAGAGGAAATCGAAGAAATAAAAACGTTGCGTTTTACTGATGGCTATGTAATTCCGCCAGAGACAGAAAATGACCTGGAAGAGCATTTGAATGGAGCGGACAGTTTGATGAAGGGAGCATGTAAGATGAATATTAACAAGAACAGAAGAAGCGTAAATGAATGCACTCAAAGAAAATGATTTTATTTCATTAACACAAGTTTTATCAAAATGTTCAATGTTTTCAGACATATCCTATATATGAGGGTCACTCCAAAAGAATATCACTCTACAGTTTTTATTCTATATGCTTTAAAGTTTTACAGTGCGTATATACACCCTGTAGGAACAATATTTTCATTTTTCCACATAATCCCCACACCTCTCAACTGCCTTACGCCATCTTGGAACCAGCGCCTGTATACCATGACGGTAAAATTCTGGACCAACACGTTGGAGCCACTGTTTGGCAGCATGCACAAGGGAGTCATCATCTTCAAACCTTGTTCCACAAAGAGAGTTTTTCAGTTTCCTAAAGAGATGATAGCCACATGGAGCCAGGTCAGGACTTGGGCGGATGTTTCAGTGTTGTTCGCTAAATACCGCGTATCGTGTTTCTTTGTGAGCCACTGTCAACATCCCGGGCACAAACCTTTTTTAACGCCAACACTTTCAGTATTCTGAAAACAGCTCCTTCCCCTATCCGAACGAAAAGTGACAATTCGTTCACTGTTATGCGTCTGTCAGCAGTCACCAATTCCTTAACTCTCTGCACATTGTCTGGAGTGTATGCAGTACGAGGCCTGCCGCTGCGAGGACAATCCTCAATATTGCCATGCCCGCTTTCATCACGTAACCTGCTCGCCCACCGACTAACTGTACTGCGATCGACAGCAGCATCTCCATACACCTTTTTCAACCTTTTGTGGATGTTACCCACTGTCTCGTTCCCGATGACAGTACGTTGCTTCTGACGAACGTCAGGTGTAGCAGCCATCTTGAAGACATACTGTGACGGCGCCACTCACGGAAACAGATTGAACTAAGCTTGAAAAAAAGCGGGAAGGATGTATCTACACACTGTGAAACTTTCAAACAAGCAGAATGAAAACTGTATTTTCAAAGAAAAATAGTGTGCTTTTCTTTCGGAGTGACCCTCATACGTCTTCAAAATGGATTATTAGCCAAGGGACTTTTTTTCGCGCAAATTCATACTCAGGGCTAAACATTGCTTTCACTACAGCACAGAAAGTTGGAATGATGGCTCTCTCTACAACTACACGATTTAACTTACATTTAGCAATAATCTCAGCAACAAGATCACTAGCTTCTTGGGCTTTATCAGAGGAAATCAAAGAACTTTGTTGATTCGTCTATCATAGAATTTCTTTAAAACAATCACTCCTTTTTGCTGGTAAAAGTCTGTGTTTTGCTGAAATATGGCGCAGCAGTTTATTCGGAGCCATGCTTGCGTTGGAAAGCTTTTCGCCATACATCACACACTTCAGCGTAGGACATTTTTCACGGCCACACCACGTGAGCCCCATTTTTAAGTAGTCTTAATCATCAAGCCTCACTATCTCTTTCTTACTTCTGCGCGATGGAACGGAACAAACAGAGATCTGAGACAAACCTGTTGAATGTTGTTCTGTATCTTGCGATGTTCACGATACATTTTTTGACTGTTACACTGCAACTGATGTTTCATAAACAGCGTAAGGTTTATTTCTCACACTAAATTTATTAATTTCTAATGCCGTCTGTAAACCGTATCACCTTGAAAGAAGTCAACTAATGACATGTCACGAACGAGGCAAGGAAACAGACTGAAAGAAAAGTTTGCAGCAACCGATTTATGTCCTTCGAAGAGCTTGGTAAAGCATCAACCAATCGAGTCCGCAAATTTATCAGGGTTAGAAATTAAATAATGGCATCTATGTATCCACAACCGATACAAAATCGTTACATGTTTGCACCTGTTACTGGCATTCAAAGTAGTCACAAGCGTTGTGTAGAACCCGTTACTAGCGACGTAGAATGCGTAGTATACTATTAGCAGAGCCTGTTCCGTTGATAATGCGAATGGAGCGGTCTCCTGCCTGTGGAATCTCTGGAACAGTTTGATGCGAATGGTTTCTTCATCTTCGGAATCAAATCAAAGTCACAAGAACTTAGGTCAGGGGAGTATGGATGGTACACTACTTCTCAGTCACATCGACCGAACGGAGCAGCCACAGCTTCCGCTGTATACGTCCGCGCATTGTCGTGCAAAATGATTGGTTGATCTGCCGTCGATCATTGTCCACTAACGCCGCAACAGTATGCACTTTTCATCAGAGACTCTAGGACGACCTGCCCGATGGATGTCTGTCACAGTTTTCCGACATTCGTTAAAGACTTTTACCCAACGTGTCACTATTCTGTACGGCAATGCCGATTCCCCGCACGGCATTTGAAGACCTTGATGTCACTGTCGTGCTGTACGACCTCTGGCACATTCAATCTTGATGCAACTCCGTTGTTCCTGTTTGGAAAACAAAGTGACACCGTTACGTTAGACCGCTCGCTCACAAGTGACTGTGTTTCCCTCAACTGTGTGCACACAGGTGACGTGGGACGGACGAGTCAATTTGGTCGGAGGTAAGGTACGTATGTCAACAACGTGTGCTATCAGCGAAAATAGTAGATTCCAATGCATAGTGTCTCCACAGCACTGTTTCCACTATTGAAAAAGGTTCAAATGTTTGTAAATATATCGGACTAAACTGCTTCGTTATCAGTCCGTAGCTTACAGACTACTTAAACTAACCTAAGGACAACACAAACACTCGTACCCGAGGGAGGACGCGAATCCCCGACGGCGAACGGCCGCGCTCACCGCAGCACGGCGCCCCAGTGCACACGGCTAATCCGCCCTGGCCCCACTATTTAATTTCCAACCCTTGTACATCACAGAAGAAACGCCTAGTACCATGCAACGTGTACAGTGACGACTTGATAACCTGAATAATTCATATCATTAATCATTTGGCCACTCCCATGAACCACGGACATTGCCGAGGTGGGGTGGCTTGCGTGCCTCAACGATGCAGATAGCCGTACCGTAGGTGCAACCACAGCGGGGGGGTATCTGTGGAGAGGCCAGACAAACGTGTGGTTCCTGAAGAGGGGCAGCAGCTTTTTCAGTAGTTACAGTCATGATCCGAACGGCTGAAAGCAAGGGAAAACTACAGCCGTTACTTTTCCCGAGGGCATGCAGCTCTACTGTATGAACATATAATGATGGCATTCTCTCGGGTAAAATATCCCGGAGGTAAAATAGTCCCCCATTCGGATCTCCGGGCGGGTACTACTCAGGAGGATGTGATCATCAGGAAAGACAACACTGGCATTCTACGGATCGGAGCGTGGAATGTTAGATCCCTTAATCGGGTAGGGAAGCTAGAAAATTTATAAAGGGAAATGGATAGGTTGAAGTTAGATATAGTGGGGATTAGTGAAGTTCGGTGGAAAGAGGCGAGTACAGGATTATAAATACAAAATCAGTTGGGAGTATTACAGGAGTAGGTCTGATAATGAATAAGAAAATAGGAATGCGGGTAAACTACTATGAGCAACACAGTGACCGCATTATCGTAGTCAAGATAGATACGAAGCCAACACCGACCACAGTAGTACAGGTTTATATGCCAACTAGCTCTGCCGATGATGAGGAGATCGAAGAAATATATGAGGAGCTAAAGGAAATTATTCAGACAATTAACGGAGAGGAAAACTTAATTGTTATGGGAGACTGGAATTCGGTAGTAGGTCAAGGAAGGGAAGATAGTAGGTGAATATGGTCTGGGCAAAAGGAATGAAAGAGAAAGCCGCCTGGTAGAATTTTGCAAGGAACATAATTTAGTTATAACAAACACCTAGTTTAAGAATCACAAAAAAGGTTGTATACGTGGAAGAGACCCGGAGACACCGGGAGTTACCAGATAGATTTTATAATGGTAAGACATAGATTTCGGAACCAGGTTTCAAACTGTAAGACATACCCAGGAGCAGATGTAGACTCTGACCATAACTTGTAGGTTATGAACTGTAGGCTGAATCTGAAGAAACTACAAAAAGGTAGGAAAATAAGGAGATGGGACCTGGATAAATTGAAGGAACCTGATGTTCTTAAGAATTTCAGAGGGAGCTTTAGGCAACAATTGACAGAAACGGGGGAAAATAAAACAGTAGAGGAGGAATGGGTAGCATTGAGAGATGAAATAGTGACGGCAGCAGAGGACAAAATAGGTAGGAAGGCAAGACCTACAAAAAATCCTTGGATATCACAGGAGATACTAAATTTAATCGATGAAAGGAGACAATATAAAAATGCAGTATATAAAACAGGCAAAATGGAATACAGACGACTAAGAAATGAGATTGACAGGAAGTGCAAAATGGCTAAGAAGGAGTGGCTAGAAGGCAAATGCAAGGATGTAGAAGAATGTATAAATAGGGGTAAAAATAGATACAGCCTACAGAAAAATAAAAGAAACATTTGGAGATAAGTAAAAAAGCTCTATGAATATCAAGGAATCTGATGGAAAACCAGTTCTCAGCAAAGAAGGGAAAGCTGAAAGGTGGAAAGAGTTTATAGAGCGGCTCTATGAAGGAGATGAACTTAGCGGCAACATTGTAGAAAGGGTAGAAGAAGTAGATGAGGATGAAATACTCAATGAGAGATACTACAATGAGAGATGAATTTGACAGAGCGCTAAAAGAC
Organism: Locusta migratoria; assembly: GCA_026315105.1. Classification (NCBI taxonomy): domain Eukaryota; kingdom Metazoa; phylum Arthropoda; class Insecta; order Orthoptera; family Acrididae; genus Locusta; species Locusta migratoria. The sequence continues at coordinate 323,494,595 of CM048746.1, forward strand.
CTAAGCCAAAACAAGGCCCCTGGAGTAGATTATATTCCCTCAGAGCTACTGAAGTCTCTGGGAGAACCAGCAATGACAAATTTGTTTCACCTGGTGTGTAAGATGTATGAGACAGGTGAAGTACCCTCAGACTTTAAGAAAAATGTAATAATCCCCAATTAAAAAAATAAATAAATAAATAAAAAATAAAAATAATCAGGCGCAGACAGGTGTGAAACCTACAGAACCATCAGTTTAATAAGTCATGGTGCAAAGTATTAACACGAATTATTTACAGAAGGATGAAAAGCTGGTAGAAGCCGACCTCGGGGAAGATCAGTTTGGGTTCAGGAGAAATGTAGGAACTCGGGAGGCAATACTCACTTTACGGGTTATCCTAGAAGATAGATTAAGAAAAGGCAAACCTACATTTCTAGCTTTTGTACATTTGGAGAAGGCTTTTGACAATGTTGATTGGAACAAACTCTTTCAAGTTCTGAAGCAAGCAGGATTAAAATATAGGGAGCGTACGGTTATTTACAACTTGTACAAAAACCAGACATCGGTTGCCAGAGTTGTAGGGCATGAAATTTATGCAGTGGTTGGAAAGGGAGTAAGACAGGGTTGTAGCCTTTCTCCAATGTTATTCAATTTGTACATTGAGCAAGCTATAAAGGAAAGCAAGGAGAAATTTGGAGAAGGAATTAAAGTTCAGGGGGAAGAATTAAAAACATTGCGTTTTGCTGACGACATAGTAATTCTGTCAGATACAGCAAAGGACCTGGAAGAGCAATTGAACGGAATAGACAGTGTGCTGAAAGGTGCATATAAGATGAACATTAACAAGAGCAAAACTAGGGTAGTGGAGTGCAGTCTTAGAAAATCAGGTGATGCTGAAGGAATTAGATTAGGTAACGAAGCAATAAAGGAGGCAGATGAGTTTTGTTACAAGGGCAGTAAAATAACAAATGATGGTCGCAGTACAGAGGATATAAAATTCAAATGGCAATGGGTAGAAAACCGTTCTTGAAAAAGAGAAATTTGTTAACATCGAATATTGATTTAAGCCTAAGGAAGCCCTTTCTGAAGGCATTTGTATGGAGTGTTGCCTTGTATGGGAGTGAAACATGGACGATAAACAGTGCGGACAGGAAGAGGATTGAGGCTTTTGAATTGTCGTGCTACAGAAGAATGCTGTAGATTAACTGGATAGATCGCGTAACTAATGAGGAGGTACTGAAAGAATTGGGGAGAAAAGGAATTTCTGGCATACCTTGACTAAAAGAAGGGATAGATTGGTAGGGCTCATTCTTAGACATCAAGGAATTGTGAATTTAGCGTTGGAGGGAAGTGTGTGGGTTAAAAACTGCAGAGGAAGACCAAGAGATGGATAAAGTAAGCAGATTCAAACAGATGTAGGTAGCCGTTCTTATGTGGAGATGAAGAGGCTTGCTCAGTGGAGAGCTGCATCAAACCGGTCTCCGGACTGAAGACCACAACAACAGCAATCATTTGGATAATGGAAAATTCGGATAACTGAATATTTTAAAAAAGCCGCGATTTGCATCATTAACACGACGTCGACACGTATTGTTATCTTCCAGTTAGATCCTCGTACGTTTATCTTCCTCGGGTTAATACATAATGTTTGGTGGTTACTCAAAATAACAGGACAGAAACATTTGTGCTCTTACAGTTTAAATCAGACTCAGCGCAGCGACTTAGAGATTGGCAACTATATAACTCTAATAATGATAACACATTCGCTGTCTAAGCCTAACAATTAAATAATGTTTGCTAACTGAAACAATAATGAACGCGCGGAAAACAGGTGGTATGGGGTGCGCCAGGTATTTCCAGCGCTAAATCTCGTACACGCACGGACCAGACACCAAAGGTATTTACTCGCAGTTGACAATACGGATAATCGCGAATCCGTATAACTGAGGCCTGTATAATCCAGTCTCCACCATATTGAATTCAACATACCAATCACGCGTTTCATTCGTGGCCTGTGGTGCACTGAATGAAGAGGATTACCTGCACGTGTTTTCCGGGTTGTTTGAAGGCAAAGATGTTTGTATTATTTTATTACAAGTTATTTACATTCTGAATTTGCTTGCCTCGCGACACCTTTCATTTTTTTTCTATTTTTCGTTTCTCTCCCTAATGGGCACAGACGAGCACACGGAGAGCCTATTGCTCTTCAGTGCCTTATATTAACTTATGTTATGCTATTGGGTCACATTTTATTTTTTCAGAGGGTTTGAATTTACTGGTATTTCAGAGTGTCTACTCACTAGTGTCGCTTTCTTGGCGTGGGAGGGTGTTAAGATTCCGGTATCCTCCCTATTGCTGAGGGAAAACTCCTTAAAAAGTCAGCAAGGATCGGGTAATATTGTAGTACGTTTTATCTTGTGTTGCATCTTCATGTTGCTGTGTTGTCCCTCTTATTCGTTCTCTCTGATGTTGTCTTTTTTTTTTTTTTTTTTTTTTTGTGTCTGCGTACTTTAGTGATACGGCTGCTGATGCTGGTTTTAATCATTTTTGTAGGGTGAACGTACTTCTTTTATCGGCTAGCTGAAGTCAGAGAATGGTCTTTCCAGTAAAGCGGTTGTCGCTGTTTTGTTTCGGAATCTGTATTCCCCTATTTTCGCCGTGAGCTTTAACCATCTAATTTTGATTGGGATTGTTTTGGGGTTCATGATGGTAGCGTGGTGTAATATTCGTCGTTCTGTGGCCATGATCTTGAAAGCGTTGTTCTTTTGTGCCATCCAGACCGGCGAGGGATATTCTAGGTGTGGTCTGATGAAAGATTTAAAAGTGTAGAGTATTGTTTCTTTGTTTACTCCCTTCGCCCTGTTCCTCAGTAGTAGGAGGAGGTTCAGGCTCGTGTTAGCTCTCTTTATGTCCGTAGTATGTGGCATCCAAGAGACGTTTTTAACTAATGTTATGCCCAGATATTTGGTTGAGCATTTGGCCTGTATTGTTTGCCCCCAGTGTTTTACTTTGGCATCATTCAGGTTTTGATTGCGAGCCCTCGTGTGGCTGCGTTTAAAGTGCACAAGTTGGGTTTCGATGTCATCGGATTTGATTCTCCTATTTTGGAGCCAATTCTGTAGCTTGTCGCTCTAGATCTACGCTTGTTGATTGGTTTCTGTCGTGGTAGGTGTATGGCGCCAATAAGTCGTGTAATCGGCGTATAGCGTGAGGCCTTCGTTCCATTTCTGTGGGAGAGCTATATAAGCTGTACAGAAGAGGAGAGATGGTGGCACCTTGCGGGCCTCCAGCCTCTGGTGTGAACAGATCTGAAATGCCTTCATTTACATAGACTCTAGACGGTCGGTCGTCTAGGATGTTAGAAAAGAGTGTGGTAAACTGCCCATCTGCAGCAGTTTTTAGCAGAGCCGCGATGCTACTACGGGACTTCCCAGTGTGTCGCGACACTCAGGATGTCTTGTACACGGTTTTCAATCATTATCGAGCACAGAATGAGCAAGTTCCCAATTCGTAGTTTTGGTGCCCAAAAATCATTGTTGTTCGTGGTTTTTTAATGAGCCGACCATTATAAAAGGGTGCTTTTTGCGCATGTAATGTGCAAAATACAACCTATTTGTTCTATTTTGCTACCCTCTAGAAAGTAGATAGTGTTTATATTTTTACCCTCTACTGTGAGATAGTTACGGAATACCCATTAGGCCTATAGATATATCGATTATTATATGGCCAAAGGTTGTTCAAAGCACATTCTCCCTATTTCAGTGATCTTTAGAACCCGAGATTTTGAATCCTGAAAAATCACTCTTTCACTCGTGACTTTTTCGAAGATATCAACACCAAGAATGAGAATGAGAATGAAATCAACTGTACGAAAATTAACAACAAAGGAATGAAAGGTAGAAATTTTTTCACAGTCATAGGTTTGCTACTGGAAAGGGTCGACGGTGCTGAAACGCGAACGGATTATTTCCTGTCTCTTTAAAGAAATTCACCTCATCGCACCATATTCTTTGGCTTATTACGGTCTTAATCAAATACAGGGCACTTTAAGTGATGGTGATTCCTGAGAGGGCAGCATCCCGCAGCACTCTCATCGGATAGATTGCATCGCCACCTCCGCCAATCTGAGCAGAGTGTGTGCATATCCGCTGTGTATACGTTGAGCAAAGCTATCCCTAACCCTGCCTTGATATGGGGAGAGCGTGCGATACGCTTCGGTGAGTCGGCAGCAGCCTTCTAGGTAGTTAAGTAACTGGCCCTACTGGCCCGTAAGTACACTAGTGTACTTCCTGTGAAAATGCAGCTTTACAGCCTTCAAATTGGGTTTATCCTCTTCGCCACGAACTTCCCCCGTGGCAATGTCGGTGCCTCACTGTCGCATCTCAACTAGGAAAGTATTTGTTCTCAGTATTTGAATCTCCGTCTTTCCGTTAATTTTTGTCAGCTAAACTCTCTTCTAGTATTTTGGACTCTATTATGTTATCTCTTAAGACATGTCTTATTTTCCCTAACTATTCCCCTAATTAATATTTTCCACATTCTTCTTTCCTTGTGGATTCCGTTAAGAACTACCCCGTTTCTTTCCTTGAGAGCTTTTTCAGAAGATGGTAATAGGCCTACGTGAATATAAGGTAAAAATTCCAAGCAAACATAAATTCTAAATTACGTGCCTTAAGAGATAAGGGCACTTACTTATCTTTGTTGACCTCATAGTGCAAGATTTTTCCTGTTACAAATGATCAGCAGAATGAATACAATTTCTCTATTATTATGAGTATACCAAACACATACAAATCTAATAAAATGTTCAAATGTTTGTTAAGCTTAAGGGTCTTAACTGCGGAGTCATCAGTCCCAACTACTTTTGAACTACCTTAGACTATAGACGACACAAACATCCATGACCGAGGGGGGGATTCAAACCCCCAACGGGGAGCGGCCTCGCGCATCGGAGCATAGCGCCTCAATCCGCTCGTCCATTCCGCCGGGGCAATTCTAACAACAGTGAAGTTGTTCATGGATGACAGATACGATATTATCCGAAATATCGGAAAGCATCTCACAGTGGTTGTTCAGAAAGGTTCATTACACTGGCGAGATCATTCCCTCAATACTACTGCCCTGGAATTTAGTCTGTTGGGAGATTTGAAATCTTTGGTACACACAAGCCACATTTCTAACATTGAAATCGTATGTGTAACTTTGCTTAGCTTGTAGTCATTCAGAGTATTTGTGATACCAAAGACATCGGACAGGGGCATTCCTTTCTATGAATAGATAGCATATTAAGAATATCCTTCAACGATGTACCGCAAGTGTAAGTCGTATGTAATAGCAAGCATTTTACGATAAAAGCAATGATTTTTAAAAATAATATATTTACCCTTAGTTCATTCATTTGCTTGCTGCATTGTCAGTGTCCTTCCTAAGAGAAAAGAGCTGTGTTGCAGTTCAGCCATAATGTAGGGGTTCCCATAGCTAATGTCATATGTGTTATTGATATCATGTTTACTGCCTATTGTTTAGTTATTATTCTGGTCAATGGCACCACATCACATAATATGGGGTTCTTCTTTGTCACAATGTGTAGGAGCAGTTTATTAAGAACTTGATGTAGAGAAGGGTTAAGTGTGTGTCAGTTCTGTGTCTCTACCGGCAAAGAACCGTAGTCGTCTTATAGGGAGCTTGTGGCATACAAAATTCCCTTCACTCTGTTTTTAGCGTGCATATTATGGGATTTAAGTTAGATATTCATCATAAAATTCCTGTTTAGCAATGAATTGTATGTTTGCGTCTGCAGCCAATTACCATCGCGTTCCGGAACGGTACTCGAACCTGAGACCTTTGCCACTTGCGGGCAAGTTCTCTACCACTGAGCTACCCGGACACGACTCAAGATCCGTCCGCAGAATTTAGTTCTGCCAGTACCTCGCCTCCTACTTTCCAAACTTCAAAGAAATTCTGCTGTAACCTTGCAGGACTAGCACTCCTGGAAGAATGGATATTGTGGAGACAATTTTAATCTGCCAGATAGTTTGATATCAGCGCACACTCCGCTGCAGAGTGAGTTTCATTCTGGTAACATCCCTTAGGCTGTGGCTAAGCCATGTCTCCACAATATTCTTTCTTCCAGGAGTGCTAGTCCTGCAATGTTCGCAGGACAACTTCTGTGAAGTTTGGGAAGTAGGAGGCGAGGTAGTGGCAGAATTAAAGTTGTGATGACGGATCGTGAGTCGTGTCGGGATAGCTCAGTGGTAGAGAGCTTGTCCACGGAAGGCAAAGGTCCCTGGTTCGAGTCCTGGTTCCGGCACACAATTTTAATCTGACGGGAAGTTTCATATCAGCGCACACTCCACTGCAGAGTGAAAGTTTCATTCTGGAAACATCCATTAGGCTTTGGCTAAGCCATGTCTCCACCATATCCTTTCTTCCTGGAGTGCTAGTCTTGCATGTTTCGCAGGAGAGCTTCTGTGAATTTTGGAAAGTAGGAGGCGAGGTACTGGCGGAAGTAAAGATGTGAGGCGGCTTCGTGAGTCGTGTCGCGATAGCTCAGTCAATAGAGCGCTTGCCCGTGAAAGGCAAAGGTCCCAGGGTCGAGCCCCGGTTCCGCCACACAATTTTAATCTGCCAAGGAAGTTTCATATTAGCGCACACCCCGCTGCAGAGTGAAAGTTTCATTCTGGAATTACCATCCCGTCATAACTTTTGCTTCGAGATACATGCGCATGATTGAACCAAACTGTAATAAGTTTATAAATCTATGTGACTTAACCACTGAACTACCAAGTAAAACCAAACGAGCTGTCATAGAAACGTTTAATGAACTGTAAGTCGGCAGTGATAGTAACGATATCCAATTACGTGATCGATGACGTCACTTCCGTCACTTTTTGATCTCCCAAATTCTTTTTCCGCCTGCAGAGCTGAGAGATACTGCCACGTCAACAGCTATGTCCTTCCATATCGGAATCTACTTAGCGCAGGGAGCGCATTGGCCTGCGTTTTGCGCAACCAACGCGTGCCGAGGGTCGGTGGTACAGAAAATGTTGTGCCGCCTCCTGCTGTGACCGGCGATGGTGATTTATGCCTCGCTGTGCAAGCGTTCTGCGGCGCAATAAAGCTGCGTGAATTATTGCGAGTATTGTTTACCTGCTATTAACCTTACAGAATTTTAGCGGCGGCTGCAAACTGCGTAACAACGCCAGGCATCGACAGTCCAATAAATTCCATAGTGTGGTTCAGATGTCATACGTGACACATGTTTATTTCGCACCTGTATGGAAACCGCCTGCTTGTTCATAGTTATTTTTTAAATTTGTCAGCACTGAATTATTTTAAACTGCGAAAATATATTGTTCGCCAACAGCAGATTGTTGTTTGAAAAGAAGTTGAAAAATTTTAAGATATTACCGTCTTGTGGTTGTGTCAGCTTTCCCGGCGTAATAACTGATAATATTCATCTCGGGTTTGCAACCTGATACCATCGTCAACTAAACATGATATTTCGGCAGACCAAGTGGTTTCCATCTTCAGGTGAGTGCGCTGATACCGTTTCCGGCGAGTAACTGTATCAGCGCATTCACCTGAAGATGGCAGCCAGTTGGTCTGCCGAAATATAGTCGTCTAGTTGACGACGGTATCCGGCTGCAAACCCGAGATGAATATTACTACCGTCTTATAGGCCAAACTGCTATGATTTGACATCTCAGTGATATTTGTTATGAAACATTTGCTGCTACGAACGAAAAACTTCCCTTGCTTACATTCTATTTGTCTTCCGTACTAATAACTACTTAACAGAATACATACATACATATATATACATACCCGATTACTGATAGTTTTAGAATCCGTGACTAAATTTCGATATGATTTAAGAAAATGCGAACAGTTACTTTGACTTGAAATGATGCATTTTTATTCGATTCCCCTGTTTCCTAACGTCTTCAGGTTCATCTTGTATTGGTGAATGTGTTACAGATTCATTTCAAACTTGATGTTTGGTGCTGACTCTGTTGTGGGAAGTTGGAAACATGCTTTAATAAACTGATTTTCACGTTGTTTAGGTCGCGTTTTGTATCGGGAAATTTACGGAAAATTTGTAGGGTCGGCTTTTTATAACTCGTTAAATGGAAATTAAATATAAAAAACTCGACATATGGTCGTAGTAAGTAAATGAACAAACTCACGTAAATTTCCAAATACAAAACACTATCTAAAGCACGTGCAAGTCAGCTTATTAAAGCATGTTTCCTCCTTCCCATCACAGAGCCAACACTTAACATCACGCTAAAAATGAACCTGTAACACATGCACCGTCTCAAGATGAATCTGAAAGGTTAAAAAACCGATTAATGGAATAAAACAGCATCATTTCAAGTCTACGTGACTGGTTGCATTTTTCTTAAATCATATTGACAAAACTTTTTAGGTATGTAACAAGTGTTAAATTCCTTTCGCCACCAGTCCTAAAGTTCATTTAAGGCAGTTCCCCAAGCCTGTCACTTTCCATCTAGCCGTTATATATCAGGAAGTTACCCACGCGAAAATAGATACTCGAAATGTTGATACTTTCAAGCAAAGTAAACAGAATAACTTGCGAATTTGAAACAGCAACAGATGTACGAGTTTTTCTTGAGCGATGGCGTTAAAGTTAGGCTATCCATGCACGCCCCCCCCCCCCCCCCCCCGACAGACCCAAATTTCCAAGCGCCACAAATTGCGTACAACCCATAACTGCTGATACATTTGACTATAAATGTCTCGCACAGGATGATACGTTTACTACAATTGACGAGAGCCTTGATGATGCTCATTTTAAAACAATCAGCTCTCAGTGTCCACTTTGATATATGGCACCAATTCAGATGTTATTTGGAAATGCATAAATGTTTAAAGAACAGTTGCAAGTTTTCAGAAACAAGGTTGAACGTTCTCATATTCCTTTGCTTTAAATTTGTTTGTGTTAAATATTTAACATCAGTATCTTTGTATTCCGAAAATATTGAACACATGATATTGAAATTTTGTATCGCAGTTTATCTTCATTACCACCTTTTAAAACTTTTACTATTCCTCCTGAAACACCCTGTATACCACACGTGTAAAGACTCAAATTGTGCCGGCCGCGGTGGCCGAGGTGACTGAGGCGCGCCAGACACGGTCTGCACGGCTACTACGGTCGGGGGCTCTAATCCTCCCTCGGGCATTGATATTTGTGCCGTCCTTAGTGTTAGCTAGTTCATAAGTAGTTTGTAAGTTAAGGGGCTGATGACACCGTAGTTAAGTCCCATGAGCTATACAAACATTTGAACATTTAATTTGACTCACATTGTGTCTGTTCCACAACAAGTTTTACTTCCAATATCTCAATATAACAGCTCCTATTTTCTCTCTCTCCGTTAGTGTATTCCTCCCTTCGCCTCCTTTCTCCTTCTCCCTTCTGGGCTCTCCGTTATATCGCTGCGTTTATCCATCTCACTTTCTCTTCAATTTTTCTCTGTACCTGCATTCGTAATTCGACAAAGCCAGCGTGGTCTTGGTTGCTATTCCTGCGTGCCCCTTTTCGCTATGAAGCCGTGTTGACAGTGAGGCGTTGAATAGGGTCCGGGCGGCTCGTTTATACAACCGGTGGCTGGTGAACCGCCGCCCCCGCAAACATTCCGTTGGCAGGGGCGGAACGCCGCCCTCGAGAGGGGCAGAAGCTAACAAGTGGGATGTTTTTGTGCTGCCGGATGATGCAAATTCAAGCACCCATCCCCCTGACTCGGGCTCCTCTACTGCAAAGCACTCTCTGCATTCAGGCGATTCTCTTTCTGCCTCTAATTTCAGCAGTTCTAACAAGCCGCAAAGCTCTTTTTCCGACCTTAGCCCTTTTTTTTCATATTTGTCAGGGGCGGCTCCAATGTTCTATTACATCAGTAGGCTTGAAAAGCCCTGCTTTTGAGTCCCATACACACAAGCACAAACACACACACACACACACTTAAGTATGTGTATGTCTGTGTGTGTATGTGTGTGTGTGTGTGTGTGTGTGTGTGTATTTAATGGCAGAAAACTGACTGAAAGTTTATTCGCAGCGGCTGAGACGAAGTAAAACCACTCGACAGGATTGCAAAAGCCACCTCAGTCAAGGGAATGCTCATATCTCACAGACATCCCTCGGTTTAATGCAGCTCTGAAATGGTCGTTGAGTACATTAATTTAAAACGGTCGCCATCGTGAGAGTACCATTACGTTTGCCCTAGACTGAGCGACCACACGAATATTACGCAACTGCCAGAATAATTCTAATCCAAATTTCGAAGATAAAACGACTAATAGTGAATAAGAAAACACAGTACGGACTGAAAAATGTCTGAATACATTTTTGTGTAAAGAGGTCATGGCTCTAAATCTTCAAGTTTCTCTGGTGCTTTGAAACATTTATTACATATTTTGGCCGTGGCCACAGGCGCTCGTCTCTTCCATGTTTGTATGCCCGATATCTAATGTATCTGATTAAACTCAGTTTACAGTTTTACACTCGTATATTTACGAATATAATTCACGATTTTCTACTCGTATATTTTCGAAAATGGGCCAGTCTAACAGTTATCCAACTTTGTAGAGAAATTCATCATTTAACGAGAATTCAATGAGTCGGCTTTCATTTCATTGACGACTGATGTCCATCACCAAACTCTTTATGTGGTGTTACCATTACCCTCTTCTTCTTTGACCATGTTCCCGCACATGCAGGGACAGCTTTTGTTAATTTGGATTTGGCGTGTTAATATTAACGGCGTGGCCGTTCCTGTTGCCACCCCACGCACCCCGGAAGGAAATGTGTATCACAGATGTCTGCGTATAGTGTTACATATGTGAAAGTGTACAGTGTTGCCGCGGAAGAGTGGCCGAGCGCATTGAGGCGTTATGCTCCGATGCGCGAAGCCCTTTCCCGTCGGGGGTTTGAATCGCCCCTTTGCCATGGACGTTTGTGCTTTCTTCAGTATAATTTAGTTTATAAGTAGTTTGTAAGTTTAGGTACTGATGACCCTGCAGTTAAGTCCAAAAAGCTTAACAAACATTTGATTTGATTTGTAAAGTGTTACGAAATATTTGCGAATAGTGTAACTGAGGCGGTAGTTGGGTAACAGCCCTGTATTCACGTTTTTTTTATTTTATTTTATTTTATTTTATTTTATTTTTTATTTATTTATTTATTTATTTATTTTAGCTAGGGCGGTGTAGAAAACCGCCTACAATCTCATCCACGCTGGACGGCACTCCCCCCTTTGTTAATCCGCCCAGCGGCGGATTCGAAAAGGGGCTGGTACGCCTCCTCGTCTCGGAAAGCGGTGCGTTAGACCGCACGACTAACCAATCGGATTTGTATTGCTTTTATCCCTAACTAATAATCTCTTGTATTCAATGGAACCTAGAAACGAACTGCTTCTAAAAGTTCTGTTACTGAATTTGTTGTCACGATTTAAACGCATTGTAAGTTCTTGACAATCCCCGAAGGTGGCTGGCATGAATGTACTATCTTTTCAAGACGCATGCAGTATATGATCAGTGGGTCAGAAACTACGGGAGTGGTCTCACTAATCAAGAATCCTCACATTTCTCAGAAAATTTGGGGAGTGATTATTTCTGTGGTGTCTTGCAGTAATTTGATGGAATATTATTTTGATCCCTATTCAAGAAATAAACGATAACAGTGTTAAAAATACTTAGTTGCACAGTCCTTTCTTAATTCTTAGTGACGAGTTTCGCCCTTAAAAGTAGTGCGTTATGTCCGCCTCCGAAGTCCTGTGGAAAGCGTGCTGGATAACCACACAGATGGCCCGGGTTCGATTTATGGCCGAGTCAGGGATTTCTTCCACTTAGTGGAAGGGTGCTGTGATGTCATCATCATCATCATTTCAACACCATCTACATTCAAGTCGCTCCAGTGCCGACACCTACAGACTTGCACCAGGCTAGCCTGTGACATTACAGATACAGGGAGAAGCTGATTGTTTCCATGTGAAAGGCGGGTTTTGTCAGGCTGTTGGGTTCCCCAGCTGGCTGGCTAGCAGTTTGGACCTAGTGAATGGAATACAGGTATTAAGAGTTTTCCTAATCAGCTCGGAAACAGGAAACGGCGGTCTTGACTGAGCGAGAGCTGCTCTCCCAGATTGCAACTGAATATAGACACACACATTAATCTAAAAACCCATATAAAATCAAGGAATGGTCATACACCAAATATAATTATACGAATGGATTCAAGAGACTTGGAAGAATAAAACGCCGTAATTTACAATTTCAGTATCCCATACAGATAAAAATCCGATACATTTCAGTACTATTATAAGACTTTTATTTACAATAATTATTGATACGTTGTGTTTATCAGTAACAGTTTAAGAATAAAATGGACACATTGCACAACGCTACCTATCTTGAAGACGCACCACGTTTTTTCCGTATTCTTTCAATAAACTTTGTTTTACTCTCTTGTTTTGCTTTTCGTGAGGTAGTAATATTCTTGTGTCAGAACGTAGATTCCACCACAAAAACACAAAACATGAACCCAGCAAAGCACATTACATTTACATATGTATTTTATTATATTTAATATGATTCCTAGTAACGTTCGTTTTATGTTGTGGACTGCCACTTAAATATTTCATGGCCGACTAAAAATAGTAGATATGCAGCATATAATTTATACATAAACAATTATATGTATTAATTTTGGAAAAGAACTGAATATATTTGCATATATAGCCATGATAAATTAAATATTAATTGTGTAACTGATTTCCGACGGCGGCAGTATATTTGAATAGTGAGGCGCCATATTTAATGGCTGCCTGAACAAAGAGTTTCAGTCTCAATCGAAATTAGTATTGTTAAATGTAAACAACATTTGTAGGGAGGCAGTCAAGGCATTTAATTCTGTGATATTGAAATGTATAATATTTTGGAAAGGAAATTGTATTTTAAAGATAAGGTGTCAGGATGCTCGGAAGGATACAATTTTGAGAGCAGGTAGAGCACGCTTTCCAACGTTTCGGAAGGGACTCGTAACTTGGACGTGGTGGTGAAAGGTTGTGACGCTGGATGGTCTGAAGCCGCGTTATGTACTTGTGATTTGAAGAGATAGGCATGTGTGGACTTAGAAAATTTACGGGACTGTGTGTGCAGAACTTAGTCTCTGGTTGAAAAGCGGTAAACTATGGACGGTAGTGGGGCTGTGTAACTATGATAATTCAGCAATCGTGTACTCGTGTGATGACAAACTTGTGTTTTATAACAAATACTGTAATTAATCGCGGATTAATTTGGAACTTAATTAATATACTTGTGATAATTTGGAACGTTTACTCTCTAATGCGTGTGATACTTGTTATGCTTCTCATGAACAATAGTTGCGAAAATATTCACTTATTTACCGATGTATAAAGTAGTACCACCTCCTCATTTTCATATCCAAAAAGAGTAATAAACTCCATTTATAAAAAATTCTTATTGAATGACTCTCTTCTCAACATTATCTTAGAATCCATTTTGTAGGTTACTCAGAGCATTAATTTATACTTGTTTAAATATATTTATCGCATCACCAACTGCAAATTGACAGATTAGTTATTTATCTTATTTAACAGTTTGAGTAGCTGTATAGGGTATAGAATATGACATACGTAACTCACCCCTATGAAGAGAGACAACGAGCCATAAACCTTTTAATACCCTGAGTTATGTATTGCCCAATTATTATTGGTGAGTACCGATAGCAAGGTCCCAAATCCGAACACGATCCCAATTGGAGTCTAACGCCTAAAACGTCCACACGGAATTATCAGTAGGGCATCATTTTATCTGCGTGACAGATGTAACACAAGAATTATTAAACAGTTGGAACTGTGAAAAGGGAATTGGGAATGGAATTACTTTGTGCTAAAGAGACATATACAAAAAGGAAAAATAAATCTTACTAGGCACTCTGCGTGGTGTCATATTGTTCGTTTCCTTTATGGCATCTAAACGGTAACAATTTTGTTGCAGTTTTGTATTATTGGTAAAACGAATATATATATATATATATATATATATATATATATATATATATATATATATATATATATATGGTGTTTCACCAAGTGTGTTTGCCTCTGTAACTTATAAAATAATAGGTAACGGGAAATTTTAATGCGGTAGGTCAACACAAGAAATGTTACACTTTCTGCGGAGCTATGAACATAGTTTATTGTATCATTTTCCAAAGAGTTACACCACAAAGATATGATTTTTTAAATGGAACAATAGTTTTTTCTATCATGTATTGGATTCATTTAAACCAGCTGCGTCCAAATCAATTCAATTTACATTCCTATCACTTCAAAGTTTCGGGGGTGGAGGCTGCGACAGCGTAGTTGACTGGCCGAGTGGCTATCCCCTGGGGCACGGCCCACTGTCTCATGATCACCAGCCAGTCAGCTACGCTGTCGTAGCCTCCACCCCCTAAACTTTGAAGGGTTGTAGCTCCCACACTAACAGTGATAGGAATGTAGTTTAAATTGATTTGGACGCAGCTGGTTTAAAAGAATCCAGTACACGATAGGAAAAAACTATTGCTCCATTTAAAAAATCATATCTTTGTGGTGTAACTCTTTGGAAAATGATACAATAAACTATGTTCATAGCTCCGCAGAAAGTGTAACTTTTCTTGTGTTGACCTACCGCATTAAAATTTCCCGTCACCTATTATTTTACGAGTTACAGAAGCATACACACTTAGTGAAAAACCCTGTATATATGTAACAACAATATTAGAGAAGGAACAGACGGGGTATCTACATCTACACTAATACTAGGGAAGTCACATTGCAGAGAATTGCATAAGGTTCATTGAACCGCTTTTATGCTATTTCTCTACAGTTCCATTCTCTAATAGCTCGCGGGAGAAACGAACACTTAAACCTTTCTGTTTCCTATCTGATTTGTCATATTTTATTATGATGATCATAATTGGAAAGTTACACAGGTCACACCTATATTCAAGAAAGGCAGTAGGAATAACCCACTAAACTGCAAGCCTCTTTCATTGACGTCAATTTGCAGCAGGGTTTTGGAACATATCCTGTATTCAAATATTATGAATTATCTCGAACAGAACCATCTATTGACCCAAAGTCAACACGGATTTAGAAAATATCGTTCCTGCGAAACACAACTAGCTCTTTATTCACACGAAGTGATAGATGCTATCGACAAGGGGTTCGAAAATCGATTCCGTATTTCTTAATTTCTGCCGGCTTTTGACACCGTACCTCACAAACGGCTTTTATCAAATAGCGTGGTTATGGTATATCGCCACAAATTTCCGATTGGATAGGGGATTTCTTGTCAGAGAGGACACAGTTCGTAGTAATCCATGGTAAGGCATCGACTAAGACATACGTGATATCGGGAGCTCCACAGGGTAGTGTTATTGGTCCTCTGCTGTTCCTTATTTACATAAACGATTTAGGGGAAAATCTAAGTAGCTCTCTTAGGTTGTTTGCAGATGACGCCGTCAGCTACCGTCTGGTAAAATCACCTGATGATCAAAACCAACTGCAGAGCGATCTGAAGATATCAGTATGGTGTAAAAATTGGCAATTGACTATAAATAACGAGAAGTGTGAAGTCGTCCACATGAGTACGAAAAGAAATCTGTTAAACTGTGTTTACAAGATAAACAATCAAAAGTGAAGGCCGTAAACTCCACAAAATACCTTGTAATTACTATTACTTCAGACTTAAATTGGAAAGAATACGTGGATAATGTCGTGGGAAAGACGAACCAGTGACTGCGTTTTATTGGCAGAACCCTTAAAACATGCAACAGAACTACAAAAGAAACTGCATACACTACGCTTGTCCGTCCATTTTTGGAGTATTGCAGCCCAGTGTGGGATCCTTATCAGGATGACTTGACGGAGGACATCGAAAGAGTCCAAGGAAGGGCAGCTCGTTTTGTAATGTCACGATAAAGGGGAGACAGCGTTACGGAAATGATACAGGATCTGGGATGGGAATCATTACAACATCGGCGCTTATCGCTGCGGCGTGGGCTACTTACGAAACTCCAATCGCCAACATTCTCCTCCGAATGCGAAAATATATTGTTGACTCCCACTTACACAGGTAGAAATTATCATCAGAATAAAATACGAGATATCAGAGCTCGAACGGAAAGATTCAGGTGTTCTTTCTTCCCGCGCCCTATTCGAGAATGGAATGGTAGATAAATAGTATAATGGTGGTTCGATGACCCCTCTGCCAGGCACTTAAATGTGTTTTGCAGAGTATCCCATGTAGATGCAGATGTGGATGTAGACCATGTCTCCCTATGGAAGTAGGTTGCTAGGAAATTATATTCGCATTCGGAAGAAAAAGTTGGTGAAAGAAATTTGGCAAATAGATCTTGATGCAACTCCTTTCTTTTAATGATTGACACCTCAACTCCTGCAACATTTCCGTGATACTCTTCCCCCTATATCGCGATAATACAAAACGAACTGCCCTTCTGTGACCTTTCTCTAAATCTTCTTTCAGTCCCATCTGGTGTATACTTCAAACTGCGCAGCAATACAAAAATAAATAAATAAATAAATAAATAATATAAAAAATTAAAAAAGTGTGTGATAGGCAGTTTCTTTAGTAGAACTATAGCATCTTTTCTAAGTGGTCTGTGCCGCGGCAGAATAGCCGTCCGCACTAAGGCGCTCTGCTGCGGTGCGGACGGCCGTTTGCCTTCGGGGGCTCAAGTCCTCCCTCGGGCACGGGTGTTTGTGTTGTCCTTATTATAAGTTACATTAAGTTAGTGTAAATAGTTTGTAAGCCTAGGGACTGTAACCAACTTAGTTAAGTCCCTTATATTTACAAACATTTGAACATTTTAAGTGTTCTGCCAATGAAACGTAGCCTTTTGTTTGTCTTCTCCACAATTTTTTCCACGAGTTCTTTCCAATTTAAGTTGTTCTTAATTGTTATTCTTAGGTATTTAGTTGAATGTACGGCCCTAAGATTTGACTGATTCATCGCCAGTTCTTTCACCATGAAGTTGTCTTAACTAAATCATTTTGCAGTAGATGTTTGGCCTTCTGGTGACATTACTAACCGATAAATGACAGCATTATCCGCGAACAGCCTGAGAGAGCAATTCAGACTGTCTCCTAAATATAAAAAAAGGAAACGTAGGGGCCCTATAAGACATTCCTCTGTAACACCAGATATCATTTCTGTTCTGGATGATGACTTACCGTCAGTTACAATGTACTGTGTCCTTCCTGACAGGAAATTACAAATGCAATCGCACAGTTGTGGCGATGTAAGATGAGCACGCAGTTTGATTAGAAGAACGAAATCGAAATATTGGAACCTTTCGACCGTTTCGGGGGGATGAAATAAATTCAACGATAGAGTTAAAATTTGTGCTGGACCGGGATTCGAACCCGGAATTCCCGCTTTGGGCCAGCGGTCGCCTAAACCAATTAGGCTATCCAAACACGTATCCCTTCCAATCCAAAGTCTCGACTTCTAACCCCCTGCCCATTGAATTCCCTTGCTCGCAGCCTATACTGGATTTCCACAAAGGATCGAGCGTTTGAACGCGTCCGCATTGAAATTGTGGACATATTCACAATTATTGATATACTGTATGTTCATTTCGGACATCCGAGATATGTGAGGTACTAACTAACTAATGGGTTTGACTGTCGAGTTACTGAAGTCATCCCGCTTTCCTGTCTTACATATCCGTAAAATAATTATTCTTCCATTCCCATGGTATGGTCTTAAGTTTCGAGATTATCTGTATCGCCGCGGCGGAGTGACCTAACGCATTGAGGCGCTATGCTCCGATTCGCTAGGCTGCTTCCTGTCAGGGGTTCGAATCCTCCCTCGGGCATGGATTTTTGTGCTGTCCTTAGTATAAGTTAGTTTGTAAGTAGTTTGTAACTTTAGGGACTGATGATCCCGCAGTTAGGTCCCATAAGCTTAAAAAACATTTGAACATTTAGCTGTATCACGTGAAAGATACATCTATGCACTGCTATTTCTATTAATTTTACTGACTTTCCTCATTCACTACTTTGCTACACGACGTGTTTGTTGTAGTTGGTATCTTGGAGTTAATTTACCGGTACAGTATTTGGTCAGACAGTGGTGACAGTGTACCGTTCGCGGGTCACCAACTAAATTGCGTGTGTCACCTTCGTATATAGCAGTTTCAAATGTTCAAAATGTTCAAATGTTTGTATAGCTTATGCGACTTAACTACGGGGTCATCAGTCCCTAAACTTACAAACTACTTATGAACTAGCTAATCCTAAGGACGACACAAATATACATGCCCGAGGGGGGATTCAAACCCCCGACCGTAGTGGCCGTGCAGACCGTGACTGGAGCGCCTCAGTCCCCTCGGCCACCGCAGCCGGCATATAGCAGTTTCCCTTTCACTGTTATAAAAAAGAAAATTGACAGCAAAGACCATTTATGTACTCATGCCATCTACCTTTTCGTCATGCAACTCCGCTAAAAGCGTCATTATGTACGAGGAAGAAATCCCTTTCAATTAATCGACTATCGGTACGTGATAGATTTAGCAGCTAAAACCACAACACGTGCTATTTTCACAGGTGTTATAATATCAGATGGAATTTGCAGATTCCTGCAGTTGCGTTCCACACTGGTATTCGAACAAAGAACCTCTGCCTTTCATGCTTAGCGCTCCACAATTACTGCAAGCCAATCAGAATTAACAAATAGCATCAAAGCTTTTGCTTGTCAGAGTCGATTACTCAATGTTAGTTGTTCCACAGAGCATTTTTCACATTCTTTGTTGTTCCACCAAATGTGAAATAAAAGTGTGACGAAAGATGTTCAAATGTTCAAACGTTTGTAAATCTATAGGACTTAATTGCGTGGTCATCAGTTTGTAGCTTACCAAGTACTTAAACTAAGGTAAACTATCCTAAGGATAACACAGACATCCATGCCCGAAGGGGGATTTGAACCCCCGACGGCGGACGGCCACGCGCACCGCAGCACAGCGCTCCAGTGCACGCGGCTAGCCCGCCGCTGTGACGAGAGATGGTCTATGTTTGGTTTAAGAATGAAACGGCTACTCTCACTCAGATATGTCGTACCATCAACAGGACAAGAACAAGCTTAACATGTAACATCGAGTGCAATAGATAATACGTTACACGAGAGGACATACGACACATGCATATCATGAAAGCTCATATGTGACATAATGTGACACGTGATAGACGTATGATGTAATGTAGAATGTGGGAAACAACATAACATGTATACGAGGCTCAGTTTAACCTGTGATATAAATGATAGTATAAAAGTAGCCCTAGAAGAAATAGGAGTGAGGATTATCAGGGAGAAAACAGAAGATAAGTGTACAAAGAAAGCATAAGACCCACACATTAACCTGCAAGGAGAACAATTAACACTGACCAAGAAGGGTAAACACGTGGACCTTATTGACAAAGTGATGGAGGACTGGTGGTTGAAATTCAGTACAGGGTAAAAAGTGGATGGATGAATGAGAGAAACAGAGTGGAGTACTCTGTAATATGAAGCTACCTACAGAATGAAAGTAAATCTGAACAAATCTGTGGCAAGGGCTGCGATGCTCTGTACCAATGTTTTTTCTACATTTTTGACCGCGCGACCCTCTTTCCGAGTAAAAATGCGCAGAGACACTTCCAATCCCCAGGACCTTAATAAAACTGTGATTCCAAATGCAAAGTTTTTCATTTTCTTTCTTAGATGAATGTAAGATATGATCAGATATTCACATCTCGTGAGAGCTGCAGTAGCGGAAACGAATAAATACTGAAAAAAAAGACTTCATGACTACACGTATTTGATATATGGTTTTGCTGTCATCAATGATAAACTACAATGCTTAATTTGAGATGGCGTATTGTAATGTGCTAGTATAAAACAATTATAGCTGATACATCATTTCTTAATATTTCAAGGGTTCTCATGATATCTTCGAAATGATACTGGAAACCCTTAACCAGCAGCAAAATACTATGACCGAGTAATAAAAAGGTATTGTTAGGTATTGACTCAAACAATATTATACTCGTGATTTTATTATAGCATAACAATATTTCAACATCTGACAAAATCATACAAAAAGATCGCGACAATTATAAATAACTATAGCAGCACTGCACAAACGCTGTCAAATCGCTTAATTAACAATTCATCACGAGGTGGAAAAATGACTTCATTGTTTCGCGTTTCGGTCGGCCCAACATCAGAAATCAAAAGTTGCATAGGTACATCTCGTATCCGTCACTCAATCGATGTCTCATTGACAGCCACCATAAACGTGTTACAACAAAGGCAATTTTCCATAAACGGATGACTTGATAATTAAGCGACTTTTACGAAACCCTGCCACTGCCGTGTGCTCCTTCTGCCACAGTAGTTTAACGTCACGGATCGTAGATTTGATATCGAACGTGCTGATACTGCATCACCCTGTGACCGCGTCCCACTGATTGAAAATCTATCATCTACATCAGGGCGGGCAATACGCGACGTCATCAAAAATAGACGCGCAAATTGTATACTACACGATCCAGACATTCGGAAAAATGTCACAAATAATGGGGGAGGGGGGGTTGTATTTATAGTGTGTAACGGTAAGTATCTCTGTCAATAATGTCATCTCCAAGAGAAATAATAGTTCTCGTTACCTTTTCTCCAGCCTATATAGGAGTAACAGATTAATTTCAGAACGTGACTTCGTTATCAGATGACAATGTTAGCCTGTTGTAGAACTCCTAGGAACCGGGGAAAGCGATACTGAATTAAGCAGAACACAGAACTATTTATCTGTCGGCCTGGCATCTTACAGCCCCCTCCCCCTACATCCACAGACTACTTACTGCAAGAGTAGACGAACCAACAGTCCCATTTTTCTTTTCACAAAATGGGATATCGTCAGAGCCGAATGAATATGTGAATACAATCAGAAAAGTCCGTATCTCGTAACAAAGTCGCTTTTAAAAATTCACATTTAACTGGAAAGCTCTTGTATATTTAAATCCCTGGTAGACTTATCCGCACTGTTCCGAGATGTAGGGCTTTGGAAATCGTCGTGGAACGAGAAGACAAACTGAATACAACTCACCAGGTAAGACGTGCATGGTGCAGAGGCATTCAACACTGGGTACTCACCTGGAAGAGAAGAAAACGAATATTAGGGTCAAAACACGTGTATCGTTAAAACAGTCATTTAAAATATGTCTTCTAAAAATATCAGCTGAAACGAAACCGTGCTATCACATACCCACACAATTACGACAGCTTTTAAGCAGATTTCCTCTGTAAACTGTCTAACACAATCAAGACACAAATTAAATAATTTGACACATACTGTATTCAGAGCAAAGCAAGAAAACGGAATGCTGTCTACTTATCCCTCACGTGCGACATATTCACTGTTTATGGGTTGTCACAGGTTAATGGTTACGTCTCAGTTGTCGTTTGTGAGTGAATGACGGTTAACGACGACTTTGAAAATTGTTGCTCGTCCCAGTGTAGGATATAATTAGATTTTTATGTAAATATAAGGAAATGCATCTGGAGATGGACCTAGTAGCCTATTACAGCCTCGCGTCCCAAATGACCCCCCTTCCAATTAAAAATATTCTTGGAACTCCGCTGAACCTCTCTCAGCACGAACTTTTATTTTATTTATTTATTTATTTTGAATGGAAAACATTATTTACCTTGTTCCCTACAGGAATGTATATTTCGCATAACGAGTGTTTCAAACTTGGACAAGATTCAGAACCGACTTATGCTGATTAAGAAAGCTCCCACTGTATAGACAATTCTTAAGGAAGTAGATTTTTTTAACTCTCACAATTAGTTATTGCATTTGTAAATGTACCTAACGAATGATTCCTGAGAAAAGTTTTCAGATTTTGCATTTATGCATCGATAACACACTGTATATACAAAATAAATAAATAAATAAATAAATAAAATAAATAAACCACCTTACATTCAATACAGAGTTAATGTTAAACAAGGAACCATATAATTTTAACAAAAAGTAAATTTCTTTTTCATTAGGCCTATATTTTTGTATTACGGAACCCTTTGTAGCCAAAGGTGCAGTGGACTGGTTGTTCCATGGTGGAAGTACTTCCTTGAGTGACGGCGACCCCCCTCCCCCCCTGATCAAGTCTCTGCGCCTCCCCTGGGGGTCATACCCGCAGGTTGAAGTTGAAAAACACTGCTCTATAGTGCCGAAACATGGCCAATCATATAATCCCAAGAGAGATACTTTAAAATGGCAGAAATGATAATTTCATGAGTGAAGCTACTAGTCAGGATGGAATGAGGAATGAGTGCATCGGAGAAGCAGCGAAAATGGGACCTATAGGAGAGAAGATACAAGAAAATACGCTAACACGTTATGGGCATGTCCAGCGAAGAGGGGAGTACTACGTGGGGAGAAATATCGAAAACCTGAAACTTTAAAGTTCAAAAAGAAGAGGAAGACCAAAACGAAGACGAAAAGAGGAGGTAGCAGGAGAACTAAGAGAAAAAGTTTGTAAGAGTGATGAAGCAATGGATGGAAATTAACTGAAGAGTAGAAAAGTGTAGAATTTTTTTTAATTTAATTTAATTTTTTAAGCTGCCAGATTATTTGAGAAGCTTGTTCTCCTCTTTTACTTCCGTGGCACTGTCTAAGCTATTTTTCGACTCTTTTTGTGCGTGATAGAGGGATTTTCTTTTCTGATTCACAAGATTTATTCTAACGTAGTTGAGTAGTTGTTGAAGTCGGCAGTGCTTGCGAATAGGGGCTTCAAAATTTCTAGACAAAAAAGGAAATAAACCCTATTTGCTATTAATTTACTATAATTAATTACAAGGTTATTGCAATCAGCGTATAAACACTCCATTATTCTTTAAACGGCTAACGATTCTCATGACACGCTAAATCTAGCACGATTTTAAATGTCATAGCCTGATTGCGGGTAATGATTATTGATTTTGGTTCCGTTATATCTCCTGACCTATCTTCGTGCGCAGATTGAACTTTAAGAGAAGTTATGTGCTTAAGATGTCTTACAGTTCTCTGTACATAAAATCTCAATGGTAAATGTAAATAGGATTCTGTTATCTGAGCATTAATTTCAGCGCAGTTGACAGGTTTTGTAAATGGAATTAATCAAATCTCATAATAAGTCTGGGTGCCAGCTCCTGTCGTAGTTAATTTATTATTACCATGACTGTAAAAACGGACAATGGTTCAAGTTACTCTAAGGAACTGAGTATCAAACAAATAAATAACATTTGTTACGGCCCTACCGCACTCGCAGACTTTCTAAAACTAGTACTGTTTTAGCAAATAAACATGAGTGGAGGCAAATGAATAAAAATGTGTTCAGCACAATGGACACCACCTTTTTTAACCAATTGAAGCAAGCGACTTTAAATCTTACTTCTAATATTCATTTCACTTACTAAACATCTGCGTGTCTAAGGAAATGTACTTTTAAGATATATTTTGTTATAGAGAATGTATACTGGGACGTATTTAGACAATATCTTGGCTCATAAGCTACTCAGAATTCAATACCACATTACATTATTGAATGAATGTGACCAAAATATGTGAGTTTTGTTTTATATTTTCTTCTTATATCACTTTCGAAATATCCAAATTGGAAATGAACACTGTTTAGGTGTTACAAAAATTGTTTGGTATTCTCCGACCAAACAAATTTAGTGTCAACTTTTAGCTCGAGTAACTTAGCACTATCATTTTATCATACACATGTGCAGAGGAAAAACATTTTTCAATTAAGAACAGCATTTTATGTGCAACTAATAACAGGCTACCAACTATTTATTAATGTCCAGGTCAAAAATTAAAATAAAAAATAAATTAAATCACACGCTATCTGACGGACCAAAGATATAAGCGAAGTGTAGCCTACAAAGGAACTTCACAAAACCTGGGAATATCTACCGCTTTAGAAAAAGTAATTACTTTAGACCTATAACATTTGATCTTATGCTCATAAATTACAAAACCCGAGTAGTCAAACATATGAAAAGAAACAGGCAAATCTTTACCACAGCAATAACATGTTAATCGGTATTCCTTTTACACGTAACAGCCACAATTTTTTTCAACTGAAAGAGAAATGCTTATATACAAAACCTGTCTAGCAGTGAATTAAAACGGCTCTAAGAACTAAGTGATTTTCGCCCATGAGAACGAACGTTACTCTGGCTTGAGAACAAATTACCTCCCAAGTGTATGAAATTGAAGAGGGCGAAATAATTCCGTTAGGGTAGTTGAAACTGCACGTTGGAGTAAAGCTAAAAGTGAAGAATCAAGGGAGTTTAAGTTGACAGACTTAGACACAGAGTCATCCACGGCACTTTGTCAATTGTTGTCTAATCAGAGAAAATAGAACTGCTTCATAATTCCGAACCACCGAAAGGAACGAAAAGTTAACAAAAACCTGAACCAATGGAACGAATTACACATAATTACAAAATGTGAACTTCAATTCTGCGATGGATCCATGACACTGATGGCTTAAGAAAAAACATCTACAAAATGAATGGAAAAATCTCCAGAACAATGTGTCGTCCTTATTGAGGACTAAGACCAGAAAAACATGCCTTCACCGAAAGATGAATTAATTACTGAAATACGTAATTCTATGATTTCATCAGATTATCTTTTCACGATTTAGTTTCCTGAACGGAAAAATACAATACAATATTAAATGCTATCCTTGATTACTGATAACTCTTGTCTTGGACATTCTTAATTGGTACTTACTAACACAAAATCTTTTGTGACTATCTGGGTAAAAGTAACTCAAACAATTATAATAGTCAATTACAATAATAAAATTTACCTCGAACACGCTTACGGTCGAAGGTGACTGAATCGGTGATGGGCAACATAAGGTTCTGGCTACACAAAACACCAACGTCACTCATTCCAATAAACCTTCTGTGGTCGGCAACGTTGCGCAGAAACGGCCCTTGGAACATGGCTCATTGTTGCAGATAGAGCAGAGGTTTTCAGTATGTATCAAAGTCGGGATATTTATTGGGCAGTAAACGAACGCTATTGGTTCTGAACGTTTTTCGTCTTACACAATCAGAATTTGACGAGAATATCTGCATGCAAACTGATTGTGCTAATAATGTTACGAAATGTGTTACTCTGACTTTATTTTGTCATTTCCTTTAGTATTTCAGTACAGTACTCAAGATTGTTTAGCGCATTATAGTTTTATCATTGGCTGAAAATTATTTTTAAAAGCTTTGCAATACAAAAACCTCCCTTTCAATGTTATTCGATATGACCTAAATTTCCTTTTTTCCTATCTCTTGGTGCAAGACCAGAGTGGCTCGGCGTTATATATATGTGCCAACATCGAAAAGAAATTCAGAAATGCAAACCACGGACAATAGCATTTAGCTGACATATATATTGTCATGCTCTCCAGTTACGTATTAAGTGCAACAAAACACAATTATCAGTAACTAGTATACCTCACAGTTACAATTATAACCAAGTAAACCAATAACTGGCGATGAGTACTGTTCAGTGCTACGTTTGATGTATCATTCCGTATTTATTGTTCTAATTTTTTTATTATTACAGGGAAAACAACGAATGACAAGAATGTAAATACTTTTGGTCACGCTTATGAAGCTACGTATTGACCACTGAGTCACAGTTTACAGGGGAAACATAAATTTATCATGTTAGTACAACTTGAAGACAACTTTTTCATATGCTTTGAGGTAAAGAAGACATAAAAGACCTCTCAAAGCCAGTAATTTTTAAGTACATAAACAAAACAGCGTTTCACAATGGGCACATCCTGCATGTTCCAGGGCAGTAATTGTTGTTATCGAACTTGCGGTAGAACTTTGGTCTGTTAGCGTTCTTTTAAAATTATGTAAATTTATGTTGATGTATATTGTTATCCCACTTAGGGTGGAAATATATCTTTTAGTGGTCTTTTAAAATTATTTAAATTTGCGTTGATGTATATTGTGTTCATCCTAACTGAGGCGTATGCTTGAACAGTCCATGGTTCAGTATCACAAGGAAATGGTTCTGGCAACACTAAATGAAAATACATATCTTTTAAATTAAATTAGGTATTGTAGGAACCGATGTCCAGAGCTATTTGGTCCCACAGCTTTACAAACGTACCGGCCGCGGTGGCCGCGGGGACTGAGGCGCTCCAGTCACGGTCTGCACGACCACTAGGGTCGGGGGTTCGAATCCCCCCTCGGGCACGGATATTTGTGCCATCCTTAGTATAAGGTAGTTCGTAAGTAGTTTGTAAGTTTAGGGACTGATGACCCCGTAGTTAAGTCCCATAAACTTAACAAACATTTGAACATTTGAACTTCACAAACGTTTGAACATTGAATAGTTTCAGTTATTGGTAAATAACAATAGTATTTAGCCCTAATCGTTATTTTTATTTGTTTATACAATATTGTAAATATAATTTAAAAGCCATTTCTGTTAGTGCAATTGAATACGTTTTATGATATACTAGCTGAAAACCCGGCGTCTCCCGTGTACTCATTTATTGCAGTCTTAGTCCACCTCTCCTTTGTCTCTCTGTCCACCTTCCCTTTCCTTCTCTCTCTAGCCTTCTCCTTCTCTCTCTCCCCCCCTCTCTCTCTGTCTCTCTTTGTTCATCTCTTCGTCTCCCCTCTCACTGTTCATATCCTACTGCTTCCCCCTCTCTCTCTGCCCACCTCCATCTTCTCCTTTCTCTTTCAATCTCCTCCTCTTCTCTGTCCAACTCCTCTTCCATGTCTTCAGTCCATTGCCTCCTCCATCTGTTAAACATTACATTACTCTTTTAAATTTCACGGTGATCAGTGAAGTGGTTTCTAAGTATATTGCAGGGTATCCTCCGTCATACACCGTATAAATCTTATATATGTGTTTACGTTATATTTTGACCGTTCGTCGAGATCTGAATTAAGCCGAAGGTATTGCTGAAGTTCGTTGATAAAGTACCCTCTTCTATGCATCATGCTAAATTTTACGTTGGTAGTATCTTTGCTCTTGTTTTGAAGACTAAGTGTGCAAAGTTTAATCTCAATCAGATTAACGGTACGACAGCGCTACAAATGCGAACAAAATGATTCAGAAGATTCCCATGCGTCTCATTGTTTATGACGTCATATCTCATAAGCTATAATTAGAAAAATCAAATGGATTTGTATTTACATTCATTGGCAGAAAAGGATACTACTTGCAGAATTTATTTCGAATGCATTAAGTAACAAAGTAGTAAAATTTCAAATTTCATTCCTAAACCGGCAGTTTTTCACGTATCTCATTGTTGATGGCGTCATATATCCTACTCTATATGTCATACAGTGGCATAATTATGTCTATATCCTAAATGAAAGTGCTAGCAATATGTTGACAAAGGTTTATAGCAATCGCATTTACGGTTTGGCCGTGCATAAAGTACGAACAAAAAGAGAAAGAAAGAAATATTAATTTTTAGGTATTAGATAACAGACTTCTGTAACGCACTTCTTATAATATATACGGTACTATTTTTGACAGTTATTGTTGCTAGATCTTCAGCCCAAAGATTAGCATGATAAAACTCGCCACGCTATCCTATCCTGCACACTACTCTTCATCTCTGAATAACAATGGTAACATAGATCCTTTTGAACTTATTCGTCTTTTGGTATCCTTCAGCGATTCTTCGCCACACACTTCCCTCCAATATTTAACTGATGTATCAGAACATGTCTTACCAATACATGCCTTTCTTTTACACAAAATATGCCACAATTTTATTTTCTTCTCAATTATGCTGAGCATTTCCTCATTAGTTAAACTATCAAAGCGCCCAATGTTCAGCATTCTCCTATAGCAATAAATCGATAGAAGTTTTTGAAACGTTTGTCTAAACTCCGTTTCACTCCCGTAGGCCTTTCTTCCATCGGGAGTTGAAGAATTTACTTTTTATGCTATTTGGTGAAAAATCAAATGAATGCACCATGTTCTACGTAACGGATTGGAAAAATTTAAAATGTGTAGCTGGGATATTTGTAATACGAATGTGTTTTACGGTGAGAGATTGTTAACGATTGTCTTTCTTTTAATGATTTCCACCCCAACTCGTGCAACATTTCAATGACGCTTTCCCCCCGTAAAGTGATAGAACAAAACGAGCTGCCCTTTCTGAACCTTCTCAATCTCCTCCGTCAATCCCACCTGGTGAGGGTCCCACAAGGGGCAACAGTACTCTAGGAGAGGACGCACAAGTGTAATGTAGCCAGTCTCTTTGGTGGAGCTGGTGCATCTTCCAAGCCTTCTGCCGATGAAACGAAACCTTTGGTTCGCCTTCCACACAATATTTTATGTGTGTTCTCTCCAGTGAAAGTACTTCGTAATTGTAACTCCTAGGTATTTGGTAGAATCTACGACCTTAAGGTTTGACTGATTTATCGCGTAATTGAAGTTCAGCGGATTTCCTTTAGTGGTCATGTGTATTACTTCACACTTTTCTTTATTTAGTGTCAATTACCAATTTTCGCACCATGCAGAAATTTTGTCTAAATCGCTTTGCAGTTGCACGAACTGTAAAACGTAATAAACATGCGAGAAGTCTTTATTCTGGAATTTCCTTGATCGACTCTCGCATATGAAAAACCAGAACTATACGAATAAATTTCTACCTGTGTCCACCCATTGAGCTTTGTGATTGCCTATACACCCGA
This sequence comes from Locusta migratoria, assembly GCA_026315105.1. Lineage (NCBI taxonomy): Eukaryota > Metazoa > Arthropoda > Insecta > Orthoptera > Acrididae > Locusta > Locusta migratoria. Next base: position 323,523,407 of record CM048746.1, read on the forward strand.
AGTCCTCTTGTCATCATATCGGAAGAATTGATCGATATCGTAGTCCTGCATAATGGAAAATAGCTGGTGCTCGTTTGTACGTAAAATTCGGATCTGTTGACAGGGCGGTGCGCGCTATTTCATGCGATTGGCGATCGCATCGAAACTGCGACCTCTGCTGCGGTCAGAAACCCGCTGGCCCGGCAGAGCATGCATGCGGGCGCGCACCCGCAGTGGTAGCACGGGGTGGCCGGAACAGCTGCGCGGCGCTGGGGTGCGGTCACGTAGAGGTCGCTCGGCCACGACCAGATGAGAGTTGATACGATTCTGGTGAATCATGTAACCCACCTACCGGTCAACGACTATAACTCGAACCATATCAAAGAAAAACTGGAATCCTAAAATAGCACTAGAGTTACCGACACGCTCAAATCATAATTAATAATTACAAAATACAGAGCAAATCAGATGTTACAGATGTAATCTATATACAGGGTGTTTCACTAAGAGTGTTTGCCTCTGTTACTTATAAAATAATAGGTGACGGGAAATTTTAATGCGGTAGGTCAACACAAGAAATGTTACACTTTCTGCGGAGCTATGAACATAGTTTATTGTATCATTTTCCAAAGAGTTACAGCACAAAGATATGATATTTTAAATGGAACAATAGTTTTTCCTATCGTGTATTGGATTTGTTGCTGCGTCCATGTCAATTTAAACTACATTCCTATCACTTTTAGTTTGGGAGCTACAACCATTCAAAGTTTAGGGGGTGGAGGCTACGACAGCGTAGCTTACTGGCTGGTGGTCATGAGACAGTGGGCCGTGCCCCAGGGGATAGCCACTCTACCAGTCAGCTACGCTATCGCAGCCTCCGCCCTCGGAACTTTGAAGGGTTGTAGCTCCCAACCTAACAGTGATAGGAATGTAGTTTAAATTGATTTCGACGCAGCTGGTTTAAATGAATCCAAGACACGATAGAAAAAACTATTGTTCTATTTAAAAAATTATATCTTTGTGGTGTAACTCTTTGGAAAATGATACAATAAACTATGTTCATAGCTCCGCAGAAAGTGTAACATTTCTTGTGTTGACCTACAGCATTAAAATTTCCCGTCACCTATTATTTTATAAGTTACAGAGGCAAACACACTTAGTGTATATAAAAATGAATTGCTGATCGTTAGTCTCGCTAAAACTCGAGAACGGCTGAACCTATTTGGCTAATGTTAGTCTTGAAATATTCGTGTAAGTCCAGGGAAGGTTTAAACGGTGATAAAATATGGAAACGTTGTCTGGAAAAGAGGAAAATCGGAAAAATCTGAAACAAATTTTTCCAGTCAGCTATCAATACCGTTCGCCCTTTAGGACAAGGTTAGTATGAAATTTTTTTTTTTGGAAAATCCACTGGAAATTTGCAAAATTTGAGAAAAACTGAAAGTGCGTTTTTCAGTGTGTTTTTGATTGAATTCAGCACTATGATATTCGCAAGACTTAGAGGGGTAGTTCATGTTTTGTTTTGTTCACTACGGTCTTGGAACAGTTCCCAGTTAAAAAAGATGGGGACAGTTAAAAAGGAAAGTCGCAAAATTAGAACCAAGTACCTTTTTCAATGTGTTTCTAAATGTACTCGAGACTATAAGTAGAGAACCGTTTATCCGATTGCAATGAAATTTTGATCATTTGGCGTTCAACGAACGATGAACGCTCTTATAAACAAAAAATTTGGGAACGTTACCCGGAAAATTTCAAAATTCGAGAGAAATTGAAAGGGTTTTTTCACTGGGATATCAATATAAGTCGTCTGATTGCGATAAAATTTTACATATTTGACGTTTAAAGCAAGAGTAACGTTCTTTTGAAATAAAAATTTGGAAGGTTTCCCGGAAAATTGGAAAATTCAGAAAAAATACAAAGAGATTTTTTTTCTATTAAACATCAATACCATTCATCTGATTGCGATAAAATTTTGCACATTCGACGTTGAAAGCGACAGGAAGCTTTGAGTGAAATAAAATTTTGGAATAGTTGACCAGAAAATAGGAAAATTTGTGGAAAACTGGAAGAGCTCTATTCTTTGGGACAGCAATATCATTCGAACGATTGCGATAAAGTTTTGCATATTTGATGTTCAACGCAAAAGTACGTACATATTAGCAATTGCGAAGCATTGCCGGGTCGACTAGTTTAAAACTAAAGACCGACCGACGATTTGTGGGCGAAACCGAAACGTAACCGAAATTCGGCTCCTCTTCTAGTTTCGGCCGAAACCGAAACCGAAATATTAACTTGCGTAAATCAGTTAATATTTCTATATCGTTACGTTACGCCGCAAATCACTAGTTTTTCCACATTTTTCAAGATCCCCTCCTTCTACTAAGCATTCTTGAGTGTGTGTAAGCCTAATCATAAATCCGTAGGAGATGACATGGGAGGCGAAAGGGTTTAGACGATACTTTTATTAAAGTACCTCCAAATTAGATCTTTTCCTCTTATTGTGACATTTTCTATCGAAAAACAGGAAGATTAAAAGAATTTAGACAATAAGTAAAGTGAACTTGATTGAGTGGTGTCTCGATGTTTAGAGCCTCGGAATTACGAGTTTACCATAAATACTAATGTTATAAAATACTAATGTTATAAAAACAAAACAACAACTGCGGGTACATTCTATGTTCACAGAAAAAGGCACTCCACCATTATAACGCGAAGTAAATAGTGAAAATACTTTCAACCTGTAAGCTGCCAATGTAATTGACTATTTAAAACTGTTTTTAATAAGCTCATTTTTTACACGTGTGTTCTTCACATCTTTTGAAGGTAGATTTTCTTCTTCTTCGCACGTAAGTTTCCATAGTTCGATGATCCCGGTTCCGTTCAACGCGAACTAACAAGACTACTGTATAGATATCACAAATTCCACTGTTCTGCGTACCTTCTTGCAGTAAGTCTTTAGTCTATCGATACACCACAAACATGACAGATACATGGTATGAAATGCCAGAGCCTCGACATACAAAATACGCAGAAAGTAATCATTTGTTTAACAGAAATCCATCGTAGCTTATATAATGTAATGTGAATGTAATCCTTGCACGGCATGTGTGCATTTCCTACAAACAAACAAAAACTTGAATTCTTCATTTTCCCCCGCCGTATTTGATAATCAGAATATCCACGGGTGTACTGCCGGTCTATAGTGTCCAACGGGCACAATATTTCGGTGATCATACATGTCGCCATCATCAGGTGAACTGACGGACTGAGCTCCTGAAAACGCGCCGGCACGGAGATCCGCACGCTACGGCGGCTTGAAGGGAACTGGGTTCTAGCCTGAAATTGTTGTCTTACCGGCTGACAAAGGCAATGCTACGGTCGTTGTCTCCCATAAGGACTACACTGAAAAGATGCAGAGCCTGCTAAATGACGATTCCTACCGGAAGATCAGCGTTGACCCCACAAGGCAGAGAACAAGACAAGGGCGTTTCTCTAGGATGCGGATTTACCGGAAAGTGTAATTTCATTGGTCAGAAGTTCGACAAGAAGACCACCGAACTTTTTAGGCATGTCTTGACCTCCAAATATTTTCTTTTCAATGGTGAATACTACGAACAAACGGCGGAAGAAACATGGAGAATTTCAAGGACGAAGCCCTGGCATCATCTGAATGGAAACCTACTTGCTTTTTCCGTTACGTCGACGACACTTTTGTCATATGGCCACATGGTATGGATAAACTCCTTGACTTCCTTACACATCTCAACTCCATACACCCCAACAACAAATTCACTATGGAGACTGAAACGGAGGATAAACTGCCGTTCCTTGACGTGTTGGTCAAAAGAAGAGCTGATGGCACCCTGCGTCATGGTGTGTATCGGAAGACAACGGACACTGATCTGTATTTACACGCAGACAGCTGTGACCACCCTTCACAGAGGAATGGGGTACTTAAAACTCTAGTACATAGGGCGCGCACTATCTCAAACGCAGAGAGTTTACCCCAGGAATTGAAACACCTGAGAACTGTAATCCGAAAAAATGGGTACTCAGAGTGGCAGATTTAGCGGGCTCTCCGCCCAACCACTACAGCTCAACCTGTGGAAACGGATGAAAACGCGAGGGAGGATGTAAGCACTGCGTTCGTTCCATATCCCGGCGCCCTCTCGGGGAAGATCACCCGGATTTTGAAAAAAAACACCAGGTTGGAACTGTTTTTTGTCCGCCGAATAAAATTCGTGCACTGGTGGGGAGCGCCAAAGATGATCGCGGTTTGAGGAAGGCCGGCGTGTACCAGATTCCGTGTCAGTGTGGAAAGTCATATATTGGACAGACGATGCGTACCGTCGAGGATCGTTGCGTTGAACACCAGAGGCACACACGATTGATGTATCCGAGCAAGTCGGCGGTCGCTGAACATTGTTTGTCAGAGAATCATGCTATGGACTATGAAGGCACTAGGATTCTGGTACAGACGTCGAGATGCTGGGACTGCGTCGATAGAAAGGCCATTGAAATTCGCACAAGTGACGACCTCATAAACCGTGACTGTAGCTATAATCTCAGTAAAGCTTGGGAACCAGAAATTTGGTTAATTAAGAGTAAATCTAGCGAACGTAACTAAGTGACCACCACGACGGACACAGCCCTACACCGACGCCATCTCAGACGCCGTCGCAATCGGTTCCAATGCGCGACCGCGGCGCGGGGCGCGGATCACGGAGGGGTCGCTCCGCGGGCCGAGGGTATTTAAAACGCCCGCTACCGAGCTAGTACCTAGTACCCAATTCCCTTCGAGCAGCCGTAGCGTGCGGATCTCCGTGCCGGCGTGTTTCCAGGAGCTCAGTCCGTCAGTTCACCTGATGATGGCGACATGTATGATCGCCAAAATATTGTGCCCGTTGGACCGGCAGTACAACCGTGGATATTTTGATCAAAATATTTAATGGCTGGAGCCCGTTGGGAACCGTCGTGGTGCAGACTGTCTTTTGCCCTAGTGGAAGTTCGTTCTGAGGAGGTCGACTCAGTGGCTGCGGTCACAGGAGAGAGGCGGCTGATCCAGATATAGGTGGGCGTCCCGCCCTAGAGCCGTTCGGCTGCGGCGGTGTCTTGACAAGGCATCGCGGTGGAGAGGCGCCCGCAAGCGGAGTGGCTGGCGGTGAGTGTTGCCGACAGCGGCGGCGGCGGCGGTGCTGCGGGGCGAGGAGCAGGTCGACAGGCCGCCGCAGGCCGGAGATTAGCAGGGCTGGCTCGACGCGGGCGTGGGATCCGCGATCGCTAGGCGGCGTCTCGAGTCGCTGCGGCGGCGCCGGCGCCGGCAACTTGAAATTGAGGCTAATTACCCCTTTGAGTTAAGTTTACCTGCGACGCGCTGTCCCCCGACCCCCCCCCCCCCCCTCTCCTACCGCTGCTGGTGCACGCACAGCCCAGACAGGCGACGCCTCCTAGCGACCGCGCCATTAGCAGTCGACCAGACAACACTTCGCCTAATGCGGCAGCGCAGCGCGGTCGTTAGGGCACCATCGATTCTTGTTCGGGTCCCTATTTTAGGTGAAGGGGAGTTCTGTAGCTGTTCCGATACTGAGTGGAGGAAAACCGAACTCTGATTAAGAGAAACCAGAACGCCCACTGCTTCTGTTAACATTTTATTTCGCAGTTCTCCCCTCCACCATGATGTGTAGAATGAAAATAGAAATCGGTGAACGTGCCTGCTTCTGATTGTCTCAATAAATTGGGTGTCGTCCCAAAGGTTCATAAGATAAACACACCTCTTGAAAGATGGCCGTCTGCCCTCTTCCCCAGGTTTTTAACTTTGTAATTTATCTAAGTACACTAGACGGGCGTTTTTTGCTAAGCGAGAACCCCTTTAGTTCGGAGGCATGAGGAATACTATTTCATTTCATGTATTTAAATGTTAGTTTCTGTAGTACTGTGTTAGTATTGCTAGGATTTATTATACTAATAATTTATCATTGTGTCTATGAATGTAGCAATATGAACGTGACGGCACTGGTACCGTGAGAATGTGTACTTGCTCTATTCTGTATGTGCATGTATGAGCATCTTCTAGCCTGGGACACCGAGTATATGTATGAGAATTTTCGTCATCGGCTGGCTTCGAGTCGATATGTAGTTGTTACCAACCTCTGCTTTTAATGCTACCAAAGAGGTTCCTCCATCCTTTGGTTACAAGCTGGGTTGGCAATGCCCGGTAGCGAGCTTCGGTAGGACGTGCGAGTCTAGCCTCTCCCCACCACCTTGATTTTCTGGGTTTTTACCGATTTACTGTGGTGGTGGGGACTCACTGGCCGACTACTCACTCTGTGGCCGCGCTTCGACCTGGTAAGATGTTCTGATTATCTTTCCTCCCTTGAGATGGTAGCGAATCGTTGTCTGGTTTGTTCAAGTTAGACTTCAGATCTTACGTTCATTTTTTTCGGAATAAGTTTCCTCGATCATGTACGGAAGTGTATTCTATTTCATTTCGGTGATTTTGCATAGGTAAACACAGTGAATATGTAACTACATATTTCTAGAGGCTGCATGTAAAGTAGCGAACATGTAATGTAGCAGACACATGCTGTGTGTCTCAGTGAGTCTGCATGAGTGGCTGAATGCTTGTTGATTGTAAATCCCTCCCCCAACGATGTTCAATTCCGATTACTTTAGCTTAATTTTCAATGTGGGATGCATTTTATTGTTTAACAAAATTGGTTATTGTCAAAGAAATTTTATCCCACTTCTGAATATTAGTTTATGAATACCCACCCTTTTTTATTTAATGTTGTTTATCACCAGTGCTGAGAATAAATTTAGATGCAAATTATCATATTTTAATTCCGTTACGCCATTAATGTTCTCTCAGCCACCTTCATGAAATTGGTTAGTTCGCAGTGGCTCATATATTAATGATTGTGTGTAATTACCGTGATCTACGACGAGTGTCGGCCATCGTCGCTTTGTCTTCCTGCTGCTAAATTTTGAGCTGGAGAACAAAATTCTATCTCAGGAAGTAGTCCGTAGTTCACGCGAATAATTTAACTAGTTTTTGCGACTAGAATTATGTGTTTAAAGTAAGCTTTTAACTGGCTCCTTTCAGCTAGAATTAATTCTACAAATAACGGTGGACTTCCACTCTTCGTGCACACTTTGGTGTGCCGTCTTACAGACTAGCAAAACATCTTGCCAACCTCCTTATTTCACACGTCGGTCACTGTGAGCACCATATCAAGAATACAGCCAACTTTAACAGCAGAATCATATGCTTGCCACTTGGAGAAGAGGACATGATTGTCACATTTGATGTGGTATAATTGTTCTCAAACGTCCCTGTCAAGGATTGTATAGATCTGCTCTCCCAGTAATTTGACGACACTATTTTGTATTTATTTAAGCATACACTGACATCATCGTATTTCCTGTATGGTGCAGAATATTTTAATCAAACTGACGGCGTCGTGATTGAAAGTCCATTAGCTCCATTTATGGCAAACCTGTTTATGGAGCACTTTGAAGACGTCGCCCTTGACACAGCACCTTTAAGGCCTACCTATTTTTATCGCCACGTTGATGACACGTTCGTTGTCTGGTCGCGTGCGCGTGAAAAACTCTGTAAATTCTTCGACCACATCAATAGCATCCATGACAAAATCAAGTTCACGATGGAGGTGGAGAAAGAGGGTGCCTTGCCGTTCCTTGACGTCCTCGTCAGCCGTAAAGCAAATGGATGTCTCAGCCATGGTGTTTACAAAAAACCCACCCACACAGACCTGTACTTGCACACCACAACCATCATCATACATCGCAGAAACAGTCTGTTTTAAGGCCCTTGGTGCACCGAGCAGAAGTAGTGTCAGACACTGAAAATCTGCAAAAGGAACGGAGCCACCTACGAAACGTTTTCAGGGATAACGTCTACAGCAACAGCCAGATTACGAAATCTATGTTCCCGAAGACACAGAAGCAGAAGACCTCAGAGTGCGACTCAGAGAAACTTGCCTTTTTGCCGTTTGTGGCTCAGTCACTTAAGGGACACAACATCGAATCAGTCTTCAGGGCTCCTTCAAAAATACGTCAATTGATGAGACCTGTTAAAGATGATGTAGGCCTAAGATAACCGGGAGTATTTAAAATACCTTGTGGCTGTGGACAATTTTATATAGCACAAACAGTGCGCACTACTGAACAGCGCAGTGTGGAACACGAACGATGTTATCGTTTACGTTATCCCGAAAAGTCTGTAATTGCGGAGCATGCACTCGAAAACAGACATAATATTGCGTTTGAGGAGACATCCATAACTACAAGAACGAACACTTTCTGGGATAGTGTAATAAAAGAAGCAATTGAGATCAAAAAAGCTGACAATACTCTTAATAGAGACGACGACTTGCAGCTGAGCACGCTTTGGAATCCGGCGATCGGAAGGTTGAAGCGAGCGCGGCAGGCACGCGACCAAAACATTGCCTTTTATGGTCACGTTGCGGAGCACCAGTGACGTCACAGCCCGCAGTGCAGTTATATAAGGACGACAGCAGCAATCACTCAACAGTCAATCACTTGACAATGGCCGAGGAGATCTCGGCCGAAACATCATGGACATTAAACCACATGAGGCGGCTGGAAGTCCGAGAAAATTTTATTATAAATAATCGGTACTATCTGTGACCTTATTGAAAGTTAGAAATTGCGGGTTTTCCTTTTTAAAAGTCAGCTTCAAGAGGGAAACTTGGATTTTTCTCCCTCTTTATAATCTTTGACTTTAAGTATTTATGACCAAATCTGTGAGCATACAAAAGCGTTACAGTCATTGCATAAAATATTTGTAGTTAGGTTTGAAGAAATAAAATAACTAAACCTCCACTTCAAAGTTTTTATGACGGATTTCGGTTCACCCGCAGCAGTCCCCACATGTCACAAAGTTGAGGTGGTAAAAATACAATGTGATTGGATTTTGACGGATTGCTATTACGTTACAATGGTAATTTCATGACTTTTGTAAGGTTTTGATCAAGAAGAATTCCCGAGGATTCATGCCTTTGTCCTGAAATGTTTTGCAGTATTCTGAACAAAGTTGATGTACGATCAAATATTTTTAATAATGAATATTAACGAAAGACAAAGAAAGTCGAGTTCGATACTACGTTGGAAGCTGAACTTCTAATTGTAACTGCCAAATCCATTGTGCAAAATATGAGAAAAATAGTGATTTTAAAGCGATGCAAAAGATCAACGAGGTATGTTGAAAGATAGTGCAAAATATGGAGCGCTATAAAACTATTCTCTCGGACTATAAACAAAAATTGGTATATTATTACTATTATTGGTTTCAATAATTCACAAACAACAAGACGACTATCGACTCACAAAACGCTGCGATAACACATTTCTTTCCAGACAGCGCTGATTCTGCTCTGTTCGCGTGCCCCACACTACTGGCGCTGCGGCAGAGCACCGGTGATTTGGCAGTGCCCAGAAGTTTCAATATTACCGGTACTTCTTCACAATGAACATACAGTACCTTAAATATTTAATAAAAGCCAACTGACAAATTTCTCCCCTCTTCCAAACACCACCCCCTCCTGCCCATCACTTTTGTCTTCCATCTCACTTCACATCCCACCTTACCACAACCAACGTCATCTTTTCCCTACTAGTCATTCCCCCCCCCCCAATAATAATAATAATAATAAATAAGTAAATAAAATAAAATAAATAATAACGTTTCCATAAAAAAAATTAAATTATAATTTTTCCACTACTCCATTCCGCTAACATCAAATGTAAATACACTAAAACATAATTTATTATAAAACGTACATAAAGAACTACATTCGTGATATCTGCAACACTCCAATGGCGCACTGTGCAGACTCAGTCAAAACAAAAACCAACACGTCTGATCTGTGTAAAACAATTATGAACTGTGCAAAAGTGACAGAGAAAGTAGTGGAAAAAAACAAAGCCATAGCATGAAGACTCGACGGTACTGAATGAAACAGACCGGCATTCCATGATATGACGCGAAAACAAGACAAAATTTCCGGAAGTAACAAAGCATTAGGCCTACTTTTCATGTTTCCTTAACGAACTGTTTTTGATCTAAAAGTAAAACAAGCTTTAGATTTGTGTTATTACAGGCCAATGAAGATGTTTTACTGTCATTAAAACGAAATGCGTCTGGTGAGAAAAATCGCATTTTATTTGTAGTTGCATTGACGGACAAACATTGCTATTCATAAATATGAAAGCAACTACGGACATCATGGCCACACAAAGGAAGAAAAAAAGTTCATATTTTTATGGACACACCGTGTCATTCATGGTACAATCAATACCATGAAATTTCACATACCGACTGCCGTTGCTTGCATCCCAATACGTCAATAACGTCCCGAAAAATTACGAAGCGATATTGACGCTTCAAACGAACTCTGTTCACAGTTAGGACATGTCCCAAAACTCAAGTATGAACGTCACGTTGCCCATGATCATGCACTACATGCTCGCTTCGTTTATTTCAAGCGTCAAATTCACTTCGCAATTTCTCAGGGTGTAAGTGACGCATTGCTATGAAACTAACGCCATTACTTTTTTTTCAAGTTACTCATGCATAAAAGCAATATGTGGTATCCATTTAAAAGATTGTGTGTAGTAAATAATATTGGCTTACTTATTTACATGTCTGATAGTATTCATTTTCATAAGCCCCTGTACACTCATGCCAGTGAAAGCCGATTTTCAATATCTATTATTGTACCAGAGACATGTGTATTCAAAGACGTAAGTGGGGCACCCTGTATACATAGTACGAGGTTCCTTCCAAAAATGGTGACCTTGAATGTCCGCCAGACACCTATGGTGTAGTGAAAATACTTAAAGCTACCTCTTTTATTTGCGTTTGATTCCGTTGTTCTGCGGAATTTGGTGCCAGCAGTGGAGTGTTCCAAAATGCAGTACGATATGGACGCGCGTATAAAAGAGTTACGTGCGACTGAATTCTTCACTACTGAAGAAATTGTGCCGATTAAATCCATCAACGCTTGCTAAATATGAATGAGGACGATACCTCAGACTTTTGCAACGTGAGGGGATGAGTGCGACATTCTTAAGGTAACATACGTGCATGACAAGTGATGCCCAGGTCTGATCTTTCGCAATGAAGAGCGTCTTTATTATCTGTTCCGCGATGATCGGTGGACAACGACCAGATAATTGTATGGAAACCTTAATGTCAGCTGTAATGCCTTGGAAACAATGTTGGAATATCTTGGTTATTGGAAAGATTATTCGAGATTGGTTCAGCAGATGCTTACAAGGAGAAAACCACGTGGAAAGGAATTTTTTCGGTACCTGCTAGACCAATAATAAGATGACAGTTTTCTGAATAGCATCGTCACATCGTTGACTCGGAAGCTGTTGTCAAAGCTGTAAAGAAGTGATTAGCCTTAGCTGATGTTTCAGATGTTTGTAAACCTATCGGACCAAACTGCGTGATCATCAGTCAGTAGTTTACACACTACTTAAACTAAGGTAAACTAATCTAAGGACAACTCACACCCATGCCCTAGGGAGGATTCGAACCTCCACGGCGAGCCTCCGCAGCGAGGCGCCTTAGACCGCTCGGCTACTCCACCGCGGCTAGCCTCAGCTGTTTACGATTATTACAGGCATGTTATTTCAGTGTGTGGTTCATCCAAAGGCAAGGAATGACTTGGTTCTGGGGGGGGGGGGTACATTTTTTAAAAATAAAGCCTATTTAATTTATTAATATTTGACTTATTTTTATTTTATACTACGAAAACAATTGCACAAGAAATACAATGAGTAGGCTCATATTAATTTGAAAGTGGAGTGGGAGCAACGTGGTGGAAATGAAGTGTATATAATCAGTTCGTAAAATAATTAAGCAGCTGCTGTGTTATTAGCTAAAGAGAATAGTCTTTACCGTTTAATTAACATGAGACTATGTGGAAATATTGAACGAAAGTAACACCATTGTTGTTCATAAGATTCCACTGGGTGGTGCCGCTGACCTGCTAAACAGCGGATCGCCGCAAATGAACAATCGACTCGTAACTTCAGCATAGTGGTAACAATAGCGGCAGCATCAAAGCTGGTCGCGGCGGCATTAAAACCGTTCACAGTGACAGCAGTACACTTACTTAGTGGCGGCATCGCGTTGGTGACCAAATGTTATGTTCACTTGTGTTGGGCAAATTATAGTTACGTTGCGATTTATTATACAGGGTGTCCCAGATATCTCTGAAACTAGAAGAGATATTGAAAAACCACTTTCACGGTCATGAACGTATGGCAGGGGCTTATGAAAGTAGGTACTATGAGACACTTTAAAACGTGAAGAAATATTATTTTCAACGCATACTTACGTTTATTTCTTAAGCAATCGATAGAATGAAAACTCACAAAAAGAATGGCATCGATTGCACCGCGATCTGTCAATTACATCGGGAGAAACTGCGAAGCGAAGTTGACGTTTGAAACACATGGGGCGCGCTGATAGCGCGTGTCCGAGACTCAACCTTGAGTCTCGCTTGAGTCTCGGATACGCACTAGCAGCGCGCTTCATGTGTTTCGAACGTCAACTTCGCTTCGCAGTTTCTCCCGATGTAATTGACACATCTCGGTGCAATCGATGCCATTTTTATTGTGATTTTTCGTTCTATCGATTGCTTAAGAAATAATATGGGGTAACTTTTGTATCCCATCCTCGACGCCACTTTTGTATCCCAGCCTCGTCGCTGCTTTTGTGTGTCGTCTGCCGGTTGGCGTAGGTGTCGGTGGCCGAGTAGAAAGAGACCGACACAGAAATAAAGGATGCACGCGTGTGCAGGTACGGAGGTGACCAGCCAGTGGGACAGCAGAAACTAGAAACACTAGAGTAAATTAGAACGAGATATATATATTTCATAGAGACTTAGTAACACTTAACTTTTACATAGTTCTTGACTGCAGAAAGCTGATAGATTAGATAGAGGCCTGCCTGCCTATCCGATAGCCAAGCCTTAACTGGTGCCTAACTGGCCGATGCAGCAGTCGTGGCCACGAGCGGAGTTGCAGCAGAGGGCGCTCGTGGCTGACGTCGTAAGAACGACGCGCCGTGCGTGCATGGCGGCGCGCGGCGTAAGTACGTGGCGCGCACTTTAGACTTGTGCGACACCACAGTAACCATTAAAAAAAGTTTGTGTCGAAAATAGTATTTCTTCACCTTTTAGAGTGTCTCATAATACCTACTTTTATAAGCCTCTGCCGTACGTTCATGACCGTAAAAGTCGTTTTTCAATATCTCTTGTAGTTTCAGAGACATCTGGGGTGAAACAGTTCGAGTGAGACACCTTGTATATGTAGTATTTGAAAATTCGGGTGCCGACCTTTTAAAAAAAAAATAAAAAATGAGAACAATAACAAATAATAAAATTAAAAAATCTTTGGGTGGTGCCGGGGGGGCGGGGCGGAGCTTCAGCCCCATTAGCCTCCCTCTCACCGCGGCTGCGCTACTGGGTACATTGTTGCTGAAGGTTGCCTAACTAATTATGTTAGATATTTCAAGAGGCTGAGTTTAAGAAAACGTTGTTTTTGAAATCGACGACTAATTTCGAGCTGACTGGAGCACATTCTCGTGTGCTCCATGCCAGTCTCATATTTAACGTACAGAAGTTAATGTAAAAGAATATTGCATCAGAAAGGTCAAAAGTAAAAGCAACAACTCGAGATCACGATAGCACCGAAAAGACAAAAGATAGCGCGGAATACCAAAACCGATGAAGAAAGGGAGTAATGCCTAACAGTGTTATGAATGAAAAAAATAAAATAAAATAAAACGAAAAAGCCTTAAGCAGCATTTTCCATTATTATATTAATAAAACAGTCAACGGACAGCTTAGGCTCCAGCAAAGTGGGTTATTATTAGCGAGTCGAAATGAAAAACAAAACCCTTCCGTTTTACTTCGACTGGTAATTATAGAAAATCGGTCGGTTAATCAAGTTGATGCCTATGCCATCCAGCGTGCTGGAACTAATAAAATGTTGATGACATAGGGTAGGCTTTCACGACCGGCATTAACTTCATTTTAAATTTCGGGGCACATAGTATGTGGTAGAAAAAGTGCATAAAGGGCAGACACTGCTTAGACAGACAGTATCTGCCCTAAGATCTCCCACTCACGAGTTAGCTAGACACCTTTCCTCATTGTTGCAATTCTATGATGGTGGTACTAACTGTCACGTGAAAAATTCGGTTCATTTAATTGACAAAGTAAAAGTTGTGCATGTTGGCCGCATTGCTATTCTTGTTAGCTTTGACGTGGTTTCTTTATTTACCATGATTACAGCGAACGAAGCTATCGTATGCATAGCGGATATTTTACCACCTGACAGGGTCTTTGTACAGACTCTGCATCACAACTACCTATTTTCAGTACAAAAACGAATTCTGCGAACAGACTGACGTAGTGGGCTATGGGCAGACGAATGAGTCCAGTCGTGGCCAATTTATTTTTGGAGTATTTTCAATATCACGTGTGGCTGATTGCTAGTAAAAAACACACACACATTCAGGTAGTATTGCTATCGCGATGACACTTTTGTGGTATGGACACAGGGTGCACAGGAATTAGATGCCTTCTTAACGGTATCATCCCCAATTCCAATTTACAATGGGAACCGAGAGCTATGGAGAGCTGAATTTTCTCGGTTTGTCTGCAATCAAGCGAGTGGACGGTACGTTGGGCCACAGGGTTTAGAGAAAGGCTAGTCGTACCGATCTTTACCACCACGCAGACAAAAAAGAAGTGTCATTAAAACTATGGTCGACGGGCGCAAGAAATCTGTGATCAGATTTATTTAAAAGATGAGGTGGGCCATCTTCGATCGCCCTTCAAGAAGAATGACTATTCTACCAAAGAAATAGGTCGAGCTCTTCGTCCTAGGGACAGAGTCAAAACCAAGGTACCACGACCGTTCAAGGGAAAAGTATTTCATCCGTTCATTATAAAAGTTGCAGCTCGTATTGGAAAAGTACTGAGCAACTAAGAGGGAAAATCGAAAAATAATTGCTATTATACAGCCATAATTTTTATTGCGATACAAATAGACACTTGCGTTACCATAATTTTTCAATATAGTCTCCTTGCTTTTCAATGCAATTAGTCAATTGTTGGGCAAGCTTTCATATACCTTCAGAAAAGAAGCTTTTAGGCTGGGCAGCATGCTTCGCGTCGTTCACTTCTTGGTCCGAAGTGAATGCGTCTTTGAGTCGACACGCTAGTGAGATGGGGAAAGGACTATACAGAGGATGCGCCAATATTGGTTACGAAGTAGTGTGGGCGGCTGTATGTGGACCTTAGTATGTGGATGATCTCGTAGGCAGAACCAGAATTTGATAGGTTTGCGCCCCTGATGCTCCTTCTGACCACTACTCGATGTTCCTCTTTGGTTCAAACTTATAACGGAGCGATCACGAATTATATGCAACCAAAGGAAGACAAATGGAGGAATTAAGATCAATCTTTCATATCGTGACTACAACGTCGTACAAGTAATTATTTTGTCAAGTAGGCTCAAACACATATATCGTGTAAAAACACTAAAATATCAAACGTTTCAAGGGTCATGCCCTCATAATCAGATAATCTGTACAAGGATCTTAAAACATGAAACGAATAAAATAGACTATGACAGAATTCAGTATGAAAAATGTAAGAAAAGTTAAAACTACACTGCGGGGAATTTTTTACTTACCGTCGTATTGTCAAACCAACTTGGAAGGTAAAGTGTGTTTAAGATCCGCAAAAGATGTACGACACCCTTTGGATACACTGGGTGTGTATAAAATTCCCTGCTATTGTGGTTCACTACACATTGGAACTACAACATAACTTAAGAGCATAAAAGACATTGCAGCCTGAAACATACAGAGAAATCATCCGTACCGGAACACATTTACCAGAAGGGCAACCACGAAAGCAGCGGCGGAGTGACCGAGCGCATTGAGACGCTATGCTCCGATGCGCGAGGTCGTTCCCCGTCGGGGGTTCGCATCCTCCTTCGCGCATGGATGTTTGTGTTGACTTTATTATACGATAGTGTAGACGTAGTTTGTAAGTTTAGAGACTGATGACCTGGGAATTAAGTCCCATAAGCTGAACAAACATTTGATTTGCAACCACGAAATTAAATTTGATGAAACGAGTGTCATATCAAACAGTTCACGCTAGTATACACACACGTACAGAGAAGCAATCGAGATCTACAAACATCATAATAATGTTAACAGTCAAGAGGAAGCTGTTAAATTAAACAGAACTCGGAGTTCAACGTTACAACGGCGGAATGACAATAGATTCTTCTCTGTCAATAATGTTGGCAATATCAGAGGCAGATATTTTTTAATATCAGAGGCAGTCTCGGAAGCGACGCGACATCCAGTGATGGCTTGTCGCGACCTCTAAATTGCCTATATATACTGTGCTCCTTCAAGTTCTGATCGAAATTTGTCACTTTTGCTGTGGCAGCCCTTGACCGTGTAGAGTGCCCACGTAACAGGCAGCCAAGGCGGGCTGCTGAGCTCCCTTTCGTAGGCGCTCACACGTATCAACATAAACACAAACAACGGCCAACGGCAGAAGAAACGGCGCTGTACGGCGGCTCTACATTACGGTCAGCCAAGTGACAGTGCCCAACCAATCACAGCAGAGTACCGGTTGTAGCCCTCCGCCGATGCTGGCTTCATAAGCGCACCGACGGAGTGTGGAGGGCAGTGCATACTCAGCCACCGGCCGCTCGTACGCCGGATCCAGCTGCCGACGCACGCAGTGCTCTGTAGTGTAGTCGTTTTTCCTTGACCTAGCGCCAATTCGAATAGTTTGTTTGTATGTTTTCACTATTATACTTGTAGTGAATTTTCAACTTTTCACGGCGTAATGTATAGTCAATTAGATTTCGGGAATGCAGCCGCGTAAAATTCACTTCTTCCGCTGATATTTCGGCCGCGTACCTTCTGGCCATCATCAGAGTGAGTCGAAGACTGTCGACGAGGTGCCGGGCGCGGCCTTATAAGCCTGATCGCGGTGGCAATACGCGTGCGCGTCACAGATGCTGGTTTACTGCATATCGAAGTACTCACACGCGTGCGCCCCCCGTGGCGGAAGCGCTCCAGTGATCACTTATCGATATATGCTCGGCGGCGGCAACACCTTCACGTCTTCTCTGTGATTTCAATACTCCAAGTGCAGGGTTCCAAGCTTTGTCTAAATTAAAACCTTTATCTCTCTTTAATAAGTTGTTGGCCAGTCTAATTTCAACAGCTTCCTTAAATATAGCATCCCAAAACGAAGATATGTGTGTCAAAATCTTCAAATCACTATAGTTTATTGAATGACCAGTTTCCATGAAATGTTCAGCCACAGCTGACTTGTCTGGCTGTAATAGGCGAGTATATCTTCTGTGTTCAACGCTTCTCTTTTGGACAGCGCGTATTGTCTGGCCTATATATGAATTATCACAATTTCCGCAAGGGATCTGGCACACACCTGACTTTCGAAGCAACAAATCATCCTTCACTGACCCGAGTAAGGCTGCAATTTTCACTGGTGGCCGGAAGATAACCTTAACACGATGTTTGTCGAGAATGCGGCTTATGTTTGACGAAAGAGCGCCCACGTAAGGTAAGAAGGCTCTTGATCTATAACTATTATTTTCGTCTTCTTCTCTGAAGATGGCCGGAAGGTACGCGGCCGAAATATCAGCAGAAGAAGTGAATTTTACGCGGCTGCATTCCCGAAATCTAATGGATTATACTTGTTGTTTGTTGTCCCTACGTGACTGACAATCTGTTTTCTTGATGTGATGTTATTGTACGCCCAGAAGGTTCTTTTTGTTTAATAAACAGTTAGTAATTTTTAGGAGTTGTTGTCATTCCTGCAGATCGCAGGACTTAACGACTTTATCTTTGAGGATTCCTTGCGCAGCCAAATATGAAACGTTAGGGTAATTACGATCAGTGCCTATGAGCCCGGTTATTTTAAATAACTAAATGATGGCGAGTCGATTACGCGGGTTGTGTTTGCGGGTTGCAAACTGTGAGCTCACTAACTCGGCGGGGAATGTGTTGAGTTCCGGCAGATTTATAAGGTGTGCCGGGCCTGTGTCTGGGGGCGCCCCGCAGCGGCTGATGCCGTATCTCTGGCCAGCCAGTATCGGTAGGGGAGCGGCGCTTCACGATTTATGGGACACGCATTGTTCCAGCGAGAAGCCTTCGCAGCCCGGAAAGACCACGCAGCGACCTTACGCCCAACGACGCCTCTAATCACCTGACCTAGGTAGCGTATTTCAGTCTTCCGGGTTACTTTCTCGTAAAATGCTTCGGCGAAAATACACTGGTCAAACCAATCAGGGAGTTCAGCTGATTTATTTGGGTTCTGTGGCATTCTCATCGGAAGATTCAATTAATATCGTTGGAGTCTTTTTGTCTTTTTGTCGGTTGGTGACAACATAACGGCAGCCGAGATAGCGGTAATAACAGTAAAGGCCTCTACACTAGCTCCGTTTTATATTCCGATCAACAAGCTGTCCAACAAGCCAACCAATTCGTAGCAGCCTACAAACGATCCAACCAACTGTACACAGTGCTTTCCTGTTCTGGTGTCAGTTTTTTTTTTTTTTCACATGTTCACCGTGCAGCCGATCGCAGGCAATGTAAGGAGTCAAGTTTTCCTCACTGTCATTTCCGTCAAATTCAGAAAAAAAAGTTCAAATGTTTGTATAGCTTATGGTACTTAACTGCGGGGTCATCAGTCCCTAAACTTGCAAACTACTTATAAACCACCTTATATTAAAGACAGTACAAACATCCATGATCGAGGGGGCATTCGAACCCACGACGGGAAATGGCCTCGCGCATCGCAGCATAGTGCCTCAATGCGCTCGGCCGCTCCGCCGCGGCAAATTCATCTTCATAAATTTCCGCTAGCATACCTTACAATATCACTCTCACTGCAATATCACTTTCACTGGGAATAAATAGATGCATAAAGAACTCACTAAACCGTAATTAAGGTTAAACATTGACAACATATGTAGGTAATCGTAAGCAAAAATGTTGAACAAATACGTAAAATGGTGTGTGGCGGTAAACACACTGCACCAGCTGATATAACATAATAATGGTGTTGCGACTGAAGAAAGGCCAGATCTGGTTTCGAACCAGGCGAATCACCTTCCAAATGCGATGAAGATAGAATACTAGATTCTATGAAAGACGTCTACTACCAACAGTTTGTGGGTAACCAGCAAACTAAGAGATGTGCTGTGTACGTCGCGGCGCCCACACCGAAAGGTTAAAGGAATGTGTATGGTGTTAAAAAAGGCAGAAAGAGACTACGAGTTCAGGAAGCAGCTTCAAATTAATGTGGGTTGCCGTCCTCACGTCGAGAAGAAGACGCTTGCACAGGGTAGAGTATACCACAACAACACCAACAATTACAGTAAATGTGGTAAGTTTTTTTTTACTGTTTGTTAAGCTTAAGGGACCTAACTGCGGGGTTATCAGTCCCTAAACCTACAAACTACTTATGAACTACTTACGAACTAGGATGGCACAAATATCCATGTGCGAGGGTGGATTCGAATCCCTGACCGTAGTGACCGTGCAGACCGTGACTGGAGCGCCTCAGACTCCTCGTCCACCGCGGCCGGCAAATGTGGTAAGTAATCTCACTGCCGTACATGTAAACTATACTACGAAACATGGACTTACGAACATAAATATTTATGCACTTGCAATGTGAAGTGTATGTGTCTGTTAATGTACTGCAATTGGCAGGACGCTAGTATACAAACTATTATTCCATTAATGATGACTTGAAAAAAGTCCAATAAGAAAAAAATATGTGTTTAATTCTTGAATTCCGAAACTTTTACTAGAAGTAATTTTCAAGAAGCTGCACTTGGCAAACAAATTGGACTTCGTTGGATTTTTGCTGAATATGATGTGGTTTGGTGGCAGATGTTTTTCGTACTCTGCAATTTTCCCTCTGCTGCAGATTTACATTACTTCATTGTAGCAAATACCGTCTTCTGCCAGTACGACTCACCCGCGATGCCTTTCAGATTCATTAGAGATCAAATGTTCAAACGGTTGTAAAATCTATCGGACCAAACTGCGTGGTCATCAGTCCTTAGTTTACAAACTACTTAAACCTAGGCAAAGTAACCTAAGGACAACAGACACACCCATGCCCCAGGGAGGCTAGCTCTAAATGTAGAAAAATGTAAGGCGATGTACATCAGTAAGAAAAACAATCCCATAATGTTCTAATACAGCATTAGTTGTGCGCTTCTTGATGCAGTCGCGTCGTTCAAATATCTGGGCGTAACATTGCAGAGCGAAATTAAATGGAACGAACATATAAGGACAGTTGTGAGTAAGGCAGACAGCCGACTTCGACTTATTGGGAGAATTTTGGGAAGGTGTACTTCATTTGTAAAGGAGACCGCGTATAAATTACTTGTACGACCACGTCTTGAGTATTGGAACCCGCAGCAGGTCAGTTTAAAGTAATACACGGAAGCATTTCAGAGGCGAGCAGCTAGATTCGTTACTGGTGGGTTCGACCACGCTCGAGTGTCTCGGAAATGCTCCGGGAACTCAAATGTGGATCGCTGGAATACGACGTTCTTTTGGAGAAATTGTGTTTCGGAAATTTGGGACCGGAATTTGAAGCTCAGTGTAGAACGATCTTGCTGCCGCCTACTTACATTTCGCGTAATGTTCACAACGACAAGATAAGTGAAATTAAGGCTCGTATAGAAATTTTTCTTCCTTTTGGTCAAATTGGGAATGCAACAGGAAAGTAAATGCCGAGTAGTGATACAGTGTACCCTCTGCCATGCACTTTACGGTGGATTGCGGAATATATATGTAGATGTAGTGTCATCGGCTGTCATGTGAACGATCCGTGTTCGAACCTACTTTTTTTAATACTTATAATGACTTTTAAACAAAATTTATAACGTAAAGGCTTATCGATTACAACGTATATAATTTAATTTGGTTTTTGATATGGCTGTCACAGCTACCTAAAATGAGATTTACACTCACGTTTTCTTTTTACCAAGTTGAATAATGTCAAATACATTTTTAATATAGGTAAATTAATTACCTCTGTCATACGTTTGCGGATGGAGTTTCAATTGCATAAAAATTTTCGCAATATCATGTTCACTTGTCTATTTTGTATTTTACGCGCATGTACACAATGACACCTGTCATAAATACATTAAAGCAAAAAACATTTAGACTTCTTGCACAATTATTTACGGACAATAGCTTACAGGAAAAATGTATTTTCAAAGGGCCTGAGGAAAAACAAATTTTGTTGACATTCGTGTAAATTTCACTTTCGCTAGATTAGAAGGAAGCCAAACACGTATATCGCATCAACTGCTTAAAAATTGTTGATGACAGCTGATGATGAACCATAGATTGTATTGATATGTAATCTTGACTTTTCGAGACTATCTGCCTCTTTGCGTCAAATATACTACCGGACATTAAAATTTTTACACTAATAAGAAATGAACAGGTTAAACGGGTATCTATTGAACAAATATATTATACTAGAACTGACATGCGACGACATTTTCACGCAGTTTGGTTGCATAGATCCTGAGAAATCAGTACCCAGAACAACCACCTCTTACCGTAATAACGGCCTTGATACACCTGAGGCATTGAGTTAAACAGAGCTTGCATAGCGTGTACAGGTACAGATGCCCATGCAGCTGCAACACGATACCACAGTTCATTAAGAGTAGTAACTGGCGTATTGTGACTGACCAGTTGCTCGGGCACCACTGACCACACGTTTTCAATTGGTGAGAGATCTGGAGAATGTGCTAGACAGGGAAACGGTCGAACATTTTTCGTA
Source organism: Locusta migratoria (assembly GCA_026315105.1). Taxonomy (NCBI): domain Eukaryota; kingdom Metazoa; phylum Arthropoda; class Insecta; order Orthoptera; family Acrididae; genus Locusta; species Locusta migratoria. Next base: position 323,545,336 of record CM048746.1, read on the forward strand.
TCCAAAAAGATCCGTACAGGACCTGCAACATGCGGTCGTGCATTATTCTGCTGAAATGTAAGGTTTCACAGGGGTCGAGTGAAGGGTAATGTTGCGGGTCGTAACACATCTGAAATGTAACGACCACTGTTCAAAGTGCCATCGATGCGAACAAGAGGTGACCGAGACGTTTAACCAATGGCACCCCATACCATCACGCCGGGTGATACGCCAGTATGGCGATGACGAATACACGCTTCCAATGTGAGTTCACCGCGATGTCGCCAAACACGGATGCGACCATCATGATGCTGTAAACAGAACCTGGATTCATCCAAAAAAATGACGTTTTGCCATTCGTGCAACCAGGTTCGTCGTTGCGCACACCATCGCAAGCGCTCCTGTCTGTACTGCAGCGTCAAGGGTAACCGCAGCCATGGTCTCCGTGCTGATAGTCCATGCTGCTGCTGACGTCCGTCGAATTGTTCGTGTAGATGGTTGTTGCCTTGTAAACGTCAGCATCTCTTAAATCAGGGATCGAGACGTGGCTGTGCGATCCTTTACAGCCCTGCGTATAAGATGCCTGTCATCTCGACTGTTAGTGATACGAAGCCGCTGGGATCCAGCACGGCGTCCCGTATTGCTCTCCTGAACCCACCGATTCCATATTCTGCTAACAGTCATTGGATCGTTACCAACGCGAGCAGTAACGTCGCGATACGATAAACCGCAATCGGGATAGGCTACAATCCGACCTTTATCAAAGTCAGAAACGCATTTCTCCTCTTTACATGCGGCATCACAACAACGTTTCACCAGGCAACGCCGGCCAGCTGCTGTTTGTGTATGACAAATCGGTTGGAAACTTTCCTCTTGTCAGCACGTTGTAGGTGTCGCCACCGGCGCCAACCTTGTGTGAATGCTCTGAAAAGCTAATAATTTGCATATCACAACATCTTCTTCCTGTCGGTTAAATTTCGCGTCTGTGGCACGTCATCTTTGTGGTGTATCAATTTTAATGGTCAGGAATGTAACATGTCAATATCTATACTCTGCCTTCCGATGAAGAAACCGGCTCCATGAATGTACAACAAATATTTATTATCTTAGTACAACTTGCAATGTCTCCTTACTTCGCAATAAAATTTTAATGACAACAGTATTTAACGCTTTAATATCCGTATATTAACTGTCAAAAGCAGTTGGGATTTTTCGAGTTTATATTGTGGTTAAAATTGTAATTAGCTGCAATCGTAATTTTCTAAATAAAATGGAGTAATTTGTGTTGTAACTGATAATATCTTATATCAATAATTGTATTTAAGATTGTTATATTTCTAAAGCAAATATATATGAAATGTCTCCCCCAGATAGGCTCGAACCCCGATCTTACGCATAAGAGTCAGGTCAGATACTGCCTGAAATATTTCAACACATCTATTAGGTGTCTGTATTACTAGTTTGTGAGTTTAATTTGAGTTGCGCTTAAACTTCGACCCATATTTATCGGAATTTCTGGACTTTAAAATTTCTATGAATGGGTGCTCCTGACGTATGCTACTACCATGCAAAGTCTCATCCCAAATTTAATTTTCGAGGCCTCATGGCCTCCTTATCCGCAAAATTCAATCTCTGCCGCAAACCACAGAAGATAAACCACCGTACCGTACCATACTGGAATGTTTATGGTTTCCAGTTCCTGCAGATTATAGAAACAAATCAAATGTTTACGGTCACTGTCATTAGATCCCGACTTACACTCCTGAAAAATGAAAAAAAGAACACTATGAATTCATCGACCCAGCAGAGGGAAATTTTATTGTTACATTCTTGAGGATGTATAGAACACAAGATCACACAGGCATAGCCATTCTCAAGTCAGTAGAGTCACCAGAGCGTGCGCTATTTCGACTAGAGTACCGTGTATACCCTGCTCTTTGCAGCTATGCAAGCTGCAGTTGTCCCATGGAAACGATCTCAGAGATACCGAATGTACCTTGCAAAATGCTCTGCCATACATTTTCCACCTGATGCCTCAGGAGGGTCAGATTTCGTACTTGTCGTGCAGACCTTGCAAGATGACTTTTCATCCGGCGATAAACACGCTCAATGAATGACAGATCTGGGGATCGTCCTGGCTAGGACTGTTGGCGTACACATTGAAAAGCACTTTGGGTGGTGCGGGATACACGTGATCGTACACAGGCCTGTAGGAAAAGCATTATCGACTTATTGGTTCATGGATACTTGCAAGACGGGCTGAATGATGGTTTCAGTTTCCCCTCGACGATCACCAGCATGAAACGGCCAGTGAATTCTATGCCTCCCCACACCATGGTGCTGGATCATGCGTGCTATTAGGGCATCTTCCGCTTACGCTCAAACAGCGTTCAGCCCGTGTCCAGTGGTGTTGTGATGGGCGCTTATGGATGAATGAATGGAAACGTGGCGTCTTCAGTGATGAGAGTCGCTTCTGCGACGATGGTCGCACGCGTGTATGGCATCGTTCAGTAGAGTGCGAAAATCTGGATTGTATTTGACAGAGGCACACGGGACCGACATCCAGCAGCAGGCTGTAAGGAGCCGTATACTACACGGGCCATTCTCCTCTGGTGATTTTCAAGACAAAATTGAACAGTACGCAGTTTGTTGAAAGCGTTATTCAACCTGTCTTGCTACCTTTCATGTTCCAATAAGATGATATGCTTTTCCAACAGGGCAATGCATATCCATGTGTATCCCGGACCACCCAACGTACTCTTGAAGGTGTACGTCAACTACCCTGGTCAACTCGACCCCAAGATCTGTTCTCCATTGAGTATGTTTCGGACTGAATGAAACGTGATCTTGCACGGTCTGCACGACCAACACGAAATCTGCCCCAGCTGTGGCACCAGGTGGAAATTGTATGGCAGGCCATTGCCAGGAAAACATTTGGCACCTGTACGATCGTCTCCATGGAAAAATTTGCCGTTTGCATCGCTGAAAAGGAAGGTACACACGGTACTGGCGTCGACACTGCGCGCACTCTGGTGACTGTACTCACGCGCATTTGGCCCTGTCTGTGTGATCGTGTGTTGTATACACCCTCCAGAATGTGTCAATAAAATTTCCCTCTGCTGGGTCGACGAAATCATGTGGTTCTTTTTTAATTTTCCGGGAGTGCGTTTACAACATTTCGTTGCTTTCCGTTCAATTACATTACAAACGGCTTTTTTGTATTACTACCGTTTTTTTGTCCGAAAAATTTGAAAAAGGGAGGTTCTCGTCTCTGGCGGCCTACAATCATGTCTGTAAAATTTGGTGCCGATCGGTCGAACGGTTCGTCTTAAAAACAGGGAACACGTTACGGACAGACAGACAGACGGACAGACAGACATACAGACATTCATCCCAAAGTCGCCGTTATTTTTGCAATTATCTTTGAAACGCTACGAGATAATAATAATAATAATAATAATAATAATAAAACAATAAGATAGCAAAGTTTTAGAGAATTTTCTCCTCTACAAATTCGGTTATTCAGTTTTCGTTTCAGATGAATGGTAAAACCGTTGTTTTCATTTGAATTTTGAGCTGTCGAAAGACGATCGCAAAGGCCAACTTTTAGTGTTACTGCCGTAACCTAAAGTGGGCCAAAATCAAACAAATAATGTGATACAAACCGCTTCTTGTACAGCTGACTACTGAAGGTGCTTTAGAATAAAGCGAAACGCGTCTGGTCTCAAGTAGACTAACTTACAGTTGCATAAGACGGTCCCACATCCTATACAAATTGAATAGCTGCAACTGCGGAAATGGAGGCCAAAATCAGAAAGAAGCATTATGCAAGTGAGGTCGTCCATATGAGTACGAAAAGAAATCCGTTAAACTTTGTTTACAAGATAAATCAATTAAACCTGAAAGCCGCAAAGTCCACAAAATACCTAGGAATTACTATTACTTCAGACTTAAAGTAGAAAGAACACGTAGATAATGTCGTGGGAAAGGCGAATCAGAGACTGAGTTTTAGTGGCAGAATCCTTAAAAGATTCAACAGAACTACAGAAAAAACTGCATACACTGCGCTTGTCCGTCCATTTTTGGAGTATTGCTGCCCAGTGTGGGATCTTTATCAGGTGGGTTTGGCGGAGGACATCGAAAGAGTACAAAGAAGGGCAGCTCGTTTCGTATTGTCACGCTACAGGGGAGACAGCGTTACGGAAGTGATACAGGATCTGGGATGGGAATCATTACAACAACGGTGCTTATCGTTTTGGCGTGGACTACTTACGAAACCCCAATCGCCAACATCCTCCTCCGAATGCGAAAATATACTGTTGACTCCCAGTTACATAGGTAGAAAAGATCATGAGAATAAAATACGACAAGAAATCAGTGCTCGAACGGAGAGTTTCAGGTGTTCTTTCTTCCCACGCGCTATTCGAGATTGGAATGGGAGATAAATAGTATAATGGTGGTTCGATGAACCCTCTGTCAGGCACTTAAATGTGATTTCCAGAGTATCCCATGTAGACGTAGATGAATACAATTACCGTAAAGGTGGGCGCCATCAAAAGTGTGTCCACGTGTAAACAAGTGGAGCTGCAGGCCAGTCCCGGCGGCTGAGTGATGTCTGGCAGCAGGCTGCTACGCCACGCCCCACCCCACCGCTGCGCCCGCGGTCACAGCAGCCGTGGCGGGTGCAGCCTAGCGGAGCACGCCAGCCGCCACCACGGCTAATTACTCGGCTACTGTGCGCTGCCCCGGCGCGGCTGACGTTACGGCGACAGGTTATAAAGTAACGCGAGAACTGGGGCGGAAGCAACTACCGACGCACGCCAGCACAGTTACCGAGGGCTGCCAGCGAAACGGCGCTACATCACACGCGGCGGAACTGCGCTCTAACTCTCACATTAACTCCGATGTCACCTCTGAACGCTCCAAACAGCACTTTTCCGGAAAAGCACAGCGATTTGTTTGTCTAGGAATGACGATACTGGAATTCAGTTAAAAGTGAATATCACTGTTGCCGGATATCTTTATTTAGGGGGTGAAAGTTCCTACAGTCAGATTAAATTACTTGTTGGTTAACAGTTCTCGGGCCTGCGATGCTTTTCCGAACTGATCGCCGTTGTCCAGCTGCCACAACAAGCGGTCAGTTCACTTCCATTTTCCTGCCTGGCTCCCTTTCTCGTTTACTGTATGGTGACGAATTACAGTGATGATAATATTCTGAATATTATCTCGCAATAGCGAATTTCTTTTAGCGTCACTGTGTAAGGTATAGATGTTCTACCAAATGATGACATACGAAAATTTGTGCCACGTCGGGACTCGAACCCGGGATTCCGGCTTTTCGCGTGCGGTCGCCTTAACCACTTTTTTTGAGTAATTCTCTTCGTTGCGGACGATGATCATTTTTGTTCGCTCTTGTTCGTTGTGTTGTTGGCTCAGATTTTTTATTACAGAGGGCGTTCAGCCCTCTGACCGGGCGCGCTGAGCTACGGCGCCCGGCTAACCACTAGGCTAACCGAACACGACTCGAGGACCCACGTAAACTTTCATAAGCCACACTGACTGCACTTATGTGCCAACTGCATTCATCCCTTAGCAGTCGCAGCTTAATCTGTATTTCCGCACCAGGGAGATTGAAAACAACGAGGCATTAACCTACGCTGTTATCGTCATTGCCTCGCTTAGGCATCTGTTACATTACTGTATGGCGACGAATTACAGTGATGATAATATTATGAATATTTTCTCGCAATAGCGAATTTCTTTTAGCGGCTGCGACTGCTCGCGAAAAGCGGGAAACCCGGGTTCGAGTCCAAGCCCGGCACAAATTTTCGTATGTCATCATTTGGTAGAACATCCATGCCTTATACAATGACACTAAAAGAAATTCGTTATTGCGAGAAAATATTTCCTTTTTCAATTTGTCTTGTTCCCGATTGATAGGTCTGACTTCTTTATACCACATTTCATAATCAATATCCAGAGGCAGATATATACTCTGGTCATATCTCATTTGCCATGAATTTTAGGCTGAAACTGAAAAAAACTGCAGTAAGGTAGGAAAATAAGGAGATGAGATTTAGATAAAATGAAGGAACCTGAAGTTCTTGAGAATTTCAGTGGAAGCATTAGGCAACAATTGACAGAAACGGGAGAAAGTAAAACAATAGAGGAGCAATGGGTAGCGTTGCGAGATGAAATAGTGATGGCAGCAGACGACAAAATAGGTAGGAAGGAAATACCTACCAAAAATCCTTGGATATCGCAGGAAATACAAAGTTTAATCTATGAAAGAAAACATAAAACTCAAATATTTGTAAATCTATCGGAACAAACTGCGTGGTCATCAGTCCGTAGCTAACAAACTACTTAAACCTAGATAAACTAACCCAAGGACAAACACACACACCCATGCCCCAGGGAGGACTCGAGCCTCCACGGCGAGCAACCGCGCGCTCCGCAGCGAGACGCTTTAGACCGCTCGGCTACTCCACCGCGGCTGGATGAAAGGAGAAAACCTAAAAATGCCGTAACTGAAATAGGCAAAATGGAGTACATACGACTAAAAAATGAGACAGACTGGAAGTGTAAAATGGCTAAGCAGGAGTGGCTAGAAGGCAAATGCAATTCAGTAGAAGAATGTATAAATAGGGGAAACGTAGATACAGCCTACAGGAAAATAGAGTATTTGGAGACAAGAAAAACAGCCCTATGAATATCAAGAACACAGATGGAAAACCAGTTCTCAGGAAAGAAGGGAAAGCTGAAAGGTGGAAATAGTATATAGAGGGGCTCTACAAAGAAAATGAAGTAAGAGGCAATATTGTAGGAAAGGGAGAAGAAAAAGATGAGGATGAAATAGTAGATACTGTATTGAGGGATGAATTTGACAGATCACTGAAAGACCGAAGTCGAAACAAGTTCTCTGGAATAGATGAAATTCGGTCAGAGCTACTAAACTCTCTGGGAGAACCAGCCATGACAAAACTGTTTCACCTGGTGTGTAAGATGTATGAGACAGGCGAAGTACCCTCAGACTTTAAGAAATATGTAATAATCCTCATTCCTAAGAAAGCAGGCGCAGATATGTGTGAAAATTACAGAACCATCAGTTTAATAAGACATGGTTGCAAAATATTAACACGAATTATTAACAGAAGGATGGAAAATATGGCAGAAGCTGACCTCGGGGAAGATCAGTTTGGGTTCAGGAGAAATGTAGGAACACGGGAGGCAATACTCACTTTACGGAATATTTTAGAAGATAGATTACAGAAAGACAAAGCTACATTTCTAGCTTTTGTAGATTTGGAGAAAACTTTTGACAATGTTGACTGAAATAAACTCTTCCAATTTCTGAAGCCAGCAGGAGTAAAATAAAGGGAACGGAAGATTATTTACAACTTGTACCAAAACCAGATGGTGGTTGTCAGAAAGGGATGAAGTGGTTGGGAAGGGTGTTAGACAGGGTTGTAGCCTTTCTCCACTGTTATTCAATTTGTACATTGAGCAAGCTATAAATTTGGAGAAGGAATTGAAGTTCAGGTTGAAGAAATAAAAACACTGCGTTTGCCAATGACATAGTAATTCAGTCAGAGACAGCAGAGGATGTGAAAGAGCAGTTGAACGGATTGGATAGTGTGTTGAAAGGTGCATATAAGATGAACATTACTAAGAGTAAATCAATGGTAATGGAGTGCAGTCTAATAAAATCAGGCGATGCTGAAGGAATTAGGTAATGCAACAATAAAGGTGGTACATGAGTTTTGTTACTTGGGTAGTAAAATAATAAATGATGGTCGCAGTAATGAGAATATAAAATGAAGAATGGCAATGGGTAGGAAAGCGTCTTTGAAAAAGAGACATTTGTGAACATCGAATATTGATTTAAGACTAAGGAAGTCCTTTCTGAAGGCATTTGTGTGGAGTGTTGCCTTGTATGGGAGTGAAACATGGACGATAAACAGTGCGGACAGGAAGAGGATAGAGGCATTTGAAATGTGGTGATACAGAAGAATGCAGAAGAGTAGGTGGGTGGATCACAAACTAATGAGGAGGTACTGAACAGAATTGGGGAGAAAAGGAATTTCTGGCATACCTTGAATAAAAGAAGAGATCGATTGGTGGGACGCGTACTTAGACATCAATGAATTGTGAATTTAGCATTAGGGGGAAGTGTTTGCGGTACAAACCGCAGAGGAAGACCAAGAGATGGATGCAGTAAGCAGATTCAAACAGATGTAGGTTGTTGTTCTAATACGGAGATGAAGAGGCTGGATAGAGTAGGGTGGAGATCTACATCAGACCAGTCTGCGGACTGAAGACCACAGCAATAACAATCACTTATATCAAAATATCACTAACGAACGTGGTGTGGATGGAAGATAATTGCAATGCTCAACTCAGTTCTATAGAGCAGGAATGTAATGAACAGAACAAAATAATAATAATAATAATAACAATAACATAAATCTATATTAGACAGTAAATTTCTATACGGACTGGAATCCTGGACCACCAACCATATTCAGAAACACAAGCTTTGGAGATGGACTTCAGGAGAAAATCGGCCAGAATTTCCAGCAAAGAAAAAAGAACAAACGCCGAAGTAATGAAGAGGGTGGAAAGAAAAGAAAGAATAGATGAAGTAATCATTACGAAAAAATACTGTGGTGTGGGTATTTACGAAGAATGGGGGACACCGGAATACAGAAACTGGTATTTGAGTGGGAACCTGAGGGGAGAAGAAGAAGAAGTAGTAGTAGTAGTAGAAGAAGAAGGAAACCTGTGACCACCTGGCTCCAAAATGTAGAGCACGCGAAGAAAAGACTAGTCGCAGAAAGGAGGACACAGGAGTCAGATACCTGGAGAAATAACTTGGATAGTTATAGACCTTATGGACTAGGTGTATTCATTTCCAGGTTAATTGTTATATTAGAGTTAAACCTCTATAATGACGAAAATCTCAATAAATAATTATATTTCTTAACCATACAACAAACAAGAAATTTATAATAGTGGCAAAATACGTACTCAATACACATTAATAAACACAAGCTACTGAATCCTTTCTTACAAAGTAACATGTACAAGTACACTGCTGGCCATTAAAATTGTTACACCAAGAAAATGACGTGCTACAGACATTTCGAAACTGTAACACAATGAAAATTAAACAAAGCATTAGCACAGATTCGTCATACACGTTTAAAATACAACGTAAACCAGACTACAGTGCTGGCAGAAACATTCTGTTATGTACGACTGTTGTAAAATAGATACGAGCTTTTCGAATCGTCTGCAAGATACATGAGGTGAGTGTAAATGAGTTATTCGTCTTTCGGCATCTATATTTTATATTTTATTACATGTAGACTCCTGGTCATTAAAATTACTACACCACGAAGACGACGTGCTACAGACGTGAAATTTAACCGACAGGAAGAAGAAGCTGTTATATACAAATGATAAGCTTTTCAGAGCAGTCACACAAGGTTGGTGTCGGTGGCGACACCTACAACGCCGATTTCTCATACACAAACAGCAGTTGACCGGCGTTGCCTGGTGAAACGTTGTTGTGATACCTCGTGTAAGGAGGAGAACTTCGTACCATCACGTTTACGACTTTGACAAAAGACGAATTGTAGCCTATCGCGATTGCAGTTTATCGTATCGCAACATTGCTACTCGCACTGATCGCGAGCCAATGACTGTTAGCAGAATATGGAATCGGTGGGTTCAGGAGGGCAATACGGAAAGCCGTGCTGGATAACAACGGTCGAGAGGACAGGTATTTTATCCGCATGGCTGTAACGGATAGCGCAACCACGTCTCGATGCCTGAGGCAACAGATGGGGACGTTTGCAAAAAAAAAACAACCATCTGCACGGACAGTTTGACGAAGTTTCCAGAGCATGGACTATCAGCTCGGAGACCATGGCTGCCGTTACCCTTGACGCTGCAATCACAGACATGATCGCCTGTGATGGTGTACGCAACGACGAACCTGGGTTGCACGAATGGCAAAACTTTATTTTTTCGGATAAACGCAGGTTCTGTTTACAACATCATGATGGTCAAAAGTTGAAATGTTTGTAGAACCTATGAGACTTAACTACGGGGTCATCAGTCCCTAAACATACAAACTACTTATGAACTAGCTAATACTAAGGACCGCACAGGTATCCATGCCCGATGGGGTATTCGAACCGCCGACTGTAGTGGCCGTGCAGAATGTGAGTGGTGCGCCGCAGACCGCTCAGCCACCGCGGCCGGCTCATGATGGTCGCATCAGTATTTGGCAACATCGCAGTGAACGGAACATTGGAAGCGATTATTCGTCATCGCCATACTGGAGTATCACCCGGCGTGTGATATGGGGGGCCATTTGTTACACGTCTCCGTCACCTCTTGTTCACAGCGACGGCACTTTGAACAATGGGCGTTACATTTGACATGTGTTACGACCCGTGGCTCTACCCCTCATTCGATCCCTGTGAAACACTACATTTCAGCAGGATAATGCACCACCGTATGTTGCAGGTCCTGTACGGGCCTTTCTGGAGACGGAAAATGTTCGATTGCTGCCCTGGCCCGCACATTCTCCAGATCACTCAACAACTGAAAACTACTGGTCAATGGTGGCCGAGCAACTGCCTCGTCACAATACGCCAGTCGCTTCTCTTGATGAACTGTGGTATCGTGTTGAAGCTGCATGGGCATCTGTACCTGTACACGCCATCCAATCTCTGTTTGACTCAATGCCCAGGCGTATCAAGGCCTTTATTACGGCCAGAGATGGTTGCTCAGGGTACTAATTTCTTAGGATCTATGCACCCAAATTTCCTGAAAATGTGATCACATGTGAAATCTAGTATAATATATTTGTACAATGAATACCCGTTTATCATTTGCATTTCCTCTTGGTGTAGCAATTTTAATGACCAGTTGTGTATTTTTGAAGAAACGTTGCATATATTTTATGGACCACTTCGATTTAACAATAGAATACCTGACTGTGAGCTGTACTTCATGAAATAAATTAGTGCGTTAAACGGAAAGACTGGAGAGCTGGCCGATACGTGATATTTTAATCAAAAAATAGATCTTGTACTTTCGTACTGCAATAAATGGAAATTCGAAGCCACGTACCGTTACTGATGAGCCATACAGTTAAATTCCTATACTGAATCATGAAAGCTACACGTATATCAAAGATTAAAGGGTTTGTTGTTTTACATACAATACGTAAATGAAGCGCACATCACAGAAAGCGTCATGTTTTCTGCTCAGTATTCATAGTGAGATACTTGTCTGTAGTTGCTTGGTAGTTACGCTCTGTATGTCATCAAAATGGACGAAAATGTGTGTTTACGTAAACAGTAAATCCAGTTAATTAAGAAACTTAAAACAATGGAACAAAGCAAAATTTACTTTAGTGCATGGTAAGCGACGAGTCGTAAATGATGCTTCAGTCTAGTGACTGAGTGAGTGATTGTGATGTAGGAAACAGATATAGTAGTGTTAGCTATGAGACCTTCTAGAAAGCGAAAATTAAAATAACGGACAGAAAAACATAGCGTAGTGAGACAAAACGAAAATGAGGTATAGAATTTCCTAGGTGCCTGTTGCGATTCAGGATGTAACACAACTCTGTCCTGCAATCATTGTATGAAACATTACACACATTGTATTCCAATCCATCGAATACCTAGGTAATCACTGTGTCAGATGACTTATCATATTCATCGACGACAAAAAGTTTAACAATATTTCAACCGTATCATTTACAATATGTATATTTTTTAGTCATGAGACTTATGACTCGTTTCACACTATCAGTCAGAACAACTCAGCTGCCAACGTCTTCACCTCGGAATAGTACCTGCACTATACGTCTACCATTTTATATTTGTTGTATTGCTGTCTCTGTCTTCCCTATTTCTTCCACATCTTTAGCTCTATCTAGCACGTGAAAGTTATTCGTTAAATGTTGCCTTTTCTTTTCGGTGTTTTTTACGTGTTCTATTCTTCGTAGTCTCTACGCAGAACTTCATTTCCTTGAACATAAAAATAAATTGTTGTATGTATTGAGCAAATTACAGTGCAATTTAAAGTTATGTTCTTTATTCTTTTCTTTGTGTATATCGAACATTCCGGTATTGGACTCTTATTCTTAAGGCAAGTGGTTCTTCGATATATGCTTTAGTATCTACATGAAATTATACCAATATTTTTCTCCAATCTTTCTCAATCACAGTTTGTGCCTCGTCTTCACCGAATGAATACCGAACACTTAAATTTGCCTCCTCATGTAGTATTTCAAACCTTTCCATTATTTTTCCTGTTGTGTAGATGTTCGATCAATTTTTTTTCTTTTTTTCTAATTTAGACTCTACGCTCAGTTACGCTGCGTTTAGACTGCTACTAATAAGTGGTCTTTAATTCACTGTATTTTAGTTCCTTTATTACAATTTTGTTTTTGTTTATCGGATTTCTTATAATGGACAGGTGTTATCGTATTAATTTGGATTTGTAAATATGTAATAAAAATTTTGGGTGCAATTATTTGTATTATTTTTTTCTACTGGCAGAACGTATGGCTGCGTTAGTGCAGGCCTCTTATTATCAAATGGATTTAAATGAAGCCTCAAATGCAACGTTGGAAACGGAAAACCGATTTTATTTTTAATTAGGGGATATCATTTTGTTATTTACGAGATCCCTCCATTACTGGTATCGGTGAGAATCCAGCTACGTTTGAAATGGCTTTCTGCAAACTCGGCATGATTTGACTGTCAGCCAACGGACAGTGGGCACTGAAATTTATCTACGTCATTCATGGGGGGAAAAGCCTCCTGCTGGAGTTAACGTAAGCTCGCCGTCGGAGGTTAGAATCCTTTCTCGGGTATGAGTGTGTGTGTTGTCCTTAGCAAAAGCTAGTTTAAGTAGTTTGTAAGTCCAAGGACAGGCGACCAATGCAGTTTCCTCCAATATCTTTACAAAGATTTGAACTTTTTCTTTTCAATTAATCGTAAAAATTTTTGCAAGGAAGAAAAATTATTTACGCTAGACTGCTTAGGTTTGTCATTATTGTATCAACTGTGTTTCAGTAATATCATTGTTTGCGACAAAACATGAACAATTACTTCCTTAGTTAGAATTAAATTGACACTACAATATTAAACAGCAGGCCGCGGTGGCCGAGCTGACTGAGGCGCTCTAGTCACGGTCAGCACGGCCACTACGGTCGGGGGTTCGAATCCCCCCCCCCCTCGGGCATGGATATTTGTGCCGTCCTAGTTCGTAAGTACTTCATAATTAGTTTGTAAGTTTAGGGACTGATGACCCCGTAGTTAAGTCCCATAAGCTTAACAAACATTTTTTTGAATATTAAACAAACATATGCACCACCACTTAAACTTAGAAACAATGATATTTTAAACAAATCACATGACTTTCCCAATAAAAGCAATCTCTTTTAGTTCATCATTTCGGTGCATTTTTGTCTGAAGGCACGCCCCGCAGGAGTAGCCATGCGGCCTGCAGCGCCACGTTACGGATCGCGCGGCCTCGCTCGTCAGAGGTTCGAGACCTCCCTCGGGAATGTGTGTGTGTGATTTGCCCTTATATTAGTTTAAATTGGCTTACGTAGTTTGTAAGCCTTGGAGACTCATGTCTACAGTAGTTTGGAACCATATAATTACAAACATTTAGTCTGGAGGCATAAAACTGATTTTTCAAACTGTTAACGGTGGCTGTCTGACAAGTTCTATACGGTATAAATCTTTCTTAGCTTGTCTGCGTAAAATCATCACTATTGCTGAATTCTCTCATCTAATCTAATAAAATCTCTGAAACATCTAATCAAAAATATCAAATAAAAATATCTATAATTCTCGCTCCGCATTTGTGCAGCCCACATTTAATGTACCTTCGCCTGATCATTTCTAATCACCACTTCATGCGATCACGTACGTCATCATACTGCTGCTCCATGGTTACCAACAGCTGCGTACATAGCGACCATATCTGCAACGGTTATACACCGTCGCCATGGATATTGAAGTGGCACTCTACAAACCAGCTTTGCTGTGCTACGTTGTCTCGACAGCCCCAAAGGAGGGCAGTCCACTGTTCAAATGAGCCCTGTCATTGGTCATTTACAGTTATGTACGGTATTCATTTTACAACACGTTTTTATTCTATAACATATATAAATTAATCCTCTTGTTAATATATATTCTAATGTTCTAAATATTACACAATGAGTACATGTTTCTAACCCATATTCAAACCTATTGGTTGGAATTGGCGACAACATAAAGACAATGGACATATTTGGTTGCCAGCCACGGTGGCCGAAGAGACTGCGGCGCGCAAGTCACGATCCTCACGGCCACTACGGCCGGGGGTTCGAGTGCCCCCTCGGGCATGGATATTTGTGCCGTCCTTAGTAGTAGTTAGTTCATAAGTAGTTTGCAGGTTTAGGGACTGATGACCGCGTAGTTAAGTGCCATAAGCTCTACAAACATTTTAACATATTTGGTTGGTTGGTTTTGTGTTTTAGGGGGAAAAACTGAGGAAGTCATCAGTGACCACGATGGGCGTGGCCTGCACTATCTGTCAAAGCAACCCAGCTACAGCCAGCAGTGTTTTTCCCCAAGAGACGGGCCATCTCATCGTGGGTATACCAGCTACAAATATACTATTGTAGTGTGTCTCATTATTATTTTATAATTTTATTGCATATATTTTGCCTCTGCACACACGTGGTCTAGAATTATCTATATTGATCGCAATCGGTCATCGTAATAAAATAAAATAAATATCATGTTGCGATCTATACTGTTGCAGTTATTAAAACGTGTACTAACATTTACAGTTCCAAACAAAAATTGAAAAAAATCACACCAGTTTCCCCAAAAAAAAAGCAAAATTTCTATGTCCATCATTTACGTGCGGTTTTATCTGGAGGGCACAAAAAGGATTATTAACAACCCTTTCTATGCTGTTAACAGTGGCTGCCCGAAAAGTTCCACAAAGAGCAAAGCCTTCTTACCTTGTCTGAGTAAAATCATCATTATCTCATAATTATCTTATCAAAGAAATACAATAAAAGCTCTGGATCATCTAATCAGAAATATCAAATAAAATATCTGTAATTCTCGTTCCGAATTTCTGGATACCACATTTAATGTACCTTCTCTGTGACCATTTCTATCCATGACTTCGCGATCACGTTATGCATCATAGTGCTGCTTAGCCACGGAAAACAGCAATAGCGTTGCAAAGAGCGACACAGACAGACATGCCACTCCTACCTAACAACGAATATACGAGAAGTGGAAACTATTTATTCCCAACTCATACAAAAGCGTTACATGTTGGCCTTTGTTACTGCCCTTCAAAGTAGTCACCAGCTTTATGTAGTACCCGTTGCAAGCGATGTGGTAGGCGTGGTATTCAGTTTGTAGAGCCTGTTCTTTTGATGGTGGGAATGGAGCGGTCTACTACCTGCCTAATCTCTGGAACAGTTCTGAAACAAATGCCACAAAGTCGTTCCTTCATCTTCGGAATCAAATCAAAGTCCCATCGACGGAACAGAGCAGCCACAGCCTGCGCTCTATGCGTCCGCGAATTGTCGTGCAAAGTGTTGCCGCTTTTTTCGCAAAGCTGGTCGCAGGTGATGCTCCAAAAACGAACAGTAATAATGTGCATTTACGGTCTGCCGTGGAGGAACGTAATGCATTAGGATAACACCACCACAATCGTACTCTTTCACCCAACGTGCCACTGTTCTGCGCTGAGACGGATTAGCCGTGCGCATTGGGCATAGCTGCAGTCGGGAGCTCGAGTGCTCCGTCAGACATGGGTGTTTGTGTTGTCCTTGCGTTACTTTACCTTGGTTTAAGTAGTTTGTAAGACACGGACTAATAACCACGCAGTTGAGTACGGGTTTGAACATTTTGAACGTTATTCAGTTCGGCAATGCCTATTCCCCGCACGCCTCTTGAAGACCTTGATGACACTGTCGTGCGGTACGACCACTAGCACAAAATTACTTTCTTATAGTAATACAAGTATTTGAAAGTAGTCCTGGGGTCTCATTTTGTTCCGCCGCCGCCCCGGGCATCCAACAGCCTTAATCCGCAACTGGCGAGAACAGTACTTAAAATGGAGGTAGCGGGTGGATCTCGCTAATTTTGATCAATCTGTATAACAGTATTTCACTCAGACGCGCAACTGACTGTACTGATCCTTTCCTCAGTAGTAGAGACCTAATTGTCTCATAAAGCAGGCATACGGTATGTACGTGGCAAATTTAATTTCTGACGTTTTATTAACAATAACAGTTAAAATTTGTTCACAGTTTCACAGACCGTGTAGCGGTCGTATTTCTGGGTGGCACTGGTAACGAGTAGCAATACGATTGTTACGTTTACTGTTTCTGACGGTAACGGAAACATAGGGATAGTAATCTTTTCGTTACTCTCACAGCTCCAATCACAACAATAACATCAACGATTTCTCTGGATTCACCCGTTCGACAAGCCGGCCGCGGTGGCCCAGCGGTCTGCGGCGTGCCAGTGATGGTCTAACACGGCCACTACGGTAGTGGGTTCGAATCCCCCTTCGGGCATGGATATTTGTGCCGTCCTTAGTATTACCTAATTCGTAAGTAGTTTGGGGACTGATGGCTCCATAGTTAAGTCCCAGCCGGCCTCGGTGGCCGAGGGGACTGAGGCGCTCCAGTCACGGTCTGCACGGCCACTATGGTCGGGGTTCGAATCCCCCCTCGGGCATGGATATTTGTGCTGTCCTTAGTTGTAAGTAGTTCATAAGTAGTTTGTAAGTTTAGGGACTGATGACCCCGTAGTTAAGTCCCATATACACTACAAACATTTAATAATAAAAGTTAAGTCCCATAAGCTCTAGTCCCTGTTTCTAAAACACCATTACCATGGACCGCTCGCTCACAAGTGACTGTTTCTCCCTCGGTTGTGCCCACGACGGTGACGTGGGACGGGCGAGTCCATATGCTCGGTGGTAAGGTAGGTAGGTCAACAACGTGTGCTGTCACAGACAGTAGTAGATTCCATTGCACAGTGTCTCCACAGCAGTGTTGCCACTATTTAAGTTCCAACCCTCCTATACTTCATGAAAGTTCGATAAAGACTTATTTCAACTTCACCGAGTAACAGCGGTTCCAAGTCAGGAAATCCGACAACGACTGGGAGAGCGCCGTGCTCCCCCCCCCCCCCCCACCCCACCACCACACACACACACCGCATCCAGTAACACCATTTGCATGGGGCAGCACGGCTCTAGGTCGGGTCAAATTTGCCCATCAGGGACCTGAACGAGGAACTTCGCTTCGCTTTGTAAAGCAGAGCTTACGGTATCCGGGTGATCAACTCTTTTGTCCTCCCCGTGCTTCGGTTTCCGGAAATTCCTGGTCGGAGATCAGTCGGAAACGAGTGCCAGCTGGTCCGAGGACCGCGGGGCGGACAGTCGGCGCCAAACGGCAAATATATTCTATCGGGCGGTCCTCGTATGAAAGCCACTGGGAGCGCCCCGCCCTGCATATATATCACCGCGCAAGTGGCGCGCTGGCCGGCTGCCCTGCAGACTGCATGCGTGGCCCGCCAGCTGGGATATGATGGGGATGGGGTGGGGGGCGCGGCCGCTGGCTTTTACAGCCGGCCGGTGGCGCCAGTGCGCCTTTAATAGGCCGACTGCCGCCATTTGCCGCCCCACTTCCTCTTGTCTGCCCTCTGTGGCCTACCTCTGCAGGCTCAGCTTGTCCGTGGTTGCATGAACAGATGGATCCAGAGAAATCGTTGTTGTTATTGTTGTGATTACAGCTGTAAGATAAATGAAAATATGCGTATTCATAAGTATCTGTTACCGAAAGAAACAGTTCTCGTTACAATTTTATCGTTACTAGTTACTTTCGTTACTAGTGCCACCCATAAATAAGGGCAGATACAGCTTGTCGATCATTGCAAGAATGGATGAAAAATCATTGTTGTGATCAGAGCTGTGAGAGTAACGAAAAGTTTCATATCCGAGAGAAAACAGTACTCGTTACAATTTTATCGTTACTAGTTATTTTCGTTACCAGTGCTACACAGAAATATGGGCAGGCTCAGTTTGTTAATGGTTGCAAGGACAGATGGATCCAGAGAAATCGTTGCTCTTATTGTTGTGATTATAGCAGTGAATGCGTGTTCGTTAGTATCCGTTAATAAAAGAAACAGTACTCGTTACAATATTTTCGTTACTAGTTCCTTTCATAGTCAGTGCCACCCTGAAATATGGGAAAGCTCAGCTTGTCGATGGTTGCAACAATGGATGAATTCAGAAAATCGTTGCTGTTATTGTTGTGATTAGAGCTGTAAGAGTAACGAAAAGATACGTATCCTTAAGTAACCGTCACTAAAAGAAACCGTAGTCACTACAATTTTATCGTTAATTTCGTTACCTGTGCCACCCAGAAATACGGGCTGGCTCAGCTTGTCGATGGTTGCAACAGTGGATGAATCCAGAAAAATCATTGTTCTTATTGTTCTGATTAGGGCTGTAACAGTAACGAAAATATGCGTTTCCGTAAGTATCTGTTACTAAAAGCTTGTCAATGGATGAAATAACGGATGAATTCAGAGAAATTGTTGTTGTTATGTTGTGATTAGAGCTGTAAAAGTAACGAAAAGATGCATGTCAGCAAGTATTCGTTACTAAAAGAAATAGTACTCGTTACAATATTATCGTTACTTGTTACTTTCGTTGGCAGTACCACCTAGAAATAGGGGCAAGCTGAGCTTGTCGATGGATGCAAGTATGGATGGATTCAGAGAAATCGTTGTAGTCATTGTTGTGATTAGAGCTGTGATAGTAACAAAAATATGTGTGTACATAAGTATCCGTTACTAAAAGAAACTGTACTAATTACAATTCTTTTATTACAAGTTACTTTCTTTACCAGTGCCACCCAGACGTATTGGCAAGCGCAGCTTGTTGATGGTTGCAAGAACGGATCAATCCAGAAAAATAATTGTTGCTATTGTTGTGATTGGAGCTGTGAGAGTAACGAAAAGATGCGTATCCCTATGTATCCTTCACTGACAGAAACAGCATTCGTTACAATCGTATCACTACCCGTTACCAGTGCCACCCAGAAATACGATCGCTACACGGTCTGTGAAACCGTGACAAAAACTGTTACTGTTAATAATATTTCAACAATTAAATTTGCCACGTACATACTGTTTGCCTATTTTTTGAGCCAATTAGGTCTATACTACTGAGGAAAGGATCAATACAGTCAATTGCGCGACTGATTGAAATACTGTTATACAGATTGATCAAAATTAGCGAGACCCACCCGCGACCTCCATTTTAAGTACTGTTCTAGCCAGTGGCGGACTAAGGCTGTTGGTTACCCGGGGAGGCGGCAGAACAAACTGAGGCCCCAGAACCACTTGCAAATACTTGTATTACTATAAAAGATTTTGATAGGACGAGAGGAATGGGACAATTTAAGAAAAATGGCTTCCGACGTTTGGAGGCCCCAGAAAGAGCCTTGGAACGTCAGATTCAATCAGAATTACTTGTTAGCAATATGGCCGAGGCAGGCTCCACTTTTTGAGTGCAAGGGCGTCTCCCCACACTCTAACGTATACAGTCACGACACTCCCACTGACTTTTGTAATATGCCACGACAGAAGCTCTTCAAGCGGCTGGCAAGGTACATCTCTGATTTCGAAATAGGATGTGTGAGAATTATACCGTTTAAATTGACTTTAACATACGTTTTACTATAGGGAAGGTATGTAGTGCCATAAAAATCGGTAATAACTAGAAAAGAAGTCTACATTTTTCATTAGGTTTCCTAAGAACCATTGGTAGGTAAGAAACGGCACGTTCCAGGACAGTCTATTTAAAATTGTTTTGAAAATTACGACTTTTCAATCGAGAACTTTATTTTCTATTCAGAACAAAAAAAGCTAATAAACATCAAAAGACCCAACATTCTGCAGAAAGACGTCCGTTTTGTACTAAGAAACTCCAAGATTTCTTCACTACAATTCCGTGAAATTAGTAAGTGCTGTACGTAAGAAACTTATACAGAATGTAATACCTACATTATTTAATGTATCAGACCAGCTACTACCGTTGTAAATGCAGGAAAATCCTCACAAGCGTGACATTAAAAAAATAAATAAAACACTGCGACGTTTCTATGAGAGTCATTTTCATCATCTTCTTATACATATATAAACAGTTTCCCAACAAAGCAGAAACCTGTTCAACAATTGTTGCTACATCTGAATCCCAAACGGCAAGAATATTCAAAAGTTTTGTTTTATAGGCACAAGTAATTACTCAAACGTTTGTGCATTTATAACAAAGACGATTGAAGTGAATCATTAGATTCCATTGTGATAGTATACACGTCAAATAAAGTGCCTGTCATATAAGAACAGACCACAACAGGAATTAATGTTTCTATCATGTTTATATTCTCATAGTTTCATCGGATTAGGCTGCTAAATATACACATGTTTGTAATTATTTCTTCACGAATGAGTTGTTGTTTATATAGCGGAATCATCGAAATTGGGCTGTTTTGACCTTTATTTCACGCTTATTTACGTCGCTCGATATTTTACTAATAATTGGAAAGTAAAAATTACATGAACTATTTGGTATTTATTTATCGTATCTGAGCTACATCTGTAATTAATTAACAGATCGAACACTGTCTTACAAGAGACCTGTAGTAAAAACTAGAGTGAAAATCAACACAGGGGACTGTATAATCCGCAAACTTACCAACTCACTCTGGGGAGCAAATCCTGAAATTCTGCGTTCATCATCCCTGGCTTTGTGTTTAGCTCTAGCAGAATATGCTTGCCCCGTATGAAGAAGATCGACGCACGCCCACAAGCTAGATACAGCACTGAACGATTCATGTCGATTAATTACGGCATGCCTGAAGCCTACAAACCGTGATCTCCTTTATATGTGTTCTGGAATAGCTCCCCCACAGATCAGACGGCAAACGTTGGTGATGGCTGAAAGAAGGAGACAGTTCGAGTATAGAAGGCACCCCCTGTTCGGACATCAGCCAGGGGTGGCCAGATTAAAATCGAGGAAAGATTTCATGCAATTTGAACATCCACTAAATGACAGTCAATCTATAACCAGGTAGTCAATATGGAGTCAACTGCAAATAAACCGTTCATCTGACGCAAAAATTGAATAAACGAATTTGTAGAGGAGAAAATTCTCTACACCGTTGTTCCCTCATTTATTTTCATACCTCGTATCGTTTGATATTTGCAAAAATAACGGAATTTCGACACCCTCCATTGAATTAACGAAAACCAGACGTTCGCAGATGTCACGTGACATTCCTCGCCCAGAACTCTCTCTGGCATACGCCATCTTGCGTTGCGTATTTGATAATTTCCTTATTGTAACTTACACGTTGTCATTTCAAAGCAATGGCGCACTGAGGAATCTACAAAAACACGTCGTTCTTTGTACGATAAATGATAATCTAGTGTCTACAAATGCCATATTAGCATCAGTTAACAACGGCCAATAATAATATGAGATTAAAGAAAGCCACTCCTAACTGTTAGCCGTAGCGTAGTGGGCAATGCGTGGGACCATGACGCTAAAGGTCAGTGGTTCAGAACACGCCACTACCTAAATTTTTTTCGTAAAAGGGTTTCAGAATCTCTTATTAATTAATTATTTATTATTTAGATTATTATTTTGGTCCAAAATGTTAGCAAAACCTTATAAAACTACAAATCTAAAGTGGGCCATGAAACACGTCAGTGCAACTTTTTTTCAATTAATACAATTAAAGAATCCCAGAGACGTGTTTACGTCTCAAATATGTCAAAGACATTATTGATAGATCTGAAGCATTGAACTAAAATTTGTGGTGCGGCCGGGAATCGAACCCGGACTTCCATGCTTACTAGGCAGATGTTTTAACTTTTTTGTTTTGTTTTTGTCAATTTTCTTCGTTGCGGACGCTGATCGTTTTTGTTCGTTCTTGTTCGATGTGTTGTTGGCTCAGCATTTTTTATTACAGAGAGCGTTGAGCCCTCTGACCGGGCGCGCTGAGCCACGACGCCCGGCTTCGATAGACTACCACACCACTAACGATTAAGGCGCCACGGAATAGTAGTGGCAATTATCTTTGGAACAAAGAAGCTGAATTAAAGTTTGTGTTGTGGAGGGAAATCGTTCATAGACTATTCCGAGTCGCCTTAATCGTTAGTGGTGTGGTAGTCTAACGGTTCGACAGTCGGCATTTAGCCGTGGTCGTGAGCGGGTCGGCTCGGCTTGCCGAGTTGCTCCGCTAGCGCGTGTTTGTTTACTTCCGCGTCGCGTCGAGCCGTAGCGTATTAACTCTTGTGTCCGTCTTCCGCGAACAACATGGCGCATACATATCGCCGAGCGACCCTTAAAGTTTCCTTTCTTGCCGATCACGTGCGACCCCGTGCTCATGAAGTTGAAACGTTCATACGTGAAGATAATCGTTTAGATCCTCGTGATGTTGTTGGTATCCACTTTTCGATCACGAGCAGTGTCGTTTATATTAAAATGACGAATGCCGAGGTGTGTCAGGACGTTATTCGCAGACATGCCAATGGTCTTAAGTTCAAATATTCTGATGGACACGTAGGAGAGGTGTCACTCGAACTTGCAGAGTACGGTCTTCGTACGATTCGAGTATTTGAACTTCCTTTTGAACTCCCACAGGAAGTCGTCGTCTCGGCTTTCGAACCATACGGTAAAGTTGTCGGTTACCTAGAAGAAAAATGGCAAACCTTCAGCACATACCGTGTTCTCAATGGTGTGCGACAGGTAAAAATTGAATTAAAGAAACACGTGCCGTCGTACTTAACAATTGGTGGAGTGCGAGCCATAATTATGTACGATGGTCAACCCAGAACTTGTTCAGGCTGCGGCCAGGAAGGCCACGTCGGATCAGAATGCATGCAACGGCGCATTGTACAGACGCCGATCGGAGAAGAAGTATCCCCAGCTGTGACCACACCACTCCCTGTCACCTATGCCAAAGTCGTCCATGATGCGGGTGCTACTTCTCAAGTAATTTCTGATCTGTCAACGACATCCACACGGGATACGGCAAATACCGAAGAGAAAACTTCATCAACGCCGCCAATGTCAGATCTTGCACAGTCGACTCTTCCGAGTACATTGGACGCTCCTGTGGCTCCGATGCAAGTTGATCCGGGAGTTGTACCTACCTCTGCCTTCCTAGAGACTGGTCCGGTGACTGATGACAGCCGCCCATCGTCGGATTCTGAACAACACGTTCGTAAACAACGATCGCCAAGGAGGAGGAAGAAACGCAGCCGTATTTCTTCTGATGACTCTCCTTTTAGAATGGACACCAGAAATGCTGATGAGGAAGACATCGAGCAGCTGACCGATGGAAAAGTGTCTGATGCAGATGGCGCGCTCCAGGCGCTTTCCATGTACGCTCCCTCGTCCGTACAGCCGCTGACTACAGCACAGGTGGCTGATGACGTACATCACTCCGAGGCAATAAGAGACCCCTGTCATCAACCGGCCGATGCATATGGCAGTTGTCTTTCCACCGCCTCTGCATCCTGGGCAGAAGATACAGAGATAGAGACGATGGGAGTGGATGGTGCTGCTGATGGGGCATTCCCGTCAGCTGCGCCTGCCACTGAACATTCCCAGTAATGGCCACTGCTTCAGCAATCCCAGATGGTCAGCGACGCGTGTCTGCAGAAGGCGAAGCCCGTCCTGTACCATCCAGAACACCTTGTCAGCATTATCGTATTGCCACGATTAACGTCGCCACCATTCGTGCCCAACACAAACTGGAGCTACTCCGCGATATGATTTATGGTGCAGATATTGACATCGCACTACTTCAGGAAGTGCACGTCGCCGATTTTTCCGCGCCATATGGGTTCACGACTTACATCTCACATGCCTCGGACAACGGTAGTGGTGTGGCTATCATACTTCGCGACGGTCTCCCAGCTGAAGATGTTATGTACCTCCCCAACGCCAGAGGTATGGCTCTCACACTCTTTGGTGTACGCATTGTGAATGTATATGCACCAACAGGTTCCAGCCACCGCCAGGAACGAAATACTTTCTTCGCAGAAGAGGTTACGCCACCATTTTTAGGGCCACATGCTGATATGGTACTAGGTGGTGACTTCAACTCTACGCAGCGACCTCAGGACCAATTACCACACCACTCACCGTGCGCGGCTCTTGAACCTGTCCTCAATCGCCTATCCCTTATCGACACATGGCGCCATGTCCACGGTGATCGTCTGGGTTTTACCTATTACACCGCACATTCCTCGAGCCGACTGGATCGCATTTACATCTCGCGACCCCTAATAGGGGGAACTCGACAGGCAGAAATATGGTCTGTTGCTTTCTCCGATCATGAGGCTTATTTTTGTGATGTAGTTCTCAGTCGGCAGGCTGTGTGGCACGGAAGAGGATTATGGAAATTGAACGTAGCACTTCTTGCTTCGCCAGAATGTCGTCGGATAGTAGAAGACACGTGGACCACATGTCAACGTCGCCTACAAATGTATCCGTCAACCATATCTTGGTGGGTCCATTGTGCAAAACCCGCTATCCGCAAAACTCTGATGCGATATGGTAAAGATGTTGCAAATTGGAGAAAAAGCACGATGGACTTTTACTACAGGATCCTACGGGACTGTTCATTGATTCCTATCTCCCCAGAGCGCCAGATAATGATGAAACGTGCTAAAGCCCAGATATCTATTCTCATGCGAAGGCATTTGGACGGAGTGGTAGTACGATCTCGTAGTACTGATAGTATGCCTCACGAACACCCATGGATGTACCATATACTCAAGGACCGACGATATCGACGGAGGAAGTTGATTTATGCCCTAACGGACGAGCAAGGGAGACGATACGATACACAGTCTACCATCGGACATGCGCTTTATACTCACTACCAACAGCTCTATGCAGAAGTTCCACATTCGTCAGAGCTGATTGAGGAAGTATCACATCTCACCTTCGGTGCTGTTCCAGGAGATGAGGCAATGGAACTGGTTGCGGACGTAACTTCTGATGAAGTCCTCAATTCGATACGGGCAGGATCCGTTAATCGCTCCCCAGGACCTGACTGTCTTCCGCTTGAATTTTATCGTACGTTCTGCAATCTTCTTATACCCACCTTCATTTCCATTTGTCAAGAGCTGATGTCTCCGGAGGTGAGCATTCCAGATGCCTTTACGGAAGGGATCATTGTTCCTGTCCACAAGCCCCATGGCGGGATCGGCATCAGCGATTATCGCCCCATCACGCTCCTTAACAGTGATATGAAGATCTTCACTCGCCTTTTGGCCGCGCGCCTCAAACGCGCTGCTCGGTATGTCGTGTCGTCAGACCAAGCATCCTTGGGAGGAGACAATAATATCCGTACCGCTTTATGTCGATACAGGGATATGATCGCCGTGGCACGGGGACAACGCCTCTCTGGTGCACTTGCGTCGTTGGATTTCAGCCATGCTTTTGATCGAGTAGATCATTCCTTTCATACGACTGTCCTACGTCATATGGGATTCCCAGACGTGATAATTACGGTGGTGATGCGCCTACTGAGAGGTGCTTCATCCAGAGTCCTTTACAATGGCAGACTAACCCCACCGATCGTAATTGGTCGCTCTATACGACAGGGTTGCCCGCTTTCGGCGCTCCTGTATGCCTTCGCCTTGGAACCTTTGCTTTGTGGCCTTCGGCAACGTTTGATGGGGTTACCCATTGATGGCTACCGATTCTGTTGCACAGCCTATGCTGACGATTTAGTCATCTATATACGTGATGTTGATGAAGTCCGGGAAGCCTTGACGTGGGTCGCGACATATGGCGAGGCTTCAGGTAGCTTTCTCAATGTCCGTAAGTCGCACGCTATGTTTATCGGCACAGGTTTCGCTGCTGGGTGCTCTGCGCCCCTCGTCACCCAAGATACCATCCGCTGTTTAGGCATTGACTTTTCGGCTGATCTCCGGCGTTCGGCTGCTTCCAACTGCCGACGTCTACTTCAGCAAATGAGGGCTGGTCTTATTGATCATCGGCTAAGATCCCTGGATATTCTTCAGCGAGTCCGATATGTCAATGTCTATATCGCATCCCGCGTTCCCCATGTCGCACAGGTTTTCCCCTTTCCGCTTACCATTGCCCATCGAATGTTAGCAGCGATGGCCTCATTCGTCAGCAATGGCTTGTTGTTCAAAGTTAATTATGAATCGCTCACTCTTCCCCGCGACCGTGGTGGGCTCGGTCTGTATCACGTACCGGATAGAGCTCGTGCCCTCTTTATTAGCTCCCAGATGACGATATGGACACGTTGCCCGACGAGCCTTACTGGTCTTCTATTGTCGACTTATACGCCGGCCTCACTGTCAGCTCCGGTCATGCTGTCGGTTATTCCAGTTCCTTTCCATTATATCAGATATTTTATTCTCGAGCTTAGCTATCTCCACCTCAACTTGTCCAACCCGTACTTACGCAAAACTAAAGCTGTCTACGATGTTCTACAAAGAAGTCTACCATCAAACCCAATTGAACAAAAATTTCCCTATTTTGACTGGTGCTCCATCTGGCGTTCTATATCTGCTTCTTTTCTTGATTCTGATGTACAGTCGGTCTGGTACCTTACTGTCAATCGTAAGCATGTTTGCAGATTTCGCCTTCATCGCATCCACCTCGCCGAATCACCTCTCTGTCCCAGGTGTGGGGTGGCTGACACTGACGAACATCGTTTTGTTTGCGGTACTGCTGCTGACGTTTGGCAACTGATTCGCCGTATTATAGCTTTCCTCACGAGAACTATTCCAGAGAGTGTTACTCCTCCGTTCTTATTTCCGGACCGAGTGTATTTTCCAAAGGCTAAGACCAATGCGGTGAATTGGATTCGCGGGCATGCCATACATTATCTTTTTGGACACAACGCAAAATCGAAACTTGATTTTTGGACTTATCTCACGGATCGCCATTACAGAGTTGTACGACATCCTGAATACAGACAATACTTTTCCAACTTCCTTGGGAGTACTTTCAACGACCCTCTCCGCAGCTGGAATGTGTTCAGTCAATAGAGAAGAATTTTAAATGTTTGAACTGCTGCCGTCCTTGAACTGTTCAACGGAATGCACATTCTACGAGAAGCCGTGACTGAACTTACTAGCCGCAGGGAACCGAGATCTTCTGAACTATACAACGAACAGCAAGATCTATTAAATAAAAATAAATAAATAAAAATAATGAAATAAAATCATAGTAATGTGAATAAAGAGAATTTATTTGTTTGTCTCCTACACATTCCCCTTCCTTTTCTTTCTTTTTGTTTCCTTATATAGTTAGTTTTCAGGGGTAGTTTTAGTTAGGCGCCAACACCTGAAGAGGTTGAGGTTCTCTTTTTTTTTTTATTAGGGTCAAAGTGGCGGTGGCACTTTAGTTTCCTTTCCTTTTGTGGTCCCTCCCCCCCCCCCCTTTATATATATATATATAAAGGACTGAAAAAAAAGAGACTGAGTAAAAAAAAGGGAAAAAAAAAAGAAAACAAAAGAAAAAAAAACGGTTAAGACGTCTGCCTAGTAAGCATGTAGGTCCGGGTTCGATTCCCGACCACACCACAAATTTTAATTCAATGCTTCAGATCTAGCATTTTTTTTCTCATGCCCAGTAATGAAGATAGGTGAACAGTACTGAGTAAATAGCATGTGGAACTTTCAGTTTTTGGCGACATGTTTACTTCTACCTACCCCATCACGCACTAAGAAAGGAGAGACGTGACGTTAGATAGGTCGCACTCTGCGTTTGTTGGATTACCCCATGGCGCGCGCGTATTATAATTGCACCGTTGTAAATAATTCAGCGATCGTGCTTTATTGATGCAGGCGCCGGAGGACCGGGCGGGCCGAGCAGTGACTGATGCACCCGGCGTTAATAATGGACGCGCAGCACTCGCGGGATGCGAATTGGCGCGACACCCGGTTATGGGGGCTAAGAACGGGGCCTGCATCATTTATACCGATATGCGCTTCTTGAATTTTTGAAGGCTACCTGTTTATCCCCCTAAAGCTGTAAATCTGCAAACTGACACGTAGTTGGTAGCTGTTCACACTCGAAATATTTACTTTCGTCATCGATAGGAACAGTTAAAATTTCCGAAATAAATAGGAAACTCTTGTCGTCGAATCACAGTATTGGTGTTTAAATAGCGTCAATATGTTTATTATTTTAATTTTTTTTATGGAGGCGTTTATAAATGTTAGTTAAAGACACTTTTCTGGCAACATGATTAAGCTCCGCGGTGGCCGAGGGGACTGAGGCGTTTCAGTCACCGTCTGCACGGTCACTACGGTCGGGGGTTCGAATGCCCCCTCGGGCAAGGATATTTGTGCCGTCCTTAGTTGTAGGTAGTTCATAAGTAGTTTGTAAGTTTAGGGACTGATGACCCCGTAGTTAAGTCACTTAAGCTTAACAAACATTTGAACATTTTTGATTAAGCTCTTTGTTATAACGTCAAATGCTGTAAGCTTTAATTTTCCGAGCTCTGATAATGAAGTAATGAATTTACCCTGTTGTTGAAATAATAACTGCTCAGGTAACTTGATATTAGGAAGACAGAAAATTCTAACTATCCGGCACAGAATTAATAAATTCCACATACCAACAAAAATTTCTCAAGCTGCTAAATTCACAGAAATCCTCGAATACTGTGTCCGTTAGCTTCCATGTCTACATCTACATGGGATACTCTGCAACTCACATTTAAGTGCCTGGCAGAGGGTTCTTCGAACCACCGTTATACTATTTAGTCTCCCATTCCACTCTCGAATAGCACGCAGTAAGAAATAACACCCGAATCTCTCCGTTCGAGCTCTGATTTCTCGTATTTTATTCTGATGATCATTACTACCTACGTAAGTGGGAGTCAACAATATATTTTCGCATTCGGAGGAGAATGTTGGCGATTGGACTTTCGTAAGTAGCTCACGCCGCAGAGATAAGCGCCGTTGTTGTAATGATTCCCATCCCAGATCCTGTATCATTTCCGTGACGCTGTCTCCCCTGTAGTGTGACAAAACGAGCTGCCTTTCTTGGGACTCATTCGATGCCCTCCCTCAAACCCACCTGATAAGGGTCCCACATTGGGCAGCAAGACTCCAAAAAAGGACGGAGAAGCTCCATGTAACCCTGGTGGCGTTGCATGCGTCTAGAATTGTTTCCAAATGCTCTGAATCCACAAACGTTTCGTAACAAGACTGTTCTCACAGTCCCACAAGAAGAAATAAAATGGAGAGAGAGGGCCTTCTCTTCCTACACAGTTTCCATGATTTGCTAGGTCAAGGTGTTCTTGGACCTTAAGTGAAAGTGAGATGATGTTCCATCATATTGGAATCAAACCCACTGACGAATAACAACTTGGTTATAATCTACTAATTTGTATTTGGACATCAGAAGTCATGATTTTTCGATTATAAATTCCGAAGTGGGCGTTTTAGGATCAGGGTACGTTATTATCCATCTCCATCATTCGTGAAAATTTGTAACACTACGATGTCACTCTGTATAATAACAGTGGTCGTTTGGTAATCTCTCAACATATCATCTAGGTCTCGGGTCATTTAATACTGAGATAACGTTCCATAGAAACACTCAAGATTCTTTATATTGGCAAATTCCCATTTACGTTTTCCGTGATTTTCCTATATAACTCCAGGCAAATATCGCGATGGTTCCTTTCAACGAGTATGGCAGATTTCTTTCTCCATCCCTGACAAAAATTATTGGAGAGTATGCTCTGACTGTAATGACTACGATGATGATGGGACGTTAACCCTTGAATGCATAGCGTAGCTGAACAGCTACATACCTTATTTTTCTCATTATGTCTCAAACTGATCAAACATTTTACACTAATTCATTCGTAACTGCTTCTATACATAGTGTTTGATATCCTAGTAGCTCTTCCTTGAAATTATAAATTGCATAATGCTACTGAATAATTTCGACATTTCGCTGCACTGAGTTACTCCTAACATGTGCGTTTGTTTACTTCAGTACTCCTCCTTTGCCATGTAAAAGTAGTCACTCACATACTACTGTTGCATTATGAGTTACTTTCTGGAAAGATTAGAGGCATATTACTGACATTCACGGCATCGGGTACATCATGGAAGCACTATATAGCTGACCAGCTATGAACGTTTTGTTGCTAGTAGGGCATAATGATTTTAAGGAATTTTTTCTCGTTATTTTTCTCAGTACATACGCACTATACATTAATCGTGGTAGTTTTTATAGCTTCAAATAAAAGTCGTGCATTAAAGGGTTAAACTCTGACCTTCCTACTTTCATTTTGTCGTATTCCTGTAGCAGCTGTTAATAGCTGTCGGATATTTGACGTAATTCATTTTCAAACCATCAGCTTTATTGACTCAGTTAGTTCCTACCGGTACATGGAACTGACTTCAAAACAGGAATATCTGAAGAATTACTGGTTTAAACCAGTAATGATTAAACTAGTAAATATCCACCTTTCACTCCGTAAAGTTGAATCAAAACCGAAAGCAATAAAGTTGATTATACACACGTGATATTTCCAAAAATTAATTATTTGAAATATTGCTTATTACTTTACTTCGATTCTCTCTTCGCTTGAGAACAGCCGCATACTTTCAAAGCTGTCTATATTATTCACAGTGCTTAATCTAGCGACAAATATCACATTCCACTCTTGATTTGTTTACGTCACACGTACATTATTGCTGAGGAATATTTGCAAGGAGGTTAGAATCTCTGGAGATGCCCCAACACTGAAAAGGTGAAGCCAGCAAACTGGGCACTCCGGCATTTCTTTGTGTGTGTATAGAAGATCTAGTCGTTGAAATGTACGTCACTTGTAAATACTCCAATGTGACTGTCTACTTGATTTACGTAAAGAAGGTAATATTTACACAGGGTTTTAAACGAGAAATATTTGATTTGTGCACAAATGTATGGCTCCTCTAGCTTCAACCATTGCTTGTTCTCATCATAGGTAACGCCACGTCCGTTTGTTCTATCCTCCATTAATGTTTGGTTATTGAGGGAATCTCTGGTGTGCAATGCGAACGTGCAGTGTGTGTGTGTGTGTTGATGTTTTCCGAAAAAAAAAAAAAAAAAAAAAAAAAATGTTCAAATTTTTGTTAAGCTTATGGGACTTAATTTCGGGGTCATTAGTCCCTAAACTTATAAACACAAACTAAAGACAACACAAACATCCACATCCGAGCGAGGATCCGAACCCCCGACGGGAAAGGGTCTCGCGCATGGGAGCGTAGCATTTCAGTGCTCTCGGCCGCTCCGCCGCGGCTTTCGGAGAGGGCGAAAGAAGCGATTAGCAAGTGCTGAACCAGAGTGGAGAAATGATTTGTACAATTAAGTTTTGCACGAGCACGATATGTGTGTACCGATTTAGGTAATTGTGCAGCATGATTTTATAATGATTTAGATATTTTATTTATCTTGACGCCTTTCTAGGAACAGACGAACTTACCAACAATTTGCGTTGTTGTTTCGTAAAATTTTGTGCAGTTCGGAAAGACGTTAGGTCATAATTCCCATTCTCAACAATGTCAGAAAGCTACTTATATTATATATAGCATTTATCTTCAATTTCCACTGAATTTCAGGTTTGACTCGATGTTAAATAGAAGTTCGCAGCGACTGTTCCAAATTTTTGAAGTTTTAAGCTATATTTTAAGCATTATATTGCTTCCTTAGTGACCAAAATCTAATCTGCCACAATATTTCCGAAATATTGTTGTCATCTTCTGCACACTCCATGTGTTACTACGCGTGTTGCAAATAATTCTTTTACAAAACATTTAGTATAATGCCAACCTTGTATAATAATTCTGCATAAAGTAAGCAACAGTAATTACGTTAACTGAACATAGAGTTTAATTTGTAGTAGTGTTTATTTACCCTCAGCTTCGTTTTCCGCTCGAGAGTTTCTGTTTATGCATGTTATCTCTCCGTAAATCCATTGCACTTGGTAGTACTAAACAGTGGACGTTGAAATAAATGGCATTTCGTATTTATGACTTGTTGAGTAGAGAGGTGCGCGAAGAAAGCTATTTCCTTCATCCACGTTGTACAAGAAGGTGGAACCAGACGTAGATGCTTGCGCAGTTTCTTAGGTAAGACTCTTCGTAGTTACAGGGCGATGCAACTTATTCAGTTCGTCGCACAGAAATTTTCAAAGAAGTTACATTTAATTTCAGTTCAGTGTTTGGTATAATAGCTGAACTGATCACGTACTACTCGAGTCTACTTCTAGTTCTATTACTTTACGCAGTGACTGCATCATATGTCGGTTTCGTACGTTTGTTCCTCTCAATGGTTTGTCTGAACAAACACGCCTTATCACCAAGGGACCCTTCCTCCTCTGTATGCCTAGTATCTGACTAGCATAAATTTCAAGAAAATTAACCCTGATGCAACTACTCCGCAGAAATGAAAGTTCTGTTACTTGAGAGTAGATAACGCACCAGCCGTTAACTAAGAACCACAGGGGAAAGGCGCGGGTGACTGTTGATCCCGACAAGTAGATGTAGATGTAGATGTTTCTTAAAGGATGATAATTATTGTAATCATTTCAGTTTTCATGGAATAATCTTATTCCATGAAAACTGAAATGATTACAATAATGATCATCCTTTAAGAAACATCTACATCTACATGGGATACTCTGCAAATCACATTTATGTGCCTGGCAGAGGGTACATCGAAAAACCGTTATACTATTTTACCTCCCATTCCATTCTCGAACAGCGCACGGGAAGAATGAACACCTGAATCTCTCCGTTCGGGCTCTGAGTTCTCGTATTTTATTCTGATGATCATTTTTACCTATATGTAAGTGGGAGCCAACAATATATTTTTGCATTCGGAGGAGAATGTTGGCGATTGGAG
Organism: Locusta migratoria; assembly: GCA_026315105.1. Classification (NCBI taxonomy): domain Eukaryota; kingdom Metazoa; phylum Arthropoda; class Insecta; order Orthoptera; family Acrididae; genus Locusta; species Locusta migratoria. The sequence continues at coordinate 323,578,372 of CM048746.1, forward strand.
TTTCGTAAGTAGCCCACGAAGCAGCGATAAGCGCCGTTGTTGTAATGATTCCCAACCCAGTTCCTGTATCATTTCCGTAACGCTGTCTCCACTGTGTCGTGACAATACGAAACGAGCTGCCCTTCTTTGGACTCTTTCCATGTCCTCCGTCAAACCCGCCTGATAAGGATCCCACACTGGGCAGCAATATTCCATAAAAGGACGGACAAGCGTAGTGTACGCAGTTTCTTTAGTAGTTCTGTTGCATCTTTTAAGGGTTCTACCAATAAAACGCAGTCTCTGGTTCGTCTTTCCCACGACATTATCTACGTGTTCTTTCCAATTTAAGTCAGAAGTGATTATAATTCCTAGGTATGTTGTGGAGTGTACGGCCTTCACACTTGATTGATTTATCATGTAAACAAATTTTAACGGATTTCTTTTCGTACTCATGTGGACGACTTCACACTTCTCATTGTTTAGAGTCAACTGCCAATTCTTACACCATACTGATATCTTATTCAAATCGTTCTGCAGTTGGTTTTCATCTTCAGATGATTTTACTAGACGTTAAATGACGGCGTCATCTGCAAACAACCTAAGAGAGCTACTTAGATTTTCCCCTAAATCGTTTTTGTAAATAAGGAACAGGAACACTACCCTGCGGAACGCCCGAAATCACCTCCGTTTTATTCGATGCATTTCCATCGACTGCTACAAACTGTGTCCTCTCTGAGAGGAAATCTCCAATCCAGTCGCAAATTTGGGGCGACATACCGTAACCACGCAATTTGATTAAAAACCGTTTGTGAGGTACAGTGTCAAAAGCCTTCTGGAAATCAAGAAATACTGAATCAATTTGCGAACCCTAGTGCATAGCACACATCACTTCGTGTATGTAAAGAGCTAGTTGTAAACCTTAATTATGATTTAGTGAGCTTGCAAGGTGAGGGTAACGTAAGAAACTAGTTATTACTTTCACTTAGTTTATAGAACATAATGCTTTTAAAGACAAATGGGAGACTATCTACCCAAGAGGAAACAGTTAACAAATATCAAAAGGCTTGCCTGTAATGTGGACTGTCCTTTACTATCTAACAAATATTTACAGTCTTGACTATGAGCCGGCCGCGGTGGCCGAGGGGACTGAGGCGTTTCAGTCACGGTCTGCGCGGCCACTACAGTCGGGGTTTCGAATCCCCCCTCGGGCATGGATATTTGTGCCGTCCTAGTTCGTAAGTAGTTCATAAGTAGTTTGTAAGTTTAGGGACTGATGACCCCGTAGTTAAGTCCCATAAGATTTACAAACATTTGAACATTGACTATGAACCAGGTACTCACTTAATAATGATTATAGAGTAATACTGGCAAGTTTGAGCGTGAAGGTCGGGGTGAGAGTTTAAAACAGGGAAAGTTTAATTTTTAAAACTCACAACCACCAACTGCGAACCAAATTCCTAATCATGCAAAAACACTGGATCTTTGATTGCTACTGTTTGACTCGTCTTCTAGGGGATGATATCACACGTTCGCAGCTTTCCTTCCCTGCATATGATTAACAAAAATATTTATAATAAGGTCAAGTTCATGAGAGAAAGGGGTGTACTAACTACTATTTTTGAAAACACGTAAAAGTTCACTTTATGTTGTTTATTTCACAATATTATAACCCTGTGGCTGATACGTCTGTACGTCGACACATTTATCAAATAAAGTTATAGCTCGTGAGCCCCCAGACAAAAATGAATATTTGTCGCAAATTGTTTTCACACCATGTGGCTGTCTCAAACACCGTTTATGTTCATGCCTATACGACGACACGTGTTACATTAACAAATCACAGTTACTTTAATTCAATGCGATGCACACCTTGTTCCACCGGCTAAATATTCACCAACACACAGTAGCACTCGATTCAACTTGGTGCAGTTTACGACGAGCAACCACACATGGAGATTGCCACACACAAATCTAAGGTCTCCACCTGGAGATACACATGCCGACTGATGCAGAGCGACGCCGCCCGGCCAGCTACCCCTGTGCTCCCTCCTCATCACTTCCTGCCCACGCGCACGCGGGAGCTCCGACAGGCACTGGTGCAAGAATGGGAGGCTATACCCCCGCAGCTGCTCGACCACCTGATCCAGAGTATGACAATTCGTTGTGTGGCCTGTGTACATGTGCATGGTGATCATATCCCATATCGATGTCGGGGTACATGCGCAGGAAACAGTGGCATTTTGTAGTCTATGTGTTTCGGTGGACTTACAGATCTGTGTCGTGTATGTTCCCTATGTGCATATGCTATTACCGACAGTTCTGTATAGTGCCACGTTGTGTGGCACCACAATCTGCAATTATCCTTAATTTATGAGCATGAGTGAAGCTGTGTCTAACTTATTTGGCTATAGTATCTAACCATATCAAGTAATCTACGCATGCCACTTTCGAGATGGGCCATTACACTACATAAATAATTTTGGAGTGGAGATTGACGATTTAGGAAGAAAAAAATAACAAAATACTCTCTATTTTCGCCATTAAATCGAAATCTGTAAGAACATGAATGGTACTCCTTATTTTTAAATATCGACTTTCGTTATGAATGGGCCACTTCCGGTGGGAATGGGAAGCTGTAAGTGGCACCAGTTGATCCGGCGTCGTACACTACTACTAGGAGGTATTGCGTTTTATCTGTCATACGATTCCTTAGAATTCAGAACGGGTGGACGAGTGGTCTGGGACACCTTGTATGAAGGGTGAATCTAAATTCGAGCACTCGAGCTTCGCTAGCAATAAAAAATGTCTCTCACAAAAGTCGTGCTGTGCATATTTACGGCAGTAAATGGACGTCGAAGATTGAGATGGGTGTGTGTCCCATACGTCAGTGTGTTTCAAGAGTTACACCACTACATGGCCGAGGGCACTGAGGCGCTCCAGTCACGGTCTGCACGGCCACTACGGTCCCCCTCGGGCATGGATATTTGTGCCGTCCTTAGTATAAGGTAGTTGATAAGTAGTTTGTAAGTTTAGGGACTGATGACCCCGTAGTTAAGTCCCATAAGCTTAACAAACATTTGAACACCACTACACCAACAAACATCTAGGGGATGTGGGAGGTATCTTGAGGAACAAAGTGAGCATAGAAACCCATGCCCGGAAACGTCATCCAATGATGCTGCAGAGCGTCGAATTTGCTGGAGGGGATGTCTACCGGCCGGAGTTGGTGCCTGTAAATTGGACTCTCAACGGCGTGGTTGAATGGCGTTTCAAGACATGGGTTTCCATGCTCATTTTGTACCTCCCCACATTCCCTAGAAGTTTGTTGGTGTAGTAGTGTAATTCTGAAACACACTAACGTATGAGAACACACCCATCTCAATCATCGACGTCCATTTACTGCCGGAAATATGCACAGGACGAAATTTTGTGACAGACATTTTTTTTTTTTATTGCTAGCATATGAGGAATCCCGCTTCGAAGCCCGAGTGCGCTAATTTAGATTCATCCTGTATACTGAGTTTCGTTTTAATCGAAACCGTAATTAAGGAGTTGTTGAACATATGTGAACATATATAAAAACATTGTTGTAATACAAGTGGATGACAGCTGAAGGTAAAGATATCCCCATGTGGCGCGCTTCAGACCGAACGTTTGTGTTAAAATAAAACCTGTCCGACGTGCTGTACAAAGAATAGCGAAAGCGCTTTCCTCTGTCAAAGCAATACCCATAAACAACTCGAGCGCACTCGAACAGTCCTGCTACTATTCCGGGCAGTGCCCTTACTGGGAAAGAAAGGACGGTGGGGCGGGGCTAAAAAAAAAAGAAAGAAAAAAAAGTGAGAGAGAGAGAGAAACAGCCAACGAGTTGCTGTTAGTTGTTCTGCTTTGCATAGCGTATAAATACACGAGCGCCGCCGCCGGCGAGCCGGCGAACAAAACACAGGTGGCGTGCTCCGCACCTCCGCCACATTCCTGGCGCGCGTTTCCGCCCGCTCAGCTGATGCATAAGCTGCGCCAAATAATATATTTCGCTGGCGAAAGCTGGAAGCTGAAGGAGGGCGCTGTGCTGTGTCGGGAGAAAGGAAGGCGGAAGGCTGAGAGAACTGCAGGGGGTAGGGCAGGGTAGGGGAGGGCAGGGGTTGCGCAGTGTGTGCGCTGTAGCACAAGTAGCCATGTGTGTGTGTGTGTGTGTGTGTGTGTGTGTGTGCGCGTGCATAAATCCACTGGCGACCCGGCGTCGCGCCAGTGACTGGCGCCAGCTTCAACTGCGCCCACGCGGTATGCTGGCGGGCCCCGCGCAGCGCAAACTGAAAACATAAAACACTGCGAGCGTTCGGCCGGCGCTGCTTTGCATAATGCGGCCCCCGAGTCCGCCCTGCCTGCCCCGGCCTCGCCGCGGGCGCCACTGTACAGCACTGCGCGATTGCCGTGGCCTCCCTCGAGTACTCTATGTCGTGTCGAGATGGCAAAAAAATGGAGAAAAAAAAAGGAATGCTCAGACTCGAATACGGAGAGTTGCAGTGTCCTTGCGTAAGTTTCACTTTGTTCCGGTTGTATTCCCGAGTCGTAAGAGGCGAGAAAGACACCGACCTTTTTTTTCCGAAAATGGCAATGATCTAAAGAAGAAGGGGCACGATTTACACTTAACCTACCGCAGAGGACAATTAACAGCGCAGGTGAGATGTATTCTCAAGAGCGTCACGTGGCGGGGTCGATGAAACACTTCTACTTTGAGGATTACTGTAAAAAAGAAGCCTCTTAAGCTCCATTTTGAGTAAAGGTGATTCTAAAAATGTAGGTCCTTCATGTGGCAATCTATCTTTTCAGTGCAAACTCACTACGGAAATTCAGTTATGTGGATTGCCAAAGGGGTAACCTTAAACTAGAGTAGCTGGCCCCACTATACTCCGCAGTACATCACTACACGATTGTCGTGGCCTCCCTCGAGTACTCTATGTCGTGTCGAGATGGCAAAAAAATGGAGAAAAAAAAGGGAATGCTCAGACTTGAATACGGAGAGCTGCAGTGTCCTTGTCACTTTGCAGTGTCACTTTGTTCCGGTTGTATTCCCGAGTCGTAAGAGGCGAGAAAGACACCGACTTCTTTTTGGCCGGTTACGGTAGTAACACTAAAAGTGGGCCTTTGCGATCGTCGTTTGACAGCTCGAAATTTAAATCAAAATAACGCCTTAACCATGCATCTGACACGAAAATTGAATGACTGGATTTGTAGAGGTGGAAGTTCTCTATAACTTTGCACTCTTATGCTTTTTTCATATCTCGTGTCGTTTATGAGATATTTGAAAAAATAATGGCGATTTTGGGATGTATGACTGTCTGTATGTCTGTAACGCGTTCCCTGTTTTTAAAATGAACCGTTCAACCGATCAGCACCAAGTTTTACAGACATGATTGTAGGCCACAAGAGATCACAACCTCCCATTTTCAAATTTTTCGGACAAAAAATACGGTAGTAATATAAAAAAGCCGTTTGTAATATAATTGTAATTGCAAAAGAACCGTTCATCTGACACGAAAATTAAATAACCTAATTGGTAGAGCTGAAAATTCTCTACGACTTAGCTCTGTTATGTTTTTCCTATCTCGTATCGTTTGAGACATATTTGCAAAAATAACGGAGATTTGACACCCTCCATTGAATTAACGAAAACCAGCAGTTCGTAGATGTCACGTGACATTCCTCACCTAGAACTCTCTCTGGCATACGCCATCTTGCGTTGCGTATTTGATGATTTTCTTATTGTAACTTACACGTTGTCATTTCAAAGCAATGGCGCACTGAAGAATTAACAAGAAAACATCGTTCTTCTTACGATAAATGATAATCTAGTGTCTGCAAATACCATATTAGCATCAGGTAACAACGGCCATCAATAGTAAGAGATTAAAGAACTTAGTACTTGAGTGATAGCCGTAGCGTAGTGGGAAAGGCGTTGGACTATGACGCTAAAGGTTTTTTTCCTAAAAGGGTTTCAGACAATCTTATTAATTAATTTTTTATTATTTAGATTATTATTTTGGTCCAAAATGTTTGCAAACACTTATAAAACTACAAATCTAAAGTGGGCCGTAAAACACGTTAGTGTGATTTTTTTTTCTTTTTCGAAAATGGCAACGTTCGGAGAAGAAGGGGCACGATTTACACTTAACCTGCCTCAAAGGACAATTAACAGCGCAGGTGGGATGTATTCTCAGGAGCGTCACGTGGCGGAGACGTTGAAACATTGTACTTTGAGGATTACTGTAGGAAAGAAGCCTCTTAAACTCCAGTTTGAGTAAAAGTGATTCTAAAAAATGTAGGTACTTCATGTAGCAAGCTATCTTTTCAGTGCAAACCCATTACGAAAATTCAGTTACGTGGATTGCCAACGAAATAACCTAAAACTGAAGATAATAATGCTGAATGAAAAACTTCACAATGAAGTACGAGGATGATTTGAAAATTTCTCGGAACGGTATAGAACGGAGGTCGGCAAGTAATCTTAGATGGGGTCCGGATACTATAGAAAATTTTTGTTCATGTTCACAAGTTAAATCCCATATTCCTTATTAATTTTCTATTTTACTTTTTATTCACAAAATAATATGAAACACAACAGACAGGCATTTTTATATTCAAAATCCAGAGAAAGTAATATTCTTCACGGTTTTTTTTTAATCTCCACTCTGAAACTACTATCAAATACAATAGATGTGAAATCTAAACGTATTAAAAAAATACTTATATTATTTTGCAAAGTAGCTTCAGGCTTTCGTTCGTTGAGAGCACAAAACGTTGTTTAAATTGATATGCCCTGACCGCTTATTTAGAGTTTCCGAGATTGTCAGAGTTGGTATGAAGTCATTTATACTCGCAGAATTTCCTTGTTGATTAAATAAAGATTCTGTTGGATTCGGGTGTACAGAACGTTTATGCGGATCACCGGCCAGCTTGCTCCGTTCTGTCGACGCTCTTCAGTGTACTCCCCAGTGATGCACAGTGTGACAACTATTTTTAAATCTACCTTTAATAATCATTAAAGGTTGTAATTATTCAGCCGTTAATTGCACAATTCTAGAAAAATATATGGGTAGTTACCGACCGCTGGTATAGAAAATAGTATAGTATAGAAAATAGTACTCACATCAAAGATTTTTTTTTTTTTTTTTTTTGCCTGCTGCGGTGGCCGCGGGGACTGAGGCGAGCCAGTCACGGTCGGAGGTTCGAATCCCCGCTCGGGCATGGATATTTGTGCCGTCCTTAGTGTTAGCTAGTTCAAAAGTAGTTTGTAAGGTTAGGGACTAGTGACCCCGTAGTTAAGTTCCATAAGCTATACAAACATTTTATCTATCTAGTCTTCCAGTTGATTAATTCACTTGTTCCAAATACGTTCCAGTGTCTTGATGCTATATCGAAAATGAGATTCATTCAAGCTTGCAAAATACTTGTCAACTTCGCGTCTCACTTCTTGGATTGAAGTGAGTCTTCGTTCACCAAGAAAACTTTCAATTTGTGAGAAGTGATGGAAGTCTAGTGGAACCATACCAGTTCAATAAAGCGGATGTGGAAACAATTTATACCTTAGTTTGTGTAAATTTGCCATGGCAATGGCACTTCTGCAGGGGCGCATTGTCTTGATGGGAGACGTCATTCTTCCTTACTAGAACTGACCTTTCTTCGCGTACCTTTTGTTGCAATTTTTTCAGAAGTTTAACATAGTATTCTCCAGTAATTGTTTAACCGAGGGGAAGACAATCTACAAACAAAATCCACTTCACATCCCAAAACACTAATGCCATGACTTTTGCAGACGAAATAATTGTCTTTGATTTCTTTAGAGATGGAGAATCAACATGTTTTCACTCCTTTCACAGTTGTTTTGTGTCTCGGGTATAGCACTGCACCCAAGTTTCAACTGTAGTCACAAACCTGCGAACAAAATCTTCTTCGTTTTCCCTAAAACGGGCCAAACATTGTTTAGGTACGTCAGTTCTCAAGCGTTTTTGATGCAGTATGAAGAGTCGTGGCACCCATCTTGCAGATAATTTCATCATTTATAATTCTCCAGTTAAATGGTGCTATACGCTTTCAGATGACATATAGCACGCGTTTGAAATTTCACTCTGACTCGGCGATCCTCCATGATCATTTTTGCCCATTTTCAATGACTTATGGAGTAGTGAGACATATTGGTCGATCACAGTGCGGTTCATCAACTAAGCTTTACCAACCAAATTGAAATGTATTTGTCCACTTAGCAACAGTTTAATATGAAGAAGCAGAGTCCCCGCAGTGTATTCGGGAAATGAGCATGAATGTCCTTACGAAAGACTAACTCACTAACGTGACACGTGCTTTCAGGCGACAGTCCAATGGATATCACGTGAACAACTAGTTACTCTAGCACTGACATCTCATGGTAACAGCGAGAACTTTACAAACGACCCTCGTAACTGTCAGAGTGCAAGAGAGTGTGCGACTGTCACACTTTGTTATCCTAGAATTCAATCGAAATTCTTGAAGTAAGCAGAAAAAAACCGACAAGAGATATCACCGAATATCCCTCGGGCATGGCTGTATGTGTTGTCCTTAGTGTAAGTTAGTTTAACACTTGCGATGCGGCTGACGCTATCCTACATTGAGCGCGGACGCTTATAAGATTCAGCCGCAGCAAAAGTGTTTAATAATTTTTAAATGTAGGGACCGATGACCATAGCAGTTTGGTCCAATTTGTCTACAATCATTTGAACATCTGCGTTTAGGGCAGTGGTTCGGAACATATGGTCCGCCATCGACAAGTGGTCCGTAAGAGCTATACTATGGAAAGCGAAAGGTAAAATTTTCAAACTTTTATATTCATTTTAATTATTATTGCCTTTTCACACAGTCAGTGAGTCATATAATTGTCCACTAACTAGGAGGCATTTTTGTATGGGAAATTAAGTTCGGAATGGGACTTGGCAGGATAGTAGTATACCTTAAGAATGGCCACTCACAGAGAACCTAAAGCGCACTATCCTGTTCAAATGTTCAAATTGTCTGTAAATCTATCGGACCAAACTGCGTGGTCATCAGTCCGTAGCTTACAAACTACTTAAACCTAGGTAAACTAACCTAAGGACAACACACACACCCATGCCCCAGGGAGGACTCGAACCTCCACGGCGAGCAACCGCGCGCTCCGCAGCGAGGCGCTTTAGACCGCTCGGCTACTCCACCGCGGCCGCGCTATCCTGAAAATTTCACGAGAAAAGAGCTCTACGGTTTCAAGCGCAGCGCCTAAATGACTGACAGACTTGACATCGTACAGCCCAGCATAGAACAGAACGATGAACAAAGAGGGCAACGGCTGTACTCTGTTTTTCCCATGAAGAAACTGGTTCGTCGAATTTACAATGAATCTTTGTAATCTTTCCACAGCTTACAGTATCGCCTAATTATGTAATACAATTGTAATGACAATAAAATTTAACGCTACGACTCTACTAGATCAATTGTAAAATGCGTTTGGAATTATTCGATTTTTTAAAAAGAAAATACTATAACAACGATTTTAATCACTGCAACCCTCTTTTCATAAATAAAATAAAGTTCTTTATGATTTTATTGATAATTCATATTTTGTAAAATTGTTGTAATATTTAAAACAAATATTAAAGATAGAATGCTTCCCGCAGAAATCACCGGATCCTGCTGATCTACATGCCAATCGGGCAGTCTACTGCCTGAGTTATTTCGCCATAATGCTGCACAGAACACGTCGAAAAGTAAGCTGTAAGCTGTAAATGGGTTACGCTTAAATACGAGGCGTGTTTTTCTAAGTAAGAACCGTTTTGAAATTAAAAAAAGACGCGCTAAGGTATCTCAATAATTTTATGCGCACTGGGTACCTACAACTGTTGTCTACGCACTGACGCCATTACAGTCTTATTCTTCCTTGTTTACGCTGTGTACTGAGTGTTTCAGATGTCTCTGATAATCGTGAGTCCCGCCGACTGTGAAGTACGGGCTGTTCTAAGATTTCTTAGCGCTAAAGCCCTAAAAGAGATTGATATTCATCGTGAGATCTGTGCAGTTTACGGAGTGATGGAATGGTAAGAAAGTGGGTGAGAGCATTTAAAGATGGCCACACAAATGTGCATCATGAACAAGGGCAAGGGAATGGGCGTCCTTCGGTCGTCAATGAAAGTTTGGTACAGGAAGTGGATAATAAGGTAAAAGAAAACAGACGCTTTACGATTTCCTCCTTGCGGGATGACTTTCCTAAATTTTCTCGTAGTGTTTTGTGTGGCATTATGACGGACTAAGTCAAAACCGTTGTGATGTAGTGGTTAACAAGTCAGGCGGCAGACTGCTATAAGGGAGGTGTTCAAAATCTGGTACAACGTTATGACAAGTGCCTCATTATTGACGGAAATTGTGTAGAAAAGTATATTAAGGTATGGGGTTTCATGTAAAAATAAAATTATTGAGATATCTTAGCATGTGTTTTTTTTTAATTTTTTTTTATTTCAAACGGTACTTCCTTAAAAAAACACGCCTCATATTAGAGCCCTTGTACTCGGAGTTTTCTGGAAATTGCTCTTCCAAATTTCCATGAACGCGAACCCTTGACGTATAATACTGACATGTGAAGTTTTATTCCGAGGCCGGAAGGACTCCATGTTAAAGATTATAATATTACTGTTAACATACATTAGTTTTGAGTTTCATGAATTTTTTAAACTTTTGAGTAATGCTTATTTTATTGTTTTTAATAGGAGTGTAATTTTCTACATTGGTGCCAGATTACACATAACATGTAGCAAAGCTTGAGTGATGTTGGTGGTTTATATTGGAAAATTAATGGAGAACAATCTCCTAAATCGTATTTCTTCGTCTGTGGGTCATCTGTGTTGACATAATTTTTGAATTATGAAGCCATTGGAAAAAATAATAACAGACAATGTATACCATTAAATTGTAGCCACTTTCTGCCTGTAGTCACTGAAACGTACTTCCTTCAGGCTTTGTGTTTCATGTTTGTTCCCACGGAGCACTGAAAAGGTTTTTGAATATGAATGTCGCTGATGTAGTACATTTACAAATGCCCACATGCTGAAACTGACCAGTGATTAATGTGCATGATGTCATAAAGGTAATCTTGGCTAATAGAAGTTGACTGTGGGCAGTCTTTTTTTAATTATTGTTTAAAGAAAATTACTATGTTAGTTAGACTCAGTAGATTATGCCATGTGTGTAATTGCAATATTTGGTGACGGTATGACTTTAAATATATTTTTCTCTCACTTACCCGATATTCCATCGTAGGTCCACCATTCCTCCCAGCTCACGCCGGAGGTTACTGAAACAGAAAAGTATGTGTCATTATATGTATCAAATTTATCGTATTCGTAGTAAACTCAAGGTCTCTATCAAGAAGCAGATGTTATTTGAATGCTCCTACCGAAAACTCTGCGGATATCAAAGAAGACTTATTACTTTCTGTCCGAAAATTTCAAGTATTGATTTTATTCAGTTTCCAAATGACATCAATAACTCATTGACAAATGAAATAACAACGGTAAACACCAGACGTGTATAAAATGAGTTGTCTTCATGCAGTGTTACATTACGGACGCGTGACCGTAGCAAACTAACATTTCTGTGTGAAATATGGTACTTAAGCAATACCACCTAATCAAATGATCCACAAATTCCGCAGAATATATTTGAAGAAGAGAAAACGTCTTGCTGCCTCCCTTCCCCCATTGTCCACCATCAGGAGAGTTTTCGACACTTATATACTTCTGTAATTCTCCAGATTATTTCTTCTTAAACTGTTCTTTATTGTGTGAAACTTTTTTCCTTCTGTATTCTTTTCTCTTACATTCCCTTCTAATGTGCAGCCAATTCGACTCGTTCTCCTCAGTTTTTTCATTCAGCTCTTATACTCCAGTTTCCTTCCCACCATCGTTTGTCTATACATTCTCCTTTATCCTAACATATTGTGAGGAATCAAGGCATGCTGCCATTTTTATGTACGCAAACAGGACCACCTTATTATTCCTAGTAATTTGATAGCCCACACATGGTATTTGTGTTGGTAATTGCAGACAGTAATTACTGGAAAAGTTTATTCATCTAAGTACGTTGTACATATTACAAGGCTGCCGCCATACAGACACTTTAAAATTGTGTGGCCTTATGTTTGTTTTGAAAGGAGAGGCCGCTTGGTGGGAAATGCCATGGTAGGAACCCACACAGCGCTTTTAACAGACAGTGTAAACAATGGCTAGCTGTGGTGTGTGTAACCACAGGACAGTCCCACTGACTCATCTACATCTACGTACATACTCCGCAATACACCGTATGGTGCCTGGCGGAGGGTACACTGTACCACTACTAGGCATTTTCTTTCCTATTCCACTCCCATATACAACCTTGACATTGTAATCACTACGCGAAATGTAAGTACGTGGCAGCAAGATCGTACTACGCTCAGCTTCAAATTACAGCCCTCTAAATATCCTCAACAGAAATTCACGAAAAGAACGTCGTTTTTCCTCCAGCCATCCCCAATTGAGTTGCCGGAGCATTTCCGTGACACTCGCGCATTGGTCGAACCTTCTCCCCTCTGAACTGCTTCTATGTCTTCCTTTAAACTGATCTACTGCGGGTCCCAAATACTCGAACAATAGTCAAGACGCGGTTTATACGCGGTGTTCTCTACAGATGAAGTACATCTTCCCAAAATTCTCCCAATAAACCGAAGTCGGCTGTCCGCCTTACTCACAACTGTCCTTACATGTCCGTTCCATTTCATATCGCTCTGCAGTGTTACGCCTAGATATTTGAACGACGCGACTGCATCAAGAAGCTGACTACTAATGCTGTATTCGAATATCTTGGGATTGTTTTTCCTACTGGCGCGTATCACCTTACATTTTTCTACATAGAGGGCTAGCTGCCATTCTTCGCACAACTACATATTTTGTCTAAGTCATCCTGTACGCTATTACAGTCAGTTAAAGACGACATCCTCCCATAAACCACAGCATCATCAGCAAACAGCCTCAAATTACAAGTTACTCGGACCAACAGATCATTTATATAGATATAAAATAATAGCGGTCCTATCACACTCCCCTGGGGCACGCCTGACGATACACTCTGTCTCTGATGAACACTCGCCGTCGAGAACAACGTACTGCGTTCTATTACTTAGGATGTCTTCCAGCCAGTCTCAAATCTATGAACCTATTCCATAAGCGCATATCTTCGTTAGCAGTCTGCAGTGTGACACCGCGTCAAACGCTTTTGAAGTCGAGAAAAACACAATCCGCATGTTGCCCTTCATCCATGGCTCGCAGGATGTCATGTGAAAAAGGGCAAGCTGAGTTTCACATGATGTTTTCTGAATCCGTACTGGTTCGTAGAAAGAAGCTTTTCCGACTCAAGGAAATTTACTATATTCGAACTGAGAATATGCTCCAAAATTCTACAGGAAATTGATGTCAACGATATTGGCCTGTAATTATGTTGGTCAGTTCTCGTTCTTTTCTTATAAACGGGAGTCATCTGCGCTTTTTTCCAATCACTAGAAACTTTGCGCTGAATTAAATATTCACTGACCCTACCTACCCTTTACTGAAGTAAAATCATCGGACGTGCGACTGCAAGATGCCAAGGAAATATGTGAAATATTTTATGATTTACCTAACAGATTTGTAAGAGTAGCTTGCATTGGAGAAACGCATTGTGGGGATATGACAGGAAATTTGCTACGGCGCTTCTGATTGGCGGCCCTGGGACAGGTGCACTTGCTTGCAATCTGTGGAGGAATGCCGAAAGATATACACAACTGACAATGCTATGGAAAAAACGCTTTTTCTAATAGTGGCTGTTGCTGGCAGGTCTATAGCCACAGATCTTCCTATTTGGGAGCTCATATTGAGCGTTTGTGTGAATATTTAGTGATCCACTTTGGTATTACCTAGTGGAATAAACAGCAGCAACCGGTGCCAAGTGTTGAGTTACTTTCACAGAGCAAGCAGTGGACATTTTGCACATCCACAATAATTAGTTACGTCTGCAGACGAAAGTGAGAAGGTAGAGTACCGTGCCATATTAAGTTTTCACTAGGGAATTTGGCGGATCTTAACTTCACCAAGATTAATAAGAAATTTTGGCTAATTCAGTTCACCTACAGATTTATACAGATAGTTTCTTGATAGGATATCTGAGTCGCATCTGATGCCCAACACAACGAAGGGTAATCGATGCTAACGGAAGGCTAATTTTTGTTTCTGAAAAGTCGCTTCTGTGCAGTGGCACCGACACCAGCGCATCATTATACTGAATTTACCACGATGTACTGTGCGACTTCATTTCTTCAGTTCTAAAGTCAAGTGTAGACATAGTCTCAGCCACCCTCTGATAACTATATTTCTGTTATAACTCTTTTGATTTATATTTGCAGTTTCGGTTATCCAAACCATACCATTAACAGTCGAGTTCTGTCCTTTATATCTATATTTTATTATCTAATTTTTCATTACATTTTATTATTGAATTTTGTCCAACATTTATTTTTCTTAGTTTTCTCCATCTTTCCTAACTAATCGATCAAAACTTTACCTCTCAGTAGAAGCATTTTCTGTTTACTGAGACACTACTTAATACCACATTGCCTGAACCCAGCGAGATCTTTTAGCAGTAATTATTTATTTTTATAGCTACAGGGGTGGTCGTTTGCTTCATTCTGAATACAGTTAAGAACTTATTGCCTACCTTGGATTGGAACGTGCGCTGCTTTCTTATGTCTTAGCCTATGTGTTATGGTAGATTTGTTTCACCTACAGAGCCACCGTTTTATGGTACAAAACATTGAAGATCAATCTTTGCACGCAACACAAGGTGGAAGAAATAGTGTGTCTACTTTCTTAGGTCAGACCGCCAGCAAGTAAAATGCAACAGCTTAGAATATGAGAAGCAAATTCATTTCCCTCTTCTTTCTCTGGTCCATGTCTTGGGTGGCTTTGTTAACATGGGTGTAAATACTTCATGTACAGTACTTCATTACACTTGAACATTCCTGCTCGAGAATAATCATATAACACATTCCTTAATTCCAGTTCTCTGTTATAAATTTGTACTGACTTTTACCTCCATCCATGCTATCTCTGTTGTCACACAGCTTACCTATTTTAAGTTATTATATAACGACGATGTGCAAAATGAGTTTTTCAGATGGATCGCCAAAGCGTAGGAAGTTGCGAATTGACGCACCCGTTGAACAAACCCCAAAAGAAGGACATTATGATACGAATGTATGAACGCTCTGTGCACCACAATCAAGTCGGAGTGGGGGAAGGGAGAGGTTCTTTAAACATTAAAATCACAATTTTCAGGTTTCACTGTTTCGTAGTTAAATTAGTTTCATAACTTTTACAGTCATATATTGTAATCTGCTCAACTGATATAGGGTAGCTACCTCACAGAAACAGTTTTCCACAATTTCATCACGTTCTACGGTAGGTACTCTTACCGCTCACAAAGCAATTATTCTGTGTCTCCATTGTCATAGAAGTTAATAGATCACAGTATGTTACGAACCACAGTTCTGTGTTTTGTGAAACGTTACTGATCCATGTATGTTATCAAAATTTTGAGATGTCAGGCATATCAATGTGCTGTGTATTACACAAAACCTTCCTCTTGCTTTTACATGATTAATAATTGCATAAGAACATTGTTACTTTACTGTTAATTTTCGCTTTTAACGTGTTATATCTTCCCAGTGACACTCTGTTTCCGTTGTCCGGTGGCTTATAAGATCTTTAGATAATCAATAGCGAGACAGTCACGAATAAACATTCAGGTATTACTAGTTAACCCATGCGAATAATTCGCACTTTCCGTGATCAGTGACAGGTAAGATAGTAATGGAGCTGCAAATACATACATACATATATATATATATATAGTAGTAACAAATATTAGTCCCATTCTAAGACTATATCATTAAATTGAATCTGATTAATTGTGAAACTAAAAAAAAAAAAACAACAGATATTGTCTTTTTCATGTTTATTTTATTTTTTTAAACCTTATTTATTTTACAAAACTTATTTATAAACAATGCTGGTAGTTATAATGTGTCTTTAGCAACATAAATACCTCTGAACGAGCGAATTCGTGAAAAGCCACGTAAAACTGTGCGTGCGAGAAAACAGATTCTGGTAAATAATATTCCTGCCCTTTGAAGCGTCTGACCTTGTGCTTTATTATGGTCATAGCGAAGGCTACTTTTATTGCGAATTGTGTTCTTATCATTTGGAAAGGCATGGTTAGATCAAGAAGGTGTGAGGTTAATGCGGGGTATTAGCGCAGTTTTATCGCAGTCAATGAATTTAGCAGTGATGATGTACTCGCCTAAGTGAGTCATCACTAATCTTGCACCATTAATTATTCCCTGATTAGCGTTAAAATTTCTAATTAACATACTCCGCGCGGTGGCTGATGGGAGCAACCATAAATACATGTCCCATTTACGACTGTTCGCCGGGTATCAACTTAGATCCTAGGAACAGTACAAATTTTTTCAAAATAAATTTTTTTTTTAATACAATAACCTTAAATTATCTGTGTATTTTTCTTCATTAGTGGAGAACGAAACCTTGAAAATGGTTCCGCAATCATTAATTTTGCATTAGTAATATGGGAGATATGGCGTACCCACAAAAAATTATCGATGAGAAATAATATAATGATACTTTTTGTTCATAATTCCAATTACTGGTTGACCCAGGTGAGAGAAGAAACAGGATCCAATGTTTCGTCGACATTCTAGTGGTTAGTTTCAGTGGATGTGGAAGGAAATATCGACCGTCATCTTTCGAGAGAACCTTCCCGGCATTTTCCTGGAGCGAATTAAGGAAATCATACAGTTCAAAATATGGATTTCCAGAATCGAATTTGGAACGCTATCCTCCCGAACGTTAGTTCAGTATTATATGGAATACGCCACATCGCTTGTACACCATAGGATAATAGCTTTCCAGTAGGTGTATGTATTAGCTTTGGCAAAAAATCTGTCGAGGCTTTCTTTATAATTTTGGGTTTTCGTACTCACGTAAATTTTATAAACGAAGTAACTCTGCCAGTGATGCCCCAGTTGATCAAGTGTTGTAAAACTGAGACATTCTTGTAATAATCTAACCACCACACTCGAGATTACAAGTGTACAACGTTACTCCCGCTGGTTACGGATGGCTCTGATATCAAGCTCGACTTTTTCGAATAGCGGTTAGAAAACTTCGAGTCCAATTTCTTTCAAGGTTATCGAGAATTGCATATTACTTGTTCATGAAATTAATATCCCAGTACACTGGTAAGAAAAGAAATTCTCCGTAAAGCATCTTTGCAACACTCCTAATCTGAACACAACGCTCGCAAAAGATTTTTTTTAAGCCTAGCAGCACCAACGTATTTTAGGTTACACGGAGCACCAAGCAAGGGCAAATTTTGCACGTATTACAATAAGCTGTCAGTTCTTAAAATGCGTTTATTTTTTTTTGGTCTTTACCATTAGCTGTTGTCTACCAGACAGATGTACATTGAAACTTCCTGGCAGATTAAAATTGTGTGCCGGAACCGGGCCTCGATCCTGGGACCCTTGCCTTTCGCGGGCAAGCGCTCTACCACTGAGCTATCCCGACACAGCTCACGGTGCCGCCCCACAACAACAATTCTGTCATTACCTCGCCTCCTACGTTCCAGACTTCACAGAAGTACATTGCTTTATCCTTATTGCCGTATTGGATTACCTGCAGATATAGGACCAAAAGAGTTAATTTCGCAGTCTTGTGAAATTTGGTTTACACACTGTTATTTACAATAATTTCAGCAGTTATTGGGTCTGTTAAGTATGTAAATATCTGGGATATACTGAAATTAGAGGTGATGGACACTTATTTTACAATAACATTTTTTCTCCATGCTAAGATTTATAGTCATATGGAGTACTAACCCAGGGGAAAAATGAGCTCTTGGGCAAGCATTTCTATATTTCATTTTTGAAGTTTTTAAAATTGTAACCATAGAAATGTACAGTGTAGTACTTTATAAGGTGAGAGACAAAAAGAAAAAGGCCCATAAACAAAGAAGGATTTTATTATGAATTTCTATAAAAGAAAAATATACGGGCAATTTTTGTCCGTGCTTTGTGCTTGTAGGGTTAAAGGTCCGCCTCCAGCGACGCAGGAACAGCGCGAGACGTCCCCTCCTTTGGAGGAAGAGGTCGGTAGCTCCGATGGCCGAGGCAAGAAGGGCCACAGGGAGCCCGAAAAGGCGTAGGGCAGGGGACGGGGGGAGGGGGAGGGCTTGACGCGAGGCCTAGCGACGTTTACTGCGAGTTATATCGCGTTTTGCGACGCCCGCGGGACGAATATAATCAAGACATGACGAAAATATACTGTGCTCCCTGGTAATACGTAGCTGCCCGCCCGCCCAAGGAGTTTGTAGCTGTGTGGGGGAGATGGAGGGGGAGGCGGAGGGGCCAGGGAGTAGGGGGGAGGGGGTGAGAAACACCGGCGACCAGCGCGGCTGCGTCCCCGCGCGCACGGTCTTCAGCCGTATTTCAGGCGCGTCGCGGCCGCCGAAGTCACGCGTGTGTACAGTAGTAGAAGGGGACCTGTCAGGAGTAACTTAGAGGCTGAAGCTCTTCCGAGTCACAGTGAGATACAAACGTAATAGACGAGGGTGTTTTGATAAGTCTGGTAAATTTGTACGAAAGAGCGGGAAACTGCAACGTTGTTCCCATGACTGATATTTCCACGGATATTACAGCAAGATTCGAACGGCAGATTTTATTATTAGCTGTTCAAATGTTTGTATAGCCTATGGGACTGAACTACGGGGTTATCAGTCCCTAAACTTACAAACTACTTATGAACAACTTACGAACTAGGACGGCACAAATATCCATGCCCGAGGGGGGATTCGAACCCCCGACCGTAGTGGCCGTGCAGACCGTGACTGAAGCGCCTTAGTCCCCTCGGCCACCGCGGCCGGCTATTATTAGCTGCGATGCTTGAGGTTTCCTCGACGGATTTCTTCTAAATATGGTTCTCGGGCAAGAGGTCGGATGTTTTTGTCATAATTGAACAATATTTCGTTAGCACACCTGGCAGGTGCGATGGACATACTGCTGGGCCGTGACCGACGAATTCCCAGAAGGAAATGTGCATGCGTGAACGCGCCAAAAACGGTGACCAATAACTCACAAGGAATGATTTTTGGAAGTTTTGTTTAAGATGAACTGTTGCGATATTTCTTTTTTTATTTTTATTTTATTTTTTACGGCAGGTTTAAAAGCTTCTTATTAATTTTCATTCAATTTGTTATTCGATATCTGTTGGTAATAATATTGTAGATTTTTCGTACTGTATCCATAAACGAAAGATCCAGCTGAGCCACCCGTTGGACTATGAGGTAACATTTCGACACTTGCGCAGAACTGTGCACATGCTAAGCGCTTGCGGAGCGCGCGGTTGCTGCCGTCGGAGGTTCGATTCCTCCCTGGGGCATGGGTGTATGTGCTTGTACTTAGGTTAGTTTACCTTAGTTTAAGTAGTTTGTAAACTACGGACTGATGACCCCGCAGTTTGGTCCGACAGATTTACAAACATTTGAATATTTTCCTAAGCGCCGTCGCCGACTGCCGCAACGCCCACTGTTGGTAGTCGCATGTCGATTTACTGTGTGTCCTTGATTAGCTGATTGTTGGATACCAGCTGAAGTCGTAACTGCTTAGTTAGTTGCTTATGACGAAGAAAAACAAATTTCGTGCGGGCATCAAGCATTTTCACATGAAGGGTTGGACAGCTGCACAGATCAAATTCGTCGCGGCTGGCCGAGGGGACTGAGGCGCTCCAGTCACGGTCCGCACGGCCACTACGGTCGGGGGTTCGAAACTCCCCTCGGGTATGGATATTTGTGCCGTCCTTAGTATAAGGTAGTTGATAAGTAGTTTGTAAGTTTAGGGAGTGATGACCCCGTAGTTAGGTTCCAAAGGCTTAACAAACATTTGAACATTTTGAATTTCGCCGCGGCGGAGTGGCCGAGCGTATTGAAGCGCTGTGCTCCGATGAGCGGGACCGTTCCCCGTCAGGGGTTCGAATCCTCTCTTCGGCATGGATGTTTCTTTTGTATTTAGTATAAGGTAGTTTATAAGCAGTTTCTAAGTTTAGGGATTGATGAACCCACAGTTATGTCTCATAAGCTTAACAAACGTTTGAACATTTTTGATCAAATACGACTTGTATGAGATCCATGTGGGTTCTGCACAAAAACTGAAGACCTTTTACTTTTGGATCAATGAGTTTAAACGTGGTCGGAGAAATACGGAAAATGGAGCACGCTCCGGTCGGCCCGTTGAAGTCACCACACAGGAAACTATCGATAAGATGCGTGATATGGTTCTGGAAGATCGAAGATTAAACGTTCGTGAGATAGCTAACATGTTACGCATGTCAACTGCACGAGTGCATTACATCCTCCATGAAAAACTGGCCATGATAAGCTCTGTACGCGATGGGTGCCGCGCCTGCTCACTTTGGAACAAAAACGGAAACGAAAGAACATTTCTGCTCAGAATCTCACAATGTTCAGGCGAAATCCACAGGACGTTTTGCGCAGATTCATAACTGTGGCTGAAACTTTGATCCGCCAGTACATACCAGAGACCAAATAACAGTCCCAACAATTGACGAAGAGTGCACCAAAGAATGTGAAGACTCTTTGCCAGCTGGAATGGTCACGGCAGTGTCTTTTGGGATTCCCAGGGTATAATCCTGATAGATTATTTGTAAAAAAGTCAGATCGATAATTGAAAAACTTCAAAGACTGGCACTTACGGAAGTGCTGTTTCATCAGGACAATAGTCCAGCTCACACAGAAGCTATCGTAATCTGAAAAGTGAACGACTTGGGATTCGAATTGTTTCTTCACCCACCCTATTCACCAGACTTTGCACCGAGTGACTTTTTCTTATTCCCAAATTTGAAAATTTGGCTTGGTGAAAATAAATTTTCATGAATGGGGAAGTGTCCATCTCCGTGACATACTATTTTGTACAGTTTGACAAAGTCTACCTTGCCGATGGGTTGAAAAAAATGGAAACTCGCTGGACCAAGTGTATAGCCTTGTAAGGAGAATATGTCGAGAAAGAAAGTGAGTTTTCGCATTTAAAACAATTTTGTATTCTACTTTTACCAGACTTTTCAAACCATCCTCGTACATATGAGAATTGATAGCCAAGCTGTCAGTGAAATAATCAACGGTGAAATACGGAATTGTATGCATGGTAAATGATTCGAACCCGGAACTTCTTACTAGGCAGTCGCGCCGATGTGGTACCTCGCTTGAACGTTAGTAATTAATGACTGAACCTAAAAGACATGTTACAAACTTTAGCATGTATTCTTCCGTGTTTTATCCTAGGGGCGCAACTTACTCTAAATGTAAACCCAGACACAGAATAGTTCAGTGAATTACAGTATTTCAAAATGTTCAAATGTTTGTACAGCTTATGGGACTTAACTACGGGGTCATTGCTCCCTAAGCTTACAAACTACTTATGAACTAGCTAAGACTAAGGACGACACGAATATCCATGCCCGATGGGGGATTCAAACCCCCGACCGTAGTGGCCGTGCGGACCGTGATTGGCGCGCCGCAGAGCGCTCGGCCGCCCCGGCCTGCACAGTATTTCAGACATTTGCGTTATTCCATGAACTCTGTAATATATGCTCATTGCTATTCTTATCTGAACTGACTTGGCTTTTGTTGTTGGATATAAACAGACATCTACGTAAGTTTATTTCCCAGTAACTATTTCATTAAATGCGAAGTGTATTCATTAACTCAGCTACCACACCCGGCCATACACCACTCTTTTCCAGTACAGATTTCTTATGTATAAATGCTGAGTATGGCTCACTATATATTCTAGTTTATCGGCATAACCGATAAATTGTCTACGATAAGTCTTTCTTAATACCCATTATTGAGAATCTGCATATTTCTACATTTTACATCAATAGTCAGATGCCTTTCATTCTGATTTTACTTCATTTTAAGACGGTCAAGACAATAGTGACAATCCCATAGGCCGCGGTGGAGTGGCCGATCGCTCTAAGGCGCCTTGCTCCAAAGTGCGCGGTTGCTCGCCGTCGGAAGTTTGAGTCAAATAAAAGTTCAAAGGTTTGTAAATCTATTGGACCAAACTGCGTAGTCATCAGTCCCTAGCTTACAAACTAATTAAACTAAGGTTCATTAACCTACGGAAAACACACACACACACACACACACACACACACATTCCCAAGGGGGGACTCGAACCTCCGACGGCGAGCAACCGCGCGCTCCGTAGCGAGGCGCCTTAGACTGCTCGGCTACTCCACCGCGGCCAGGTTTGGGTCCTCGCTCGGGAATTGGTGTATCTGTTGTTCTTATCATAAGTTAAACTTAGTTTAAGTAGTGTCTAAGCCTAGGGGCTGATAACCGCAGGAGTTGACGCCCTTAGATTTACAAACATTTGAAAATTTGTTATTCCTATAGTAGTATCGAAAATAGCCAAAGCCATATCGAAAGCGAATAATATTTCCGTAATGCTTTAGAAGTTTGTCCACAAGTACAATAGCTCACAAAAGTTTCTTCTCAGAGAAAAAAGTTCAAATGTTTGTTAAGCTTATGGGACTTAACTACGGGGTCATCAGTCCCTAAACTTACAAACTACTTATTTACTACCTTATACTAAGGACGGCACAAATATCCATGCCCGAGGGGGGATTCGAACACCCGACCGTAGTGGCCGTGCAGACCGTGACTGGAGCGCCTCAGTCCCCTCGGCCACCGCGGCCGGCTCTTCTCAGAAACGCAGCGTAATTGTTCATAGTTGTATTCCAGAAAACTTCTTCATTTCAAAAATATTACTAATGTCTCTTTCCTTTGCACTCCCGATCCAAGGGGCGGTAATTTAAAATATTCACTTACAAACAATAAGTTTTCGTTTGAGTGTACGCATGATCTTATTTAACAGACTTTAATGAACTTTTACTAACTTAACTTCCACTTGATACGCGGACGAGAATTTAACTGTAAACCTAACTTCGGTGGGACAAATCAGAAGTGAATTTTAGTCTCTTCATACAGAAAAGGCAATTTCAATTTTAATTCAACAAAAATAATTGAATACGTAATACCAGACACTTAATGTCACACAAGCACTGTAAGCTAAGTGACTTAGAATGACAAGTGAATGGTTTGGAAGCAACAATATTACAATGTATCCGCACGGTAAACTAAAGTGGCTTATTTTTAGGTATCGGAGCGTATTGAAGGATAATAATTACAGTTAAAGAATCTGAGAAAAGAGCACCGTGGATCCGCGCCATTATAGTTCATACTGATGTGTTCTATGGCGTAAGTGGTTGTTGCAACTACCTTGTCGGCATGAGATCTGTACTCTAATCCCGGCTCAGGCACACGTTTTAATATTTTTATAGCCAGTGAAATGGACATCATCTGTCGTAAAATGTTTGTTTTCACTTTTTGCAAAACGATTCCGCAAGATTTTTCGACCAATGTTGCCTATTTCACTGGTTATAGAAATCGTTCTATGGTCGTCGAACACAACCGGCAGTGGAGTCCAATCTTAAAAACATTTAATGTTTCAATCCCTGATGGCATCTGACGTAACATTTTTTCATTGTCAATTGTCATAAATCGTCTCGTATAATAAAAACGTGCGCGAGCGAGTGTATATATATATATATATATATATATATGTGTGTGTGTGTGTGTGTGTGTGTGTGTGTGTGTGTTGTGTTTTATACATTTTACACATTTCCTCCTAAATTTCAGGACCCATTTAAACCAGACTTGGAACACATATTCCTTTCCATCAGACAGGAATCATCGTGGGAGTAAGATTTAATTACGATATACAGTTCCGAAGACTTCACGTCGTAAACAATGAAATTTGCTAAAGCTGCCGCATTACGTGAGAGTGTTTCATATCTCCTCCAAAAACTATGGACCAACTTCAAACTAAAGTTACCTCAAATGTTGTTCATCATTAGAAAACAATTGCTTTTTGGGTAAAAATCACCTACGGCACATAGTATAGGAGATGATGATGTTATAAACAATGGAAGTCGCAAAAAACTGCCGCATCATGTGACGCGTTAATTACGAGATGTTTGTCATCTATTGTTTGAGAAGTGGAGCATTTAGCAAGTGGCAAATATATTAATACACGATGCCAAACCTGTACGTTGATTTTTTTGGATGATAGCTTTGACAAAATTATGAGACGGAAGACTTTCATCGCTTACCACGTATCCTCCATTGAAGCGGTAAAACTACGGCATTCGTCATGACGTTGAAATTAATTAATACTACAGTACTAAATACAATCACGAGACATTTTGCAAACATTGCGAACACAGAGGAAAGTAACTGTAAACTTATATTGAAGGGAAAGGTTAGCAAATAGAAAGCAATGTTAACAGTGAACTGTTCAATAAAATATGTGAACGTCTTATTTATGTTTACTTCATGTAAGAGAACAGCTAGACATCTTGCCCCTACTCAAGGTGGCTGCCGTGACGTCATGCCTCACAGTTCTGTTCCGTGCACTAGTCTCTCCAGTTTATACAAAAATGTTACAAATGTTTGTTAAGCTTATGGGACTTAACTACGGGGTCATCAGTCCCTAAACTTACAAACTACTTATGAACTACTTACGAACTAGGACGGCACAAATATCCATGCCCAAGGGGGGATTCGAACCCCCGACCGTAGTGGCCGTGCTGACCGTGACTGGAGCGCCTCAGTCACCTCGGCCACCGCGGCCGGCTCTCCAGTTTATTATTGAGCTCACTGGTGATGGTAGCGGATTCGGCTTGTATGCGAGTGACTCGTCGACATGAGTATGTTATTACTCGCAGTCACATCTGTTAATTCTGTCACACAAATTAACGAGTGCGTTTCTTCTATGCTGTCGCTTAGTCTGTACAATCCCGTGTCGTTCAGATTCTGCAGTTTTAATTTCTAATTCGAGTAATTCTTCCGGAACTTTCGAACACTGCGCTGCTGTTAGTGGATAAGTGCTTCAAAACAGAATCCAGCGTCGAATATTAGAGCCAGTAAACTGTCATTGAATTTCTTCAACTGCTGCCCCATCAAGCGGCTGGGCCGCCTGAAGTGTTCGTTTACGGTGCTCAGTTATTCCTTTAGGTATAGAGGTAAATCTTTAACAATTCATTCACGTCCAAATTTATACTCTTTTCTTGGAATAGCAAATACTTCACCACTGTTTCATAATATTACTGCTGTATAAAAGTAATGTCTGAATGTTTCCAGTAGCAATTAATCAACTATTACAGTAGAACCTGCTTAGTTTCATACCTCAGTTTCACAAAAATGATGTCTGTATACTAACAAATTTTGGCGGTTTCCTACTAGTTTGATAAAGTGAATACGTAGCTACAAATAAATAATATGTCCATACATAAATTGCAAATATTAGCACGTCATATTCATGAAGATATTCTATCTGATACGTGCCAAGTACCGAAAATATTTGTGATAGGTACAAGAAAGGCATAGAAGCAAAGACAAGGTGAAAAAATGGTTTATACGGCGATGTAGAATCTGTTCCCTGCCTTGTAAAAATCTTGTGTACTTTTGAAAATACTACATTGTCCGAAATCCGCCAAAAACAAAACTCGTGTAACAAGTCAGTACGCAACGAGCACGCGAACATAATCATAATCAGTTCATTTTATATACTTGAGCACATCGGGTTGCAAGTCATTTCTGCGTTCATAAATTTTTGGACGATATGAATATGACTTGCGTATTGTTAACTGTATGCATTACACTGCAATGACAATTTGTTACTATAGACTACCAATACCGCCGACCGCGGTGGCCGAGGAGACTGAGGCGCTCCAGTCACGGTCTGCACGGCCACCACGGTCGGGGGTTCGAATCCCCCCTCGGGCATGGATATTTGTGCCGTCCTAGTTCGTAAGTAGTTCACAAGTAGTTTGTAAGTTTAGGGACTGATGACCCCGTAGTTATGTCCCATAGACTTTACAAACATTTGAACACTTGAACTACCAATACCAGAAGCAGTGATATTACCTTAATGACGTTTTCATATTTGTATTAGAAAGTTCACAGCAACGCTTAGTGACTAGGAAATATTAAAGTGACAGCAATACAAACGGTAACTTCTCAGTTTGTATCATGCCATCCCACTGTTATTCCCTACTGGCCGCTTGGAGCGCTAGTATCGCTTCAGCTGCAATTTTTTCCTAGAGAGTGATAGACTGTGACACAAACCATATCCTTTTACTTGAGAAAGTTAAGAATAAGCGAGAGTAGTCGTGGCAGGATGCAATCCTTCTCTTGGATGGGCTCACAGTGAAATATCGAACGGTATTGTTCGGGCGCAAGGACCGAGTAGGATGGCAGATTGTTGAGTGTCAGTTAAACATTATGCACGTACTTTGTACCGCTCTTCCTTATGCTCTTACATTTTCATTTCAAGACTCGTAACCAACTAGTTTATCAGGTAGCTACCAGCATTTCTTGCCAATCGTGGAAACTGCTCTATATACCAAATTTCAGTAGTTACACCACTTGCTTATTGTTCACTTTGTTATGTCATTTACATTGAGTTGAACTCGTAACCAACTAGCTTATCAGGTAGCTACCACGATTTCTTGTCTATCGTCTGACGCGCATTTTTATACAAATATCAATTACAACACTTGCTGACAACACACTAATTAGTTTGTTAATGGAATTTGGTCAAATTTTCAGAAGGTAGGCGGTACACACACTAATCATTGTTAAGGCCGTAACAGAACCCACGCATCGTCAGTTTTGCATTCTGTAACCTAAACTTGATATTTATTTTAAATAATTATCCAATTACACAATTATCGATTTAGACGTTTCTACAATATGATACATTGTACAAGTTCCTTTTGTTGCTATCAGCTACTGTTACAGAATGTCTGTCATTATACGCTTCAGCACATTTATACTCTGTATTACTTGGTTTGCTCCCTACTTAGCTAATGAACTATTTTGACAATACAACATATTTGTATGTTAAGGAGGTAAATCTTGTTCACAGCACGTAACGTTACATGTAACAATCACAACTAAGGTCGCAATATAACCAATGTCAAGCTATGTCACAGTAGTAAACTTAATTATGATCTTTAATTAATTAATAATACATAATTGGCAACTTCAGCGTTCTCACTGTACCAAAGCCTTGCATGTTATTCTGCTGCTATCACTTGCCGTTAGAAATTGTCAGTTACTCCACCAATGATCACATTTTAATTTGGACATTGTTAAGTATTTAATTTAATTAATAAAATATTTGTCTGTATGAATAACGAATCGGACCTTGAGCTACAACCGAACTTGTCATTCATTGTT
This sequence comes from Locusta migratoria, assembly GCA_026315105.1. Taxonomy (NCBI): domain Eukaryota; kingdom Metazoa; phylum Arthropoda; class Insecta; order Orthoptera; family Acrididae; genus Locusta; species Locusta migratoria. The sequence continues at coordinate 323,605,870 of CM048746.1, forward strand.
TAACCAGACTCGTATTCTGGATAGTTCAGCGCACTAACAGGGCGATTCACATGTCTGTCAGTCGATTCCAGGCTGATTAATTACAATATTTAATCGTACTTTAATTACAAATATTCGGATCAGTTTTTACATTGAGAGTGCTAGACAGGCACAATACATACCAATATTCCATATTTCGAATTAGGAACAGACCGCCAGATTGAGTAACGTAGAAGTAGATATTATAGGAGTACTGAAGCAACTAACATCACTTAACAAGAACAAGTCTTTTAGTCGGGACTGTACACCCATTAGATTTCTTATTGATTATGCTGATGCGATAGCTCCTTACTTAACAGCGATATACAACTGCTCGCTCAACGAAGGATCTGTACCAAAAGACTGGAAAGTTGCACAGGTCACACCAATATTCAAAAAAGTAGGAGTAACCCGCTAAACTACAGGTCTATTTCACTGACGTCAGTGTGCAGCAGGGTTTTGGAATATATCCTTTACTCAAATATTATGAATTATCTCTAACAGAATGATCTGTTGACCCGAGGTCAACACGGATTTAGAAAATATCGTTCATGTGAAACTCAACTAGCTCTTTACTCACAGGAAGTTATGAGTGCTATCGACAAGGAATCTAAAATTGATTCCGTATTTCCAGATTTCCAGAAGGCTTTTGACACCGCACGTCAAAAACGGCTGTTAATCAAATTGCGTGGTTATTGAATTTTGCACCAGATTTTGACTGGATAGGGGATTTCAAGTCAGAGAGGACACAGTTTGTAGTAATTGATTGTAAGGCTTCGACTAAAACAGAGGTAATATCGGACTTTCTACAGGGTAGTGTTATTGGTCCTCTGCTCTTCCTTATCTACATAAACGATTTGGTATAAAATATGAGCATATATCTTAGGTTCTTTGCTGATGACACCGTCGTTTATCGTCTAGTAAAGTCATTTGAAGATCAAAACAAACGGCAGAACGATCTAAGTAAGATATCAGTGTGGTGTAAAAATTGTCACTAGACTGTAAATATTGAGAAGTGTGAATTCGTCCACACGAGTACGAAAAGAAATCTGTTAAACTTTGTTTAAAAGATAAAGCAATCAAATGTCAAGGCCGTATACTCCACTAAATACCTAGGAATTACTATTGCATCAGATATAAACTGTGAAGAACATGTAGCTAATGTCGTAGGAAATGCGAACCAGAGACTGCGTTTTATTGGTAGAACCCTTAAAAGATGCAACAGAAGTACTAAAGACATTGCACACACTACGCTTGTCCGCCCTCATTTGGAGTATTGTTGCCCAGTGTGGGATTATTATCAAACGGGTTTGAAGGAACCCATCGAAAGAGTCCAAAGAAGGGCAGCTCGTTTCGTATTGTCACGATACAGGGGAGACAGCGTTACGGAAATGATACAGGATCTGGGATGGAAATCATTACAACAACGGCGCTTATCGCTGCGGCGTGGGCTACTTACGAAACTCCGATCGCGAACGTTCTCCTCTGAATGCAAATATATATTGTTGACTGCCACCTACATAGGTAGAAATTATCATCAGAATAAAATACGAGGAATCAGAGCTCGAACGGAAAGATTCATATGTTCTTTCTTCCCGCGCGCTATTCGAGAATGGAATGCTAGGCGAATATAATAAAGGTGGTTCGATGAACCCTCTGCCTGGCACTTAAAAGTGATTTCCAGAGTATCCCATTTGATGTAGATTTGCACAAAAACAGAAGGCCATTCCCGTCCACACGCACACCGTAGTTTTCGATCCAGAACAATAACTTATATTATTTTAAACACATATATGTTGCGAGGTAAACTTTCTACATCTTACTTATACATGGTACATCATGTCTGTAAATGTCAAGGAGGTTAGGATCTATGCTGCGGTTACAGTGGAGCGGAGCGCGGCGAGAATGGAGAGGACTGGCGCTGCGAGCAGCTGTACGTAGCGCAGCAGAGCGACAGAGAGCGTCGCGGAGAGAAATAAGCATATCTTAGAGAGCCTGTATAGGGGGCGAGTGGAAATGCGTCATACCGCTCCTGATTGGCCGACAGCCCAGGACGCCATGTTTTACCAGATTTGCAGGGCTTTGTATGTAGCAATAGTGTTGTACGTCTTCTGTTGGTTCTATTTGCGTAAATCAACTTTGTGTTTGTCGGTTGTTGACGATAACTTTATAACTTAGCTGCAGTTTTTTAGATTAAATGCTGATTTAAGGTGATTTACGGAGTGTAATTAATAATATGTATTACAATATAATTAAGGACGATCAACAGAAATGCCTCGATGTTTCTCTGTTGACTGTAAAAACCGGAGTAAAGATCGTTATAGATGCTTGTGTTTGCAAGGAATGAGGAAATACGGAAACATTGGGTGCTCAAAGTTAGCCAACAAAGCGGGAAGCTTAAGGCGACTTATGGAAACCATCGAATTATTTCTGTCTGTGTGAAGTAAATCTTTTCTGCTGCTAACCGTCTAATGCAAGAAATGCATTGATGAAAATCAGTAATAGCACTACTGTATGTACAATTTCTGCGTGATGTAGTAGTTGCGTACTGAATTCGTAATTCGGTTTCGAGTCCGGTAAGCGGTATATTCTAATAAATATTATTTTCTACCTTTTGTTGGTTCACTATTTAGATTTTTGACATGTCGCGTTAGAAGATATGTTTTGACGTGGCTATGTCACCTCTCCCTTGGTTGTGCATTATTAGCTATTCATGCTCCTATTGAAACTTCCTGGCTGATTAAAATTGTGTGCCGGAACCGGGACTCGAACCTGGGACCTTTGCCTTTAGTGGGCACGCGCTCTACCAATGAGCTATCCCGACACGACTCACAGTCCTTACTCACAACTTTACTTCTGCCAGGAGCTCGCCTCTTACTTTCCAAACTTCACAGAAGTTCTTCTGCGAACCTTGCAAGACTAGCACTCCTGAAAGAAAGGATATGGTGGAGAGATTAAGTTTGGAAATTAGGCGGCGAGGTACTGGCAGAAGTAAAGTTATGAGGACGGACCGTCAGTCGTGTCGGGATAGCTCAGTGGCGCTGGGCGCCGTGGCTCAGCGCGTCCCGTCAGGGAGCTAAACGCCTTCTGTAATAAAAAATCTGAGCCGAATATTCAATGAACAACCAAGAACGAACTGAACCAACGACCGCAAAGAATAGATCTACCTACAAGGAAAAAAAAGTAATAATAATAATAATGGGTAGAGAGCTTACCCGCGAAAGGCTAAGGTCCCAAGTTTCAGTCTCGGTTCCAGCACACAATTTGAATCTGCCAGTAAGTGCACACTCCGTTGCAGAGTGAAAGTTTCATTCCGGCGTGCCTGGATAGCATAATTGGTTAAGGAGACCGCTGGTCCAAAGCCGCAAATCCGGATTCGAATCAAGGTCCAGCACAAATTTTAAACCTCGCCGTTGAAATTATTTCTACGCCCCGAAATTTCGTAATGTTTCAACGTTTCGAATTAGTAAAATTACAGTCAGTAATGTCAACAAATACTGTCTGTTATTTGGGACATGACCAAATGATGTGGGATCATGTTACACGCGTGGGAGAAGCATGATTGCATAACAGACTCATGGATACGGCCGTAGAGGGTTAGAGGAGTCGAGTTAGACCAAGAAGAAGGTACTTGGATTCAGTCGAGAATTACTGTTAGCATGAGAATGAATGTTATCATTGAATAGGGCATCATGGAGGCATTTTATTGGGCGGACTATGCTCCAGACTGAACTCTGAAAGACATAATAAGTCTGTAATGATGATGATGATGATGATGTATATAATAGACGCAAATGAAGGGGCTGAGGCAGCCACCTACATGGAGGCAGGAACAGTGCTGCTACCTGGTGGCCCAGACCTGACCCGCAAGAGTGGCGGAGAAGGCGGCGCGACCACGCAGCCACGCGCTGCGCCTAAATTTATGGCCGCGGGTTTTAAAAGCCTCCCAGGGCGGCGGCCTCGCCAGAAATAAGGATTGAAGATTGTGGCGGGGTCAGGCGGCGCCGCGTCACGGCTCTTAGCAGGCGGAGGCGGAAGGAGGCGGCCTTCTTAGGCATTCTGCGCGCCACGACCGCCAGGAGGCCGCTTCTTCCACACACTTTACGATACGCGCAGGTACTCCGCTGAATACTGTAAACTGTGGGTATTCACGCAGCCGGCTGCGGTGGCCGAGGGGACTGAGGCGCTCCAGTCACGGTCTGCACGGCCACTACGGTCGGGGGTTCGAATCCCCCCTCGGGCATGGATATTTGTGCCGTCTTCAGTATAAGGTAGTTTGACAAGTAGTTTGTAAGTTTAGGGACTGATGACCCCGTAGTTAAGTCCCATAAGCTTAACAAACATTTGAACATTTGATTTTGTATTCACGCAGCTCAAATTTAGCGCTGCTATTAGTACTGGCTTCAGCTTTTGACACCGTACCTCACAAACGGCTTTTAATGAAATTGCGTGGTTGTGGTATATCGCCCCAAATTTGAGACTGGATAGGGAATTTCTTGTCAGAGAGGACACAGTTCGTAGTAATCGATGGTAAGGCATCGACTAAAACAGAGGGGACATCGGGCGTTCCACAGGGTTAGTGTTATTGGTCCTCTGCTATTCCTTATTTACATAAACGATTTAGGGGAAAATCTGTGTAGCTCTCTTAGGTTGTTTGCAGATGACGCCGTCCTTTACCGTCAAGTAAAATCATCTGAAGATCAAAACCAACTGCAGAACGATCTGAATAAGATATCACTATGGTGTAAAAATTGGTATTTGGGTCTAAATACCGAGAAGTGTGAAGTCATCCACATGAGTACGAAAAGAAATCCGTTAAAATTTGTTTACAAGATAAATCAATCAAATGTGAAGGCCGTAAACTCCACAAAATACCTAGGAATTACTGTTACTTCAGACTTAAATTGGAAAGAATATCGTGGGAAAGGCGAACCAGAGACTGCGTTTATTGGCAGAGCCCTTAAAACATGCAACACAACTACAAAAGAAACTGCATACACTAAGCTTGTCCGTCCATTTTTGGAGTATTGCAGCCCAGTGTGGGATCCTTATCAGGTGGGTTTGACCGAAGACATCGAAAGAGTCCAAAGAAGGGCAGCTCGTTTTGTATTGTCACGATACAGGGGAGACAGCGTTACGGAAATGATACAGGATCTGGAATGGTAATCATTACAACAACGGTGCTTATCGCTGCGGCGTGGGTTACTTGCGAAACTCCAATCGCCAACATTCTCCTCCGAATGCGAAAAAATATTTTTTACTCCCACTTACATAGGTAGAAATTAGAAATGATTATCAGAATAAAATACGAGAAATCAGAGCTCGAACAGAGAGATTCAGGTGTTCATTCTTCCCACGCGCTATTCGAGAATGGAATGGGAGATAAATAGTGTAATTGTGGTTCGATGAACCCTCTGCCAGGCACTTAAATGTGATTTGCAGAGTATCCTATGTAGATGTAGACTCTCTATATACTACATAGGCACTATAGCTGATTAAAGCCAATCAAGACATTAACTTCGCTAGCGGTTAATTAGACATCTGTTATACGAGGTGGAATCAAAACATTTTCTTTATTGGTGCTGCCATCTGGAAAGTAGGAGTAGCAGATCTTTGCACAGATAGGTGGCGAGAGCTGCATATCTGATAGTCAGTGTCACAGTGTTATTCAACTGGGAGGACGTGTTGCGTGTCCACAGTGACTTCCGCAATACTTTGTGTTTAATGTGTATCGATTTTACGAGGGATCCGTGTACAGAACAGCACGTATGTATCAAATTCTGTGCGTATCTCGGGAAAAATACTACTGAGGCCTTTTCAATGATGCAACAATTGTCCCAGTGAAAGAGCCCAGGCTCTGCAAGGCCCAAAATTGCGAAACAGGTGAGGAGCAAAGTGAAGAGCATGATCATCGTTTTCTTTGATACCAATGGAATTGTGCTGAAAGAGTTCGTCCCACCCAGCCAAACAGTGAATTAAGCGTACTAATGTAATGTATTATGACGGCTCCGCGAAAAGTGCGGCGACGAACGCCAGATCTTTGGCGTCAAGGAAACTGACTTCCGCATCAGGACCACACGCCCTGTCACATGTCCTTGCTCACCAAGACACTTTTAGAAAGAGAAAAAAAGGACCTTGGCGGTTGTACCTTACCCACCATGCTCGCCATACTTTGCAACTTCGCCCTGTTCCAAAAACTAAAACTCAAGTTGAAATGCCATCGGTTCGACACTCTAGAGAGGATTCAAAGAGCATCGCTGGAGGTGCTAAACGCCCCCAAAGAACAAGAAGTCCAGAAAACGTTTAACAAGTGTCAGAATAGCTGGAACCGGTGTGTAGGTGCTGATGGGAACTACTTACAGAGTGATGATAAACATTAAAGCAAAGGTAAGGTTTTCAGCAGATGGCAGCATCAGTACCGAAAATTTTAGATAGCAATCCCGTATACATCAAGTGATCAAAAGTATCCGACACCCCCAAAACCAAAAACATATATTTGTTCATATTAGGAGTATTGTGCTGCCACCTATTGTCAGTTACTCCATATCAGCGATCTCAGTAGTCGTTAGACATCGCGAGAGAGCAGAATGGGACGCTCCGCGGAACTCACGGACTTCGAACGTGGCCAGGTGATTGGGTTTCACTTGTGTCAGAAGTCTGTACGCGAGATTTCCAACTCCGAAACATTCTTAGGTCCACTGTTTTTGACATGAAAGTGAAGTAGAAACGTGGAGGGGCAAGTATAGAACGGAAGCGTACATGCTGACTTTGTATGGTGACTGACAGAGCCAGCCGCGGTGGCCGAGGGGTCAGAGGCACTTCAGTCACAGTCTGCACGGCCACTACGGTCGGGGGTTCGAATCCCCTCTCGGGCATGGATATTTGTGCCGTCCTTAGTCTTAGCTAGTTCATAAGTAGTTTGTAAGCTTAGGGACTGATAACCCCTTAGTTAAGTCCCATAAGTTCTACAAACATTTGAACATTTGACGGACAGAGGCAGGCGACAATTGAAGAGGGTCGTACAGTGTAATAGGCAGGCATCTGCGTAGACAATCACACAAGGAGTTCCAAATTACATCAGGATACACTTCAAGTACTACTGCTGGTAAGAGGTGAAAAAACTGTGGATTTCATAGTGGAGATGCCGCCCATAAGCCACACATGACACAGAACACTGCCAAACAATGCCTTGCTTGGTGTAAACATTAGACGACTGAACAGTGGAATAACATTTGTGGAGTGACGAATCACAGTATAAAATGTGGCAGGGTGTGATTATGATGAATGTTCGCTGGATGTCATCTGCCAGCGTGTGTAGTGCCAAAAGTAAAATTCTTAGCCGGTGGTTATATGGTGCGGTAGTGTTTTTCATGTAGGGGGCCTGCACCCCTAGTTGTTCGCGTGGCACTACTGTAGAAAAGGCCTATATTGATGTTTTAAGCACGTTCTTGCTTCCCACTACCGAAGAGCAATTCGGGGATGGTGATTGCATCTTTCAACTTGATCGAGCACCTGTTCATAATGCACAGTCTGTGGCAGAGTGGTAATACGACAATAACATCCCTTTAATTGACTGGCCTACACAGAGTCCTGACTTTAATCCTATGGAACACCTTTGGAATGTTCAGGAACGCCGACTTTGTGCCAGGCCTCACCGCCCTACATCGATACCTCTTCTCAGTGCAGCATTACTTCGCAAATCATTTTTAAATGCATGGTAGAAGGTTCATCGAACCGCTTTCATAATACTTCTCTACAGTTCCATTCTGCAATAGCGCGGGGAAGAGGATCACTTACATCTTTTCGTTTTACATTTGATTCCTCTTATTTTATTAAGTCTAACGAAGTTAACTGCTGAGGTTATCAGTCCCTAGGTTTACAAACAACTTAAACCAACATATTTTGAGGACAACACACATGTCCCAGGGAGGACTCGAACCTCCGAACCAGAGCAATCGCACGCTACGCAGCAAAGCGCCTTACAGCGCAACGCCACTACGCCATGGCTTCTTACTTTATTATCCCTACGAGTTTCACAAAAACGATATTTTCTTAATCCGTATTGACTATGTCAGAACAGGTCGGACTCTTCGATGTAGTTCATAATGTTCGAAATAAGAGAAATGTTCCAAAATCCTGTTACAAAGCGATGTCAATGATATGGACCTGTAATTTTGCGTATTACTCCTTTTAAATTTCTTGAATATATGATTGACCTGTTCAACTTTCTAGTCTTTGTGTACGGATCTTTCGATGAGCGGGTGATTGTATATGGCTAGATATGGGGCTATTGCATCAACTTACTCTGATCGGAAACTAATTTGTATAAAATCTGGGACGGAAGATTTGCTTAAGTGATTTAAGTTACTTCACTATTCCAAGGAAATCTACCTATTAATTTCTGATGCTGACAGCTGTTCTTGATTCGAATTCTGGAGTATTTGGTTCGTCTTCTTTGGTGATCGAATTTCGGTAACCTGTGTTCAGAAATTTTGTCTTAACAGCACTGTCATTAGTTGCATCACCATGCTAAAGCTTAGTGAAATTATTGATTGAGTTTCGTCACTAGGGTACTTTACATGTTGTTGTTATTATGGTCTTCAGTCCGGAGACTGGTTTGATGCAGCTCTCCACCCTACTCTATCCTGAGCAAGCCTTTTCATTTCCTCATAAGAACGGCAACGCTCATCCACTTGAATCTGCTTACTGTACGCGTCTCTTGGTCTCTCTCTGCGATTTTTTCCCCACACACTTCCCTCCAATGCTAAATTTACGATCCCTCGATGTCTAAGAATGGGTCCTACCAAGCGATCCCTTCTTTCTGTCAGGGTACGCCAAAACTTCCTTTTCTCACCAGTTCTGTTCATTACCTCTTGATTAGTTATGCGATCTACCCACCTAATCAACAGCATTCTTCTGTAGCACCACATTTCAAAAGCCTCTATTCTCTTCCTGTCCGCACTGCTTATCGTCCATGTTTCACTCCCGTACAAGGCAACACGCCACACAAATGCCTTCAGAAAAGACTTCCTTACACTTAAATTAATATTCGATGTTAGCAAATCTCCTATTTCATATTTATCTACTTCCCCTTTCCTGAGAACTGGTTTCCCATCTGAGTTCTTGATATTCGGAGAGTTGCTTTTCTTGTCCCCAAATGTCTCTTTTATTTTCCTTAGGCGGTATCTACTTATCTCCTACAGATATGCATTTGGCTTCTAGCCACTCCTGCTTAGCCATTTTGCACTTCCTGTCAATCTAATTTCTTAGTCGTCTGTACTCCATTTTACATATGAGCAGAATTTCTTCGGATTTTCTCCTAAATTACAGTACTGAGTTTCGGCGTGGAAACTGTTATAGCCTTTCCGCATTGTAATAAGCGCTAAATTTAGAGTTTCCGTAAAGGATTGTCGGTATTAGGGGTTTTGTGTAAATTTGGCATGCTGTTCTTAGAGAGTTATATTATTTAAACTTTAAAGAGTTATTTTTAGGCTATGTGGCTGAAGTTAAGGTAAAAGCCGAAGGTAAAACGTCATTAGCTTAGCTCTCCACTTAGTAATGTACTCCAGTAGGGTTTGATGAGGGATCTTTCTGACTTATAATTTGCATAGAAACAACAGCAGTTGGAGGCACAAATAAAATAAAAGTTGCTGATTGTGATACACCTGTGTGGTGATTCTACATTCAACGAATTTATTTCTGAGTCTTGTCGTTTTATGCCAGTGGAATAAAAAGTCATGCAATAATTCAGGGTAGTCTTATGAAATATCGCGTACATTATTATCTTGGAAGAAGGAACTAGTGGTCCATGCTCTACAGTGAGGTATGTTTTTCTATACATCCATAACTTTAATTAATTTTTGTGTGTGTTCTGTTCCTGTGTATTCTTACTGACACCAAGGAGCTCATTTTAGATAGAGGAAATGTTTGTTCGTACTTCTGTAAACCATAACTGTCGCCATTTTTTCCTCTTGCTTACGTTCATTCTTCTTTATATGTTCACCTTCGTTTTTCGCATTTTGAATTATGTAAGGCAATATTAGTTTCTAATTTCACAAATTCTAATTCAACAAATCATAATATGATTCCAAACAGTGGTATGACAACTTCAAACCCTATCTGTCGAAAGCGAAAACATATTTCCTAAGTAGTCCTATTTTTAACTGCCAGGAGGAAGATGAAATTACCTGACAGACCTGAATCACTTTTCCACAAAATAGGCTGATTCTTGTAATACAATATAGTGTATAGTGTATTACAAACACAGGCATATTAATTATACTTCTTTGCTGCTATCCGCCTCAATTAAGATCATAGCTGAAACAAATATGTGATTTGTTCAGTCGCAGAAATCCGGCTCACTAAGCTGGCTAAATTCTGTTCCGATTCGCAACTTAGCGATACATGGAAACCAATAATACGCTTCGTTGGCATAGAAAGTAAATTCCAATTACCTCGGACGGTGTACAAAATTACTTTAACACGAATATCTTTTCAGTAAAAAAACTGGATATTTTCAGTAGGAGTATTCGAAAGAATATTGTGTGCAATTTTCATTAAAAGTACACTGATTCGCTACATTTACTCTGTATATAGAGAAAAGCAGAATACAACAATGCTTGTTATATTGCCCATCCTCAATATTAAAACTAAATCCAAGCTTCAAGATTTCACATTTTGAACACTTTGACCTACGTGTTATAGATGTTGTACGATTGAAGAAAGAAAAAGTATTTTCATACGTAGTTTCTCATCCCTTTAGCCGACGAGGCCTTTAAAGTAATGCAGGAAAAACCTTCAAGTTTCCCGGGCTCTTGTTAGTTGTTGTTGTTGTTTTTGTTGCTGCTGCTGCTGCTACTGCCGGAGTTGTTGTTTAGTTACAAGACCAGTTTCTTGGCGCTCTAGACGGTAATATATGCTATGTTAAGTCTCATCATCTCTGCATAACTACCGCAACCCACATAGATTTGAGGCTACAGTATGCGAACTTCGGCCTCCATCTGCGTAAACCTAGGGCTTCTGACTACTGAATAATGCAACACTCAGACTGCATGCTTTGATTTGGTCATGTTCTGCCACACCGCTAATCTTTTGGGGCCGGCCGCGGTGGCCGAGGGGACTGAGGCGCTCCAGTCACGGTCTGCACGGCCACTGCGGTCGGGGGTTCGAATACACCCCCGGGCATGGAGATTTGTGCCGTCCTAGTTCGTAAGTAGTTCATAAGCAGTTTGTAAGTTTAGGGACTGATGACCCCGTAGTTAAGTCCTATAAGCTATACAAACATTTGAACATTTGAATCTTTTGGGAAATAGATTAAGTACGTTCTCAGTCTCTTGATCTAGCCGTCTAACAACTGGCGTTTCTCAGTTACGCTTGAATGCATTTGGAGCTTACTGAACGATCCAAATAAATTTTCTTTGAACGTGAAAACATTGGGAGCAAAGTATCCGCCACGGACGGAAGAAATCTTTAATCCAACATCATCTTGCAGGCAAGCAAATCTGTTAGGTTTCTGAGAAGAAATGGCGGCTGATGCTTCAGATGACTGGGGGTTCACTTCTTTGAGTACGGGATCTTGATAGTGGCTCCACCCCCCTCCCCCCCCCCCCACTCGCCATCAACCTATGCGAGTGGCGCTGGGGAAAAGCGGCCCAGTTGCCTTTCCCCCCTCCCCGCTTCAGATATATTTTCGTTAAAATATCTGCAGCATGTCTTACCTCGGCTTGTTTACACTTGACTCGAGGTCAGCCGTCGGGCTACCAAGCTTCTTTATTCCACACTTTTGTTCCAAGCTCAAAGCTATGTAATTTGTTTCTAAAAGAAACTAAACGTTGTTCATGTTTATTTGATAATAAACGCCAAGAACATATGAATATGCACACAAACACTAAAAACAGTAAGTAACAGATTTCACTGTTAACAGACTGCAGCAAAATGAATCGGTTTCGATGAAGAGACAAGCTACCTTCGGGTCACGTGATACTGCAAGCAACAGCCCCTCGTAAAATTACGCACGCGAAAAGGCTGCTCTGCCACACATCTTTTTAAACGGTTAAATACGTTTTACAACAAAGAGTATAAATGCCATTTACCCGCAAAATCGCGACACATTTGCTAAATCGTCCAAAGATATGCGGCTAGTAACAATACAAAAGTATTTGCGGTTCCCGTATCTTTTAAAAAGGAGATTGGGTTTAAAAACAATTGCTTGAATCTGTCTGGAACTCACTATCTTCGACAGCGCATAGTGACGCTGCTAATCACAAGGCTATTCTTGCCAGGTGGAGAGTAGTGACTTAATTATTATTCATGATCGGATCTTCGGAAGGCTTTTACAGTTGATGCGTATTTAATTTATAGGTGTGATATTTTATCAGATGTGAAGTGTTTCTGATGATTCTTCATTTCGACAAAAATAAATAAATACATAATAATAATAATAATAATAATAATAATAATAATAAAATAAATAAATAAATAAATAAAAAATATGAAGGGTGCATGTTGCCTTAGTGGAGGATTTGCTGATGCGCAAGACGAACCTAGGTCAGTGGTTCCCAAGTTGGTGTAAATAGACACACAGGCGTCTATTCCAACCTGTAAGGGATCCACGTCAGCGGAAAAATAATTTGGGGGTCTATTTGTTGTAAATGGGGTCCAATATAGAGATTCACATTTATGAAGTTCGCAATCAAAATTCAGAATTATTCACACAATACTGAAGCTTGGTCATCTTCACTTCATTGGCTAAGCAAGAGATAGGAGGAATTCCGTATTTTCCGTCTCGTGCTGCAAGTCAGTAGTTTGATTTTTTTTTTTGTGGGTGGTTTTTGGGGGGGGGGGGGAGTGATCTGACAGTACACAAAGGCACAGAGTAACATATACAGAGAAGCAGCCACCCGTAAACCACTCTCCTGCGCTCCCCTCGTAGTTCCGTAAGATGCTAGCAGGTGTCAGGCGGTTCCCCGGCTTAGTACCGGTAGATCACACTAGAGGCGCTTCTGATGGTAGCGTGGAGGGGAGGTTGAGGGGAGAGCTCGTGCAGCGTGCCACGAGGCCACAGCTGTGTCCGGCGTGGCGGCGTTTGAGAGGAGGTGATGGTGGGGATAGCCGCTACCTGCCGCCTGCTCTGGCCAGTTTAAAGGGCTGCTTCTGAACGCAGCGCCATCATGGGACATCTCACGGAATCTTCCCTCCCCGCATCCCTGAGCGTGGGACCGGGCCCTTGCGCGGGTTTCCCGTCTGTATATATTTGTCTGTGACCAAGGGCAAAGGGTCTACACAGGACAGAAAAAGTTGGGAAGGAGTCTACGAGACAAAAAGTTTGCGAACCCCTAACGAAGGCAGTAGCTCCAATGCCTCTGCTTCAGGACATGCATGTGTAGCCGCTAGAGTTCGAGTTGCCAGGAGCTGGCGTCTCTACCAGCTCCAACAACAGTGTTAGAAGCGGAGTTTCCCATGCTCCCATGGCCCCTCCCTGCCGCGGGAGCGCCCATATGTTTCCTCCAGGTGGTTCAGAAGAGAATGTGAATCCCAGTGGCGCATGCGCATTGCAACACCGCAACCGCTGCCGCCTATATGAAGCGGCCGCGCTACGACTCGTACACGTGCTGTCTCCGCAACGTAAAACGTTTCTCACGCGTTAAAAATACTTTGAATTTGGATCTATAATGATCTGATAGAAGAACGAAACGAAGAATGATAGTTTAAATACACCTTTTAATAAATTAATTTATTCACTTTTTTTAACGACGAGCTTTTTCCCGGGGGTTTACTGAACCAGTGAACACATGGGATGCGCCGCCTCATCTGAGACTCTGGCTCATTGATTTGCAGTCCAATTATCAGCTTTGTGCGTTAACGGTCCCAGGTACATAACGATTGTGGAGAGGCAAGACGAAGCCGTGGTTTGAAACGCGGTACAACAGTCTTGAGTAGTTACCATAGCAACATTATACAGGGTGTTCAATTTAAACAGAGACATTGAAATATTTAAAAAAAAACTACACGTATTATCGAAAAAAAATTGCATTAGAAATTTGTGGGCTCGGAGGGGGACATCGAGTGCTGATTGTTGGAGACAACCTTGGGAAGACGTAATTTACAAGATGATGCACAATTCCTCATGAATATCCATTGTCACGTGGGACCACACATCAATATTGCTAGGGCAGGACAGTCCAGTATTTCAAAATTTCAAACTGTCCTCCAAGGCATCGAAAGAGGGACAATTCAGAGCTCCACTGTGACCATAACTGAGAGCGAACGCTACTCCGCTCTTCCAAGTAGACTAAATGTTCAAACATAACATACCGTTTACTTCATTACACCTATATATCAGTTTTTCCAATGACTTTACACTGGACAGAAGTATATCGGAAAGTATATCTGTACAAGCGTTCCTTATGCTGCCATGTATGTATTTAAGAACTGTTATCACTTGCTGGTAAGCCTTATATTTTATATTCTTCCATAAGGAAACCCGGCAGCGTCAAATAAGGAGACATAGTGGTTTATTTAATAGAGTCACCGCTTGCCGATTCAACTACCAGGCCATGCGAGAATGGCCGCGCTTTTTAAAGTTTCCTGTCGTGGCTTGCGTGGCCACTCTCGCCGGAGTTTTCGAGTCCTTCATCGGGCATGGGGAATGTGTGTTGTCCGTATCAGTTTAAGTTTTTTTTCAAGTCTAGGGACCACTGATCTTCGCAGTTTGGTCCATTAGATTTACAAATATTTACATACATCGACCAGAATAGACACGGTCTGATACTTTCCGTGGTGCAAGTGCATAATGCGGTGGGCAACCGTCATCCTGAAACATTTCGAACCTTCATGGTAAATCTCAAAGTATTATCGATTGGCCCTGTTAGAAACAACGTTAGATATTTTCCTCCATTTAAAGTACTGTCGATGAAGCACGGACCAACGTATTTGTTGTCCATCATGATATTCCATACTATAACCGACCCAGGACGTTTATGGTTTACCTCTAGTAACTAGTGGAAACGTTTTAGAAGTCCGCTAATGCAGGTTAAGCCGGTTGGAGCTACCATGGTTTGTGAATGTACACTCATTGGAAAATAGTATATCGGCTATGAAAGTGGTGGTCGTTTGCAATTATTGAAGTGCCCATTCACAAAACACTAACCGGTTATGGAATTCGTACCATAAAGTTCTTTTCTTACAAGGAGATATCATGGATATATATGCGCATGGTACGTGAGGTTTAGGACTTTAACAACCAGCCAAAGCCCTTCGACTCTACACTAAAACATTCTCGACAAAATCGACTTCGAATTTTTGCGACACGTAAGTAATAATAATAGAAACTGTTGCCGCATCGGTCAGTGTAGGTCAGGTGACAGCGTTCTGGCCTTAGGACTATAGAGTCTATGGTCCGAATCCTACTGTGACATTTTTTTCCGTTGTTTTCGAATTCAGTTATGTAAACATTGTCGGATCTCTAATTCCACTTGTTGTGTCAGATTTTTGTGTATGTAGACGACCTGAAGACCTAGTCGTCGCCTACTCTAATAGTTGACTATGTTATCTACTTGGAAATCCATTAGTAGCTATGGAGATGTCTTCCCAAAAACATTGTCGTAACTCTTCACAAACTGATCAAGGAGAACCGTCGCCAACTAATTGTGAAGCCAATAATACTGTAAAAAATGTAACTTATGTTTTTTTTTATTATAACCATAAATATTAACAACCTTTTATGAAATATAGAAAACTACGAATAAGAAATACATGTGCATTTTTCGTAAAAATTACTGCCGGCCGCGGTGGCCGAGGGACTGAGGCGCTCCAGTCACGGTCTGCACGGCCCCTACGGTCGGGGGTTCGAATCCCCCCTCGAGCATGGATATTTGTGCCGTCCTTAGTATAAGGTAGTCGATAAGTAGTTTGTAAGTTTAGGGACTGATGACCCCGTAGTTAAGTCCCATAAGCTTAACAAACATTTGAACTTTTTTTTTTAATTACTATTACATTTTAAAATTCTGCAAGTATTCGAATACAATAAAAAAGAAATTTGCTATGGAGGGGTTTGAACTCTCGACCCTTTGGTGTAAAGCCAGAACGCTACAACCTATGCTAAGCCGACAGATTCTGTAACCGATTTTAAAATTGGTACTAACGTGTACTTGCGAAACTTGAAAGTCGATTTATTTCAAGATTTTTAAAACTTCCGTCGAATATCAATGTCTGACTGTTATTTGATTTCTGAACTTCACGTACCATAAATATCAAAAAATTCTAAACCCGACACCGATGTGGTCCTCTCGTTAGTGACAAATTGTATGGATGATGCGACGATGAAATATTTTGACAGTACTGCCCATTGGCATATCGAACTTTTGTCTGTGGCTGGTGGTGCACAGTTACTAGATCAGCTATTTCATTAGCTTTTTCTGTAACACACTCGGTTCGTTTCCTTTTACCGATTTGTACGCTGCCACCACACAGGAAGGCGGTCACAACGAGTAAAACAACCAACGACCAATATTCTCTGGTTAACGCTCAGCATTAGAGGCAACAGTAACCTTAGTATTTCTACTACAATCACCGTAAATCGGGACCATTTCATTTTTTTCCTCCCATGGTTGCAAGATATTGTACACTCACTCGTTTGTTCTACAAAGAACAGGACACTGCAGAGAGGTTTGGACTTCAATGCAGGACGGTACCTTACAGGAAAGTTTCTTTACTATGATCTTGTAACATACGGGCTTTAATTGGATAATTTCATTTTCTATTAAAAATAAAAAAAAAAATGGATCGGAAGCACCAGATGACCTGACCTGTAGCAGAGAGACGTCGCTTTTCTACGCAGGAACGTTAAGATTTCTTTCCAGTAAAATCGGTGTAACATAGGAAACGTACATAGAATGCAATAACTACATCATTGAACGTACCAAATCAGGTACCTCACTTGTAGGTGAAGGAAAAACGTCAGAGACGTGGCAATAAAACGACAAAAGCAATCAAACTGTATTCCAACAAAGAACACCCCAGTTCCGTAATTGTTGCTACATATGAAACACAAACGGTAAGAATAATCAAAACATTGGCTTTTTAAACTAAATTAGTAACACTCAAAAGTTTATGCACGTACGAGAAAGGCGATTGAGGTGTAAAAATGTGCGGATCATTAAATTCCACACCGAATTGATACACGTCAAAATACTGCCTGTCGTATTATTAAAGACCATAATAGAAATTTAATATTCCCTGATGTTTATATTCTACTTACTTTCAGCGAAATAAGCTGCAAATACACATATATTCGTAAGTATTTGTCCATGACGACGGTTTTGTTGTTGTTTTCAAAGGGGACTAAACGGCTGGGTTATCATTTCCGACGAGGGTGTTTTTTATACCACAGAATCAGTTAAATTCGGCTGTTTTTACTTGAATTTCCGTATAATGATTGCCTCTTGATATTTTACTAATGAATGTAACGCAACAAATTATACTATTTCGTACATTACGTACAAAACAATTATATGCAAACATCACAACTTCGCCGGCTTCTTCAGAGCTTGGAGCGCTAGTGTCGCTGCAAATGTTCAAATGTTTGTATAGCTTACGGGACTTAACTACGGGGCTAGCCGGCCGCGGTGGTCGAGGGGACTGAGGCGCTCCACTCACGGTCTGCAAGGCCACTACGGTCGGGGGTTCGAAACCCCCCTCGGGCATGGATACTTGTGCCGTCCTTAGTCTTAGCTAGTTCATAAGTAGTTTGTAAGCTTAGGGGCTAATAACCCCGTAGTTAAGTCCCATAAGTTCTACAAACATTTGAACATTTGAACTACGGGGACATCAGTGCCTAAACTTACAAACTACTTATGAACTACTTACGAACTAGGACGGCACAAATATCCATGCCCGAGGGGGGATTCGAACCCCCGACCGTAGTGGCCGTGCAGACCGTGACTGGAGCGCCTCAGTCCCCTCGGCCAGCGCGGCCGGCTGTAATAAAGGAAACTGAGCAAAGACCTCAGCGGTAAATACTAAAATAACAAGGTTCGATATCTGGCAAAAACATTTAAATAAATAAAATAAAATGAAATGAACTGAAATGAAAATTAAATATTGAAAAAATAATAATCTATCTACCCGAAAGAAAGAGGAGTTTGGTAAGTGGGACGTCGTGAGTTGAAAATACAGTCGGACTATCAATTTTTCATTCTGCATCTTAACCTAGTCTTCGCCTCTAAACCATGTGAAGAGTTGTCAGAAACAGCACGTGGTTCAAATTCCATATTAACCTGCAGATTCCTTTTCCCCTGTTAGACACTGGGTCAGATAAAGAAGATACAAGTCACCCGAAGCGGCATTCAAATGAAAAGCTTAACTAGGTCACTCAGCCGAGTGTGAGTGTTCCAAAGCGATTTTCCCGCAGACAGGTTTCTGAACGTATTTTTCCTGTAAGGAACGAATGTCAATGCTCCACAACTACAACCTCTTATTCTGATAGTTGGATGATATTATCGTTTACCACCTTCTGATTTTTTCTTAAATTATGTTCTTCTTAATAGCTCGGGAAATTCTGCGTGTATCATAATAACTTGCTCTCCAACAGAAACAGTTTTGACTTGACCTACTCTCCTAAATACCTCTACACTTCTGAGAGAATTTAGTCGTTTATTCGTCTTCATTGTTAGGTAATATTATGCTTTACATCGACGAAGTGTAACTTCACACATAATTAGCGTTATAGCAGATGAAGGTAATAAATAAAAAATAAGAGAAGGTGCTGTTAGAATTACCTTAAAAAACATGATTTACATTTCTGAACCCACGATAAAGGAAAGAATTAATACAGGTTTGATAAAAATACTTTGTCACAGATTTTCCGATAGTTATTTCATTATCGCAATATTTATGGTAAAACTGTAGCACAGAATGTTTCTTTCCTCAGGATAGAATTCTAGTCTCTTGATGTGTAATGGGGAGATTTTGTGCCAAACTACATGAAGTAATATTATTTGCAGCACACATCTATGAGACAACCCCTCCGCATGAATCTCGAAGACTCTCACTACTCACTTTAAAAAATTGTCATGAAACGGAATAAAAATACAAACAAAAAGGAAAGTAACCAAGGAAAGCTGTGTTCCATCAGGGCATCAGTGAGCAAAGAGATGTTATTAAGGGTTATCTCTCTATAGGCGTGATGAGCAAAGAAAGAGTTGGATTTAACGACGAGAAAATTACCACCGAAACTCTGTTTAATTGCTCGTCCGCGAGCTTACAAAATAATTGTGAAAATGCCGAGTCCAGGGATTACATTAACGCTGGCAGATTCGGGGAACGAGAAACGAGGCGTTTCCTGAGCCATTTTTTTCTTAATAACAGAGCAAGAGGTGAGAAAATGTTGACCGACTTCTACCCACTCACCGACACCTCTTGCGGATTACACTGCCACTCTGAACGTAAAATTTTTACGGTTAGCTAGAAAGTGTTCGACGGAGCAGCAGAGAGAATATAGCTTACACTTACGTAATTGGAAACGGAGCTTAAGGTGGACAGCTCAGGTCTTGACAGGAGAAATAAATGTCAGTAGCTTTCTTCTTAATGAAACCTAATTTATTGTTAGCCATTATGTAATTATGTTTTTCATAGACGGTATGGACGCTACGTTGCCCATCCCAAGAGTTGAACAGAATTTCGCAGATACCGTTCAATCTCCTGTGTGTACCCAGCGGATTCCTATTTCATTTCTATCAACTACTATATATCACATTTACGTGACCTATTTTTAGAACAAGTAACACCATTTGATGTTGGTGAAGTAAAGTATTACTATCGTCACTCTCAGTATAGCCATTAACTCCCCTAAAAACAGTACAAATTCTTGAAACAACCGCAACAGGTCAACTGTACAAATTCTTGAAACAACCACAACAGGTCGATATGAACTTGAATATATGGAAGATTTCAGATAATGTTTCGATAATAGTCATCCGATTTTTGTAGTAAAAATGCCAGACATTCCACTTACATTCGGTAGAAGCTTTCATTTATAACACGGCAAGCTCTTCAGGAAGAAACATCAATGAGGAAAGCACATGGAATGGGAAATCTAAAGATCGCTGAACCGTATTCGAACTGATCCCGCTCCAGTCAAGTCAGATACACTAAAATAGCGCATTGTTGACAATGTGGAGGTATCCTGTGAAAGAGGTGAGAAACGGACAATGGAGCGTAATTGTCCATCTACATCTAATTCCGAGGACTTATGGCTCGCAAGAGAAATCGCTATAAACGCGACACAGTATTAAGCTGAAAGTCATAGTTCTAAATTTAAAACACGGACATGAGAAAGAAGAACAAGCAGATTACACTGCTTCAACAAAAGTGACCAACCTGCATAGTCTATCTCGTCTTTCCCATTACCTTTTGGAACATTATTGCTCAGTACATCTAAAAGGTATATTTAAATGATAGGGATAGGGAGGGTGGTCTCGAACCCTCCTAAAATTGGTCTCAAACTCAAACACTTTCTTCCAATACATCACACGGTTGCTATATTTCAGAGTTTCATTTGCGACGAAACTTAAAATACTATTCCATACATTTTCTCTTATAACCAAGATAGAGACTATCTGTAAATGAAAATTATGTACTAAAGCACGT
The DNA here is from genome assembly GCA_026315105.1 of Locusta migratoria. Lineage (NCBI taxonomy): Eukaryota > Metazoa > Arthropoda > Insecta > Orthoptera > Acrididae > Locusta > Locusta migratoria. Next base: position 323,626,534 of record CM048746.1, read on the forward strand.
ACGCCAAGAAGTTTGAATTTAAATAAACGTACTATCAATCACTGTTATTCTGAATTGAAGGGTATCAACGTTTGACTATCGTTCAATTACTAAAGCAGCAATTACGCGTGATTTGCATTTATTTACAAAATAAATTGAAATTTGCTGCTGAGGAGAAATTACTCGCCGCGGTTAAATGGCCGAGAGCTCTAAGGAGCCTTGTTGCAGAGCGCGCGATTTCTAGCCGTCTGAGCTTCGAGTCCTTCTTCGGGCATGGGTGTAGTTGTTGCACTAAGCATAAGTTAGTTTAAGTACGGCGTTGAAATGTTCAAATGTGTGTAAAGTCTATGGGACTTAACTACGGGGTCATCAGTCCCTAAACTTACAAACTACTTATGAAGTACTTACGAACTAGGACGGCACAAATATCCATGCCCGAGGGGGGACTCGAACCCCCGACCGTAGTGGCCGTGTAGACCGTGACTGGAGCGCCTCAGTCTCCTCGGCCACCGCGGCCGGCTAAGTACGGCGTAAGTCTACGGACTGATAACCGCAGCAGTTATGACATATTTACAAACATATGAACATTTGAATAAATGAATCATTTCTAATTGTCGAAGTACATCGCACTGTCAAAATGAGAACCTATCTAACACGCAATAATGAACTTACGAACTATTAAAAATAAATAAGTGAATGCTTGAAACCAGGAAGCGAAATGACTTAGGGGAGTTGAACATACTCTAGTCAGAGCAATTAGGTGATCAATTGAGATATCTAGGTTCTGAAGTATTGTCATCGGCACAAGGAACTAAAATGGTTCGACGTCTTTCTGTCGGTACTGTGGACTGGAGACAATAACAAGATTACGGCAACGAGATAGTGGTAATAACAAAACGCTTCTACAGAGGGTGTTGGTGTTGACTTGCGTTTACACAACCAAACAAATTACACAAGCAGTTTGGTTCAGGTAGTGTAGTGTGCAGGTAATGCAATGCAACAACAACGTGACTTAACCGAAGCAATGGCATCGAGAGCCATAGAAAGGTTGGAAGCGAGACAAAAACAGAGGGAGATGACTGCAGCTATTGGAGTGTCGCAAAGAGTAATTTCCAGGGGACTTAAACAGCAATACCGCACTGTAATGTATATGGGTATAACTCTTATTTGGATGTCTGTACTTGACGCATTTTCGATTTCTCTTCAAGAACGTTTACACACCAGAGTTTGGAGACGATATTGTTGTATCGCTGAGTAGGAAAAGCTTGCGCGTTGACAGTAATGCTAGGAGAAAAAGAGAGAGAAAAGAGGGGGATGTCGAAGCTTTGCTGAATAAGGCAGCACAGAGAGAGAATTTGATACAATTGCAGTGAGATGATTTTATTTTTGGAATCTGTTATAGAACAATATCTGAGTGATGAAAGTTTAAGTTTTATTTGTTGGAAGCCTACTGAAATATTATTATAATTTGATTATATTAACGACTTTACATTAGGATTTCAGTAGAGGTAAGAAGACTCTATTTATCACAGCATGAAGAAACTATTTTTATTGATTACTCATGGGTTCAATTCAAATGATTTGTTGATTCATCTCTGATGACGTTTTCTTTTATTATTGGTACAATAAATATACATATTTTCCGAAAGAATTTTTATGTCTTCATCTATCACTAGTTTGACGGTCTTCCAGCGTGATAATGACGGTGAAGATACTTACAAAAATTTATAGGTGACATTCGACATTAATTTTTTTATATGCAGTATTCACTGTTCCTTTGAAAGGAACCTTTTTGCGTCACAGCATTGAACATCGTTGCTGCATATCAGGTTCTGTTGAGTTTTTTTTATCTGTTAGAGAGCGCACGTTTGTTTTTAGCTGAACAGATGAAATTACTATCTGTATCTGAAAATAATTTACCGATTGATATATCAAATTGCTCACCACCACACGAGGTGGCGCATTGCTAACACACTGGACCCTCATTCGAGATGAAGGTGGTTCAATTTCACCTCCTTGTCGTCCATCAGTCACTCCTGGAAATGCCATGATGGTTACTTTACAAGGGCACATGTGATTTCCTTTCCAATTCGTATCCAGAACAACCCGTATATGATCTCCGCATATGAACACGTAATGAATGGGGCGTTAATATCTGATCTTCCTCGCTTCGTTCACTTGTCATTGTTTACCTATTATTATAGTCTGTGATTTATTTTATTTTATGATTACGCGGTCTGTAAATTGTCGTGATTATTTGCATCGTATCTGTTGCGCAGAGCAAAACTTTAAAGAAAACTTTTCCTAAAAATGGGAAAATAATATGGATTTTCATTGTCATCTCGCAATATTGAACTAATTATGTGCGTGAAGCAGATCTCATCTCTTGAAGATAACACTCATACCCAGTGAATCAGTATTCTTTGATAGTGAAATTGTATCTAAGATTGACTGCACCAAATTGTCAGTCAAATCCAATGGGAACTGTGCAGTTCTATCGTATCCACTGCACACCGACCAGTTCAGAAGCGCCAGAACGACATTCAGCATGCTCGGCAACGCGCGCCAATTACGAAAAGAAATGCTGTCACGCATACGGCTGACGAAGAGGCGAGCGCTCTCTACAATACTGATTTCACCAGCCGCAGAATGCTTGTCGGCGTAGACTTGTTGATCAATAGTCAACACGGATTCAGAAAGTATCGCTCTTGCGAAACACAGCTTGCCCTTTATTCACATGAAGTGATAAGTGCCATCGACAATGGATCTCGAATCGATTCCATATTTCTGGATTTCCGGAAGGCTTTTGACACTGTACTCCACAAGCGGCTTCTAATTAAATTGGGTGCTTATGGAATATCTCCCAAATTGTGCGATTGGATTCACGATTTCCTATCAGAAAGGACACAGTTCGTTGTAATTGACGGTAAGTCATCGAGCAAAACAAAAGTGATATCTGGCGTTCTCCAGGGAAGCGTTATATTTCCTCCACTCTTCCTTGTGTTCATAAACTTTTTAGGAGACTATCTGAATTGCTCCCTTATACTTTTCGCGTTTGATGCTGTCGTTTATCGGTTAATTAAGCCAACAGAGGATCAAAAGCAACTGCAAAGCGATTTAGACAAAATTTCTACATGGTGCGAAAATTGGCAATTGACACTAAATAAAGAAAAGTGTGAAGTAATACCTATGACCACTAAAAGTAATCCGCTGAACTTAAATTACGCGATAAGTCAGTCAAACCTTAAGGTCGTAAATTCTAACAAATACCTAGGAGTTGCAATTACGAACAACTTAGACTGGAGAGAACACACAGAAAATATTGTGGGGAGGGCGAACCAAAGATTGTTTCATTGGCAGAACGCACCAACTCCACCAAAGTGACTGCCTACATCACACTTGTGCGTCCTCTCCTAGAGTACTGTTGCCCATTGTGGGATCCTCACCAGGTGGGACTGACGGAAAATATTGAGAAGGTTCAGAAAAGTGCATCTCGTTTTGTTTTATCATATTACATGGGGGAAAGCGTCACGGAAGTGTTGCACGAATTGGGGTAGAAATCATTAAAAGAAAGACGTTATTCATTGCGGCGTGATCTGATTGCGAAGTTTCAGTCACCGACTTTTACTTCTGAGTGTGAAAATATTTTACTAGCATCCACCTACTTTGGGAAATATGACCATCCCAATAAAATAAGAGAAATCAGATTGAAAATGGAACGATTTAGGTGTTCTTTCTTCCGGCGCGCTATTAGAGAATGGAACGGCAGAGAAACGTTATGAAAGTTGTTAATAAACCCTCTGACAGACACTAATGTGTGATTTGCGGAGTATCTATGTAGATGTAGATGTAGATTTATCTGCCTGCTACTGTTACAGCCCCTAGTAGCCGACACATCAGAAACATTTTCAGATTACAACGTACTATATTTTATATGTTTGAAATTGAAATAATTGTACCTGCACTTCGCAACATTGTTGTAACAATCCCGATTTTCGTCACAGATACACACTACTTAAGAGAAGACTCAATCAGATATTTCATACACCCTACACACAATCGCGATTTTATTTATTCATTTAAATAGTATTTATTACTTACTTGCAAATGATATTTCAGCGCTGCCACGCTATCATGGTTGGGGATTAGTGAATACCTATTATTGATTTCTCCTCTACTGGGGCCGCAGCGTAAACAAAGTCAAAATGTGACATTATCGTAATAAATTAATCCAAGTAGCTGCAATAACATTTATTCAGCTTGTGCTGGTTGTTTCTGCTACAAGCTTGTTGCAACTATTCCAATTATCTAGTGGGCCCTGTTGATGATTAAATAGAATCGTTAATCGAACCCTAAAAGGAAATGCAATACTACGATATATAGCACAAAAGAATAGTTCCAACCCAAACATGGTACTCAAACTACATGATCAACATATGAAACTGAAAAAAAGCCCCTTAAATAACAAGATAACATATAAAAAAGAAGATAGACTTTTAACCTGACCAAGATATTTACAACGGCAACATATCGAACAAAATGAACGGAATATTTAAGAAAAAGAACATACTATAAGATCAAAAATATGAGCAGGAAAGATGAATCCGACATTTATTCCTACCTTGGCATGTAGTGACTGCTGTATGTTTTCTACTGGACAAATAGGAAGAAACTTTAAAATTCAATTTAAACAACATACAAGAAACTGTGAAAGCAACCAGTCGAATATTTACTCACATATAAAGAGCCAAAACCACACTGCTGAACATATGAAAATATTTAAAAAATTATAAACACAGTTTCTAAAGGTCACGCTCTAAGCATTCTGGAACAACTAAAAATTTACACAAAAATGCTGAAATGATATTCTCAGTGAACAAAGAAATTTGAAATATAAAAATTATTTACAGACATTTATTGAAATTTTGGGAAAAGAAAAACGGAAAAATGTCACACACGAAAACGAAACGATCATTCTTACATTAATTCTATTATCTTCGACACACGTGCACACTCTCTGACCAACAAAGATATAATTTAATGTAAATATAAAGCACCAAAAGATTAAAAAGTGTAGATTCATTTTATATATCAAAGAAATAAATAAAGCAATAAAACGTGACTTCAAGATCTTGTCACGAAAAATACTAACTCTAAAACGTTTTATGCACATCAGACCAATAAGATGTAGGTAAATATTTAACGGAAATTTGTATACAACATTTTCTTTCATAGTCGTAGCACAGTGTAACATATACAGTCGCGACACTCACTGCTGGAAGAGTTGTTACCAACTGACAGTTGCAACGACACTAGCGCACCCAGCGGCGGAGAAGCCGCCGAAGTAGTGATGTTTGTTTATAATTGTTTTGTACGTAATTAACGAAATAGTATAATTTTAGCGTTACAATCATTAATAAAATATCAAGAGACATACCTTATACGGAAATTAAACGGAATTTAAGTGATTCATTGGTATAAGGAACACGTTCGTCATGAACAAATACTTACGATTATGTGTGTATTTGCAACTTATTTCGCTGAAAGTAAGTAAAATATAAACATAAGGGAATAGTAAATTTCTAGTATGGTCTTTAATAATACGACAGGAAGTTTTTTGACGTGTATCAATTCGGTGTGGAATCTAATGATCCGCACATTTTTACATCTCACTCGTCTTTCTCGTACGCGCATAATCTGTTGAGTGTTATTATTTCAGCTTAAAAAGCCAATGTTTTGATGATTCTTGCCGTTTGTGTTTCATATGTAGCAACAATTATGGAATTGGGGTGTTCTTTGTTGGAATACAGTTTGATTGCTTTTGTCATTTTATTGCCACGTCTCTGACGTTTTTCCTTCAGCTACAAGTGCGGTACCTGATTTGGTACGTTAAATGATGTAGTTATTGCATTCTATGTACGTTTCCTATGCTACACCGATATTACTGGAAAGAAATTTTAACGTTCCTGCGTAGCAAATCGACGTCTCTCTGCTAAAGGTCAGGTCATCTGGTGCTTCCGAGCCATTTTTTTATATTTTTAATAGAAAATGAAATTATTCAGTTAAAACCTGTATGTTACAAGATAATGGTAAAGAAACTGTCATGTAAGGTACCGTTTCGTAACTTGTCAGAGATCTTAGGAAACCTAAGGATGAGAAAAGTGGAGCTATTTTTAAATTATTACCTATATTATGGCACTACATACGTTCCCTAATGTAAAAAGTATGTTAATATCGATATACCCGACACTATTCGCACTGATCCCATATCGTATTCAGAAATGTACATTTCCGTCCGCTTGGAGCGCACCTGTCGCATCGCATAACAAAAATCTGTGGGAGTGTCGTGACTGTATATGTTAGCCGGTGGTCGTAGATAATTATTTTATTAAAAGATCAACAGGTGCACTTGATAATGCCAATAGCCGAATCAAGTATGTAGTGGAAACAACCAGCACAAGCTGAATAAATAATACTGCAGCAAACTTGGATTATTTCTCTACTACGATAAATCCATTATTGAATCGTAACACTTTGTTTCAGCCAAGCTGTTGACAGTACCTTCACTCTACGTGGTTGCAATGTATTATGAACGGGAAACAGAAGTGAGGAACAGTGGCGAAGTGCCGGATTGTGATAAGCACTCAACAGCTTTAGGGATTCCAGCAGGCCTGTTTGGCCATGTTGCAAACGTCAGGTGTTCACCACCACAGACACAGGTGTAACAGCGAACGCACCACCTGAAAGCTTAACACCTGGCTTATTTCGATGCGGAATTTTCTCCTCCAGAAATATGCAAAACCAGCTTGCGGCAGGAGCGCGATCGGGCTGGGACGGGGCGGGCAGCGCGCCGTAGCAGACAAATGGCGACTCCCGGATTTATTAATATTTCAGGAAATCCAGAAAGCGGCTAAGCGGCCAAGTTTTAATCCGGCCGACGCCCCGCCCCTCATGAGCCCCAGGGAGAAGTTGCGCCCCCGGGGGATTGGCGGACGTGGCACCCGCGCTCAACTTCCCTCATAATGAGCTGCCCCCGGCGGCTGCTTTCTTTATGCAAGTCACACTGAGCGACCACTTGCAAAGAACGGCGACGGAGAGGTGCGCATTCAATTCTACACACAGCATTGCCTGGGTCAAGTCTAGTATACGATACAACCAGTCGGCTTTGACCAATGACGTCATTAGTCAAAGATGTTTATGTATGTACAGGGTGTTTCACTAAGTGTGTTTGCCTCTGTAACTTATAAAATAATAGGTGACGGGAAATTTTAATGCAGTAGGTCAACACAAGAAATGTTACACTTTCTGCGGAGCTATGAACATAGTTTATTGTATCATTCTCCAAAGAGTTACAGCACAAAGATATAATTTTTAAATGGAACAATAGTTTTTTATCGTGCATTGGATAGCCTAAAATCAACTAAAGACTTCGCAATTGTCACCTGTATTGGATTATTTAGTTAAACTCCAGTAATCGAGTGAACGATATGATACAGATATCTCATGAAATAGAGACGATTGGTATCATTTAAAAATTGTATCATACATTAGACTTGACCTCCCCCTGCTCAAGTTAAGAATACGATACATAAATCTCATAAAATAGCATCATATGGTATCGTTTAAAAATTGTATCGTATACTAGACTTGACCTCCCCCTGCCCAAATTAAGCATACGATACAGATATCTCATGAAATAGCGTCATATGGTATCATTTAAAAATTGTAACGTAAACTAGACTTCACTTCCCCCTGCTCAAGTCATAAATACGATATAGATACCTTTTTAAATATAGACATATGAATAGAAACATATATTATTATGCTACAATTTTACGCGAACATTATTGTACATGTATCTTTTAACGAAATCGAACACATTTGTAAATATAATAATAAAAATTATTTTTCTTGTACATTAAGTTGTAACTTTCTTTTCAGACGCCACACTTGGAAGTCTGTCACGTCTAAAAAATCTATACTTTCCAATTACTACAAATTGTTAAATTATTTAAACATATCTCATCGTTATTTCTATTAATAAAAATAAAATAGTGTAATTGATATGATGCATTTCTTTTATTATACATATTTCTTAAACTAGCTAATAATTATATATCTGTAAAGTCATTTATAGTATCATCTTTGGTATATTAATAATCGGTATAATTTTTGATTGACGGCAGATATTCAAATGTTATTACTTCCATATCTTCGCTTCGTATATTCTCCTCAAAGTCAACGTGTTGTATCGTATACTTGACTATTCCCCATTGCGTTACTGGGACTAAAGTAGTGTACACGTTTGTCATAGTATCGACAATTTCATCGCATAGGCATATATATGGACAGTGTCTTGAAAGGAAGGTATAATATGAACATTAACAAGAGGAAACCGATTGTAATGGATTGTAGTGTCAGAAAATCAGGCGATAATGAAGAAATTATAGGAGGTAATGAGATAGTAAAAGTAGTAGGTGAGTTTTTGTTATTTGGGTAGCAAGATAATTTCTGATAGCCGAAGTAAAGAAGATATAAAATTCAGAATGGCTATGGGAAGAAAAGCGCTTCAGAAGAAGCGAAATTCTTTTACATAGAATATTAGTTTAAATGCTAGGAAGTTCTTTCTCAAAGCATTTGTCTGGCGTGTAGCATTGTATGGGAGTGAAACGTGAGCAATTCGATTAAAACAAAAAGGTGATAGAAGCTTTCGAAATGATGAAGATCACATGTGTAGATCACGTAACTAATGAGGAGGTGCAAACTAAATTGGGGAGGAATTTCTGGCACATCCAGACTAAGAGAAGGGTTAAGTTGGGGGGACACATTCTGAGACATCAAAGAATCTTCAGCTTAGCATTATAAGGGAGTGTATGGAGTACAAATCGTAAGGGAGACCGAGGGACGAATACAGTAAGTTGATTCAAAAGGGTGTAGATTGCGTACGTATTCGCAGATGAAGAGACCTACACAAGGCAGGGTAGCTTGGAGAGCTGCATCAAACCATTCTGCGGACTGAAGACCACAACAACAACAACAATCCATATATACTGTTTGATTCAAGAATATATGCAAACGTTTTAATATGTTCTTTACAAGTAAAACTAAAGAAAATAGTCCACGTAAAAATAGATCCGCAAATGCTAAGTTACGGAGTTACGGCTAATAGATCATTTTGTCTGATATTTAGCAACCTCGCTAATATGAAGTCACTGAAAAACTTAGCGAGTTACTGTAAAGCATGATTTAAATTTATGATGTTGTTATTGATCTGCTGAATCTAATAAAACGTGTCCCAGATGTGTATATGCAGTAGCTTTCCAGAAATTCCAGAGAAGCAAAGAAATAATTTCGGAAAATTTGTAATTAACTAACGACTTGGCCCATTTTTTTTAATGACAGACAATTGCACAAAGTTTTCAACAGAAATTTAAAAAAAAAAATTGGAAAAATGATGGCAATATAGTTAGCTAAAACTGTTTGAATCTGTCAGATGATCTGCTTTTATTAATACTATAGCACACGTGAATTCATGTTGAAACGAAAAAAAAAAAAAAATTAAAAAAAAAATCGAAGCTCAATGGTAAGGAAGTTGTACAGTGTAGAACACGCGCAAGACTTCTTGGCCTATGCGCAGAAACGCATTCTCGAGTTTTGCACAGGGTGAGTCCATTCCTGTGATTCAGAGGAGCGACTGGCTCAGTTGCACGTTGCCTGATGAGCCGAACGCTTCGATTTCCAGACTGCTGTCAAGTGCGACCCGCGACTAGTAGGGAATACGCAACAGGGCAGCCACCCCTCCAAAACAAAGGAGTGGACTCGCCCAGCGCCCTGGTCGAGAAAGCATTTCTGCGCAGGGCCACAACTTTTTTGCGCGAGCTCTACAATTGTTTCAAAATAAATGTTCAAAAACGTTTGCACTGAGTTCAATTCATGTAGCTACATGTGTAGGCAGCGCCGGCTTTAGAGTGGGGTGACCCGGGCGGTCGCCCAGGGCGCCGAGGCCCAGGGGCGACGCGTACGCCAACATATGTCCAAAACAACGCTGGTGCCGTTCTATACAGTCAGATTACAATTTACAATCATCTATCTTGAGAAAATAAAATATTATGTTCAAATGTTTGTATCGTCTATGGGACTTAACTACGGGGTCATCAGTCCTTAAACTTACAAACTACTTATGAACTACTTACGAACGGCACAAATATCCATGCCCGAGGGGGGATTCGAAACCCCGACCGTAGTGGCCGTGCAGACCGTGACTGGTGCGCCTTAGTCCCCTCGGCCACCGCGGCCGGCTAAAATATTATGCAAACTCATTCAACATACCTCGTTAATCTCACAAAAGCTCGCTGAATTTAGAATATCAGAAGAGAAATCGTAATGAATACAATGTTCCTGTTGGTTGCATCCATCTATGTTTCATGCGAGCTTTGTCTGACGTTGGCAGACGGGTCTACCACAGCGCTTCTCTTATTTTTTTCAAGAACTGCAAGAACGGAGAGCCCATGCAGCTGCAGCACGGTGTAATTTACGACTGTGGCTGCACTATGTATCGTGCATCACAGGAACTACTGGCAGCTGCCGGTCCAAACGAAGGAAAAGACGGACTGTGAAATAGTCATTATTGTTTGAAATTAATAAATTTGTATGGATTTATACTGAATATTTGTGACTTAATTACACATCTACAGCAATTAATAATTCATGCACTATATTCATGGAAAATTCTCTCCTAACTTACTGAAATAATACAGCGTCACCCATTGTATGTTGGACTGCATATGTTTGCAGCGCTACGGTTTACAGCCAATTCTCAGAAACTTTTAGTGCGAGGCGGAGGCAGGGTTTTCGTGGTGAATTATAGTGACTGAAAAGAGATTGTCGTGACCGGGACAGCATTTCAATTTTCTGGTAAGTTTAAAAACATTTTTATCGTTGAGTACATGTTTTCTTTTTTGGTTATGTTTAGTGATAGGTCATTTTATTTGTTCGTTATAAATATAACAATGTCGTCTCGAAGTAGAGCAGTGTCTACGCCAAAATTTGCCAGATTATAAATCATGGCAGAAGAGAGGGAAACGATTAAGAAAAGAAAAAGCTTTCTGGTTCAGAAAATCGGAAAAGGAAAGCTGAAAAAAAAAAAAAAATGTTCTCGAAGAAACTAAAAAGCACATGTATTCTATTAATACGACGTAACTATAATTCGCCGCTACTCCAGCACAGGTGAACAATGAGACATCTTCAGTCCTTGAATCAGAGCTACAGTAAAAAATAGAAAATCATTATATAAATACACCAACACGAAAATTGTGGTACAGATTACTAATTTATTCGTACAAGAAGGCCAATGAAAGTTACCTAATTTGAAATATTATTTGTAGTAGATTTCATGAATATAAATATTATGTGTGCATTTAACCATTAAAAGTGGTAAAAGGAAGTAGAAATTTTCCTAGCTACAGCTTGGATCAAGTTCTACATTCTCCAATAATCAGCTCACTGATTGGCTATTCACCTCGACCAAAGACACTGCAATGCAGCGCATCTGCAGTATTAAAATAACGTATTAAAATAAGTGAATATCGAAACATGGAGTGCTACCAACTCACTTTCTTGTGCCGTTCAAATGCTTCATTTTCGCAGTGATTAAGAGTGGTTAAAGGAAATGGAAGTTTCCATATGAATGCCGATATAAAGGATGATGTGCCGTGAAAGGCATGTAGGGCTGCACGGGTAGAGGTATGAAATTGTAGTTCCATTTCAAATGTCAGGCTAATGAAAGTTATATAATTCGAAAATGGTATGAGAAGTATATACTTCCGTTTTTATTTATTGTTATTGTGTCAGGCATTTTCCTTAACACGTAAAAGATACCGTTTCATACCTACCAGTGCCGGTTAAATTTTACCAAATATCCCAGCGGCCTCCTACGATAATGTTGGCAACAGATACTGAATAGTGATAATCCTGTGAATCTTCATTTTAGCCAATCGCTTGACAACGCTGATGTTTTCTCACGGAATCTTCGCTTTACGAAGGCAATTATTTTTACTGAGCGGACTAGGGTAGATACAAGAACCTGTGAACCATAAAGCAGGAACAGCATTATTTGTTCACTTCATGGTCTGTATGATACACTAATCGAGTCATTCTATGTGGCTCGAACGAATGGGCAAAGATTTTCTATCGTGTTGTTGATGTTGCCAAGATAATCACGCGAGGCCGCAGAAATGATACGTAAAATTTTTCCCGCAATGACCATTGTAAACACAATTGGTCGATTTTCGACCACAGGCAATACTAGTAATAATAAAAATAACAAACGGGCTTGAAATGAACGCTCGTATGGCTGTAGCCTGGCGGACTGGCCTGGGCTTCACGCAGCGTGAGTGAGGCACCCGGGAGGCCAGCGCTGTTGCTGTCGCGAGTGTTGCGTTCCAGTTCAGACAGAAATGCGCGTAGAAAAAAGAAAAAAAAAAGAGGGTCGTGTATCCGTAGAGAAACAATCGAGGGGCTACTGTGTTACTGTTTGATGATTGCTTAGCCGCGATGAGTATTATTGTGTAGAATTTAGCCATATTATAGACGTGAAAGATATTTTACTTAATTTAACCCAGTTTTACACTGTTTCTCGCTGAAAAATTTACGTGAGATTTGCCGAGACCCCTCTACACCACGTGAAATTTGGTGGATTCGGTTCGATTCCCCCCCCCCTCCCCAAAATAAACCCTCACGTAATTAATGGACGTCTCTTTAGGGCCTCAAATAGGCGACCGCCGGGGCGCCTGGACGGGTAAGGTCGGCCCTGCGTGTAGGAATAGATTTTGTTGCTCGTTTCAGTTTCACGGGCTTATTCTTAATTTCGTCTACAACAGTTACTGTGTGGTTCCACTTAAGACACTGTTGTTATTACGTTCTTTCACTGAACAATACGGAAAAGTAACACGTTTAATGATTAGGAAACGACTGAAACCTCTCACTAACTTTCTTAATGGAAAGTAAAAAAATGTACTTGTATCTCTAGATATTACTTGTTTAATTCTCTCAATCGGGAGGATAGTGTTTCAAATTAAATTGACCTCCGGCCATCCAAATGTAGGTTTTCGGTGATTTCGCTAAATTACTCCAGGCATATGCCGGGATGGTTCCTGTCAATGGGCACGGCCGATTTCCTTCCCCATTCTTACCCAAAACTCCGAGCGTTAGCTCAGTCTTTAAAATGACCAAGCTGTCGACAGGACGAGGAATCATAAGCTTCCTTCCTTCCTTGTATAACCTCTGGAATTTTTGGAAAACTACTGCAGGTACACTTCCGAGACATGTTTCATTAGATACACGAGATCAATAGCAACAAAATAAATGGAAATCGTGCTTTACTGTAACTTCTTACAGTTTTGTGATTGCTTTGTATGTCAGGTTGCTAAATTTCAGGCAAAATATTTTATTAGCCGTAAATCCGAAACTAAACATTTGCGGACCTGTGTTTACATGAACTTTTACCTTTAGTTTGACTTGCAGAATAACATATTAAAATACAGGCATATCTTTGTGAATCACTCTGCATAAAGCAGTGTCAGTGTGTATGAGTATTTGTATTGCATACAAATGAAAAACTTTGCACGCTCATCTTTCCAAACAAAAGCAACCGCATTGTGGGTGAAAATATCAGGTACATTACATAGGTTAGGTGATATGACGTCATAAGTACTGATGCGTTATGTTATAATGTTGCTCATCTCCGCTAAAACAATTGGAATGATTACAAGCTTGTTTGGTGCACATATTCCTTACCGTCAGGTAATAATTGCTGTAGTGGTAAGAACAACCTACGATACATAGTTCAGGAAGTATAACGACATAAACAATGAGTTGCATGTAAGCAAACCTCTCGAGCAAAAGATTTTAATTTGGAACGTTTTAAGTACTAACACCATTCGCAAAACATTTCGATTGCAGTTTCCTGATATTCGACCCTACGGCCCAGAAAAATTACATTATCGTGTGACACACTGTTGAGGAGAAATGACGTCATTAGAATTTACTTACGGACGTCAACGAAGTCTACAGTTTATTCCAATAATGTTGGACTTTTTTTTTTAACTTGACCATCAAAACAAGACAATGACCCACACACAGTGTTCTGTACGGTGCATACTAGAGAGTACCTTACAACAAACTTTGACACAGTTTTACGGCTGCCATGTAACATGGGTCGTGTATTTATGTTTTGATAGAGACCTCGCCCTCAACGTGGTTCTGATTCCGCGTTAAGCAGTAGGTCCCCTTTCCCCGGTTGGATAACTGGGGTAGGCTAGGGACATGCAACTCAGCGGAGTGGCGTCCAATTGAAAGACTTGCACCAGGCCAATGAGCCACACGAAATTATTATTATTATCATTATTTGATGGAAAATTATTTTGTTGCTCGTTAACCACCGTATGATAAACGACAAACCGGAGAGGGAAGATGGGAAGGGGGACGTAATAATTAGAGTATGGAAGAAATAAATACTCGGACAAAGCTGAGTCTACAGGTAGTTATGATATAAATATGTGAAAACAAAATCTGAAACATAGATTTTTAACTTTAATTATACAAAGAAGGGTGATGCAACTTATATTTTGTACCAATGGCTTTGCCATGGATGTGCACAAAATAAAAATTATATGTTTATGGAGCCGTTAACAGTGGTTAAAGAAGTGTATATTTTCATACCTTAAGGTGGTGTAAGACGACGACTGGCCGCGAAAGTTCGCTGTATCGGAATGACGATATCTCTTGCCGCCGCTATTTTGTGTATAATCCTAAAAGAGTAAATTTCTGATCATCGCTTCTGACACCAGAGAATTCGAGTAAGTCGTCAATTTTTGATTACCACATTTTTGTAAATTTGCAGCACTCTAAGTCTTAAGAATAGAAAAACTGAAATATGTAGCGTAGTGGTCCCGCCAACACCCCAAGTACGTTTTTATTTGATTTATCATTTTTTAACAAACACGTCATATATGTAATTATGAAATATTTATCTTAAATGGATGCAAGACACATACAAAAATCAAGAATGAATTGGTTTTCATAGTTGCAAAATAATAATTAAAAAATCACTCCTTGGGGTCACTGGACGACCCTAGTTGGTATTTTAAAGGTTAAGACCTCCAGGCGCCTGACATCTAATAACTGCATGTTACACTATTGTCAATATTTGTGCCAAAGGTTGGAGGCACTGAATGAGTTTCTGTGAAACCATACAGACATTCACGTAAATTTGGTAGAATGACTCGAATTAAAACATGTAAACAACGGATCTGTTCTACTCTGATTCGGTTACCACGAATGCGGCCGCGACTGCTGCAGTAGTAACTCGGAGGATGGGCCTTCTGCCCCTGAAAGCCGGCATCCCGGCAGACAATGACCTCTCCCGCTCCGCGAACCTCAGCCAGCAGCAGTAAGGCGACACCGGGCGCGCGCCTCGGCGTCGTCTTGGAGATTTAATTCCTCCAAATCTCCGGCACCGAGCGCGAGTAATCGCCCCTGTGACATTAAATATGGATAAACCTCATACAAAGCGGGCCCGCGGGGATTTCTGGGCCGGGGCACAATGGCTCGGTGAACCGCCTTTTCTTCCGCCTTACTCCCCCTTATTCACTCCCAGAGACCCGGGGTTGCGGGGGGTTGCTTTCCTCAGCCACGCAGGAGGTCGGTGGCGGCAAGGGCGCAGTAAGACGCGGGGGTGGGGGCAGGGCCGTTCTTTATTATCCCGCCACTGCTGACGTCTGCTTCCCTACTTCCTCTTTTTCTTCTGATTTTATTTAAGCGCTGCCGGCAGAAATTGTAGACGCCGACTTGATAGACGTAAATTGTTTGTGTTTAGATCCTCGGAAAATATCGTTCCGTGCCGGTGGGGAATTTCACTCCGCGGCCGGGCCACACCACTTTCTTCCTCTCTCTCTGTCTCTCTCCTTCTCTCTCTTTTTACCTGTCTCTCTCTCTCTTTCCCCCACACCCAGTTCCTTCCCTCGCCCTCCACGCCATCAACTTCGGCTCAGCCCGCTGCACAGACAAGGGCTGAAAATTAGTTCCCCTGCTCGGAGCGCAGCAGATATCGCCGCTTTCCTTCGGCTTCCCTGTCGTCACATACAGGCGCGGCGGTGTCTACTGCGCATGCGCAAGATTTGCGTATTCCTCGCGGCATCACCCGACACTCTTCTTCCTCTCCTTACCAACCCCCCCCCCCCCCCCCGTGCCGTCCCCGCCCGTCTCCAGCCCATTGTAGCTCGTGTAGCAAAAATTAAACTCATTTAAAATTTATTGGCGGAAGGTGTTGTAAGGCGCGTGTCGGCGAACAAACAATTACCCGGCTCCGCCTTGGCCCGCGCTGGAGCAACAAGATAGCGGCGCTCGCGGCGGAGTACCGGCAGATTGAAAACAAACGGCTGCTGGGGGGCCGTTAGGAGCGCCAGATAAGAATGCACGCTCGCTCCGCCGTCGCCTCGTTCTCGGCTCGGAGCAAACGCGGTAACAATGTAGCCGCCAGGGCGCGAGGAGGCCGACACAGCCCGCATGGCACCGCAACACCAGAGAGCGTTACGGTTTACAGACCCGTGGTCCGAGTGCTAGAAATTACCCTACCAAATGTACTGAGTTTTCTTGCTGCTGTCAGTCTGCACTGTATGCACTTCTAGCCGTCGTTATTTTGCTGCCTAAAAAGGCAAAACGCATCGAATACTTTAACCATCGCATGCGCATGACTAGAAAAAACAATCCCATAATGTTCGAATACAGCATTAGTAGTGAGCTTACGGCAGGGCTTCTTTTTTTAAAAAAAAAAAAAGAAACGGAGGGAAGTCAGTACATAGTTGACAAAGTTCCTAAACACCTCCCCTCTTTCATGCCTATCCTCGGTGTTTTTACCAACACACTTCGTGCCAGTGCCCTGGTTTGTAAACGACGCAGCACTGCACGTAAGGTGCCGTGTCGACATGCAACTTCAGTGCATGTCTGAATTCACTCTTTACTAACCTTGTGTCTTCTATCGTAGTTGATGTCCCATTGCACAGGTGAAGCACACAGGTCGCACGTCCGTTGTACTTGAAGTGATGCTAAAAGAGGTGTTAAGATGTGGCTAGGAAGTACTGCACTACGAATAACTTTAGCTTTTGTAGGATGCCAGTGCTTGTTTTTTTATTGAAGAAATGCGAGTGTATATCCAAGCACAAATATACCGACTGAGTAATGTTACAAATATAAACGTTGCATAACTTATAAACTGTCCCTGGCCCGCACTGAACTGACATGAATGTGCAAGGTATCGCCGTCGGCGCTCGACAGACTGCCGCCGCCTCTCGCTGCGCGACACAAGCCACCGTTTTGGAGTCAAGCGAAACTTCTAGACTAACATTGTTCAACTTATTACAAAATGTACAAATAATTAACTCTTTGAATTAACCAAAATATAGCTTTGCACAAAAGCATTACAGAAAGTATATAGATAATTTTAATATACATAGAAAAGTTAAATATTAATAAAAGAAGCTTGAAGTTTTGGCGGACAACATATCTCTACTTGCAATCGGGGCGGAGCTTTTCCACGGGATACAAGCTCATCTACCGTCTCTCTCTCACACCCTTTCTACTATTGCGTAACACAGTACACCAACCAAGAAAACTTCTCTAACACCTAATATTTAGATATGCGAAATAAACGGCTCCATATCAGCCCTCGCACAAGCTTCTTGATGCTGTCGCGTCGTTCAAATATCTAGGCGTAACATTGCAGAGCGATATGAAATGGAACGAGCATGTAAGGACAGTTGTGAGTAAAGCGGATAGCCGAGTTCGGTTTAGTGGGAGAATTTTGGGAAGATGTTACCGGTAGGTTCGACCAATGCGCGAGTGTCACGGAAATGCTCCGGCAACTCAATTGGGGATCGCTGGAAGAAAGGCGACCTTATTTTCGTTAATTTCTGTTAAGTAAATTTAGAGGGCCGGAATTTGAAGCTGAGTGTAGTACGATCTTGCTGCCGCCTACTTACATTTCGCGTAAAGATCACAAAGACAAGATAGGAAAAATTAGGGCTAGTACGGAGGCATATAGGCATTCCTTTTTTCCTCGTTCAATTTGGGAGTGGAATAGGAAAGGAAATGCCGTGTAGTGGTACAGTGTACCCTCCGCCACGCACCTTACGGTGAATTGCGGAGTGTGTATGTAAATGTAGATATAAATTAAAATTAATTGCCGCTTATATCCCTCGAGCGGTAGCACTGGTGCAGATCTGCTACCACTTTTCTTTAAATTCTCACTTTTGTCGCAATAATGAAGATACCGTATTTCCGTCTTAGCTATACCTCAATTAAGCCTAAAAATGATGTCAGTGAAGGTTCTGAGTTTCTAGTGCACCGCTGTGTCCACCCAAAAGTACTTTTTTGCTGCACCACGCTGCCTGTCGGGTAGAGTGATTTGAATTGTTTTGTGTTACATCTACTTTCCCTTGCAAATGGATTTGTTGAAGTTTATAGTAAATATTTATTGTATGAATTTTACCCTACATATCAGAATGCTCTCTAATTTAAATTTATTTCGTATACAGAAGTTTGACTCTCGAAAAATTGTTCTCTAGTTTCTCCTGATCAACCATGTTTCAGTTCCTGTCAATCTCATTTTCAACCCTTTTTAAGCCTTAATAAAATGTTCAAATGTTTGTAAAGTCTATGGGACTTAACTACGGGGTCATCAGTCCCTAAACTTACAAACTACTTATGAACTACTTACGAACTAGGACGGCACAAATATCCATGCCCGAGGGGGGATTCGAACCCCCGACCGTAGTGGCCGTGCAGACCGTGACTGGAGTGCCTTAGTCTCCTCGGCCACCACGGCCGGCTAAGCCTTAAACAATGAGTGTTATTCTACTACATAATTTAATCTTCAGGTCTCGTAGACGTGGTATGTGTCTAACAGTCGAGGAAATAGACTTCTCTCAATAGCTAATGAAGATTTTAGAGATATTTTTTCTCTAGATTCCTCATCAGATTATGAACAGGATACTATTATTCAAATGTAAATCCTAGTTCAGATACCGAACAAGATTTTAGACACAATGAATCCACTCTGTGGAGTAAAACGCCACACAAGCAGCACTCCAAAACACTGAAAAAGAATATCATAATAATCTTCCCTGATTCAAAAGGGAACGCAAGTGCGTGATGTCAGACACGCGAGCTCTCTCATTCAAGATAGATGATAATGTGATTGCTGAGGTTCTACGTTTACTGAGTTCCACATAACACAGAAAAAACTGTCACTAATTACTCAAGAGACAGGAACTACAGGGATGTAACGAAAGAGGAAATGACAGTACTGCGCCGTCTATTATACACGATTACTGTCCACTTTCGGAATAATGTTAGATTAGTTATATTTATGCACAGAAAGTAATAGACATACTAATTCAGATATTAATAAATGTGATATTTCTGCCTGTACATTAAACTATTTTTGTCTTTTCGATCACTCAGTAGCTATATTCTAGGTTTGTAACTCGGAATACACAGTGGTATCAAATCTGCACCGCGCTGCCGCTGAAGTTATAATTGGCGCTGCTGCCCGAGGGATATGAAACATCTTCACTTCAAAGCGACTCCAACGATTTGAGAGATTTTTTTCATGTTCTATTCGTAATTGTCAAGATAAAGTTTTTATAATAGTTAAATGTCTAAAAGTTGGAGCGATCTGAAAGAGCAGTTCTTATTGAATTATTGTATGAAATCGTAGCCAGAATTCACGATCCAATACATGGATGGGCATTATTGTTTTTATTTCGTTTTTATACCCCTGGACAGATTTTCAAAGGAATGCTAGCTGAAAACCCGACGTTGTCCGGGTATTTATTTATTCCGCACACTACGATCTCCTCTGTCTTTGTCTATTTCTTCCTCTCCCTTCGCTCTATTCATCTTTTCCTCCCACTTTCTCGGCCCGTCTCTCCGCCCTCCCCCCTCCCCTCCCACGCTCTCTGCCCATCTCCTCGTCCTTTCTCTGTTCAACTTCCCCTCCTCAGTTTATCTCCTCCTTTTCTTTCTCTCGCACTTTTTCCCGCTTTCGCTGGGTCGGTGTGGACGGCTATAGAACTGCCATGGTTCATGTTAAGGTGTGACAAGATGCAACGTCTGTGTCATATCTTCCTCCACCTCCCTATGAAAAATCACATGTATCAACTGTGGTGGTGAATGGTAATCAGAGTAAAATTTATTGAAATTTTTACACCACAAAAATTGTTACAGGGAAATGTGTTTAAAATCTTGGAAATCTCACCGTAGCTGGACAGAATCAGATCATCAGCTCTGTAGTAGAAATGCTTCGTCACGACGGTAGACGCAACATTGACAAGATGGAAAGCCTACCGTCAGCGAACTGCTGAGTGAGTGAGACGACTGTCAGACAGAGAGGCAGCTAGTAAACATTTTATAACTACACGTAACTGTCACGAGAGTGAATACGACCGCGGATGCGTCAGCGGTAAAGGCACATCGAGTGAACACTGCATTTTTCAATGGAACACATTCGAACCGTTTCATTCGTCATAGCTTCAGTAAAAGTGATGTATATATACTTCCGCTTTTAGAAGTAGCAGTCATTTGGTCTTCGGGATCGACGATGCTCAGGAGGTGGGCGTCGATTCACTGGCTTAATCAGTGTGCTTAGTCTTTGTCACAGATAGCAGTACGTAATGGTAGCTGCTAGAGGCAGCTAGGAGATGGAGTCTGCTCGACGCCATACTTCACACTAACAGTTATCCGGGGAAGATGGTGATTCGCTGTGCTTACGACTTTCACTTTGGTTGCTGCCTGAGGCAAGCGCAGTCTTCAGTGGTTAGTTACCGAAGGCCAATGTTCCTGTCGTCGAGTTAGCTCTCTGGTGCTAATGCTGCCAGACAGTATCCAGAGTCGGGTATCAACACGGCATCCGACTTCAGGGTGGTCCACGCATGGATCCACTAGCAGCTGAATACACTGGAGAAGGGACCGAGTACTTCTCAGTATCAGTCCCTGCACTACCATCACTGCACTACCATCAGACGGCTCACAGCAGTCGGGACACTGAGGTCGCAGCGTGACGGCGAAGGGACGCGACCGAAGGCGACGCCACCTCCTTTCGAACTAGCGCCTTCATCCGAATTATTGTATGCTATGGAATAAACGTGTAAACTTTAATTTGGTTTTATTAGCGTCCTCTGGCGCTCCTCCAGGTTCCACGCCTCATTCTGACATAGCTGGGAACCCACCGCTCGGCGTCAGCAAAATGTACCCTCTGCTGTACTCCATACGGTAGCTTGCTCGTGGTCAAGTTTCATCAAGATCGGAATGAAACTGTAAATTGTGAATTGGCCTTCCTCTTGTTTTGAAATCAAGTGTGCAAAAGTTCATCAAGATAGGAGCAATATGTGGATTTTGTCTAAGTTCATAAGTAAAGTACTCTCTACCATTCACCATACATAATTTTATGTGTACAGTGATGTCACTTTTACTCGGAAATGTCGAGCGTTTAAAATTTTATGAAAATCGAGACAAAACTGTGGATATGTAAAATACCCTTCGCCATGCACCGCACGAAATTTTATATGGACAGTGACCGTGTTGCAAAGAGTCAGCGTGTAAAATTTCAACAGGAGCAGATAAAAACTGGTGATTTTGTCAAGGTCCGTGAGTAAAGTTCCTTCCGCCACGTACCATAAGCGTAATTTCTTAGGAAAAATGTGTCGTATCTGGTTCGTACCATTGCAGATATTGTTACCTCATGGTTAGCAATATATGTACCAAGTGGTTTGAAATCATTTGAGTGGTTTAAGAGGAATGCGCAATACTGTCATGTGTTGGGGCAGTTTTTCGCGCATCTCATTGTTTATGTCGTCATATCTGGTGAACTTTATGTTGTACGTGATACTTATACCAATGGCGACCTTCCTCTTCATCTGTAGATCAAATGTTCAAATTGTTCAAATGTTTGTTAAGCTTAGGGGACTTAACTGCGGGGTCATCAGTCTCTAAACTTACAAACTCCATTATACTAAAGACGACACAAATATCCATGCCCGATTGGGGTTTCGAAAACCTGACCATAGCGGCCGTGCAGACTGTGACTGGCGCGCCGCAGACCACTCGGCACTGCGGCCGGCGTCTGTAGATCATGTGTGTAATATTTCATCAAAACTTGAACAACAGCACAAACTCACAAACAGACGGACACTATGTATAAAGAAGCTATAATAAGACTCAGAAGGTAACGAAACAATTATGGACAATATATTTTAACTATTTTTTGCAATACCTCTCCATAAACAACATTTTTTATTTCAATACCCGCAAAATGCAGAGTATATGCCTAAGTGTTTTAAAGTTTATCCTTGCACTTTAGTAATAGTAAAACTATAACCTATTTTTATTGGAAATTTCAATCTCTAAAATTGGAGTGGTGGCAGTTCAGTAGAGATCAGTTATATATTAGGGATAAGTCTATATATCCTTCTTCCTTTCCACTCATTAGCTCGTAAAAGCATGTCAGAGACTTGTCAGCTCTCATACTGTTTGCTAGTTTAAATATTTATATGTAAGGACAAATATATATGTATAGTCAGAGATATGATTTTTCTAAGCAAGCAATGATCTCGACTGTTGATGTTGACGTTATATTTATGTTTCAGAAGGTACATCCTGTAAGCCCTTTAGGTAATAACAGAAATGATCTTCATCACGAGGGGATAAATGGCTATCACCTTATGTACTTGTCTCTTGATCGTTACCTTAATTTGTTTTTTCTATTTCTGCGGCACGCACATCGTACACGTACTTTTATAATATAAATGGTGATTATCGGGACAGTTACAAATGGCCGCGCGGTCTAAGGCGTCATTTCAGTGATTCGGCAGGCGTTTCCGTTGGTGGCTCCTCCTGGTGTGCGTCTGGGTTTGTGTGTGTGTGTGTGTGTGTGTGTGTGTGTGTGTGTGTGTGTGTGTGTGTGTGTTTGTTTGTGTGTGTTACCCTTAGTATAAGTTAGTTTGACTTAGTTGAAGTACTGTTGCTTAGGACCCCAAAAGGTAATTACCGTTATCGTCACCTTGCAATAGGATTCGATACCGTTTGACCAATCACCATCAACATCGCTAGATAGGGAGAGGACGAGACCAACTGACAGAGGAAATGGATGGCGGTGGAAGGTACAGGAGGAAACAGAAGGAATGTGGGGGAGTAGGTGAACATAGAGGAGGGGAAGAGTGAGAGGAACTAATAGAATAAATCACACTGTCGTTAACATTACAGCGAATTACACAAAATGTACCATCGTAACAGTTGGACAAAGAGGGGAGGTTGAATCAAATAAATACCGGTACGAAAAGACAAAAAACAGCGTTCGTCACATAGCGTTGAATCTACGGATTAAAAACCACCAACAAATTATTTTCAAAACAATGAATTCCAATGTATTTCTCTTCAATAAATTCAAAAGAGTCATCAATGTTATCATTGCCATTTCGTTGCGGTTTGAAAGTATTAGACACTAGTTGAAAATATGTTTTTACAATTTATAACGTTTACTTATCTCCACACGCAAACATACTGTTAAGATAAATAAAACGTTCGTCTTGAAAATCAGTTCACTTATTAATGTTTGATTGCGAATATGGATCAATGTGATGCAGAGACCGTTGCTTTGTTAGAGAAAAAGAGTGATTAGTCTGTTACATTGATGCTGGATAGGAAGTAGCAGAAGTCGATCTGTAATGAAAAATTTACTTCGCAACTGTTTTCCTGTTGTAAATTCTTTTACTGTTTCTAGTAGTTGATCGACAGAGATGATTCATTTTGTGGGACACGAGGTTGAATATTAAAATCATTTAATAAAGTATGAATCACATGTTGAGTGCGATGGTTCGATCTTCTGTAAATATTAACACAGTCTTTTTACTGCCAAGATCGATTCTTTTAATACAGTACTGGCCATTAAAATTACTACGCAAAAAAGGTGACATGCTATTGACGCGAAATTTAACCGACAGGAAGAATATGCTGTGATATGTAAATGATTAGCTTTTCAGAGCCTTCACAAAGGGTTGGCGCTGGCGGCGACACCTACAACGTGCTGACATGAGGAAAGTATCCAACCGATTTCTCATACACAAACCGCAGTTCAACGGCGTTGCCTGTGAAACGTTGTTGTGATAGCTCGTGTAAGGAGGAGAAATGCGTACCATCACGTTTCCGACTTTGATAAAGGTCGGATGGTATCCTATCGCGATTGCGGTTTATCGCATCGCGACATTGCTGCTCGCGTTGGTCGCGATCCAATGACTGTTAGCAAAGTATGGAATCGGTGGGTTCAGAAGGGCAATACTGAGCGCCGTGCTGGATCCCAACGGCCTCGCATCACTAGTAGTCGAGATGACAGGTATCTTATCCGCTTGGCTGTAACGGATCATGCAGCCACATCTAGATCCCTGAGTCAACAGATGGGGACGTCTACAAGACAACAACCATCTGGACGATTAGTTCGACGACGCTTGCAGCAGCATGGACTATCAGCTCGGAGACCATGGCTGTGGTTACCCTTGACGCTGCATCACAGACAAGAGCGCCTGCATCAGTGTACGCAACGACGAATCTGGTTGCACAAGTAGCAAAAGTCATGTTTTCGGATGAATCCACGTTCTGTTTGCTGCATAAGGATGGTCGCATCAGTGTTTGGAGACATCGTGATGAACGCACATTGGAAGCGTGAATTTGTCATCGCCATACTGGTGTATCACCCGGCGTGATGGTATGGGTCGCCATTGGTTACACGTCTCGTTCACCTCTTGTTCGCATCGACGCCGTTGGCCGTTACACTTCAGATGTGTTACGACCCGTGGCTCTATGCTTCATTCAGTCCCTTCGAAACCCTACATATCAGCAAGATAATGCACGACCGCATGTTGAAGGTCCTATACGGGCCTTCTGAATACCGAAAATGTTCGACTGCTGCCCTGGCCACCACATTGTCCAGTTCTCTCACCAAATGAAAACGTATGGTCAATGGTGGGCGAGCAACTGGCTCGTCACAATACAACAGTCACTACTCTTGATGAACTGTGGTATCGTGTTGAAGCTGCATGGGCATCTGCACCTGTACACATCATCCAAGCTCTGTTTGACTGAATGCCCAGGCGTATCAAGGCCGTTATTACGGCCACAGGCGGTTGTCCTGGGCACTGGTTTCTTAGGATGTATGCACCCAAACTGTCAGTTGTAGTATAATATACTTGTCCACTGAAAACTCGTTTATCATCTGCATTTCTTCTTGGTGTAGCAATTTTAATGTCCAGTAATGTAGAATATGCTCACAGGGATCTTCATCTGATCTCATAATTAAGTTTTTTAAATATATCATGTAGTACAGCAATACAGTAGTTTTGTCACAAAAAATTAAAATACTTTCAAGGAGTTACATTTGCGTGCTATGCAAGGACTGCATGATATTCATACTTTTTTGTAGGATACCATCAACTGTATTTTGTAAATGTTAACATGATCAGAGGAGGATCGAGATAGGTCATAATAATAAAAGAAACGAACTTTGCAGTAAAACCAGCGCTAATAAATTATTAATATGCGAAATAATTTACGTCTGAGTATCAGCCGACAGTTGAAAGTGATGGAAATTTTTTGAATTTTTTTACGTGTTTCTTGTTTCGATCCTTCAGGATCATCTTCAGAATCTTGTATTTGCAACTGCAATAGGTCTCGTCTATGTTATGACAAGTACTTCTGAAGATGATCATGAAGGGTCGAAATATGTTAAATTAAAAAAAAAAAGAAAAAATAGTTCCTAATGTTGACTGATAATCAAACAGTAAATTATTAAAATATTTATGCAATTGCTGACTCTTGCAAGTCGATTATGTTTACTATTGAAAAAATTATTAATATGTGCTAACTGACGTAATCGTGGGTATAGGGCTTTTCCAAAGAGTTTGTTAGATTAATTTCTAATTCATCCATTAATTTAGGTTTCAGAGCTGCTTTAGCATAACGAAGATATGCTCATTTGATGTAAGATTTCTCGTGACAGTTAATTAATTAAAAGTTGATATGAAGCTTTCATGTGGCGTTACGAGCGAATAAGCGCCCTCTTGTCCGCTGAGATAGAAATTTATTCCCGGAATGGAAGTGCACCCACAAAGAGGGCGGACGAATTTTAGTCGGCAGTGACAGATTAAAGCACGCAGCAGAGCAGCTAATACGCGTCCCACTTCGCAGTTCGGCTCATGATTTTAATCGCCCGCATACGCTACAAATGCGTGCCGCGTTCTGAATTAACCCATTGTGCCTCAATATACGGGGTGAATGCAGCGAAAGGCGTTGGTCCCCCATATATTTGCAGCAAATCAAGTGTTGACTGTAATTACGCTGTTTAACTGATGACTCGCGATCAATATGTGAGGGCTATTGTTGTGTCATCGCATCTTTCGCTTAAATGTTGATTCGTGAAACTACGTGGGAATACTTATATTATTGATACTAATTGTCGTTAACGGTACGAAAGCTGTAAGAGAAAAATTCATTACAGGACGATACGAAAACGAAAGTATATACGCTTTTGAAAGTTTTGCATAGGTTTCATTTGATTTCTGTTTCTATATATGTACTCACATACTTGCTATAGATGTTCTATCTGGTATTCAGCACGTTGCTGCCGCAGAAGTAATATTTGCGAAAATAACGTTTGAAATCTTAGTGTTAGCTTGCTTAGTTACGAATGATAGTAATAAATATTCATTTTTTATTCGATGATAACAAATAAATTTATCGAAATTTAACGTTACATACAGGAGAAGTATGAGTAACATTCATTTCATTTTGCCGAATCCATAAATCAAGTGCTTCCGGATAATTTTTTTTTTTTTTTTTTTTTTTTTTTTTTTTTTTTTTTTTTTTTTTGTCTTTTCAGTCTTCAGCAAAAACAAATTTTTTGCTGTCCGACTCGTGAGCACGCAACATACAACTAACCATTCCCTCCTCCCCCCCCCCCCTCTGTTCATCTTCTTTCACCTGTCTGTCACCATCTCCCCTCTCTCATTCTCTTCCTGTCCCTTTCTCTGTCTGTCTCCTCCTCTACCCTCTCCCTGTCTGTCTTCTCCCTGCCCTTTTTGTCCGTCTCCTCCTTCACCTACTTCTCCGCCTCCTACATATGAAAAAAAAACATATATGCGCCAATTATTAACGCAAATCAAGTACTAGGACTTAAGAATAGAATTAATATGACAGCACATGTTTTGGGACGACGTTATCCCATTATGAAGTTAATTTTGGACGAAGTACATACTTTGCTATTGTTGTGTTTGATGATGTCACCTGGCGACAGATAAGTTTTATTGAATGTTAGTGAAACATGAATGTTTGTAGTTGAGTCGCAGATCTATAGCACCCTACTTTATGTTCCCTAAGTTTACAGAATTTGACAATGCGAAAATGTCGTCCCGAAATATGTCGTGCTGACATATAAATGTCATTATTGACGTGAGTGATTTGCATTAATAATTAGTGAAACAGTTGTACGACGGCATCAATAAACAGATGATATATGCGCCAAGATACATGGTGACTGGTCAACGGTGTCAAAGTGGCAAGGTACCTTCTTCCATGCTAAATCCACTAGCTTACAGAATATAAAAATCTACTTCATGGAGTCATACATTTATGTACTGAATTTTTATCGTAACCAGTAAACAGGATTTGGATGTTTGTTGTAACGTACAAACGTTACAAAAAATATATGAAAAATATATTTATAAAGCTTTACGTAATCACTCGAAGCTGCAGAAAATCTGGCAACAAGCACATACATCATGGAAAATTTACGATTTTTTCATGAAATTTACAACAGCAACGCCAGATGTAAATGAATTTCAGAACATCGTATACATGCTGGAAAATGGCAAACTGCTGAAACAGCTGTAGCATTAAGCATTAAACTTGTAGCAGTGTTGCTGAACCTTTTATTACGGCTGAAAAAAGTTCCAGTCTGAGTACAAAAAGGTTAAAAACCGTCCTCTTTTTTAAAAGAAAGTTTTACAGACATGCGGTGAACCAGCTGCTAAGTATTTATAGTGCCTTCGTCAGTGAGAATTTCTACGTGCGCGAGTTAAAATAACAGTAAACAGTGGGAAAAAAAGAGAGATTAGTGGTTATTATACATAAGCGAAACATCGCATGAAACAGTTTGCCGAGTTTCACCCGTTTCTTATAGCCGATATGAAACATTCTTGGTGAAGGTGTCAAAATCATGAGAACACAAGCTACAGTCCCATTTGAGGAGAAATGACAATCGTATTTGAAGAGAAAGACAGCAAACCGTAAGAGAGGAATAAAGGAACTTTGGTAATTTAAGAGAAAAAGGTTGGTCCAAAACAATGAGAATGAGACAGAGACAGTGTGAAAGTGATAGTGAGAGGAACTGACAGGAGGAACCCGGCAATAGGGGAAAAATGAAGCTGAGGGAGAGAGAAATTGGCGGTGCGAA
Source organism: Locusta migratoria (assembly GCA_026315105.1). Taxonomy (NCBI): domain Eukaryota; kingdom Metazoa; phylum Arthropoda; class Insecta; order Orthoptera; family Acrididae; genus Locusta; species Locusta migratoria. Next base: position 323,655,065 of record CM048746.1, read on the forward strand.
GAAGGTGCTGAGTAGGAAAGTTTCACTGCAAGCAGAGACGGTAATGTGATGAAGACGGAAGAGTTAGTGAAACCGTTGGTCCCCACTTCTGTCAACGTCATATAAAAACGAACGTATTTCTCATGCTCTGACAGCAGACTTTTCAGCTGGTTACTCTCACTCTAGAAAATTATGCACTGTGTACATCGAACGTAGTTTTTTTACAATATGGTAATTTATTTGAAAGGATATTCTCCGTGTAACCGTATCCGATCTGATTTGAAGTCAGGATTATTTTTAAAAAATTAAATTAATTCAGCTCAAAAATTATCTGATGATTTAAGAAGTGTCTATCTTTCCTAATGGGCCACTTGTCGTTGTGGTACTTATTCGACTAATCTCATGCTAGCGTTTCTTGTTTGTCAGGCAGTTACAATCAACTGTCAACAAATTCTGAATTGATTCGACTTGTGATATTATTGTAACTTATATATTGTCAAATTTATGGTTTGAACAAGTGTATGCTCAATTTGAAAAAATCTACAAAATTAGTTAATATTTATGCCATTTGGATTTTTTTCACAGACAGTTTGTCAAACTTTATGGAGATTGTACTAACCCAGAACTTAGCCACTCTTTTCCAACCAACTCCCTACCACTTCAGTACTATTTTTGCCAGATCACACTAATTATTGAGTTTAGTACTTATTCAGTACAAATATTTATACGAAATTAAAATTAAATTTGCATGTCGCTACCTAAATGATCAATATCTTTTTATTGCATTACGATAGATTGCGTGGTAAGCAGCTCTAGAGTCAGATGAAACTAGTACAAGCAGGTTAATTGCGCGAATAATTTTAAAACTTTCAGAGGTATAAGCGAAAATCTACTCAAGTATTGCTTAGCCTCGCGCAGCGCTCATTATGTGCTAAGAATTTCCACGCAGTACTCCTCAGTAGTTTCAGATGATTTCCACTGTTGAAGAAGTAGTAATGTGATGACCGATGGAGCAAAACTCCTAATTATACGGTATAACTAAAACAGAACTCCGTCCCACACAGGTCTCGAGAGCCCAACGGGCACCGACCGGCCGCCATGTCATCCTCCTCCCGAATGCGTCAGGCGTATGCGCTATGAAGCGGTACGTGGTTAGCGCCCCGCATTCCCGGCCGCAATTACACGGTATACTAACATTTTATTCCATTTACCTTCACAAGGTTTACATTTGTACCAACTGGAAGGCAACTATTGCATTTACTCGTCACAGAAAAGATATATCGTACAGTTTCTAATACCCCCAGGTGTTGTTTGAACAATATCGCAGGCAAAGATTTACGTCTACATGTTTTCTCGGGAAGCCACTTCACGGTGCCTGGTGGAGGGTAATTTATGGCCGGCCGCGGTGGCCGAGGGTACTGAGGCGCTCCAGTCACGGTCTGCACGGCCACTACGTTCGGGGGTTCGAATCCCCCCTCGGGCATGGATATTTGTGACGTCCTTACTATTAGCTAGTTCATAAGTAGTTTGTAAGTTTAGGAACTGATAATCCCGTAGTTAAGTCCCGTAAGCTATACAATTATTTGAACATTTTTCATTTGGTAATTTATGTACCACATTCACGTCCTCCTCCTATTCATTATGCATGTGTTTCGCGGAAAAAAGGTTTGCGGTTATACCTCCGTTTTTATTTTATTCTAATGTCTATGATTTTATGCTTGCTGTGTTTCAGCGAGATATGCATAGCAGGAAGCAATATGTTGGTTGATACTTGGAGAAACGTATGCTTCGAAACTTTGACAGAATCCTGTACCGAGATAATACAGAACCACTCTCTTGAAGTGTTTGCCATAGAGTTTCCCAAACACCTCTATGACGCTTTCGCGCTTAGAAAATTAGCCTGTAAACAGCGTGCTGCTTTACATTGGATCTTGTCTCCCTCTTCCATCAGCTCCATCTCGCACGGATCCCATACTGATGGCCAATAATCAAGCGTTGACTGAATTAGTATTTTCTAACCTACTGTTACAACGCAAAATTGTGACAGAGAAACTTGTTAAAATCACAGATTACTCAAGCAATCGGCAGCCAAACTAGGCAGAAACAGGTCATCGGCTGTGTTGTAAATGCGACGCGTCTTTCGTGACGGCAGCAGATGCTGCGTCGGCGACTTGAGAGCCTACAGTCAACAGACTGCTTACTGCAACGTACGACCAGAGGAGCCAGAGGGTACATTCGTCAGCTTGTAAACATTTCATAACTACACATAACTCTGTCACAAGAGTGAATAAGACCGATGATACGTTAGTGGTTAAAGGGCTCACTGAGTGAACGCTGCACTCACAGATAGGACACACTGAGTCATTACGAACCGTCGCATACGTCATAGCTTTAGACGATTTCTGTATATATACTCTCACTTTTAAAGGTATAGTAACTCGTTCTTTGGAATCGATGATGCTCTGGAGGTTTTCGTCGATCCAATGGCCTAATCTATGCATTCAGCTTATGCCTCAGATAAAGCAGTACAGACTAGTAGCCAGCCATTATTCGCAGCTAGGAGATGAAGTCCGGAGACAACTACTGCACTTCGAACTGACCTGCATCTGGAGAGATGGTGAACCACTGTCTACCGTCTTCACAACGCTGAATATGGTTGCTGGCTGTGGCCAGCTCAGTCTTCTTTGGTTGGTTTCCTAAAGGGCAATGATCCTGCCGATGAGCTAGCACTCTGCTGCTAACCCTGCCAACATTACCGATAAGTCAGCATGCATTTCCAAGCATGGACCCACAAGTAGCTGCAGAGGTCGGAGGAGGGATAGAGCACTTCTCCTGGTAGTCTTTGCTTCAACACCCAGACGTCGCGGCGCGGGCCCTCCGTCGGAACCGTGTAGCAGCCGACCCATAGAAGACGGTAAGCTAACTCGGCCGAAGGAGACGTCGCCTGCTGATCTAGCCCCTGCCGAGCTAGCGCCTACACCACAGAAGCTTGTATTCAGTTGAATAACCTTGTAAACTCTGATACTGTTTTACTAGCGTCCTCTGGCGCTCCATCACGTTTCACCTCTCATCCTGACATAAAGCTGGGAACCTAACGCTCAGCCCCAGTACTACTTACTTCGTTGACGGACAACACTTCCTGAAGATTCTTTCAATGAATCGCAGTCTAACATCTCCCTGATACACGTTTAAATATATATGGCCATTCAGTTTGAAAAAGCTTCACATATCTTATGTAAATGTTGACCTATTATTGCGTAATTACATTACAGAGTCTCTTTCTTTCTATGTTGAGAGTCAGTTGCCATTAACTGCAGATTCTCCTGCATTGCGCCACACTTTTCCAGTCTTGCAACTTCTATATATACTACTGCATTACCCGCGTTAATTCTCATTGAACTACAGTATATGTCTATGACACCATTGACATATACTGTGAAAACCAACGGTCCTATACACTTCCTCGGAGCACACTAGAAATTACTGTCACGTCTCAAAACTTCTCTTCGTTGAGATAAACGTGCTGCATTGTGTTAGCAAACCATCAGTTCATCCACAGTTGATATGATATTCCATATGCTTGCACTTTGTTCATTCGGCGACTGCGTGGAACCCTACAAATCCCCCGTCTAAATGTAAGAAAGAAGGGCATCTGCCTGGTAGACTGTATTTGGTTGAATAGCTCGAGCTGGGTTTCACATGAGTTTTGATTTCGGAACCCACGATGATTACGAAGATATTTCCGGTCTTCAGAAATGTGATACTCGAACAAAGAAAGTGCTCCAAAATTGCACAACTGATTTACGTCAGAGATGTAAGCCTATAGCTTTGCCTATCAGTTGTACGACTCCTCATGAAATCGCGAATGGCCTGCTCTTTTTTTTCCAATCCTTACGATCGCTTCGCTCCTTTACAGCCCTTACGGTACACTGCTGCTGTAAAAGGACACTTTCCTTGACATACTACACGTAAAATCGTATTGGTGTTCATCATGTCCAGCCGCTTTTCCACTGTCGAGTGCTTTCAGTTGTTATTCTGTCCCTCTGGCATTCATTTAAATAACTGCGTAATCCCTATAAAGCACTATGTTTAAGGATGAATGGGATCCGGAACTACAAATACTTGACGTATTTCATATTTATTAGAAAAATATTGGTACTGTGTGGTAGTTGCAGACAACGACCATAATGAAATACTTGGATTACCCTTAATACTGTGTATGCACGTTTACCATTTTCGTAGAAGAGACTCAGGAGCTTCACGCACTCAGAGGCTGCAAAGCAGCCTAGTAACCAGCACGTATAGGATTAGGCATGTTAACTATGAGACAGAATTAGAAGTGCAATTAATTTTTCAGTGGGTTGTTTGACCGTCTCGTGTTTATTCTAGACGATCAACGTTCCGAAGTGTCTGCTGCGATCTGCTCCAGATCTTGTGGTGTCCACAACTAACTGAGCACTGTCCAGGTTTTGTAAATCGTATGGAAGAAATTTGATTTCAAAGAGCTACTCCGTGTAAATCTTTCTGGATGTAAGATCGTATAACTTGTTATTTCGCAACGTCTCGTCCAGAACTGCGATAGACATGTTCAGAGGCAATGATTTTCCTTGAGTCTAAGATACTGTAAGGCTTTTCCTTCTGTAACAATGGTCATTAATATCTGAAATTTTCAAATTTTAAGTTACTTATGATATAAAAATATGCCTCCTGTCGTTGACCGAAATTTTTTGTTTAGTCAAATACATAATTATACGAATTGCCAATATCTTTGATACCAGTAATGCGTAAACAATGATAGATCACACAATGTATATAGAGCATTGTTTTGCCTCTGGTGTTGTCGTGCGATCATGTGTGTAATGCGCGTGATTGTTTTGAATTTTTTTTTTTTTTTTTTTTTTTTTTTTTTTTTTTTTTTTTAAGTTAGAATCTGGTGTGACGTGGATACGCGTTTCACTAGTCACTGATTCTGACGTCATTGCGAAGATCTAGTGAAGCACTCCTAAGACCCAAAGTAAGACTTTTAAATATTTGCCGTGTTATGAGTGTAAATTGGAATTAACTGGAATTTACATTGTACTGAAAGGTGCCGTCTCAAACGACCCGCACCGTCTATATCTAATGACCAGTTTGTCGAGGGATGTTAGACCCTAATGTTACTTCCCCCTTCATTCCTGAGACTTCTAATATGTTTAAAAATATAGAATACGCAAGTCAGAGGAAAGGCCGCTTCGATAGGAAGCATAGATTGGAAATGAAAAACCAGAGCAGAGGGATTACACAGCTGACCCACTTGGCATACAGCAGCCAGCGCCTGTCAAAACATGTGATTTACCTATTCCATAGCCAGAACTCTGTTTGGCCATTACATTAGAGACGCTGCTAATTAAATTAAATGTCAATTTGAAGCACTTGATATGATTTAATCCCGTAGTTGTCACGAAAACTGATGGGGACCCGAACAGCGTACACTGACATTTTCCTCTAATTAGTAATGTACCGCTTCTGTGTATTTAAAGAATGGCGTAAGTAAACTGGAAGAAGCGTTGTTAACTTGCATACAAGCTGTTGCAGAGAATGATGAACAACTGTACTACTTAACTGTTGTAGAATATACTATACCTTATATTTTTTTCTAAGTATGGAGTTTACCTGAAAATGTTATGCAAGTAAACATCAGCAGATTTTGATGGTTGCGCAATTCTTTACATTATTTTTCAACACTATCCTTAAATGTATAACTCTGAATTACATTGCAATTCCGAATAAAGTAACGTAAATGAGGTCGCTTATAAACGACATAGTTTGGATGTATTAGTTTCGCACTGTCAAATCTTTTCGGTGACAGTGTGATAATAAACTACTGTAATCGTAATACGTACAAGGTGCAATGGGACTGTCTCTTAATAAATTTGCGACTGTGGCACGTGATATGAAATAAGTTATAAACTATTTCCTGCCTTGTTGTTACTGTGAAAACACAGTATGAAAACAGTGAGAAAACATTTGATTACGCAAATATGGAGCTACGTCGTACGTACATGATAACGAAGAAATTTCCAAGCAACGTAAATTACACAAAACAAAACAAAATGTGACAAAAGAAAGTACACGCTATTTGCAACTTCATTTCGCCGCGTGGAATGACCGCGTGGTCTAAGGCGCAATTCTAACGACTGGACGGCCATTCCCGCCGGAGGTTCGAGCCCTTACTATTGAGCGCTTCCTACACATTATTCTATTTCCTTGCCGTTGTGAGAAGAATTAGCGAACCATAACTCATGTAATGTACGATACTAAACAGCTAAAGTGTTGTATAAAGGTTTTCTTTTCACCTCTGCTATAATACCATGTGGACGACCATAGTCCGATATAAAAGAGTTGAAGTATGTACAAGATGTCGCCCGCCTAATGCAGTTAATAGTCACTGTCCCGTTACCGAGACTGTGTGGATGATTTGCATGGCCTGACAAGAAACTCTTATGTTGTATATGGAAGGAATAACATTGATAACATGTAGACAGAATTTACTTTGTGATATTTTTGGACTACCCTTCGTAAGATGTAAATATTTATCGATACTGAATATAATTCCCGAAACGATCCACCAAAAGAATTTTCTTCACTCCTTCGATTACATATTCAGAACGGCTGGTGGCGAGGCCGAGATAGTCTTGGTGTGTTGTCACACGACATTCTGCATTCTCTGAGGCGTGCCAACCACGAACGCACATTGGACTCATTCATGGCCCCATCAGCACATGTCTTACTTAACTGACGATGGATTTTAATCGGTGGCGCACCACGCAAATGGTTAAACGAGTGATTACACGCTGTTCTTTTACTGAGAAACAACTTCTCAACCACTTAACCTCAAATGGCATATTGTCTAGAACACAGTTTAGATTTCTGAAAGATTCCGATATCGAGAAGGCTATTTAACCTACAGTGAGAAAGCACTTAATTCATAAGATAATAAATTGCAAGCAGCAGGCATTTTCTGTGATTTGTCAAAGGCATTTGATTGTGTGAACCATAACATCCTTTTAAGTAAATTAGAATTCTATGGGGTCACGGGAAATGCTGCAAAATGGTTCAAGTCGTACATCACTAACAGGAAGCAAAGGGTGTCAGTGCAAGTGACTAGTGAATTAAGCCAACAGTCATCATCGGATTGGGAAGAAATTACATGTGGTGTCCCACAAGGATCCATCTTAGGGCCATTGCTTTTTCTTGTATACATTAATGACCTCTCATCAGTTACACTACCAGAAGCAAAGTTTGTTTTGTTTGCAGATGATACAAGTATTGCAATACAAAGTACGTCAAACTTAGTTATAGAAAGATCTGCTAATGATATTTTTATGAACAATAATAAATGGTTTAAAGCCAACGCATTGTCATTAAACTTTGAAAAGACTTACTACATGCAGTTCAGAACATGTAAGAGATTTCCCGTCAGCATATGCATTATGTATGAAGTAGAGCAGATAGAAGAGGTTGACAGTATTAAATTCCTGTGATTACAGCTTGATAAAAAATTTAGTTGGGAGGAGCACACCACAGAACTGCAGAAACGACTCGATAAATCTGTATTTTCAATACGAGTGTTATCAGACGTAGGAGACATAAAAATAACAAAGCTTGCATACTTTGCTTACTTTCATTCCCTAATGTCATATGGTATAATATTTTGGGGTAACTCTTCAAGTCAGTCCAAAGACTTCAGGGTCCAAAAACGTGTAATACGTATTATTTGTGGAGTAAATTCACGGACTTCCTGTAAAAGCCTCTTCAAAGAACTGGGTATATTAATTACTGCCACTCAGTATATTTATTCCTTAATGAAACTTGTCATAAATAATATATCTCTTTTCCCAACGAACAGATCAGTTCATACATACAATACTACGAATAAAAATGAATCTACACTAGAACTTAAAAGCACTTAATTTAGTTCAAAAAGGGGCCCACTACTAAAGAACACACATTTTCAATAATTTACTATCAAGTATAAAAAAATTAGCCACAAATAAAAACCAGTTTAAGAGGAACGTAAAAGGCTCTCTAGTGGCCAACTCCTACTCCATTAGTGAATTTCTAAATTGTACCCAAATGATGCATGTACTCATACTATATTAGTATTATTATATTAATCAGCTAAAAATGTATGTATCTCTATTTATATTATTAGTATCATATATTATTCAGCTTGTTAATTTTGTTTCTTGACATGTTCCACGTCCACGAGGATCTCGTCATCATGGATCTACGGAACGAAAAACTAATCTAATCTAATCTATCTAACGTCAGCATATTAAGAATCAGTATCAGTCTCGAATCACTCTACTGCGGCTAGAGTTCTATTTACCCTACGGTGCTGCAATTTCTGTCACGCATTCACAATGGGTGGCTGAGACTTTAAAAATAAAAGATATGTTTCCATCAGTAGAACGTCCAGAGAAAGAAACTTTGGAGGTGTTGGAACATGACACCACCTGTTAAAGCATTCGATTCTCATTCGGAATAACTATTAATACAATCTCATCTGGATATCAAGCCATACGTTATAATAGACAGTACGTTTACATCCAACAAACGAATTCATCTCATTACAGAAGAATGCACGGTCTTAATTAATGCTCTTTCAAGATCATCTAGACTCAACTGGGATCCGCGGGCAACAGCTCTACGAACTATTTATTAGGGAGCATTACTGCCTATATTATAGAACGGATCACCGATACGGATAGACGCACTGAAGCGACAATACAACAGTACCAAAATTAATAGTGTCTAACGGTTAATCAATTCAATGATGGGGAAAGCTTACAGAGCGACATCCAGTGAAGCGATCTGTGTTTTATCAGGCCTCATGCCCATAACGCTTAATATACAGGAAATAGCCAAATATTATAACCTGGTCAAAACTAAAGACGTCAGACAGACAATCGGCATCGCCCTAGAATATCGAAGCTGGGCGCACCCAGCAGACTTCATGAGAACAATTGAGAAGGACGCAAACAAATGCTACCTACTTGAAGCATACAGAGACGGAAACAAGTTAGACGACGGAGTGAGTTCGGGAATAGCAATATTTGTTAATATGAACTTTACTTATCAAATGCAACTAAACTGTCAAATGAATGCCCATACAATTGAGTGGAACAATTTGCCATCCTCAGTACCACTGCGTTAAAATTCGGAAATGAACTAGCTGACAATCTCGCTAAAAGAGCTACAGCAAAATACCTACAAGTGCAGTGAAGAAAAAAACTTGCCTGGTTTCTTTATGTAAGGCGATAAACCCTGTATAGCCAAATGTCGTATTTTGTGAATCTGTGAATCTGATGTATTTCGCTTGCAAATGTACCTGATGTAACAGCCTGAATTTAACCATCAAATGTGTAATATTACTTTATAATGTTCCATGTCAAATAAGGCAATAATAACACAAAACACATGTTGCAACGCGCAACGTAATTTATAACGATCGACCTCAATTCACTTCAATATGGATATGAGGTTATGTTTCATTGTTAATTCCATCAAGAAGACAATTTCTGCTATTCTACACATCATAATATGGAGGATGGCCTAATTAGTGAAATTGAGAAATCGCTTGACAGTCCTGTAGAACATATAAAATACTATCTGTTGTTTCTGATATGTCCGATAAAAGAGACATTACTTCATTACGTACAGGGTGACAGTTATTGAACCATAAGAAATAAAACGTAGATTACTGCACGCACATGTGAACGTCACTACAGATATTCCGATTCAGGTTATGACATTTTCTATGACTGCCTTCCATGGCGATGACGCTGTGCAGGTGAATAGCGAAATTGTACATAACCCGCTAAAGTGTCGGAACATCGATGAACTCCTTATTGGCAATGATTTTGGTGTTATTGCAGCACATCTCGTGTTCAGTGTAGCACCACAAAAAGAAGTCACATGTGTTAAGATCTGGAGAACATAGCAGCCAATCGAGACCCACGCCAGTCACCTCTGGGTACACCAGAGCCTCAATGCCGCCGCAAACTGCTCCCCCAGGACATGAGCTCCGTCTTCCATGAACCATATCTTATCGAAATCAGTGTTAGTTTAGATAATGGGGATGGAATCATTTGGAAACACTGTTCTGGGTCAAAAGAATTCCCAACCGCGAAATGTGGATTCTCCGTCCCCCAAATGGGCGCATTTTCCTTATTAACGAACACTTACAAGTTAGAGTTGGCTTCGTTGGTAAAATAAACCAAATTCAAAGTTCTGTTCATCAGTTCTGTGGACAAAAGTGTTGGCGAAACAGAACCGCTGTTCCGTGGCCCAAGGACTTAATGGAGGACTGGTTTGAATTCTGTATGGGAAACGATGCTGGTCGTAAACTACAATTTGTCACCATGTTTCCCTGTTGAATCCCACCTAAAGTGCAACCTGTCTGGCCGATTTCCTGGAGCTGGATTGAAAGACAGCGCTTGTCTTCTCGATGTTTCCAGACGTATCCACACTCTTTGGACGACTGACATTGCCAACACTGTCATCTGAAAATTAAGAATAAAATTCTTCATAGCCCGTTTGTACCGGTTGCGTTCAGCTAGAACTTGGAGACAAACTTATATCAATCCGAATTTGGGCTGTTATTGCTTACATAGTAAAGGATCACAAGCGCTATACGTTAAGGCAGTGTTATTTTCACGTGCAAATGGCCGACAACAGCATGGCATGTATGAATTAGCATACTAATTCCCATCATGCCACGCGGGAAAGCGTGTAGTTAGAAAGTACTAACACATACCGTTCAGAAGCTTGACCATTTTATTTAATTTAATTATTGATTTGGCGTGTGTGATACCATTGGTTGAGATTAACGGCCATAAATTTAGAAATTCAAATTGTTGAAACATCCCAACCATTGTAGGGCACTGAAATAAATTCAACGGCGTAGTTGAAATTTTGTGCTGGACCAGGATTATCACAAAAAGAACAAAGAAGGGTGGAACAACTGGAATAACAGTCGTTGGGGAACGACTGAAGAAAGTGGAGAGTTTGAATTAACTAGGAAGCCTGATACAGGAAGAGGGATAACACGACAGAGAAATAAACGAGCGGGTGAGAAAAGCAGAACCATTTGGAAAGAGTTTCAGAACCCTGATATGGAGCAGGGTTGTACCCAAAAGTAGTAAAAAATTTATATTACTATGTCCTGAAGTATGCCTCCGAAACTAGGGTTATGAAAGGACCAGAGAAAAAGCAAATCACAAGCTCGTGATATGAAATTCTGGAGGAACAGTATTGGAGTGACAAAGATAGACAGGTTAATGAAAGGGAATCATTACAAGAGGAGATAGAGAAATCAAGGCCGAGCTGGTGTTAGCATGTTAAGCGAATAGAGGAGAAGAGGTACCCAGGAGGATGAAACTGGAGGGCAAGAGACCAAGAGGAAGACCGAGAGACGGATGGCTGAAAGGAGTGGAGGAATGCGCCAGGAAGAAAGGAGATGATCGGAACCAAGGTGAAGACGGAGAGATGGTGGCAAGACAGAAGACGACGGAGAGGCTTATGTTCGAAGCAGACCCGGCCAGACGTTGGAAACTGTCCTATTTGATGATAATGACTGTGATTAAACCCCGGATTTCCTGATTCGGGCTAGCGGTCGCCTTAACAATTAAGCTGTCCAGGCACCGAACAGGAAACTGACATTTTCTATGCGGATGCACGAACACGCCCGATCCCTTACAGTCATATCTGCGAGTAAGAGGGGGGGAAATACAATTTGAGCAGGATGTGCATCGTACCGCGATAGCCTAATTGGTTACAGTGACCAATGGCGCGAAGCGGGAATTCCGGGTTCGAATCCCAGTCAAGCCCAAATATTGAACTTCGCCATTGAATTAATTACAGTGCCCTATAACAGTCGCGAATTTATTTCATACTAGCTGAAAACCCGGCATTGCCCGGGAATTTATCTATTTATTCCTGTCATTTTTTCAGGTATATATTCATTTCTATACGGTCTGTATGTCTGTAAAATCTCTTGGGAATACAATCAGTAGTAAATAAGTAATAGATTAAAACTTGGTGCGTGGTGGGGCGGTTTTCCAAGAACGTTACTGTTTACGTGCTCATATCTCATGAACTACGTGTTGGAATGTGATACAATTTATAAGCTGCATTCAACTATATATGTGTATACTATCAATAAAATTTCCCGTCGATGCAATTTGTACTGTTCAAATTATAAATTGTAACGTCATACCGAGAGCCGTAGTTTTACTCCATAAACAGCGGAAACGTAGTAAGCCAGAAACTTTTTTCTTTTCATCATTTTACCATGGTTGTCAGAGACAAAAAGTTTGATAAAGATGTGAAATCATGTTTAAAGTTTGTTGCAAGTCGCTAAGTACTGTCATTCTCATACAGTGTATTTCGAAAGGCTCGCCGCATTATATAGCAGTTTTTGCGATTTCTATTGGCTATGACGTAATATCTTTTGAACCATGTGCCGTATGTGATTCTTAAGCATGCAGCAATTGTTACCTAACGGTAAGGAATGTGTGTATCAAATTTGGTTGAAATCGGTCCTATGGTTTAGGAGAAAATGAGCAGCATTGTCGCAAAGTGCAGCAGTTTTTCACGCATCTTACAGTTTATGACGTCACATCTCGTGAACTATATATCGTATGTCATTCTTACACTTACGGCGACCGTCCTCATGGATTGAAGCTTACGTGTACAAAATTAAATAACGATTGGAACAAAACTGTAGATTTGTGTGCAACACGTACAAACGTACGGACACTCTGCTTTATACATTAGATGGCTTCATAATTTTCATCCTAATTTATACGTTAACGCTACAACAGCGTTAGGTTCTTTCCTTCACCATAGATGTGGATCAATCTAGTGCAGGAATCCGGTAGGAAGCACATAAGATAGTTATGAACTGTAGAAACGCTAGAGTGTCACATGGAGAGATTTTGTGCTGACAGAACGCTTGCTGGGATAGCCAAGTGGTTAAGTCGACCTCTGGCCCAAAGCGGAAATCCCACTTCTAATTCCAGTCAGATTAAATTTTCACTCGTCGCCGTTAGATTCTCTCAGTGGCCTAATGCAGCCAAAGAAAAACTCATTCCATCATTTACCTCTGCCTTCTCCCCATAGAAAGTAGTCCTATCTTAGTGGTAAAAGAAGATGAAGTCGACTGGATCAGCAGGTCTGTGCGAGGTGCGAAGTCGTGTTTATTTCGCCCGATGGAGGGTGAGGTGGGGAGGGAGCAGCGCAGGGGAAGAAGAAGAGCGTGCATAATGGAGGAGACCGCTAAATGTTGGGAGGGGTGTGCTCCTGCTCGCTCAGACCAACCCGTGGTGGCCGCCCCGGCCTGATGTACGATTGTTGCAGCGCCGGTGAAATATTCAAAGTGCAGGGGGCGTGACCCTGCCCGGCACGTCGCTGCTTGCTGCTCCCACACACGCGCACGCACACACACACACACACACACACACACAACAACGACAGCAGTGGGTGTGGTATGAGGTTGGCGGTGGGGGTGAGAGAGCAGGGCAGTTCAGCTACTTCCCACGCAGTGGCTGGCACAGCCAGGTTACACGAGGCGAACTGACCGCTGCGGGCTATTCGGGAGGCCTGGCAAAGACCGGAGCAGCGTTTTCACCAAAACACAGCTCCCTGTTTCCCTGTTTCCCTAACAACAAGAAGCTAATTAGCCGCTTTCATTGCAGATGTGTTTTTATGATCTTCTCATCCAGTCTCGTATACATGTTGTTTCAAAAGGAATAGTAAATATTATAGGGTGATTTTAGTACAGACCAGTGTTTTCAGTAGGTAGCGAATGGGGGTTGCTAAGTCTTTCTTGGGGGCGGGGGCAGCGAGTGGGTTACCGTCACAGGAGGAAATGCTTGCACTGGGGTTCAGTAAAATAAAAACACATGCCTAGGTGAAAGTTATTTAATGTTAAAATTACGGATTTATTTGTGGAATATTCATTATAAATTGATCATAGTTTATTTTACAGTACCATGTGTGAATGATGAATTAGCAAAACTGTATTAGCAAAACTGTATTTATGGAAAGAATTTAATTCAATAAATAATTCTGAAAAAGTTGAGAGAAAGATCTACTTCTTTACAAGTTGTCTATACAGTGGAACCTTTCTTAATAAGCATAATTCGCTTCTCAGTCTTGCCTGCAATGCGAAATTTTTGTTAACAAAGTATATTTTTCTGCCGTAAATCATGTAAAAACAGAATATGAGTACCAAAAAAAGAATTAAAATAAAATAAATAAATTAAAAAAAAGAAAAAAATTAAAAAAAGAGGGAAAAAAAAGAACATAAAATTTGTATCCTTCGAGACTACATTGTTTTGTTACAGTTCGTGAGGGAGGGTATGGTCTCTACAATAATCTTTTCAATAATATCGACGAAATATTTTCCGATTTTCACTGAGAAAAGAGGCGTTGTTTTTGGAATTTGTATAGGACTAATCTGCGAGGTCATCAGTCCCCACGCTACTTGTTTCAGTAGATTTTCATTTCTTGTTGATTAGCCGGTTTCCATGGTTGATTTATCAAATGTCAGCTGTAGCATCTACAATAATTCAATTCCTTGAGACATATTGTCTCATTATATCATAAAAAATCGAATATAAGTATAGGCGTTGAATCCCGCCCACGGTACAAATTTTAATTCAACGCTTCTCCTTATAGTGAGAAGTAGTGTTGTGATGTTTTTGGCAAAGTGTACACGTGTCTACACATTGTAAATATGCCGATGTGTTGTTTGTGTATGGGTTTGTAACGGAAACGCTGCTGCTGCTTGTAGACAATACGGCAAATGATTTCCAAATGTTTAAGATATGCCGATGTTTGGTAATGATCCTTTCTTCACTGCGAAGGAAGTCTTGGTGATAAATATTGATTTATTACGTTTACATTGGTACATTGTCTGCCACCTTATCTATGTCAATCAATAAAAATTCGTGAAATGTCACTTGACATTAGGTGTCAGGCAATCTACCAACGTAATCAGTGTGGTTAATTTTGTTTTCTGATGATTGTTTAAGACCGAAACCGGTAAAGTTATAAATATAATAAACAGCTGATGGTTGGCAATATGCATTTTTAAAAGTATATTACGACTGCTACACCACATCTCAGTAAAAATTTGAGAACTAGCATCTCACGGGATGCATGCTTAAACAGTCCGCGCGGTTGTGGCGATGGCTGCGTTCCCAATGGTGTAGGGGACAGCGCAACTCCCTAGCAAGCAGGAGACCCTTGGGTCAAACCCCGGCTGTGTACACATTTTCAACTTTCCTCATTCGCAGTTATTGCCATACACTCCGTGAAAATCAATAGATTCGCGAGTGTTTACTCGTGTGTTCAATACACTGCGTGACACTTGTACAGTGCCCAGCAGTAATATTGCATCTGAGCGTCTCAATGAACAAACTGTCGATGAAGTAGAACTAGGTTCTTCAACAAGAAAACGTACAATTTCTGCACGTATTTGCGTATCACTCGCAGCATATCTTTTACAGCTCATTCGGTATTTTCGATCGGGGAATGAAGATAGACGATTAGAATTCAGTCGCTGGAAACTTTTGAATCGCCAAGAAATCACATTTTCATTCTGTACTGTTAAAGCGTCTATCCCCCGTGAACGCATCAGTACGACTCGTAATTCATATCAGTGTTTCGAAGAAATCCACATGCTGTTGTGTGTATACGTTTTTAAGAACGCGTAACTGTAAGCGTTTGGTGTGATTGGATCATTACCAAATACCTTGGAGTAACAGTTAAGAACAACTTGAATTGGAGAGAACACATAGAAAATACAGCAGGGAAGGCGAAGCAAAGACTATGTTTCATTGCCAGAACATTTAGACAATTCAAAATTTCTACTCTAGAAGCTGCCAACACTATACTTGAGCGTCATATTTTGGAGGACTGCTACGCATTGTGGGATCAACACCACTGTCTCACTCACGACAGTTGACTGGTACCAACTTCGCAACAACTGGAAGTTGAACTCAAATCTAATAATAAACTCACACATTAATCGTATGCAGGTAAACCAAAATGGGACTGCATGATCTTTTTTAGTTTCAAATTGATCAACTAGTATCACGAAACAGCTTTAGTATCTCTTCTTTATTTGTTGTTTCGTATTCTTCCAATGCTGCTTCATCTTTTCTTTTCTGTCGTCCATGTTGTTCCTGTTGTCTAATTTATTTCCGTCTTGAAAGCCTTCTAAATGTAATACTTTATTCTTAAAAGTTTTCCTGTCTGCTATTTCTGATTTTTTATGTTGTTTCTTTATAGCTCTTTCTTACTTCTGAGATCCATGCTACTGTTGATTTCCTCATTCAGAAATAAAGTAAAATTTGTATTGGCAGCCCGTTCTCATTAATTCGAAAGAGATACCCAAAGAAGATTATTATTACGTAACTCTAAAGGTAGTCTATAGATTGAAATGAAATTTCGACTCAACGTTGCGTTTTTCATGGAGAAGATTTTTGTGCAATCCAATTCTGCATTGATCAGAATGATATGGGTAGAAACGAAGTGTAGCTACGAAGCCTGAACATGGCGAATTTATTTATCCAGTTTCTGAGATTGAGAATAGTTAGTCACTTGCAACAAAATTTACACATAATTTCATACATTAATTAATATTTTCCTCAGTGATACCCTCGTCAAAGCAATATGAGAAAAACAGTTCAGCATTCACTACATTGTCTCTATTTATGCAGTGTAACTTTATCTCCCATACGGTATTCTCATTTAGCACTGAATGAACCTGTAAATTACATTATTGTAGTTAGGAGATATGCCATCATATTGTGTGAAAAACTGCCTCACTAGCCTGACGTCTTTTCTAAACGTATTCCGTAGGAAGTATTCCCTACCGAATGCACCTACTGCGTTATATCGTTGTACAACACATGTCTCTGGAGATATGTTATAAACATTGAGTTGCGTGAAAAAAATAGCAGAACAAATTTTGCTGATAGTCCACAGGCCCAAAGTCATGTACACATTTTACATACTCTCTGTAATGGTTTGGCGTATGCCACTAAAACTATCGTGCCTTATATGTAGCATACGCGCATTTTTAAAATCTATTGTAAGCCCTTGTATCGATTCGTACAGAACGTGGTACAGATACTACTTAAGGAGACGGAGAAGAGGGTAGAGGTAGGAGAGATACAGGGTGAGTTGTAGGATTGGAAAGGCAAGTAGAGCCCCACGAAGAGTAGGAGAAGGAAGACAGAGGGATTGGGAAAGAGGGAAGAGACCGAGGGATGAGAGAGGGAATTAAAGAGGAGATTGACAACGACGAGGGATGGTTAAGAGGGACCAGAAGGGCGACCTAGAGAGAAGACGAGGGGAGACATAGAGAGAGCAGAGAGGGGAGGGAGATCGACAGAATGTATCAAGTAACTGCTTGTCTCATTTCTCTCTCGGGCAAATGTTCGTAGCATGCTCTAGATTTCCACCGTCTGAACTGTAGGTTTATGTAAAGAAAGGACGAACAGAAAATATGTAGGCAGTCCACTAGCCTTAGAATAAACAATCCTGTATTATAATAACATCAATGTTATTCATTTCTTTTCATTCGAGATAGCCACACCCAAGCTGTTTTCGCGGTTAGTCATGTTCACAAAACTGTTTTATTTAATTTACCATTTGCTTCACAGTTTAATACGTACACAAATGAAAAACCTGTCCTCCTGTCCTATCCTTCATCTACGAGTTACCGCGTCCGGTGTCAGATGAGAACTGTCATTTGTCACAGAAATGTTATGTGCTGTGATCTCCCAGGCTTCGTCAACTCAGCTGACTGTTTGTTTTTGGATGGTCCGCCGAATTGTTATTCCTGTTCTATGTACAATATTGTGATTAATGACACAGTCAGCTTCTTTAGGAGTATTGCTGTTGTGAGTACTCATTACATGTAAACAACCATGACAGTGAACTGTTGTTATTACAACTCGATACCAACAATGCTTCATAATATGATGAGAGTCGAGGCAGTGAGTACTCATTGCAGCAGAACTCACCGCCTTGCTGCGTCGGTGGTCGTTATTGTGTATTGAATGGAACCTGTGACTTTGCAGCACTATCAGAAATGCACAATTGAAATATTCCGTTTCTTTAATATGCTAGTTCTGAGATTTTAGCCGTTCGAAGATTTTCACAACCCATCATATTCGACGTCTTTTTCATCATTTAGTAGAAGTGTTCCGAAATGCTTCTAGAGAAGTACGAGACCTTAGGTAAACGCTCCTACATCAAAAGACTGCTGATCAAGAGCTTCAGCTCCTAAAATCAGATGAACAAACGAAAGAATCACTATCTGAATATTTGTATTTTAGAGCTGGCAACAGTCTCTGAAGTATTTATGTTTATGCCTCGCAAGTAATGGGTCGATAACATTTCATTGATCAGTTTAATGTGTTATTAGGATCCATCCACATCAGTTTGTTATATATGAAAAGTTTTGTACTTTCCGAAAGAAGTTACAAATGCAAACTCAACAAATAAATGCTCGATAACTTGTAGTGCAATGATTTACACTTGTGTCATTTAATTAGAGCTAGAAAATCTACGTTTACCAATTCTATGTTATTCTCTCATAGCATGGAGTCCTTAGAACTTCGACGATCTGTTGGTCGCACTAGTTTGAGCCTATTCTTTATTCAATTTTCCATTACTAATTAAATCAGGAATGTGGTTCCAGCTGCCTTCAAAGTTTCCAGATTAAATATTTTCCTTCTTGTACCTATGCTTGTTTAATAACGAGGATGGAACGATATAAGCAGTAGTAGCAAATCTTACAATTTCCGGCAACGAATTTTCTGCAAATAGCAGCAGGTTGCCAGTTATCTGAGGAACAGAGGGATACGGAGCGACCTTGTGGCAATAAAAATTCAATTATAAAATTGAAGTGCAGTTATTAATTTTGTATCCCATCGCCGTCGCCACTTTTGTGTCTCGTTTCTCCGGTTGTCGTAGGTTGTCGGTGGCCGAGTAGAAAGAGACCGACACAGGAATAAAGGATGCACGCGTGTGCAGGTATGGAGGTGACCAGCCGATGGGACAGCAGGAAAAAGAACACTAGGCTAAATTAGAACAAGATATATATTTCGTGGAGTCTTGGTCATACTTAACTTTTACATAGTTCTTGACTGCAGAATTCTGATACATAGTTTAGATAGAGGCCTGCCTACTGATGAGTCGTAGTGCATATCCGATAGCCAAGTCTTAACTGGTGCCTATCTGATTCCCAAGTGACGAATGCAGCAGTGGTGGCCACGAGCGGAGTTGTAGCAGAGGGCGCTCGTGGCTGACGTCGTAAGAACGCCGCACCGTGCGTGCATGGCGGCGCGCGGCGAAAGTACGTGACGCGCACTTCATACTTGGGCGACACCACAATTAGACCATTGGACAATGCAACAGTTCATGAAGAAGCTAGCGGCACAGGTAACATTAAGTAAAGCAGAATTAATCTCATCTAAAGTCCTGAATTTGTTAGTAATGAGGTTACACTCAACCGCAAAATTTCTAGGCAGAGACTACCACTGTTATTATATTTAAATTGTTGTTTTACGGTACATTGTCTTATATAAGTACTAAATTATTCGACTCAAATATTTTTACTAGACAGTTCCTAAATGATCTCGGAGGTGTACTGTTGTTCTTTCGCGTGGGTATAATAAGAAGTTAATGTCGTACAAGCTGGTTTTATTCGGCCAAAAGCACAGCGAGCATTTTTCTTGCTCGGAGGGCGAGTAACGAATTAGTAACTCGTGCTGCTGGGAGTTATCCGCGGGCTGCTCGCGTTGCAGGAAGGCGCAGTTAAACTGATACCGCCGCGGGCTCCGCCGCCGCAAGGCTCAAATGAAAAATTCACGGCGCCAGCACCGAGAACAAAAGACAACAAACAATGGCATCTCGGCGGCCACTCCAGATTGCAGCGCAGAGCATGGTGGGGGAACGGGGGGAAGGGATAAGAGAAGAGGGGAGAGAGGGGGAGGAGCATGTTCCTCCTCCGTCATCTTCCATTCATTGCTTACATTCGTCATAGCTCCCGACTTCCGTTTCTACTGCTAGTACAGAAATCATATCCTTCTCCACCGGGCGATGCGGTAGTTCCCAATGGAGGAATGAGTACAAAACGTTTAGTAATACATCTGTGTTTTAGTAAGCGCTGATGATCAGGACGGTCCACTGAAACAGAAGGGTAGCTATCGCATCTCACCAGGAGACCACATGGGTATCGGATTTTAGAATTTTATATATATATATATGGTACGTGAAGTTCAGAACTCAAATAACAATCAGCTAAAGTCATTCGACAAAACTCTCAAGAAAATCGACTTTGAAGTTTTGCAAAGTGCACGTAAAGGTAAAGCAGTACATAATCCGAAGATTGGTTTGAACACCACAGTGCTTTACTAGGCATGGTCCTGTTTGGAGGTGGTATGCCGTCGCCTTCCTCCGACCTTCGAACTGACTTACCCAGCCAGTGATAGGGGGACCTACAGTTTAACGTGGGTTCCGAACCAAGGTGCTACTCGGTATTTTTTACATGAGCAATACTGTTAGAGGTGAAAGAAGTGGAAAGTGACAGTTAAAAATCCCAGGACCTGGCGGGGATCGAACCCGCGACCTTTGGATTTGTGTTCTGGCACTCTACCACTGAGTAAGTACCAATAATTAAGAGTTAAAGTATCTGTCTGTGTAGCTCAGGTGGTAGTGGTAGGCCTTACAACCGTAAGGTCGGTGTTTCCAATCCTGTCGTTACTATTTCTTCGTTTTGTTCGAATTCTTACACATTCTTAATATCTAATGGTAAGTTTTACGAAAATTGCATGTGTTTTTCTATATTTTATAGAAAGTTGTTAATAATGATGGACTCAATTAAATAACACAAATTACATTTTTTACAGTATTGGATTTACTATTAGTTGACGACGATACTGTGATTGTTCAATTTCTGAAGAGCTACGACAATGTTTGTGGAAAGTCATCTTCATATCTGCTAATGGCTTTCCAAGCAGCTAACCTACTACACGATCGTTTTACACGAGACAAAGTATTCAGTTAGTCTACATACAAAAACTGACACTACACGAGGAATTACATATCCCAAAATGAATACTAAAACGAAAAAAATATCTGTCACAGTGGTATTCGAACCACCGACTCTATGGTTGTGGGTAAGAACACTACTACCTGAGCTTCACACACCGATGCTGCAGCTGTTTTAATTATTGGTACTTACCTCTACTTTGAAAAACTTCACAGTCGATATACTCCAGAATTTTTTACAGTTGCGTCGAATGGCTTTGGGTGATTGTTATTTAAGTTCGTAACTTCACGTACCATAATCTGAAATTCTGAAATCCAATACCCATGTGGTCTCCTTGTCAAATATGGACCGTAAACATTGCAGCTGTATTACTGGCGGTCGACAAAATTGCAGCTAGAACTATGCAGCAAAGTAGAAATCGAACGGAACGTTCCAAAATCCCACCGATGGAATAATTCGGAACCTCTGAGTGAAGGAGAGACGCACTTAATTGAGTTGTTACAATGAACACTTCGTTTCATGTATGGAACTAATGGTTCATTGGATGCGATCTGAATTACTTTGTACAGAGAAGATGGCGTTTTTTATTTTCTTTTATTTTTATTTTTAATTTTTAGGATGACTTGTTCTGACGTTACTCAGACGTCATCTTCTGATCTGTAAATACAGTTTGTACAAAAGAGCTTCCTCACTAAACATTATAACAAAAATCTTTCTCAATATGCCAAAAACCTATGGGTACATTCCTCCTATATCACACAATGTAATACTTGGCTTTACTTATATCCTTTCATTCCAGTTTTCATGGTACAGTTGTATTTAATAATACAAACGTGAAATATAGGTATCTGTGGTGAAGTTAAACACATCATTATATCTACTATATACGTGTCCACATTGATTATAAAAGTGTCACTGAGTGAAAGGTTTAACATTCGAAAAGACAGAGATATTGCATATGTATAGTTGAGTCCATAATATAATGTAGTCTTTGCCCTGTTGGGTTGTCATGCATAGTTAACAACCGTTACAAATCATGTTGTATTTACGAAATTGTTGTATAAACAAGTGTGTAATATTTATCTTAATGGGTAATTTGAGTATGCCTGGTGTGTCAGATTCTTTACACGAGTAATATACAGCAATATACAGCATCAACATATATGTAGAAGCTCAATGGTAAAATTGTTATCAATAAAAAGGGTTATATAAGAAAGTTATAATGTCATAAAAACAACTATATGTAGGCTCCTATCATAGTGGCTAGCACCATAAATATTAATGGTGTTTAAATATTAACATCATTATTTAAAGGTGTTAATATTTTAATGAGATATAAATGGTAGTAACACCCTGCATGGATGTTATTATAATGAATCCTAGTAGTTTGACGTTTACAATAAAAAAGGGGAAGACCTGTGACGTAACCACAATAATTATGTGCCTTAGATAAAATGGTATTTATCCCAAGAGCTGTTTTATAATGCATACGTCTGAGACCTATTGGTTTTGTTCCATAATACCATTATGATCTTTAAGATATTTGTATCGTATCGACATGAGTAACATACAGTAAATCATTAAAAGCATTATCATATTAATGAAAATATTTTGTATCGTGCACAACATAAATATGTCATTAGGTTATGTACGGGTAATTCCAGTATATATATATATATATATATATATATATATATATATATATATATATATATATATATATATATATATGTAAGTTTGCATTCATATCTTACACCATGTCGTATTTACAAAATTGTGTATAAACTAAAGTGTATTGTAATACTCCTCTATGGGCAGTTGGAATAAGCGTGGTGTGCTAGGTACTTTACATAAATAATATACAACACAGTCTACTTATATATAAGATATTGAACACTTCACTAAAATAGTATATGTAAAAGGCCAATGGTAAAATTACTATAAATGAAATGCATTGGATTAAAAGCAACATTGACATCATGACATGTGACATTCCTATATATAGGGCGATAACACCCTGTATGTATGCTGTTAAAGAGAATCAAAGTAGCTCCAGGTTTACACTAAAGGGCAGGGGGGACACAAATAATTTATTTGTTGAGAAGTATGTGGCAATATGTTGTTACATTCTAGACCAATCAGGGTACTTCTGTTTTATATTATATTATAACCACACTATATATGCTCTTAAGATAAATTGGTATGTATTCCCAAGACTATGTTATAATGCATAATCTTGGATCGTATTTAGTTAGCTATATATATTGAATTACATGTGCATAACGTAATGAGTTATTCAGATTATGCATGATACAAAAAAAATTAAGATGATAATGCAAAATAATAAGAATAATGATGATAATAATAATAATAAGAATAATGATGATAATAATAATAATAAGAATAACGATTTCCTTTGTGTTAGTTATGTCCATATGATGCAAATACCTTAAAGTACATAATGA
Organism: Locusta migratoria; assembly: GCA_026315105.1. Lineage (NCBI taxonomy): Eukaryota > Metazoa > Arthropoda > Insecta > Orthoptera > Acrididae > Locusta > Locusta migratoria. Next base: position 323,678,630 of record CM048746.1, read on the forward strand.
TATTATGGAAGAAACCCAGTGGGGTCCGAGATTTATGCATTATAAAACACACCTTGGGGTAAATACCATTTTATCTAAAGCACATAGGTGTTGTGGTTATGTCACAGATCTATATATTATTGGTACTTCTTCTTTATTGTAAACCTCAGATTACTAGGTTTCATTATAATGAGATCCATGCCAGGCGTTATTACCATATATTTTGACATGTTACATGTATTTCTGATTAATATATTAAAACCTTTAAATAATTGGTCCCTTATAATCAATGCTACTACCCGCTCTGATGGAGCATACACATAGTTGTTGTTTTATGACATTATAAGTTCATTATATAATGAATTTTATTGATAACAATTTTACTATTGACCTTCTACATATATAATTTTAATGAAATTATTTATAGCCTTAGAATGATAGTTGATGATGTACAACTGTATCTGCTACTGTTGTCAAAAAGGCAACTGATGATTCATTTCTTGTATTTAATGATGGGAACGTCGGGCGGATTAAGCTGTTAGAAAGAATGGGCCTCAAGATAGGAAATTTTACTCCAGACATCCCGAGAGAAATATATTTACAGCGCGTGCTGAAATGTCAGTTGAAGACCTGGTAAAGGAAAGATGCCAGACAACAAGAAACCATAAGGGAAGCTTTGAAGGGAAAGACGACCCTGTGTACAAATGTGGTGCCTTCTGAAGAAGTGACATAAGGAAACTTGTTATGTTGGACTTTAAATTGCGTTACTTGAAAATATTTATTTTTTATTTATTTTTTTTAAGTTTATGTACCTTTTCTTCAAATTCTATGAAAGCTAGATTTAAAAAAATCTGTACAAATATTTCTGTAAACCTAATAAACGTCGTCTCAAGAGCAAATTTTGAAATTGCAAGGTGAAATATGGGGTAAGTGCTCGGAATTTCGCATAAATTTGAAATTGTACTTGTGGAATTATAATTAAAACATTCTGAAAATTCTCCTATTTGACCTATTCCAAAAACACTATAAGAGAAGCTTACAACATATAAAGAGATGAAACAGAGAAAGTTTCGTAGAAATCTCTTGAATACTTTCTGGGAAAAAGGAACATACTTTTTTCTTCTTTTTCTTTTTAGTTTTCATTTTTTTTTTTACAGCAATACTTCAAATTTCATTCAAAAATGAGTTTAATATATATAATCAAAGGAGTTTATATGGAAATGTGTTACTTTCATGTAAAGCATGGTACAAAATTCCATTGCCATATCACCAAAACTGTTGATTTGGTGCCTTTTTGAAATAGTTTTTATTTTTCATCAATGCCCCCCTTAATACTCAGTGTTGATATCTGTACAATCAGCAAGTCATTCTCGTTCTATTTTCAGGAATAAAAACAAACAAATAATTATCATTTACCATGTGTTATCTATATTTATGAAGATAAGAACAGTCATCATTAGTTTAGAAAAATGTAAGCATAAGGAATGGGTTATTACTGGGTCTGACGTATAACAAAGAATTTTTTTTTAGTATTAACAACTTTTTTAATGTATGTTTTACAAAATTAGCGTTATGAACACAGACTGTGTGATCGTGAAAACTGGACAGTAGAAAACCCGGAATAGAAGACAGTCGAAATATTTGGGATGAGGTGATAGAGCAGTACATTGAAAACTCAATTGATTGCAAAGATAACGAATGGGGAGGTTTTGCATAAAATATGCAAATGAAGGAGCGGACGAAAAACTCTGACAAAAGAGAGGACAAAGTATAAATTTGAGGAGACATGTGTTAAGATGTTGAGGCATAACCTAAGCTGCAGAGGTTAAAGCCAAAACTGAGTCCGTGATTGGAAAACCCACAAATAATTGAGGATGTTGGGTGAAACCTCTATTCTGAAACGAGTAGGTTGGCGCAGATGAGAAATCTGGGAGTGTCGCATTGAAAATGTCATAAAATTGATGACTGATCAATTTGTACAGAAGAGAACATAATGCGAATGTAACGCTCAAAGTATGTTTCTGATAAGTTATACGGGATGATACATAATAATGCTAACGAAGAAGAATGTCGTCCGGAAGTTCTGCTGTGCACTTTACTGGACGAATATCATTTATCCTGGAAAAGTTTCATAACTGACTGGAGTCTTCACTACGTTATTATAATCTGTATTATGAGTTAGACTACACTTTCTAGATGCTTGGCGCTTCCTTCCATGCAATGTACTACTACTGACAAACGATTATTTACATGCGAATAACACCAAAGTTGTAACTAATACATGTTCGATATCACAGTGACACATGGAAATCATAGGTAAGATGAACTACTTTTTTTATTTTATTGTGGCACTCTACACGTGTCGAGATTTATTTGTTGCAAGAAGCAATACACTAGTCAAATCAGTCACGGAATCAACACAAACACCCATGCCCGAGAGGGGATTCGAACCCCAGACGGGGAACGGTGTCGCGCATTGCAGCAAAGCGCCTCAATGCGCTCGGCCGCTCCGCCGCGGCAACGTGCCTTGTCCTAAGGTATAACATTGAAAGCCATTGGAAGGTTGGAAGCGGGACAGACACAGAAGGAGGTGGCTGCAGCTATTGGAATGTCCTCAAGTGTAATTCTGAGGACATTGGCGCGATTTCAGACAATACGACCCTTTAAAAGAAGACAATACCCAGGTCACCCGCGGCTAACATCAGCAAGAGATGACCGTTATATCCTGTTAACAGCCCGCCGAGAAATGAGGCTGAATGCAACTCAGCTGCAACGCAATCTCCAGGCAGCGACAGGACGCGCAATATCAACACAAACAAATCGAAATCGTCTTCGAGAATGTAGTCTCTACACACAGAGGCATATGGTGTGTGTCTCATTAATACAACGACATTCTGTAGCCCTCAGAAACTGGGCGGAGGAACATCTGGATTGGTGTCTTAACGAAGGGCGCCGACTCCTGTTCAAAGTTGAGTCAAAATTTTCTTTTCAGCCGAACAATCGTCGTTCCCTCATCTGGAGAGAACGTGCCACTTGGGACAATCCGGATTATGTGCAGAAATCATCACCATATCATGGTAGTGGACGAATGGTGCGGGCAGGAGTCAGTATTGGCAAACGTGCGGATCTCTATGTCGATCTGAACGATACTTTGACTGCTCATAGGTAAAGAGACGAGATCCTTCGACCTATTGCGGTGACCTACGCTGGTGCCATTGGAAATATGTCCCACAGGATTGAAGCTAAGGAAACGGAACGAATGGAGTGGCCAATTTCTTCTCCGGACTTAAACCTGAATGAGTCTGATTGGGATGCACTTGGCAGACGCGTTGCAGCCAGACCAGCACCTCCCACAACTATTGCAGAGGTGGCTATTGGAGTCATGGAATAATGGCCAAATATCCCACAAAAACTGGTTCATAATCTCATACTATCCACGGCACGCAAGTTTGCAACTGTACTGGTCGTCCGAGGTGATCAAAAACCATATTAGAGGGCAAAGAGAATGACTTTTTCACTATTATGATATTCCTATGGTGCCTCGCTCTAAGTAAACGCCAGGTAAATGTCAAACAAAGGGTTGAGACAGTTTATTATCGTACTGTATCACACAAAAATTACAATTGAAACACATGTACAAATGAAATAATGTAGCATGTATATAGTATGTATGATATCTCACCTGATCTCCTGATTGTTTAGAACAGTGTGTATTGGTTGTCTCTTCGAGAAACGTACGCTCTCAGAACTTTGGGAGTAGCCCATATCGTAATGCTCGGTCTGTTTTGCAGCATCTATCACCTATAATGGAAGATGTAAGCTGTATGAAACCGCTTGCCTCTTCTAGTGATGAATACGAATAGCCCATATCGTAATGCAGGTCTGTTTTGCAGCATCTATCACCTATATTGGAAGATGTAAGCTATATGAAACCGCTTACCTCTTCTAGTGATGAATACGCCTACACATTGTCTGATGAACTAACACAAAAAATCGGCGGATCTAAACCGACCAAAATTGGAGATATATTGTGGTAAATTGAACCTCTCTCTGAATAACCCCCACTCCGGTTAAAAATGTTAAAAATGTAAAGCGATTTTATGGAATTAGGCTGGTAGGAATATTTTATTCAAGGTATTGATTTGAGAACTAAACAGAGGATGACCACATGAAACATATTTATAACAAGAGTAGCAAAACAATAATTTCTAAGGGCCAATTTGACTGGGCATGGCCAGACCTCAGATATGAACGGGGAAGAGGGAGGTAATTTCCTGCCTCACCAACATCGGCTTCACGTGGGCGTCAGGCGCTGGATCGGCGCCGTGCGGTGTGGCGCAACACCACCTAGAAGACAAGGCCTTACAACAGGCCGTGCCTACGTCACACTTAGAGGCCCCGCCCGCCACTTCACTGGCCGGTCGCTGCGCGGCGGTAGGCGTGCCCCAGTGGCCAGCCAGTGAGGTGGCGGCCGGGGCCTCTTAAGTGTGACGTAGGCACGGCCTGTTGTAAGGCCTTGTCTTCTAGGTGGTGTTGTGCGGCGGCGCATCGGAGTCGGCGGTGGCGGCGGTCGCGACGGCATAGCAAACGGCTGCCCTGCCCTGCTCTGCGCTCTGCTGCTGTGTGGTGCGGCGCGACCCACGAGCGAAGGCGTCGAAGCCCGCGTCTGCCCAGGCGGGAGCTGCCAGCATGTCTTCTCGCTTCTTCGGCGTCGGACCATGTCTTCTCCGGTGGTTTCTCACCAAGTCCCTTCTCTCCCCAGCTAAAGCTTCTGCTGGAATTTTGCGTCTCTTTGGCTCTGTGATTGGTGGATTCGTTTTGCAATGTCATCCACTAGATGATCGCCGTTCTCATGACAACGCCTCTCAGTCTCCAGTGGAAATCTTCTGTGGCCTGAGATGAGACTTGCGAATGGCGTCCTTCCCACATTACTTCTGCAATTGTTCTTGGTTCGTAAATACAGTTGTTTGTGGCAGCTGTCTGCGTTAGGCCTGACTGGTATGCCATTTAGCAGGGTCTTTCTCCCTGGCTATAAACATTGTTCTGGTGGAACCTCTTTATCCATACTGCAAGCCAGGCTCCCTCCCATTTACGCACATGTGTACTGCAGGGGTTTGGTTGTCTTCTTCCCATCTGCAGGGGTCCACGGTTTATCTGCGATTCCGTCGTATTTTTTTTATTTTTTTTATTTTTATTTTTTATTTTTTTTTTGTGTTAGAAACGACTTCTCTGGTATCTGCAGACAAGAGCTTTCTCTGCACACACGTTATCGTTTCCATTTCGTTGTAAGGGCGTCTCTTCCCTGCGTCCGCTGTCGCCATTTATCTGCACGCTCCTAAAGTCAGGCTGGCTTTGACGTGGAAATTCTCACTAGAAAGCCACGGCAATTCGCAAGGCTTCACCCTGAGTGGGATAATGCAGCCCAGCGGCCGATGGTGAAGGTGAAAGTTAGGGGTGCCTCTTGCTGGTTCCGTCTCGTTCCCCGGCCGGCGGGACGCTGGCGAGGCGTGCGCGAATGTTTCCATCGGCAAAGTCACCGAAAGAATGTCCCTGTCCGAAATATTACAATATATTTCTTAGTACAACTTAAACAGAGTTCTTCTCTCCTTGATCTATAATGTTGGCAAGTCCCAAACCTATTTGGTACAGCAATGTCGGATTTCCTTACGACTATCGAATCCAACAGCTCAGAAAGTTATATTTTGCATAAAACATTTTTGAAATGTCATGTTCGCACTGTTTTTATTATATTATTACGCGTTTCGATACATCATCATCAGATAACTTTTTTTAAGTTGTTAATTAAAATACATCTTATTGGAAATGACTAACTAAAATATAAACCACCATCGCGGCTGTCTAGTCAAGGTGTGTCGACTAGGATCTCATGCCATGATGCCGCGATGGTGGTTTATATTTTAGGTAGTCATTTCCAAAAAAGATGTATTTTAATTACCATCGTTTTTAAAAAAAGTTATCTGATGATGATGTATGGAAACGTATAATAATATAATAAAAACAGTGCGACTATGACATTTCCAAAAAAATTTATGCATGCCATCGTATGATAGCTGTCCACAAAAATGGATGGTTTTATGAACCAAGTGATAAAGTTATATTTTGCCACCTGCACCTGAAGTAAATCATGAAAGTAATGATCACAATATCTCTGAGAACATCTACACCTACCGTAACACTGACTTACAATAATCTTATTCTGAATTTGAAATAATAGTAATATTTTGCATATATTTTGTACCAAAAAATAAAGGTAATATTATTTCAATTTTTTATTATTATTATTTCCTGTATTTTTATACTCTGCTTATTTGTATTATTCAGATATATGTGTTCATCAGTAAATAGTAGTATTATTTATGGGTTCATACCCTTCGTGGCCAATCGATGAAACAGCTTGCTTAAAGATGCTGAACGTGTAAATTAGGCTGGTGAATTATCATTCAGATTCCAGATAAGGCAGCTTTAGTGACAGTCTCAGAGAGGTGGGATAATGACAATAATAATATAATAATATGGTTTTCTGTTCCGCGGGACCTAATTGAGGAGTAACACTCCATGGTCATGGAACAAGTCAATACATAAAGTTTAACACAAGAATGGTAATAGAATTTTCTTTAAGTAGTCCTATGCACACGACACTCTTAAAACTAAGTGAAAAGAATCAACAAAGAAAAAAATGATTTAACTTAATTGTTTAACTTTTATAGGAGTTCCTCGACAGAATAAAAGTAGTGAGCCATGAGGTTACTCTTCGATTTAGATTTGAAAGTGTGTGGATTAGTGCTAAGATTCTTTACTTCTTGTGGCAGCTTATTGCAAATGGATGCTGCAGAATACTGCACACATTTCTGTACAAGTGTCAAGATGGTGTAATGCAAATGTAGATTCGACGTCTGTCTAGTATTCACCCAGTGAAAGCTACTAACTCGTGGGAATAAGCTGACATTATTAACAACAAACGACATTAAAAAAAAAAAAAAAAAACGTTTTGTGACGCCAGTGTCAAAATTCCCAGACTACAGAAAATGGGTCGGCATGAAGTTCGTGAACGTACACCACATATTGCTCGAAACGACCGTTTCTGAGCCAAAAATATCATTTTTGTTTCAGTCGAGTTACCCCAAAAAATAACGCCGTACGTCATAAGTGAGTGAAAGTAATCCTAGTAGACTACTTGTGTTGACAAATTATGTATTTCAGATATTCTTCTAATGCTAAATAAAACAGAATTTATTTTTTTAACAACCTCTTGAACATGGGCTTTCCACGACAGCTTACTGTCTATCTGAACACCTAGTAATTTAAACTGTTCAGTCTCATTTATCATATGTCCATTATGTGTAATCAACATGTCAGCTTTCGTCAAATTATGTGTTAGAAATTGTAAAAACTGAGTTTAACTGTGATTTAACATCAACTTGTTATCTACAAGCCATGGACTTATCTCTTGAACTGCCTTATTGATCCTGCGTCAATATTACGAACAACATCCTTCACTACCAAGCTCGTTTCATCAGCAAACGAAAATATTTTACAATCAACTGTTATACTCGAAGGCATATAATTTATATAAATAAGAAACAGCAATGGTCCCAAAACAGATCTCTGGGGCACCCTACACATAACTGTGCCCCATTGCGATTGTACGTCATAGCCATTTTCAAAACTGCGGAGAATTACCTTTTGTTGTCTATTATTAAAGTAATCATTTCATAGCCCAAAATATGAAGCAGTTCTTCGCAGCTCCTTGGACATGAACGGTTAAAGTTTCGGATACCCATGCTCTCTTTTACTTTCAAAATAAATTGTAAATAACAGTCAAAGATTGATCCTTCTGCAAAGAGTTCGTGTTTCCACAAATGAATCCTCTTTCACTGTCCATTATTACCACTGCATAAGCGGGTATTCCGAAATCGTCAGCCATATTTAGAAAAGATCAAGAATGTAGACAACTGTGTACACGCGATAGAATCTCGAGAGTGACTAAATAAACATCTGTTCATCATGTCTTCATTCAATTGTTCGATTTACCTTAACTTACCTTATAGAAGCGTTCTGTTCTAGTTCCGACCTTCTCTATCAATCCCATCTGGATTGGGCCATACATTAAAGAGCAATAGTCAAGTACTGGTCGATCAAGTGTTTTGTAAGGCGGTTGGACGACGCTTCCTTAGGATTCTTCCATTTAATCTGCGTGTCTTGTCCCTTAGCCACGACTAATTTTATGTCTTCGTTCCACTTCCAATTTCTATTTTTGCCTACTCCTAGATATTTCATAGAAGTAATAAACAGCTTCCATATAATGAGGGACCTTTCTGTCTAAGTATACGCACTATATTGCAACTGATCACCATTCTGGATATTTCGTCGGTACTTTCCGAATCATAGCAATACGATGAATTGATATTTCACAATATTTATCTATTAGTTCGTTATGAAGAAGCTCACGACTTTTTAGGCCAGCCTTAGATAACTTAATACTGAGCATGTAGTCAACACAACAATAGTAAGAATATAAAGGCGATTTGCCACATATCTAAGAATTTTATGACTATGCATCAATAGCAGAAAGCAGAAAAGGAATCTGGTTCTTATATTACATTTAATTTAAATATTGAACTTCCTGGATACTATAAGCTAAATATTGTCCTTATGAGTAGAAGCATATTGTAAGTCTCAGAGAAGCAGTACAATGATACGTAAGGTAATCTATTCGGTTGTTTCCGTAGGATTTACATTATGCTTGTGCCATAACTCACCCGGATGATATTTAACTTATACTATCCAAAAAAATTAATTTCTGAATTCACCTTATTGTAAGATGTATTTATTTATTTTCCATTTGTGTTTTCTGGGAAACCACTTTTGAATTACTGCGTACTTCCAATGCTGTTGTGTGGAATACCAGTTCAGTATTACGTTATCTGACGATGGCCTAAGAACCCGAAAGCCGGTTCTTAACGAACTAATAAATAAAAACAATTGTTCAACATAAATAAAACGTATGGAGGATTTTAATTTGTTAAACCTGTTAATGTTGACAGTAAAAATTGTCACTCCCTCTAGCATGTGTCAGTTCACCGTAGATCCTCTTGAATTTTTTTAAAAAAAGTAATTTTGATAAATTGCATTTTTTTCAGTCACTGCAAATATTGCATAAAACATTCGTCGAGTCGGTCCGTGTGTGATCGGCGATAAAGACGTATAAGGGACCGAAGTTTTTCCGTAGCTGACTACACAATATTCATGTAAGTGTGGTTATAACGGGTAACCGCGTCGTAATGTCCGATGTACGTCAGCCATAGTGGAACAACCGACAAAAAGGCTGCCGAGGAGGAATTATTTACGTGTTAGATTAGATTAATACTTGTTCCATAGATCATGAATAGGACACTTCGTAATGATGTGAAACATGTCAGTTAAATGAAATGTGTCTAAACATAATATTACATGACACTCATATATATATATATTATTTTTTTTATTTTTTTATTTTTTCCTAAAGTACTAACTTTTATCTAGAAATTCATCTAATGTGTAAAAGGAATTGCCATTCAGAAATTCTCTTAATTTATTTTTAAATGCTAGTTGGCGATCTGTCAGAATTTTGATACTACTTGGTAAGTGACCAAAGACTTTTGTGGCAGAATAATTAACCCCTTTCAGACAGTACAGCTCGTAGCCAACAAAGAAAACATTCTGCAGTTTCTGGTGTTGTTTGGTAGTACTCCTCTTACCGTCTCGACAAATTCATCGTTACTTCAAAACGTTCGAAACCATCTCATTCCTTTAAGCTTGATGAAATTTCGCCAGATTATCTCATCCCATTTTCCTGTTCTGAATGGAGGATAAAGAAAAGGAGAAAAAAAAAAAACATTAAACGGGGCAACTAATTTATGAAGACACTCGGCTTCCAGTTATTTCCAAGTGGCTGCGGCAAGACTCAATAAAAAGCGCGTTCGCGGCTTTATTTCCGTTCCGTGGGTACGAATTAAAATACCTGCGCCGAGGGCACGTCTTGCAGAAGCGCTCCTTACCCGGTGGCGGATTTTGCCGAGAAATATTCATCGCTTTTCTCCCCGGCGAGACAATGGGGCTGGGGGCCGCATTAGATTTTAGGCGGGCGGCGCTTGCGCGCACTACAGACAATGCCTTCCGCAGACGCTTCCGAAACAATTGTCCCTGGTCCGAGCGAGCCCCACAATAACGCGCACGCCGCAGCCCTCAGCCCTTCGGTAAACAGATGCAGGCCAGACCTCTTTTCACGGACACAGCTACGACAATCGCCCTCCCCTACCCTCCTTTTGTTTGACACAACTCGGCTGGAAAACTGGCCTACAGGTAATTCGATACGATGGGCGATTCGTAGAACTCGTACATTGTCTCGTGCGGAGTAATATTTTCAGAAAAGTTTCACACGTGATCAGGTCTGGCGGTTCAAGTTGATACTGCGGTAGCTGTACGCAATCAAAAAAAAAAAAAAAAATAAAATAAAATATTGAGAGTGGGTAAAATACCCACTCTTGATTTAAACCGCTATCAGTCACATTACAGATCGTATTATTTATTTATGACACGACCGGTTTCAGGCTTGTGTGCATCTTCAGGAGCTTAAACTTTCAGAATTTTATGACTAACTTGTTGGTAGAGTTCAATTTACTTTTGTATCCAAAACGCGATATGGCATGTGACACACTTTTTACATACTTCTGCGAAAACAATTTCTTTTGTTATCCTCCTCACTTTTATTACTATTCTACTTTCCATTTTTGGAGTAGAATTTAACATCATCACTGCACAGAAATGTGAACTGACACCATACACTTTGTTTACATTTGGCTATTTCTATGCAGTGGTGGCGATAAATTCTATTAATAAATGGAAAGTAGAATAGTAATAAAGTAAGGAGGATAACAAAGGGAGGCGTTTTTTAAAATATAAATTCAGTGACCCTGAGACGGATTTTCGTCTCGAATATTTCCAAGACAGTACAGATAAAGGAGATGCAATGAATTGAAATATATGATGCAGACGGGAATCGAACCTGGACCTCCATGATTACGAAGGAGCCGTCTTACCGTTAGACCAATAACGATTAAAGCGCCTCGGAATAATATGACTTCCCTCAATATCACAAACTTTAATTCAGCTTTTGTGTTCCATAGATAATTGCCACTACTGCCAAGGCTCTCCATGTAGCGGAATAGCACCTCGGCAATGGACATGGTGGAACATTCCTGCATTTAATTATAAATTCAGTAACCCAGAGACGGTTATTCGTCTCAAATATGTCCAAGACATTACAAATAAAGGAGAAGCAATGAATTTAAATTGGTGATGCGGCTGGGAATCGAAGCCGGATCTCCATACTTACTAGGCAGACGTCTTGCCATTAGACCACCATATTGAGGCGCCTCGGAATAGTCTAACTACTACTTCCCTCAACGTCGAAACTTTAATTCATCTTCTGTGTTCCACAGATAATTGCATAGAGAGCCTTGGCAGTAGTGGCAATTATCTATGGAACAAAGAAGCTGAATTAAAGTTTGTGACGTGGAGGGAAGTCGTACTTAGACTATTCAGAGGCGCCTTAATCGTTACTGATGTGGGGGTCTAACGGTAAGACGTCTGCCTAGTAAGCATGGAGGTCCGGGTTTGACTCCCGTCTGCACACGAATTTTAATTCATTGCTTCTCCTTTACCTGTAAACTGAAGTGTGGCCGCCAAAATGTGTAAAACGTGCGTGACATGGACCTTCGGGATTTGGATACAAAATTAAATTGAACTCCACCAACATGCTACACATATAAAATTCAGAATGTTTAAGAACCTGAAAATGGGCACAAGCCAGAAACTGGTCATATCATAAATAAAAAATTAGATCTTTCATGTGACTGGTAGCGGTTTTTATTCTCAACCCTATGTTAGGAACTGTCACTGAGTTCAAACACGTCCATCATGAATTAAAAAAAAATAAACTCTTAGTATTTATTTACATTGAGCCGCACTGGGATGACCACACCCGGTCGAGCCGGGCTGGGAGAAAGGGGGAAAATCACTTTTCCGATTTTCACGCTGTAGAAACTGTTGACCACCCCACATCTTTTTATCAACTTTTTTTTTCATGGCTTGTGAAAATCGAAAATGATTCATATTCATTCTGCGTGACTTTTTAGTTTCGTAACGCTTCTCACTATATTTTGAAGAAGGCATACGGTTTAAAGATCCAATTTTGACACATGATGGTACAGAATCTTAACTTTATAATAAAACATTAACCTTTTCTTAATTCCTAACTGTTATTTTAAAATGTCGTTCTTTGTCAGGTATGTGTACGTAATTTATTCAAAAAGTTCGATAGCGGGTAGTTGACTGTTCTATGCATTTTGGGCCGTATATTATTGCAAATGAAACAGAACTAATAGACAGAAAAATTATGAAACGGTTGACGCAATTAACCTTCCTCGTTTAACGAGGAATTGCGTGTTAATAGCCATCTCATCATCACTCCCTTCCTGTTCGTTCCCTTTCTCCCTCTCTACATCAAATTCCTCCGCCTCCTCTGTCTCATCTTAGGACTATATCTAACATAGAGTGATGTTTAGTGTTTCGTTCAAAATCTTATATCTCCGAAAGTTCTTGACCGAATGTTTTGAAATTTTAACACAACGTTCTACTGCAATATGCGCATGTTTCACATAATTTGTTTCGGTATATAGCATATACGAATCAATGTAATTTTTTAATGAGCAAATGTTGATACGAATAATCTCAAAAGTAATATACCTATACGTTTTGTACAGTGTATTAAAGAAATATGTACCTAGAAACCTTCCTGTATTACAATGCAAAGTTATGTCAAAATTTCAAAGCAATCGGTGAAGAACTTTCGGCGAATAACGGCTAAACACAAACCAACAGGACATTTTTATGTATAGAGGATACTGACACCAGGGGAGGGGGGGGGTAATTAGAGTGGGAGACAACTTTTGGACGACTGCCTACTCTTAAAAAATTGGAACCGCCGAGCCTGCTATGACACGCAAACGGGATATTTCAAGAGGTATCTATTTCTATAGAAGTGGATTTGTGTAAGAATGTTTCCTGTTTACACCAAAACGACTGGAGCAGTTTTGATGAAGTCTTCTGATTAGCGCAAAGGTTATCGTGTGGAGTTTCGTAGGGGTCACATGTCTGGCTCATGCAACGACAGTTGTCCCCCTATTGTAGACGGGGCCAAGGGTTTGTGCGATGTTATATTTCTGTAACAGCAGTGCTGCCGCTTGGAGCGTTATCATCGCCTCCGTGGCCGTGACTATAGTGCCGCTAAGGTTGACTCTTTCTCCGCTACGGGCGTTACTGTCGTTCCGAGTATCAGCCAAAAACATTCACAAATTCATTTGACTGTGGTATTAGTATGTAAATATCAATTAAGCGCACAGAGGATTGTATAAGCGTGGTATGCATGTGTTTAATCATATTATATAGAACAGTGTATTTCAACCTGTAAGTTGCGACCCCCCTCAGGGTAGGGGTCGCTGTTGCAAGAGGAGATACTTGTTTCAGTGATACACAAACGTAGGGCTAAGTGAAATATATTTAATGTCAAAATTACGAAGTATCACGTGTAATGTTCATTATGAATTCAATACATCGTATATTAGTGTAAGTTAATTTAAATAGTTTGTAAGTCTAGAGTGTAATGACCACAGCTGTTTGTTCCAATAGGTTTACGACATTCGAACGTTTGATGAGTAAGTGTGAAAAGTAAAAGAACATGATACAATATATAATTCTGAAAATTTTTTAATTAAAAAGATATACATCTTTAAAAAGTGTCTACATAATTTCTTATTAACCATATACGCTTCTGAGTCTTCTCTGAAATGCGGAACACTCGTTCAGCGAAACATTTTTTGCTGGAAATCATAAAAAATAAGATGGTGTGTTTCATTCCGAAAAAAATAAACAAAAATTCTTTGTCCAATAATTTAAAAGAAAACGGAAGGTAAAGAAAGGAGGTAAAATTAGATTCCTTTGAGATAAGATACCTTTGTTTTGCTGTTTTGGACGGTGTCACCAAAATATTTTTACTGGGAAGTTGGTCGCATGTAAAAGGTTGAAAAACTCTGATATAGAACGTAACACCCATAAAACTCATACACACAATCATTTTTATAGCTGTCTAAACATATTATGAAACAAAGTCCTCCCTCCGCGTTTGTCTGTTCTCGATAAACTCAAAAATTAATTAACAGATGATCATGCAGTTTACATATGTGCGTTGCGTGATTCAGGAATACGGTTCAAGTGCATAATTAATTAACATGCGTGATACTCGGTGTATGTGGCAAGGAAAAAGTCAGCGAAAAAGAGCAATAAGTTCTATTAGGAAAAGCTATATATTCTGTGACTTACGACCATACTGTACATGTGAACTTAAGTTTATTGTTTCATAATACGATACTTGCTTGTTTCGTTCAAATGTTCAAATGTTTGTATAGTCTATGGGACTTAACTACGGGGTCATCAGTCCCTAAACTTACAAAATACTTATGAACTACTTACGAACTAGGACGGCACAAATATCCATGCCCGAGAGGGGATTCGAACCCCCGACCGTAGTGGCCGTGCAGACCGTGACTGGAGCGCCTCTGTCCCCGCGGCCACCGCGGTCGGCGCTTGTTTCGTCATTCAGACTTAATAACAGATAAGACGTGACATAGTGTAATGTTGACATAAATACATAAGTGTTCGAGATGGCAAAGGACGGTTTTTGAGTAGAGGGAAACGGAAATTACGAAAAAGACGGAACTTCATTTATAGTTGGACCTCAAGAGACCCACATCGCAGAGTTCGAGAATTGTCTGTGGAACGTCATATGTATAACACACTGTCCGTGCGAATCCGGGCGGGCTGCTAGTAGTAAGATTTTATTAGGTAAATGTGAATGTTTGCTTTTCTGGCGAGTACAGTTGAACGGCTTCCGGCCAGTGGCAGTGTCTACTAACCGCGAGGTTTCGAAGACTCACATACTCATCACCTTATGGCAAAGTATCAAGCTTTATTTATTTATTTACTTATGTATTACAGTTTTCATTCCAGTCCCGGAGGGGTGACAGGCGGACCACTGCAGAACTTTTGGTCTTATTGGCATTAGTTTAACATTTTTCTTTAAGTTTACACTTTATTGATCAATACCTCTCTTCTCATTTTTCATCTAGTTTGATGATTTATTTCAACATTGTAATATTTGCATGACAATTTTGTCTAATGATAATGAGCACTTTGTTAGTATAATGTGTATTCTGCCATTCCATGTTTAACTGTTTAGCATTACAGTTAAGCATGTTGTGTTGATTCGATAGTACACGCGTTTCATAATAGGTAGGTGCTATCAGACTGACTTGTCTTAAACAGCTGCATTGTATGTAATGAAAATTGCTGCGATGAATACAAGTGCAATCTTAAAAACATAAAATGTGTAGAACATAATTTTTCATCATAGAAAGATTATGTATTTGATGTAAATTATGTGCACTGGTTGAGTACATTGTTTCACATAATAGCCTATGAGAACGTAATATAAAAAGCATTGTGTGGAATGAAAATATGTACCGTTTTAAAACAAAAGTACACACAATAAAGTATGATAATAACATAATATAAAAAGCATTTTTTGGAATGGAAATATGAACAGTGTTAAAACAAAATAACACAAAAAAAGGTAAGAATATGAGGTGTGTGTAACTATCGATGAGTTTTGGAGTTGTTAAGTTGTGATATATTACGTGTGTTTAACACAGAATTTCCGGCGCCGACTCATTAACAAAAAAAATGATGCCGCGGTGGAGTAGCCGAGTGGTTTAAGCCGCATTGCTGCAGAGCGCGCGGTTGCTTGCCGTCGGAGGTTCGAGCCCTCCCTGCGGCATGTGTGTGTGTGTGTGTGTGTGTGTGTGTGTGTGTGTGTGTGTGTGTGTGTGTTGTCGTCAAGTTAGTTTACCTTAGTTTAAGTAGGTTGTAAGCTACAGACTGATGACCACGCAGTTTGGTCCGATAGATTTACAAACATTTGAAACATTTAAAAAAAGAAAACACTAAAAAATAATAAAATTAAAAAATCTTTAGGAGGTGCAATGAGGGGGGGGGGGAGTTCCAGCCCCATTATTCTCCCCTCCTTCCACACACGCCCCCCCCCCTCCTGGCTGCGCCCCTCCCCTCGTACCTAGACTAGGTCAGCAGTGCACCACTCTATTTGTTGACCAACATTGTTGTATGGGAGTAAAAGCTGAGTGGATACAGTTTACCTTATTAATAAGGTTGAGGTTACATATAGGGTGAACCCAAATTCGCACACTTGGGCTTCGCAGCGCGATTCCTCACATGCCAGCAATAGAAAAAAATATCTCTCACAAAATTTCGTTCTGCGCATTTTTTTAAGCAGTAATTCCACGTCAAAGACTAACGTCGGTCTGTGTTCTGTACTGCGGTGTGTTTCAGAATTAGACAATTATAGCAACAAGCTATTATGGGATGTAAAATGAGTCTTTAAGAACAAAATGAGCCTAGGAATCCATGCCCAGAACGTCATCCAAGTCGCTACGGAATGTCGAAAATACTGGAGGGGACAGTTAGTGGACTGCGCCGGATCCCGTATCTTGTACTCTCCTTAGCGTCGTTGAATGACGTTTCGGGGCATTGGTTTCTGTGCTTCTTGTTCCTCAAATCGCCTTCTACACCTCCTAGAAGTTTCTTGGTGTAATTCTGAAACACCCTAACGGATGGGTCATCCACCCATCTCAGTCTTCGACGTCAATTTAGTACCGAAAATATGCACAGGACGAAATAAGGTGAAAAACTTTTTTTTTGCTGGCATTTTAGGAATCACGCTGTGAAGCCCGAGTGCGCGAATATCGGTTTACCCCGTATGTGAAAGTAGCAAGGATGATTGCTGCTGGTACTTATAAATGTACTTAAAAATGTTCATAAGTTTGGAAAGCTTAACAGCGGGGTCATCAGCCCTAAACTTACGTACTACTTATGAACTAGCTTATACTAAAGACGGCACAAATATCCATGCAAGGGGGCATTCGAACCCTCGACGGGGAACGGCCTCGCGTATCGTACCGTGGCACCTCAATGCACTCCGCCACTCTGCCGCGGCTGGGAACAATGGCAGGATGGTATTCGTAATGAGTCTGGTTATTGGATTTTGAAAGGGACTAAACTGAAACGGTCATCATAACCGAAAAATGAGGAAATCCAACTGAGAATGAACACCACAGATGAAGCAGTTAGAGCGAACAGGGGCTGATGATTGGACCATGTTACAAGCATGGGGGAAGAAGTGTTATATACCTAAGAGGCTCATGGCAGTAGAGGGTAAGGGTAGTTGTGGTAGACCAAGGAAAAAGTACTTGGATTCGGTCAAGAAAGATTTGAAGTAAAAGGCTTATCATCAGACGAGGCATCTGTGTTAGCATACGATAGGGATCATGAAGGAATTTTATTAGGAGGATTATGCGTCATATTGAACGATGAATGGCATAATCGGTATCTTATGATAAAGATGATCGTGGTGAGAACTTACATAACAGATAATTGGAAACGATTCCGTTTTCCAGATTGACGTATTGCCTGGGCCCCATCAGTAAAAATTAGCACGACCCGACTCTGATTGTCAGTTTAATCGAATTGTGTCACGTGGCAGTAACACATGACGCGAAAGAAACTTGGGTGTTCAGGATTTGTAAACGTGTTTAATAGAATCTGTTGTTGTTGTGATCTTCAGTCTGTAGACTGGTTTGATGCAGCTCTGCACGCTACTTTGTCTTGTGCAAGACACTTCGTCTGAGAATACGTTCGGCAACCTACATCCATTTGAATCCGCTTACTGTATTCGTCTCTCGGTCTCCCTCTACGAATTTTACCCCACACAGCCGGCCGCGGTGGCCGAGGGGACTGAGGCGCTCCAGTCACGGTCTGCACGGCCACTACGGTCGGGGGTTCGAATCCCCCCTCGGGCATGGATATTTGTGCGGTCCTTAGTCTTAGTTCATAAGTAGTT
Organism: Locusta migratoria; assembly: GCA_026315105.1. Taxonomy (NCBI): domain Eukaryota; kingdom Metazoa; phylum Arthropoda; class Insecta; order Orthoptera; family Acrididae; genus Locusta; species Locusta migratoria. The sequence continues at coordinate 323,696,697 of CM048746.1, forward strand.
TGTAAGTTTAGGGACTGATGACCCCGTACTTAAGTCCCATAGACTTTACAAACATTTGAACATTTTTTGAACCTTACTGCCTTCCCAACCTCTGGTTCACTTTCTTGCCCTTCGACTCTAATAACTGCTGTCTGGTTTTTGTATAGGTTGAATATAACTCTTGGCTCCCTATATTTTAACCTGCTACCTTCAGATTTTGAAAGAGTATATTTCAGTCGACGTGGTCGAAAGCTATCTCCAAATGTAAAAATGCTAAAAATGTAGGTTTACCTTTCCTTAGCCTATATTCTGAGATAAGGCGTAATGTGAGTATTGACTCCCGTGTTGCTACATTTCTTCTAAATCCAAACTGATGCCATCCACCGCTGCATGGAATACTTAACTGAAGACTTCTCGCAGGGAGTCGGTTGTCCCTTGTCGGCTCCGTATTGTCCATACTTGGCTGACACACGGTCACCTTCGTCGCGAAGACCCTCCTCAGCGTCGATGTGGTGCGCCTTTCACAGTCGCCCACATCTTACAGGAATGCCCCAATTTAGCCGCAGAACGATGGAATTTTAATATCCCTGACGCTTTCGAGTTTGTTTTAGCTGTCAAAGCCTCCATGGTTGATTCTGTTTTAAATTTGATCCGTGTACCAACCCATTTAATGTTTCATGACTTTCTGTCATTGATCTGTCCTCCACCCACGTAAGTCTTTTAGGTAGGTGGTTTTAATGTATACCAGAGTGGCTAGATGTTGTACTTTTATTTTTGTGGTCACCCAGCAAAAGTACTCTTTCATTGTTTGTCATTTTTCTCCCTTCTCGTTAATCTTGTATCCTTTCTTCGTTTTTACTTGTTATTTTTAAATTTCGACGTGCTAATGCATATACCTGGGGAAGCTTAACACACTGTTTTACCTCTATGAATGGAACAAGGGACTGATAATCATTTCAATTTAGTTCCTTCGGAAATCCAACTACAACAATCCATTATGAGTAGTCGGGTGTACTGCCGGCTGTCAGTGTCTACTCTGCACAATATTTCGGCTACGTAACTGGTAACCTTCATCAGGTGCGACCTGAGACTGCTTTCCGTGTGGACCTGGTCCAGTATTTATATCTGCGGCCTCCCCCCCTCCAATGGTGGTTGTAGGTGCTCCCTCTGTGGTCCGCGCCCGCCCCCGACAGTGTCTTTTGCGGTCTGGCGCTCCATCTGCGGTCCGCGCCCGCTCGCTGAACTGGACCAGGTCCACTCGGAAAGTAGTCTCAGGGTGCACCTGATGAAGGTTACGAGTTACGTAGCCGAAATATTGTGCAGAGTAGACACTGACAGCCGGCAGAACAACCGACTACCCATCATGTCACTAATCTCCGGGAAAGCCTGAAGAGTAACAACAATCCAAACTAATCTTCCCCGAGGTCGGATTACACAAGTTTTACCATTACTCTGTAAATAATTCCTGTTGGTATTTTGCAACCATGACTTATTAAAGTGATAGTTCTGTAATTGTCTGCACTTGCTTTCTTTGGAAGCGTGATCGCGCGGTACTGACGAAAGGTCTAGTACCAGGTTCCCCGACACGGTGGAGTAGCCGAGCGGTCTAAGGCGCTTCGCTGCAGAGCGCGCGGTTGGTTGCCGTCGGAGGTTCGAGTCCTCCCTGGGGCATGGGTGTGTGCGTTTGTCCTTAGGATAGTTTACCTAGGTTTAAGTAGTTTGTAAGCTACGGACTATTGACCACGCAGTTTGGCCAGACAGATTTACAAACATTTGAACATTTGAACCAGCCGCCCCGTTAGAGCGCTTGCGCGCGGCCGGCTGCCGCGGCCAGGTGAGCGGGTGGCGAACTTTTGGCCGGGTGAGGCGCCCAGCGGCCAGCGGCCACCTATCGACGTCTCCATCAGGGCTGCAATATTCATGAGCACCTCACCTCACCCCACCTCACTCCACCCCGGCACGGCACAGGACGGCCGGTCCGGCCCCGCCACCGGCGCCAGGCCCGTCGTTAGACCGGTAGCTAGCCCTGCGCTCTCGTGCAACTTGGCGCATCCAGCGTTGCCTCAAATTAGGCCTGAGTGTCCGGAACAGCGCGCTGGCGTTATCTGCTACCAGACGCCCACACCGTGGGCCCTATCAGGTGGTGCCTCGCCGCCGTTGAGTGGTGTCAGCACGTAGCGCCAATGCGAAACTGCACCAGTTTTTACAGGGAGAGTCAAAAGTGTCAGTTCCCTACTGTGCTGCATATGAGGAAATTCTGAATATTCCAATGAGGTATGGGTGAGGTAGTCTGCCACTGAATGTAAGGAGAATGTAATGAATGCAAGGAGAAATTTGGAGAGGGAATTAAAGCTCAGGGAGAAAAAAAAACCCACTTGTGATTTGCTGATGACAGGGTAATGCTGTCAGAGACAGCAAAGGAACTGGAAGAGCAATTAAATGGAACGGATAGTGTCTTGAAAGAAATGTATTAGAAGAACATTAACGAGAAAACGAGGGTAATTAGATTAGATTAATTGGTCGTTCCATAGATCATTGTTGAGAAGATCCTTGTGGATGTGGAAGATGTCAATTTTTTTTTATTTTTTATTTTTTTTACATGCTTATGATATAATAAGACTAATACAGCTACATGCATTTTTTACAAGCTGATAATATAATATTACTAATAGTATGACTACGGATACAAGCTACATTTGGTTCTACTTAAGAATTCGTCATTGGAGTGGAAGGAATTGACAAGTAGAACGTCTTTTAGGCTCCTCTTTAACTGATATTTTTTGTAGTTAGATTTTTTATGATTGTTGGTAAATTTTTGAAAATATGTGTTCCTGATTAGTAGATCTCTTTTAATGGAATCTGGTGAATTTTATTGAAAGGGGTGGTATGACGTATCAACTAACATCAGCAAGTTGATTCCTGTTAACAGATCTGATGTAACAGTTATGGTTCGATAGTTACAATAATTCTTTGCTGTTGCACGTTCACGTCAGATGTTCAATTTGCTGGTCAATGGATTGCACGACGTGGTTCTGTGAAATGGGAACAATGATAGCCTGATCGTACACTACTTGACTTTAATCGGTGGGGCCATTTAAGGCGAATCCTATAGGCAGAGAAAATAAGAAACATATACCATTTCGAGCAACGCATGGAAGGAGCGAATCGTGTACCAGAATTTCTGCGGAAAACTATCTGTTAGCGTACAACGATTGGATTGAGTACCTTTAAATTTTCTTGGACCAAGAGAGACAGCATGTTCAACACATTAAGTGAGTGTTATTCATAGTGAATAATCCAGCATTTACTACCAAACAAAATGTGTTACAACTTTTGAACCATAACAGCTACGCGGAATCTGTCTGCAATAACGTAATTTTGAGAAAAATTCTGATGCTATTTCATATATCTTCCGACGCCCTTTCCATTCAACAAAAAATTCTGACAGAGTCATGTAGGCCAATTTCAAGATGATGCCCATGTTCTGTACATACCCTTAAAAGACAAACCACCTAACCCATACATCAGAGGAATATTCAGATTTCCCAATTCCTCCAGACATTTTCTTTAAATGAAAGGGTACACTGCAACTTTTGATTCGCCTTCTTCTTTGATGATGGGATAATAACGTAGGTCAGCGCTTCGCAACCTGTGGGACGCAAACCAATTGTGAGCAGCGGCCGCCGCAGCATTGCGCCGTGAACAATAGGGTGGGTCGAGAAAAAATAATTTTTGAGTATAGAGTACTAACAGGACCCGAAAGTTGTGTATTTATGTACTGATTGACGGAAAAATAGTTTTAAAAATCTGACTTCATTACTTCATTACGTGCAGAGGGTTTAAAATTCAAGAAAATTGTATAAAATCTGCAATTTTCATCATTTTATAAAGCAGAGAAACAACTTTGCAGCTTTGCATGTATGGTCTTGTCTGCTGAGCGACGCCCAGACAAAAGCGGAAGGCAGACTGCAGTGCCGCGCGGGAGTAGTCGAGCTGTCTGGAGCGCCACGTTACGGATCGCGCGGCCTCCCGCGTCGGAGGTTCGAATTCTCCCTCGGGCATAGATGTGTGTGTTCTTCTTAGGTTAGTTTAACGTAGTTTAGTTTGTAAGACTAGGGACTAATAACATAGCAGTTGAGTCTGACAGATTTACAAATCATTTGAACATTTTGCAGACTGCAATGGTCGTAACAGACTATCCAGTAAAGTCGCGACACCGAACTCCCCTGACCCTTCCACTGCCACCGATTGTACCGCCACTGCTAATGACTGCGTCAGTTGCTACTTGTTATTCCCACTGACAACATCGAGTTTAAGTGCTTGTTTAGTTCAAGTGGAGTCCCCGATGTTTAATGAAGTGCACTATGTGTGTTTACAATACCTGGATTGTTTCTACTAAGAGTGAAGTGGCAACTCCGAACAAAAGAAAAAAAAATGTTCAAATGTTTGTGAAGCTTATGGGACTTATGTGCGGGGTCATCAGTCCCTTAACTTACAAACTACCTTATACTAAAGACAGTACAAACATCCATGCCTGAGGGAGGATTCGAACCTCCGACGGGGAACAGCCTCGCTCATCACAGCATAGCGCCTCAATGCACTCAGCTGTTCTGCCGCGGCAACTCCGAACAAGACTAATTGGTTATTGACAAGACATCCGTATCGATGTCCTGTTTCTGGTTTACCAAAAGGCCTTAGTGGAACAACCCTTCTAACTTACGAGGATGTTTTACCATATTGTTTTGAATAGAGCTTTAATATTTCTATACAGTTAGATTCAAAGAAAAAAGTTTCATTTTCCAGATTTTCTTTGAACGTTGCTAATCATATAGAAGCAATTGATTGTAAGCATCCATTCCAGTTGTGTCTCACAAGACAATTGAGCTAAAGATAAAATTTTATCACTAAGCTTATTACTAATTATGAAAAAGTACAACAGAAATAAAGAAGCTAATTTTAAGTAAAAATGCTGATGTTTGTACTGACGCCAAATCAAAACTGTCTGACATTTCCGCCTGCAAACTTCCTATCATGTACACCTGTTAATGTAGAAATAAGTCGAATACATGTGATTGCCCCGTTATTATAAACTGCAAACTCGACAGAAAGATACATGTCATAGAGAGAATATTGATACATGATCAGCGAACATCTAGGACTGCATGCATCGGCAGCATAGATAAAATAGTAACAAAAATTTTCAAAAGAAAGAAGAAATGAAATAAATAGAAAGTTTGTGGCACAATGTTGCTTTTACAAGTGACACTCGTGAATTATAACGAAACATTTTTTGAAATGAAAACAAGTGAGATCTAGTTGTCATCACTTCCTTCTACTTCATCTCAGATAAGAAACAACATAACATCTACTACTATAGTTAGTGATCGTTTCGTGTTTCAGATAGAGCTACAGCTACTATAGCTTTCAGTGTTTTATATGATCCAGGGATGCTATATGACACAGGTACCTCACTTGTTATACACAAAAAACAAGGTATAATATAATAACGGGAATATGCTTTGATGGCTCAAGAGACAACACTTTATTCCAGGAGAAAATGCGAAACAAAATGTACAAAAGAGTCAAGAAAGAAGAGCAAGTAAAAATATTTCGTGAAGATGGAGGGCCGTATATCGGGCACATGTCTAGAAAATGCAACTAGAAGTGGTATATCTGAGTGCAGGCCGAAGTACCTTGAAGCTAACAACTTTAAGGTTAATGAGGTAGAAGCCATTGGTTGTGACGGAATTTCAATAAACACTATGTGGGAAAATGGCGTTATTCGCAATACATAACAAAAATTCAGCGACGGCTACAGTGGTTTATTTGTTTACTTCACTTCTAAGAATAACCTTTCAGACATTTATTTCAGTTCTTGGATGGAGAGTCAACTGAACCATCTTCGTTTAGTGGAGTAAATGGTAACAGACTGACTGATTGTGAAAAGTTACCTGTTGTTGATTTTTGACGTTGTTCATTTGAGGCTAATGATTACAGTGCACTTGAAGATGCCGGTCGCGGTGACCGAGTGGTGTGCGGCACGCCAGTCACGTACTGCACAGCCACTACGGTCGGGGGTACGAATCTCCCCTCGGGCATGGTTATTTGTGCCGTCCTTAGTACTAGCTAGTTCATAAGTAGTTTGTAAGTTTAGGGACTGATGACCCCGTAGTTAAGTCCCATAAGCTCTACAAACATTTGAACTTGAAGATTGGTAAAAATGTAATCAAGCTATCGCCTTCCGCGGTGATGTAGAAATTGACAACAGAAACCATTTCTACGTATTTGATGAATTACACTTTACTCGAATTTGAATTTCTGAACTTTCAATGCCACACTCAGGCTGTAGAAACATGTGTAAAATTAGTAACAGAGGCTGCAGGAAACGTACGTCGGCAAGATAGCATAGATGGGTTCAATAGGACGACTCTGCTGTCAATATTGCCAAAATTTGGACACAAATCGGAATTAAATCCCACTACATCTTTGACTGGTACATAAATAAATATACAACAAAAATTTATCTATCTCAAATGCTGTAAATATACATATATCATTAGTACGCAGTTTTTAGTTGATTGACTGGATAGGGTCTGGGTGGAGCTCGAATTCCAGCCACCGCCTAATGGTGAATTTTATAAACCTAGATAAAGATGTGTAGTATCTGTAAATTTCTGTAATATTTTGAACACTTTTAAAAGGTGTCATTTTTCGATAATTAACACCTTTAGCGCGAACTGAAGATATAAGCCATTTTAATCTGTACGTAGATATGCAGTTTTTGAGCCAAATTAAAACTCGAATTTTTTGTTCACTTTACTGAAAGTTTCTGCAGCTTCATCGAGCGAAGAGGTGCAGTCGTAACAAACTGGACTCACTTTCGGGAGGAAAGTTGTTCAAACGCAGCAACGGCCATCTTGATTTACGTTTTCCGTAATTTCCGTATGTTATTCCAGGCAAAAGCCAGCATTCTTCTTTGGAAAGTGATGAATCCTGCGCTATGCACTTAAATGTGATTAGCTGAGTATTTGTGTAGATGTGGAAAGGGTAAGGTTAATTTCCTTCCTCAGCTACGAAAAAACCTATCTCCATTTACATACTCCGCAGTCCACCCAAAGGGGTGTGGCAGAGTGTAGCTAGTACCACTACAAGTTACCTGCTTTCCTCTTCCACGCCCATTGATACTGAGGGAAAAACGAATGCATGTATGCATCTGTAAAGGCCTTAACCTTTCTAATCTTATCTTTATGGTCTCTGCGCGAATTCGAGTTGGTGGCATTAGAAACGTTCTGCAGTCCGCATCAAATTCCGCCTTTTTAAATTACTTCAAAGTGTTTACAGTGTTCAATGAAAAGAACGTCGCCTTCTCTCCAGGGACTCCGATTTCAGTACCTGAAGCATCTCAGTAACACTTGGGCACTGATCGAACCTACCAGTACCAAACCTAGCCACCCGCCTCTGAGTTACTTCTACATCTTCTTTTAAACCTCTCTGGTGGGAATTTCAAACACTTGAGCATCACTCAAGACGGGTTTGAACAAGTGTTTTATAAGCGATCTCATTTACAGACGAATTGTCGTAATAAACCGAAGATTACCACCAGCTTTTCCCACGACTGTCGTTATATGGTCGTTCCATTTCATATCGCTGTGCTGCGTTACGCCTAAATATTTAATTGATGCGACTCTCTGAAGTGGCACACTATTAATGCTATATGCGCACGGGATTGTTTCTCTTACTCATCCGCATCTCCTTACATTTTTCTACATTTAGAGCCCGAAATTTCGTTCAAGTTATCACGAATCCTACTGTACTCATTCCTTGACGACACATTTATGTACACTGTACACCACAGCATCATCAGCAAATAGCCCCAGGTTGCAACTCACTCTCTCAGTCAGAACAGTTATGTAGATAGAAAATAAGAGCGGTCCTATCACACTTCCCTTGGGCATCCCTGACTATATCCCAGTCTCTGATAAACACTCGCCATCGAGGACAACGGACTGCGTTCTGTTCCTTAAGTAGTTTTTGAGCCACTCTCATATTTGGGTTTCTATTCCATAAGCGCATAATGTTCAAATGTTTGTAAATCTATCGTACTCAACTGCTAGGTTATCAGTACGTAGCTTACAGACTACTTAAACTATGGTAAACTAACCTCAGGACAACACAAACACACATGCCCGAGGGGACACTCTAAGCTCTGACTGCGAGCAGCGGGGCGCTCCGCAGCTAGGTGCTTTAGACCGCTCGGCCACTCCACTGCTGCTTTTTTTTCCCTTACCATCATTTTTATATCTACTGACTTAGCGTCTGCCTTTTTAGTGTGGAATCCCCAGTAAACTGGCACACTTTTCTTCGTTACCTCGTTAAACAGACAACACTAACAACATGTAAACATCGAATGAGTGAAAGACGCTAGGGTGAGGTTACTTGATGAGAGTGAAAGAAGAATACGGAAATACGTAGTCGTGAGAAAAGCTTGAACACGTCGTGGAAAAATCTACAAAAATTATGTTTAACGTGGCAAAGATACTGGGTCAATTTTGACAGAAGGAAACAGTTGCGATTTTCCGTAAGGTAACATACAGCTATGGCAACGGATTATGTTCGTTTTGAACTACGACATATGGAGATATCACCACCCCTTAGCTACTACACTGCATCGGTTATACGTACAGACTGACTTATCAATATATTTTACAGGTTTATCCGTCAAAATAACAGGCAATATATCACCTCCAAACAGGACCATGCCTAGTAAAGCACAGTGGTATTGAATTTTTTGTGACATTTTTGTTAAAGAACAAAGAAGGTTCTTATCGGTAAAAACAACGTAAAAATTACAAGAAAAATAATAAAAACAACACTTTTACTTTTAGAACCATGCCGCCTGTAAGTCGCCGGCACTGAAATTTGGGTCGAAGCGATCAGCATGTTGGTTAGTCTGTATGATGTATTTTTACTGTGTGTAACTGTTGAAAGCTTCGTGTTCATATTGTGTAACAAAAAGGTTTGCTAATTGAAATATTACATCTAATGAATAAAGCAGTGTGTTCGTATGTTTGTGTGTACGTGTTGCATACAAACCTACAGTTTTGTTCCAATCTTTATAAAATTTCGTAAACGTGAGCTTCAATCCAGGAGGGTGGTCGCCCTAAGTCTAACAATCACGTGCAACACATAGTTTACGAGATATGACATCATAAACCACGAATTGCTCGAAAAACTGCTCAATTAAGCAACAATGCTGTTCATTTCTCCTAAACCATTGGACCGATTTCAAGCAAATTTTGTAAATATGTTTTTCACGTGAGATGACAATTGCTGTAGGAGTAACAACCACGTACGACACTTGGTTCAGAAGATATAACGTCATAAGCAATATGAGTTACAAGAATCAAACACACAATGCGACGAGATTTTATAAATACACCATATGAGAATGACAGTACTTAGCGACTTGCAACAAACTTTAAACATAATTTCAAACCTTAATTAAACTTTTTCTTGCTGAAAACTGAATCAAAATAATAAAAGGAAAAAAAGGTTCTCGCTTACTACTTTTCCGCTGTTCGCAGAGAAAAACTACGGCATTCGGTACGACGTTGCAGTTTATAATTTCTACAGTACAAATTGTAGTCACAGGAAATTTTGTAGATAATATACACACATACAGACGAATGTACTTTAGAAATTGTATCACAGTACGACACGTAGTTCATGAGGTATGAGGACAATAACAGGAACGTTCATGCAGAACTTCCCCATCACAAAAGTTCAAATGTTTGTAAAGCTTATGGGACTTAACTACGGGGTCATCAGTCCCTAAACTTACAAACTACTTATGAACTAACTAATACTAAGGACGGCACAAATATCCATGCTCGATGGGGGATTCTAACCCCCGACCGTAGTGGCCGTGCAGACCGTGACTGGAGCGCCTCAGTCCCCTCGGCCACCGCGGCAGGCTTCCCCATCACGCATCAGGTTTTAATATATTACTTCTTTACAATTAATTCTGTTCACAACGTATTTTACCGAAATACAGCACTTGTACAAATGAAAAATTAGTACTTTTGGTCAGGCTGGGGGGGGGGGGGGGGGACTTTCTAAAACAGTTTACAAACACAAAACATGAAATAAAAGGTATTTAAATTCAGTATTAAATGGCAAAAGAAGACCTAATATCTCGAGGGGGGAGGGGGAGGAGAATCATTGACCAAGGGGGCGGGGGGATGAGCCGCTCTGGACAGTAGTGTTGATAACTTTGAGCACTGAAGTGCACACAGATGCAGGCAATAGCAACAGTCTTCTATAGAGTTATAAGGAATGGAAGAGAATGAAACAGAGTACATCCAATCAAAACCCATTATTTACGACAAATCTGCTTTTAACTTCAAGAGAATACAGTTTCCAATGAGACTCGCAATATTCTATACCGATTAATAATTCACAGGGCAATCTATTCAAAATACTGTGCAGTGGATTTGACATGCCCATTTTCCTCACAAGGACAACTTTGTCACTTGCTCAGGGGTGACCTCAGCAAAGAAATTATTCTTATTAGATCCTGGACAAGTAACAGGAAATATTGTTTTTAGTAAAGTTGTGAATTAAATAAATGTTACATATAATTTGTATTTTGATTACTATCTTTCCTTGTTTGGGTATTGTACTTAAAATTTTGTATATTACAGAAGACAGCCTAATTTCTTATATATTCTCCGATAAATATAACATGTTTTTAGAAAAAAATAAATGGACAGAGAGAGAAGGGTTAGGATGAGTACTAACTCGAGGCTTGAATAAATAAATAAATACTCGGGCAACGCCGGGTTTTCAGCTAGTAAAATTTAAAATTTAAAATATTTCGTTGACATTACAATAATATGCGTAACTTAATTTTTCCTGACGAAATGCAAAAATTTTCAAAATTGGTGGATGTGCCATACGTAGTTTTATCTTACCATATTGGACATGTATTTCGAGATGTTACTGATCCATCTGCCTATTTCACAAATAACGATATACACAATAAAACAATCTTTCACTAATGTCATTCATTTCGCAAAGGAAAATTGCCGTGGGTTTCACATTCGCCATCACATGGAAAGCCGAAGGAAGTTTCATAACTTACAACAAGCCTTGAATTAAAACCAAAGCGTTTCAGCTTTTTTGCGCCACACATTACTTCCAGAAATATTTTAATTAATGCCAAATTCTGCGTATGCAGAGGTACGGTTGTATAGGGAATTAAATTACCCCAATAATTAAAGCTATAAATTTTGTCACCGTTTTGTCCAGTGCGTGTGATGAATGGACGGCCCCTCTTCTGCTGCGCTATCGTTTAATTACATTCCCCTCCGCGCGCCACTTCAAACGAAGCACCCGCCCAGGATGAAAGGGAAAACTTATGCGGGCAGAATATAAATGTCTCGTGGCAAAATGCGCAGATTTCAGTTCGGGACTGATATATAGAAACACGTGTTTCAAAGTGTTCCTACCTGGAAACTCGTAGGAATATGTTATAGACTAACAGAATTAGAAATGTTCCCGTCACAGCACTGACCAGAGCGAATGATAAAGTTGTGGCCCAGAAAGTAGACATATGTGGTAGCTTAAAAAATATTTTTAAAAATAAATTATTGAAATATACGGGCATATATAAAGTGAGATAACTTATAATTTCATGTCATATGACATAGCGATTGGCATAATATCACCCAACATAGCGTTTCCCATCTCGTTCAATATGAAACTTAATGCGACAATTTGGGATACTTCTGTTATAGATCCAATCCAGCCATACCACTTTTTAGAGCTTACTACGCCTGGGGAATTACAAAACGTAAGATGATAGAGATTTTTAATTTAAATGTCTCTCAAGCTAACAGATGGTCGATTAACTAGTTTCATCTTGTACATCTTTGGCTATAGCCAGCTTAGTCAAAATATTTTGACTAAATGCAATGTTGCACTTTCTGTTTAACTTCCTTTTTTTAAGAAAAATATTACTACGTTGTAATGTATGTATACGACCAAATCATGATTGGATAGCCAATCGTAACCGGTCGTGAGTCAATTAATTATTCATATTGGGATCTTAGCGTTTTTCTTATGGGAGATAGTGAATGATTTAAATTGAGAATATAGTTGTTAGATAAAATATTACCATAAATATTATTAACATTTAAACCTTTTACAATAGAAAATGGCATAAAATGAGAACACTGATGTAAATTATATTACTTCATTATACAGTTGTTGTTGTTTGTAAACCTATTAAACAGATCTGTTATTGTCATTAGTCCCAAGTCTTAAGAAGTACTTAAACTAAATTATATAATGGATGAAAGACACACACATAAACACACACACACACACACACACACACACACACACACACACACACACACACATGCCCGAGAAAGAACTCCACCCTCCGGCGGGAACGCCCGCAATATTCGTAGCATAACGCCTTAGACCACGCTGCCATTTCTCGCGTCCAATACAATACAGTTGAAAAAACGAAGTTATTACTGTGCATCTTCTTGTATTTACGAAATCTATTTGACTGAAGACCCACTATTACTTTCAACTAAGAAAAACTTGGAAGCTTACTGGACTAAGTAAAATTGTTAAACTGACCCAAAATGGTACATTGTAATGATTCAAATACAGCGTTACCACAATGTAATGATTAGAGTACCAAAATGTAACACTTTCCTGTAACAGCCCCAGAAAAGGCTTTTATCTACTACTCAGAATGAAAGATGTAAAAGAGGGCCGCTAGCTTCTGGACTCATTTGTTCGTCTTCAAAAACATTTACATGAAATAAAAGAGTCTTAACATATTCAATATATTTTACGAATTAATTCTCGAAAGGCGTGGAGGAGCATATTTAATAGAACACATCCTGATTTCGGCTGCATACACCCTAGACCTCAGAGACATGTAATTCATTATTCCACTGTATTAAGAATGTATTTTGGATGAATTATGCCATATGTCTTCTGATATGACAAGTGTTGACAACGGGTGATGCACTTTGTTAAATAAAGTCCTGTATTAATTCATTAAACACAAATTGATTCGTATATTACAGTATGATGTATCATAGGGCACAGTATAACGTGTTCCGTGTCACGAAACGCTGTGTGTCATATTACACGTGTCTCATAGAACTAAAATGGTGTGACGTCTTTGTATCGGTTCTACATCAAAAGAAGTAGTGGTAATAAAAGGGAAGTTGCTTCACAACAGATTGGTGTTGACTAGTGTTTACTCTACCAAGGAACTACACAAGCTGTTGGTTTCAGGTAGTGTAGTGATCAGGCACTGCAATGCAACAACAATGTGACTGACCCAAAGCTTTGGCATGGAGTCATAGGAGCCATAGGAGATAGCTGCAGCTATTGGAGTGTTACAATGTGTAATTTCCTGGATCTGGACGCGCTTTCAGACAACAGGAATCGTAAAAAAGAAGTCAAGGCGAAGGTCGTCCATAGGTAACATCAGCAAGAGATGACTGACACGTTCCACATCATTACGAAATGTCGTATATACGATCTATGGAACAAGTATTAATCTAATCTGTTATCTCTGGTTAACAGCCTGTCCTTGGAACTCGGCTGCAACGCATCCTCAAGGCAGGAACAAGACGCGCAGAAATGCAAACAGTTCGAAATCTTATTCGGGAATGTAGCCTCTACGCACGGAGATCTAGGGTGTGTGTTCCATTGAAACCACGACACTGATTAGCCCGCAGAAATTGGGCGGAGGAACATCAGGATTGGCGTCGTAACGAATGGCGCCGGGTTCTGTTCACAGATGAGTCAAGATTTTGTGTTCCGCCGGACGATATTCGTGCCCTCATCTGGAGAGAACATGGAATTCGCAACAAATACTGCCTATGTGCATGAAACATCGCCATATCGTGGTGGTGAACGAATAATGTGGGTAGGAATCAAATATTGGCGGACGTACGGTCCTCTATGTCATTCAGAATGGCGATTTGACTGCTCTGAGATATGGAGACGAGATACTGCGTGCGTTTCTTGTGTCATACGCCGGTGCCATTGGAGGTGGGTTGCTTCTAGTGGAGAAAATGCTCTTTTGCAGAGATTTCCAATGGTGGACAACATGTTTGAAGATAAATGAACTGCCGGCCGCGGTGGCCGGCGGGCAGGGCATAATGCCCTCTGTAATAGAAAAGCTGAGCCCACCCTTCGACGAACAACCACGAACAAACGGAACGAACGGCCGCAAAACATAGATCTACAATATGAATAATAAAAAAAAAGGATGACAGAGGCGCTCCAGTCACGGTCTGCACGGCCACTATGGTCGGGGGTTCAAATCCCCCCTCGGGCATGGATATTTGTGCCGTCCTTAGTATTAGCTAGTTGATAAGTAGTTTGTAAGTTTAGAGACTGATGACCCCGTAGTTTTCATAAGCTATACAAATATTTGAACATTCTTTTTTTTTTTTTTTTTTTTTTTTTTTTTTTTTTTTTTTTTTTTTTTTTTTTTTTTTTGATAAAGGAACTGAACGCATCGAGAGGCAGTTGTCAGACGCATTGCAACTGTACCAGCACCTCCTACAAAGGTTGCAGGGCTGGATATTTCACTCGTGGAAGAAGGGCCAAATATCCCTCAAGATCTAATTGATAACATCATGCTTTTCAAGCCACGCTGATGCGTAATGGCACTGGAGTTTGAAGTGATCGCACACCAAAATAGAGGGGAAACAGAATAACTTTTGCACTCTAATGGTAGTCGAATGGTGCCTCGCTGTAAGTAAACGCCATGTTAACCTCAGGCAAAGAGCTGAGACAAGAAAATGTCGACTTTATCACATACAAATTACAAGTGTAACCAATATCTGAATAAAATACGTTACCATATGTATTCTGTGTATGATACTTCACCTGTTCCCCTAATTTTTTCAGCAGTGTAGATTTAATCGCGCGGATTTGGAAGTGTAGTCAATAAGAAAACAAAGTTTCTTACCAAACGTTGGTTTGTGTATTTCTCGTCTGAGTCGGCAAATTTAATCCTTCCACCCACGTGCCTGTATATCTCGCCTAAGGAACACAAAAAAGTATCACAGATATTAGAGCGCAGACTGTGGTTTACCTGCAGTTTTTCACGTGTAATATACGTAACTGTAAAAAGCAAAGAAGGGAGAGACACTTGCACATGAAGTACCCTGCGTCATACACAGTGTGATGATTTTCTGAGAACGTTTGTACTCGTTGATGTACAGAAGGACGGTGGATAAACACATTAAACTTACATATGTTGATATATATACTGTTGTGTCAAGAAAGTACCGGGCATTCTTAAGTGGAACGCAAAACTTTTATTTGTCATAAAAATGTATTATATCGTCTTCGTAGAAGGTCACTATAAAATTAATAAATCTATGCCAATGAATAAACACACCATTAAAATATTCTTAAACGCATGTTTAGGAATCGGCCTCAGTAATCGCTGCTCTTTTATGTCATCTTTTGACTGGATACAGAAATGGTAATATGAAGTTTGTAAAAACGTAGGCCGAAACCGATCAAAGGAATACCATGATTATTAGGTAAGATGTGTTGAGTTTTTGGCCAACAATTTGCTCACAATGATAGTCTTAGCAGATGGTGCGTTACCACGATTAAGAACTGTGAGGTCCACCCTAAACATCTGACCTATTTCGACGAAACTGCTCCCTCCAACACCGCATAATGCCCAGATAATGTTCACTATTTACTGCCTCACATCTTGGAAAGAATTCAGACTGCCCAACAACGCGGTAATCGAAAACAACAGCCAAAATTACCTCCACATTTGATCGACTTTGACGTGCTTCTTTCGGTTCCGGCTCAGTTATGAGGTGCCATTCGGGCGATTTTTGACTGAAATTCAAGTCAATGTCGTAATCCTATGTCTCATCAGACGTTTAGTAGCGTATCTTGTGGGCTCAGTACTGAGTCGTTGGTAATATCTTCAGCGATATTTACAAGTTTCAGTTTTGGTTAAAAATTCAGGTCTTCTGGCTCTATTCCAGAGGCAGTGCCCGAATAATCAAAAAATATTCAAATGTTCATAAATGTATGGGACTTAACTACTGTGGTTATCAGTCCCTGGGATTACAGACTACTAAAACTAACTTAGGACAACACAAACATACATATGCCCGAAGGAGGACTCGAATCTCCGACGGGGAGAAACCACGCTCTCCACGGTAAGGCGACTCAGAGCACTCGGCCATTGCACCGCCGCTCCGAAAAAAACTTTGAAAGGGTACGATCTGATTCGTGAGATAAAGGATAGCAGTGGTTATCTCTCTCATTCTTAAACGTCAATTTTCGGTTATTTCTTCTTATAAAACATCTTGAATCACTGGATCAGGTACGGTTGTTAATCCTAAACGTTTTTTATGCTCTACCCTAGTCTCGAGATCTAAGTCCCATCATCAGCTACATCTACAAATTACTGTCAAATAAAATAGTTACGTCTGTCACGTAATAAAATAGCTACTCTACATCTTCACTTAAATGTTTCAGTATAAAGGGATTATACCTACTTCGTAGGTCCATAAAACTGTTAGATGCAGCAACAAATTACAATAGTGTGACCCTGGTACAAGCAACAAGCCGGGAGGCACTGTTAGCAACTTGGACGAGAAATTACCACTTACAAGGAAAGGTCTGAATGTAAAATAATAAGTGGAAGGAAGGAAACTTAGGTTTTAAAGTCCCAGGGCCATTAGACGCGGAGTTTAAACTCGAATTTTTGGGGAAGGATGTGGGAGGAAATAGTCCGTGCCCTTTGAAAAGAACCATCAAGTCATTTTCCTAGAGTGATTTAGGGGAATCACGGAAAACGTAATCTGGATGGCAGGTGGTGGATTTGAACCATCATCCTATCGAATGCGAGTTCAGCGTCTTACCTCTGTGCCACCTCGCACGGTATATTAATAAGTCCCATAATTAAAAAGCGGAAAACCTAAAAGAAAGAAAAACGGCCTTGTCAAGGACAGATAAGTGACTGTATATTCCGCGACCCTATGTTACCGAACCAAAAATCTAAGTCCTATGTAGAAATGCTACTTATCGAACCGCCCGAGCACCGCATTAGTCCTACAATGGCCATCCTAGCTGTTGAACTGCCGGCAGGCAGGTAAGCAGCGGTATCGGCAGCTATGTGCTAGTGGCACCATTCGACGGTCAACGTAGTCACTAAATGTGTGTAATCACTTTATACTGAATCATTTTAGTAAAAATGTAGGCTAGCTATTTTATTACATGACAGATGTCACTGTTTTATTTGATTGTAATTTTCAGATGCATCTGATGATGAGACATAGGTCTCGCAACTAGGCTAGTGCATATAAACTTATAAAATCTGCCGATGACGGTCAGTGATCCTTTCTTCTTCAGTGCGGAGGCACTCCTAGGGCCTCACTCTTACGGGAATAAGCACTAAGTTGCTACGAGTTTGAGTTCTAGTGGAGAGGGTAGAGTTGCCAATTTGTATCTGGCGGGAGGCGTGCTTGAGTAATTCCGTGCAGGTGTGCTGACCGCTGTGTCCCCAGTTTGTATTGTTGTTTCTTCCTCCCTTTGCTTCTTATGTGTGCTAGCCAGCCAACATGTTCACGTTTGTTTGTGTTTTGTTCTTTTCTTTTACAAATAGCGAGATAATTTAATCAATGAATACTGACTAAATAAAAACACGCCATTCCTTTCCCGTTTCCTGGGTGGAGTATTTATTTCGTTTAGGGCACAAAGTGGCGGTGGCATTATCATTTTTTTTCTAGTCGAGGTACTTAGAATTGGGGATGGTTAGTTAGGAGCCAACGCCTGAAGTGGAGAAGCTCAGGAATAAACAAGACAAACAACGGCAGCAAAAACTGAAGAGAGAGAAAAAAAAGTGGTGTAGGGGTCAGCGAAACTGCCTAGAAAGTGGAGACCCGGGTTAGAATCCGGGCTGGGTACACATTTTCAACTTTACCCATTTCGGAGTTAATACATTCCGTGAATTTGAATAAATAAATATGTTTAAAATTAACAACTGTTGCGGATCTAATCATTAAAGATGAAGATGGACGGTTGTGTATGTCCCGAAGGAAGAAAATTTATGTTAATTTCAGTTGAAGACCTTGATGTCCAACAGGACCGAGGAAAACCTTCCACAACATCTCGAGTGGTTTTAAATGTACTACCACTCGTTCGCACCTGTATATGATAAATTCAATTCACCGCAACCCTTATGCTATATTTTTAGCGCTTTCCCACAGGAAATTTCACTGTAATAGAGAATTTAAAACATAATGTCTATTCGATATTAATATCGACCGTAAAATTCGCGAAACTCATTTTAATATACTTCCACAAAATGAAGCACTGTAAGCACACTAAATCACAAATGACGCACCGGAGAAAAATTTACCAGCTTAGTGAAAAAGGAGTTTCGACCATCCTTGATACTGGCTTTTTAAATGATTGAATACGGTACGTTTTTGAAAGAATGTATATGCTGTCCCTCTAAATATCAACTCTAGTAGCCAAAACAGCGTCGGAGACCGGTCTACTGAACTGGATTTCAAATACATTCAGCTACTAACCCTACAGGTATTGTCCGTGTTGAATTTTCGACGTCGCGCGAATCGCCTAGTTGTTAGCGTGTCATGGTCGACCACGCAAACAGAGCAGCGGGTCGCCGTTACAGGTTATGGACGGACTTCCAGCGACTTCGCATTTTACTGCCACCTAGCGTTAGCTTTTTATGAACCGCAAAACTAGCGTCCCCTCGCCCTACTATTTCCCTATGAATGCTACCGCACTTACTCCCCGTTAAATCCCACATACGTTTATACGTTTGTACTGACGTGTGTAATGTGTGTGTGTGTGTGTGTGTGTGTGTGTGTGTGTGTGTGTGTGTGCGTGTGTGTGTGTGTGTGTGTGTGTGTCTGTCCGTGGGAGTCGTAGCTGAGTTACTGAAGTGCAGTAAAGACTAGCGACAATAGAAAATTTTCGCTCTTGCCTGTCATTGAAAGGAACATGGAACGTGATTTTAAGTGTACTAAGAAGGACGGTAACCATAACGACGATTAACAAACATACTGAATGTAGGACAAAGTTCCCGTACTTATCTGCACATTAGCGAATATACTATTCTAGATGTTGATATTAAAGCAGTTGTTATAAAAGAATGGTGCCTGCAGTACGTATTAAATCACGTTCACTGAACCACGATTTAATTCTTTGTTTATTTTGATTTATATGTCGCTCTTATCACTAATAAAAATTTTATCGTGTATACAAATTGAAAAATTAAAATACAACACAACTCCTACAGGAAATTTTTATAGATTTGGAAACTGGCTGGAGTTATCCTTGTGTTCCAATATACTACACAAATTCTCCAGTGACTATATTTGACAAATAAATACGTAAAAGGCTTTTTGTTCAGCTTCATAATTCATTTCTATTTACTCTCTGAGGCGTATCTGACTTTCTGACGAGAAATCAACAATCGGCATTAAAAAGTTCGAATAGCATAGTTGGCTGAAGTGTTCTGAGGACCAAAAGTATTTTTTAAACCACTAAGACTATTATGCAAATGACAACATTACTAATTCTCGACATTTCACATATCCACTATAACTACGACGTTACACATTTTCACTCGAAACAGTAAGTAAAACTTTAAATATATTATTCTAAATCCCTAAAGAAGCCCATTTGCTAAAAAGTAACGAGTGACAGTAGAATATCCACCAAAGCAGAAGAGAGTAATCAAACAAGAATATTAAGAAACACTTGTAGGTATAACAAGAGTAAAATGCTGTAATTTCATCTAACATTTACGTCGGAAAGGCAACAAAGAAAGTCATGAGAAGAGAACAGAAAAGAGCAGGTCAGTTAAGCCTCTTAAATAAATCAGATGGCTTACTTTAGCAGAACTTTTTGAACAAAAGAGAAGAAAAGAAGGAAATTGGTGAATCTTTAACGTATAATTTTGTAGTTAATCACAATGCAGCGATGTGGTGTGATACTGTGTTATTCATGACGTAAGACTACGAAGGATTCTTGACGGAAACACCTATTCTTAAACATTTGAATGTATACGATAAAGAGATAAAGACATTATAAAAGCTAAAACCTGGATAGCAAATTTTATTAAAAAAATATAAAAGAATGCTGACAGATATACCAAAATTTTAAGATTTATAAAAGAGATTATTATTATTATTATTATTCATTTTTACTGTGAAAACTTAAGTAAATATTATTATTATTATTCATTTTTACTGTGAAAACGTAAGTAAATGAAGTTCGTATAGAGCTTAATAAAACGTCTTCAATTTCATGAGTAAGTTTTAACTAACCATTTAATGTACAAGGTGATCACTAAAATCAATAGATTATACATTGAGAGACAAGACCACAAAGCCTGATTTTGTCTCTTTGTCTTTGTGTCTCTGTCTGTCGACTTGTTTGCCACAGTTGGTTTGCTAACAAGCATTTAAACATTTATTTGGAAAATTGTGATTTTAATATTCACGAACGCTGAGAAAAGAAAGTAGTAGTTTTGATGGTACGTAGATCATTCGTCAGATTTAATATGACGTTGCAGAAATACTGTGTAGTGATTATAGATGGTGCTAATTTCATTTCGTAACTACAGCGCAAGGTACACATATGATAGTATTTATTGATTTCAATCTTCTGAATCAATAAATGGTTAATACTCAGTAATTAGTTGATACCTTTTGCATATCCACAACTATTAATGGTATGAACAAAATCACGAATCCGATGCATTATTTAGTAGTGTGGACACATGTGTCACCTATCAGAAATTCTGAGAAATGTAGAACCCTACCTCGATTGATGCTAAATGTTGATTCTGTAAAGCTGAACCAAATGCTGGTTTATAGTATAATGAATCAATGTCGCAGTGATACGTTTTTTTTTTCCATTTCTTGATAAACAGCAGACATCACAAAAAGTGCAAAGCAGACGTGTATGCTACAGTGACTGATCATTAATTAGCAGCGAAACACACTCAGAATAAAAGAAAAGTTGTAAATTTAAATTATAGAAATTGCTGACAATGATTTTTATGGTAGGTTCGCGATTTTTCTCAATAAAATCTTCTCCATGCCTTGATGGCGTGTTGGTAGGTCATCTTATTATTACAACGACCCAAAATTGGTGTTCCAAAGAGAGTTTCTACATCTGTTCATAATGTGACTGCTTTTCACTCTTATATTTGACATCACAATGACCACTGTCACATTAAGTGAACAGTTTGTTGGGACATCAGCACAACATGATTTTTATTCGTAGCATTTTATACGTAACATACTGATTTTTCTCGCTACCCTTCGCAATTAAATGACGCAACATCTGTGTGCTACAAGTTTATGAATCTATGTTCATTTTAAGAATTTTGGAGTCGTTTCTTGAAATCTAAATTGGCGAAGTATGTTTATTATTTCAGAGCTCATTGACAAGAGGAATAGTCACCTGGTGGAAATACAGGGTCTCCTGCGAGCCATTCAGTACGAAAGTTTGGGTCGGTCTGGGCTCGAGATCGAGTAGTCGTTGCAGGTGAATTCATCCAGTTTGCCTGCAGTGGCTTAACTGCGTAGTAAGCAGGAGGTTCCGGGATCCAGTCCCGTTCCAACACAAATTTTCTATGTCGTCGTTGTATGTTTATAACGCCTAAAGTCGAGACTCAAAAACCCCAGTTAAAATTTGTATTGCGTTAACATCCAAAACGATCCAGCGACTGGAGCAAATTTCTGTCGAAACCATTCGTGCAAATTAAGATTTACAACCTATTCTGAGATAACATCGCCCTTTCGGAAGAAAAATGACGCAGCCTAAAAACTGAACAAAAATCGACGGTACTGAATCAGTCATCTGAGAAGTAGGTAAGCCCTTACATTGGAACATCTTCATCTTCATAGATATTCTGCAAATCACATTTAAGGGCCTGGAAAATGCATCACCGCTTGAAAGACACTGACCACAGTATCTTGCAAGCTGTGATGTTCTAATTTATGTATTTTTGTACGTAGATAAGTACTACGTTGCACTTGTATTTTAGCTCCATTTTAAATAAGATGACCAAGTTATAAAATGTGATATGACCAGATGATGGGTGCACAGTCATCCGAAACCGGTCGTCATTAAATAAATTAGTATTTCGCGATCTTGGCGTTGCACTTTTAAAGAATATGCAATTATTTTGTGTGATGCGCAAGATGAACATAACAATAATCATAATAAAACAATGTGAATCTTTAAAAGTAACCAAGGAAACCGTAATTTAGAAATTCATTTACGTTTTCTCCACACATCTTTTTTATCATATTTGATGTATGGATTAGTAACGTCGGAACAAGCACGACATATTTGTGTAAAGGGTTGCAAAACGGCTAATGGGATGAAATTTAAAAGAAGTAACTTTTGTATTTTGTAGGTAACACTTATTGTCACGATTAGGCAGATATAAGTTTACTGTTGTGTGATGATACTTTTAAACAATGTCGTTTGGTTTCATGCAACTCCTGTAAACGTTTCGTTTTGACAGTTCGGTTACTGTTCTTTCGAAACGCTGACATGATTTTTCGGATTACTGAAACCAATTAATTGCCTCACGAACTGATGCAACGTCAGGAATGTATACCTGTGAAACTATATTATCAGTTCAAATTGAAAAAGTCGTAAGTTACACTGTAAGGATTATATATATATATATATATATATATATATATATATATATATATATATATATATATATATATATGTGTGTGTGTGTGTGTATGTGTGTGTGTGTGTGTGTGTGTGTGGCGTCTGTTCCGGAATAAAGAAGTCACTTCTGATCCTGCAGTTATTTTGTCATATTCACTGAAAATATGACATCAACCGCGAATGGCTAGAGCTGTTAATGTGCACCCAACCGGGATTCGAAGCTAAGTCTTCTGCTTTTCCCTCAGGGGGCTCACGGTTCTTTCGTGAGTACATGCGTGGCGAGGACCCCGAGCTAATGCAGTCTTCCTTCCTTCTTTACTTCCTGGACTGCATTTCCTTTCCCCTCCCCTCCTTTCCTATCCTCACTCCTTCCCTTCCCCACCGGGTGACTGATAACCTCAGTAGTTTAGTCTCCCTATCGCAAACAAACGACCCATCCCAACCCCATCTTTCTAGGCAGTTACGCTGACGGGAGGCGTGCTTAGGTAGACCTTGCAGGTGCGGTGATCACTGTGTCCCCAGTGGTTTAGCGGTCAGCGCAACTGCCTAAAAAGCAGAAGATCCGGTTTCGAATCCCGGTTGGGTACACATTTTCAGCTTTGCCCAGTCGCAGTGGGTGTCATATTCTGTGAATATGAAAGAATTTCAATTATGATGAATTTCGTACGTTAGGAAATTTTCAGAAATATCAAATCTGTAATGTAAGAGACATCCTTCCATTTAAAACTACTCCATTATGAACCCGGGTTCAAAAAATGTTCAAATGTTTGTAGAACTTATGGGATTTAACTACGGGGTCATCAGTCCCTAGGCTCACAAACTACTTATGAGCTAGCTACGACTAAGGACGGCACAAATATTCATGCCAGAGGGGGGATTCGAACCCCCGACCGTAGTGGCCGTGCAGACCGTGAGTGAAGCGCCTCAGTCCCCTCGGCCACCGCGGCTGTCATGAACCCGGGTCTCCTGCTTTCTAGGCTGTAGCGCTGATGGGATGCTTGCTTAGGTAGACCTTGCTGGTGCTATGATCACTGTATCCCCAGTGGTGTAGTGGTCAGCGCAACAGCCTAGAAAGCAGTAGACCCGGCTTCGACACCGGGCTGGGTACAAATTTTCGGCTTTGCCCGTTTGCAGTTGATGTCATATATTCTGTGAATATGATAGAAGTTTCAATTATGAGGCATTTCATACATCAGGAAATTTTCAGAAATGTTAAATCTGTAATGAAAGAGACATCCTTTCATTTAAAACGCATATTACTCCATCATGAGTTTCACTTGCTGCGAAAGTTGGAAAAGGGAAAGAACCTGTTGCAAATAAATAGTCCTCTGACTGCAAAGAAACTATGCAGAGTCTGCATTTAAACGATCTCGCCAGGGAACCAGTACGCCAAAACTGCGGCGGGGCGCTACTGGTGCAGCAGGTAATAGGTTTGTGTGGGAGGTGAATCTGGCTGGTGTTTATGTAGCGACTGGCCCGGAGGTGTTTGTGTTTGGAAAACAACGAAACGCCCCCGGTGCCGGCGCGGCGCGGCGCTCCTGACCCCCGGGCAAACATTTGCGTACGGCGCTCGGCGCTGGCGCCTTGAGACGCCACCGTGTTACACGCCCCGCAGGACTAACAGGGCCGCGTCTTCACAGGCACCTGCGTGCCTGCTGCGTGGGGCTCTCTTCTCTCCACCGGAGCACGTAAACTCGAGTCGTGTGCCTTTCTCCGTACCGTGCTGGCGACACAAAATGCAGCACCCTCGTGGAAGCATCTACCTCAACTGAAGTCTGCAGCATGCGTTTGAGGCGACGAGAAATGAACCTTAGTAGCATCTAGGCACAGGCGCTCATCACCAGATCCAGTTACGCCACCCACATGGGATAAATAGAGGGCCGTGTGGAAGTACTGGAATTGTTTTCCATGGTACTGTTTTGGGTGGAATTCTACATTGCACAAAACAATTATGGGATCAATAAATAATACAATTCGTTGAGATAACATTGTCTCGTTATACCAAAGGTATAAAACATAAAGAGAGGAATTGAATTAAAATTTATGCTGTGGCCGGGATTCGATCGTGATCTTCTTACTTACTAGATAGGCGCCTTAGAACTGTTTTATTATTATTATTATTATTATTTTAATGGCCTCCTTCCTCCCTTCAGCCCCGCCTTACGCTCTCCAAAATCGCCTTCTTCGTCGTCGTTGGCTTATATGCCTTTCAAACGAAAATATCCGTTTCTTCGCAGTTCGTATTTGAAGTACCCTTCTTGGTAATTTTTTATTTTTATTTTACATACTTGTTATTTTTTTTAACTGAAAGAAACCACTCTGCTAACACAGCGTTACAGCCAAAGCGACTATACGGACTGTCTTAGAGCACGTCTCTCCACACCATCTATATCTATAAATGTGAATGTTCGGTGTACGTTTATCACGTCTGAACCACGAGACATGAAGAGCTAAAAATTTGTACAGTTACTAATGTGTACCCGGGGAAGGCTTTAGGCACGGTTTTATAGCAATCAGACAGCTATTTATCTATATATATATATTAATGTGAATGTCTGTTCGATGTACGCTTATCAAGTCCGAACGACAAGACGCAGAGACTTAAATATTTGTACAATTACTAATTTATACCTGAGGAATATTTTAGGCACGGTTTTATAGCGATCTGATAAATATTTAGTAATTTTAAGAATACAACGTGAAATACGGAACAACAATGACTCTTTGAAAATTATACTCACTCTTTGAAAATGGTTTTATTGGTTGCATTGATGCTTGAGGGTTGACAATGATAAAAGGGTGGAGTATATTTGGATGGAAAGTTTTCGGTGTATATAAAATTCTACATGTGTGTATGTTAATATTTCGCTCTGCAGCGAAAACTACAGAACGCAAACGAATTGAATGTGTGTAATCGTTGTCCGAAGTCTCCCGTTGTACACCATAGCAGTTCCATGCCGATAGCTATAAGGGGGTGCAATATATTGTGGTTGAAAGTCGTAAAATTATGAAAAAAATTCGGACTGAAGGCCAGCGATGACGTTTGCGACTCTATAGCAAGAAGGTTACATACAGCTAAAAGTATTGCCACGGACCATATATTTGGTCTATTCGTGCTATAATGTCTTCAGCTCTTTCTCTGTAAGGATAAGATTACGAGTAAGGAAATATAACAATAAATAAATGAAAGCAGTAAAAAAAGAAATTTCTTTTAATACATATCTTTAAAAAGAATCTATTTGACGTTTCGTGCATTACAGCAAGTGATATTATTACAATCATTTGTGTTGAATTTCGTGATTGTATTCTTCGAAACAAGTGAATTTTTACGTGTGATTTCTTGTATATTCTCTGATAAATGTAACATGTTTTATTTTCTTTTTTTTTTTAAAAAAAAAAAAAAGATGGACTGAGAGAGTGGATAGGAAAAGTACTAACTCAAGGTTCGAATAAATAAGTAAATACCCAGGCAACTCCGGGTTTTCAGCTAGTATACTCTAATTCTGCCTCATGTTCCCTGTGAAATGCGTATCAGATTGCCAAGGCGGGATTGTTCCTATTCGCGTTCTTTGCTGGGGTGCTATTCCAATGTAGGAGAGCCTTGGCAATTTGATACGCATTTCACAGGGAATATGAGGCAGAATTAGTATATGGTGTGGAGGGAGACGTGCTCTAAGCCAGTCCGTGTAGTCGCTTTGGCTGCAGCGCTGTATTAGCTGAGTGGTGTAAAGCGCCTTCCTAGTAAGTAGGAAGTCCTGGGTTCGAATCCCAGCATAAACTTTCATTCGATGCCTCTCATTATGTTTAATTAAGGGATCGTTTGGGATATCCAAGTATTGAAGTACTGTCATCGACAGAACGAACTAAAATGTTTGATGTCTTTCTGTCCGTTCTACAGAGTGTAGACAACAACATTACGCCAACCGACATAGTCGTAATAACAGACACCTGTTGCAAAGGGGGTTGGGGTGTACGCGTGTTTACTGCACCAAACTGATTACAAATGTTCAAATGTTTGTAAAGCTTATGGGACTTAACTACGGGGTCATCAGTCCCTAAACTTACAAACTACTTATGAACTACTTACGAACTAGGACGGCACAAATATACATGCCCGAGGGGGATTCGAACCCCCGACCGTAGTGGCCGTGCAGACCGTGACTGAAGCGCCTCAGTCCCCTCGGCCACCGCGGCCGGCAAACTGATTACACAAATGCGGCGCGCCAGTCACGGTCTGCACGGCCACTACGGTCGGGGGTTCGAATCCCCGCTAGGGCATGGATGTTTGTGCCTTTCTTAGTGTTAGCTAGTTCTTAAGTAGTTTGTAGGTTTAGGGACTGATGACCCCGTAGTTAAGTCCCATAAGCTATACAAACATTTGAACATTTTCTGAGCAGGTAGTGCAATGAGACAACAACGTGACTTACGCTATGCCATGGAGACCCGCTGGATTCTTGGCAGCGGAATAGACACAGATGAAGTTGGCTGCAGCTACTGGAGTGTCCGAAATTGTAATTTTCACGACTTGGGAGAACCATTAAAAGAAGGCAAAGCCGAGGTAGTCCACAGGTAACATCAGCAAGAGATAACCGTTATATCCGACTAAAAGCCCCAAGAGGAAAAAAAAAATGTTCAAATGTTCGTAGATATATCGGAGTCAACAGCGTGGTTATTAGCTCGTAGCTTACAAACTACTTAAACTAAGTTAAAGTAACCTAAGGACAACAGTCACATCCATGCCCGAGGGAGGATTCGAACTACTGACACGGGAGACCTCGCGATCCCGGTAGATCTATGCTTTTCGGTCGTTGGTTCAATTCGTTCTCGGTTGCTCGTTGCATATTTGGCTCAGATTTTTTTTATTAGAGAGGGCGTATAGCCCCCTGACCAGGCGCGCTGAGCCATGGAGCCCGGCATAAAACTGTAATATTTGGGCTCGTCCAGGATTTGAATCTGGAACCGCTCAGCTACTCCCATGCGGCCCGTCGAGGCAGGAAGCTGAAAGCATCTCAGCTGCAATGCACCATGCAGGCAGCAACAGGAAGTGCAATACAAACAGAAACAGGCCGAAATTGCTGCCGCGGTTTAGCGGCCGGGTGGTCTAAGGAGCCAACTGTCACGGTTGCTCCCCGTCGGAGGTTCGAGTTCTCCCTCAGGCATGTGTGTGTGTTTGTATGTGTTGTCCGTATCATAATAAGTTTAAGTAGTTTGTAAGCCTAGCGACTGATAGCGGCAGCAGTTAAGTCCCTTAGAATTAGAAAATTTATACATTTGAACCGAAATCGCCTTCGGGAAGTTGACCTCTACGCACGGAAGCCTATGGTGTGTGTGTGTGTGTGTGTGTGTGTGTGTGTGTGTGTGTGTGTGTGTATGGACGGAGGAACTTCAGGATTGGAACCGTAACGAACGGCGCCGGGTTCTGTTCATAGATGAGACAAGATTTTGTGTTAAGCCGGACAATCACCATTTCTTCGTCTGGAGAATCGCGTAACTCGGAACAATCGTGATTATGTGTAGGAAAAATCACCATATCATGCTTCTGGGCGAGTGGTGTGTGCAGGAGTCAGTATTGGCGGAATGGCACATTGACTGGTCAGAGGTATAGAGACGAAATCCTTCGACATTCTATTGTGCCCTACGCTGGTGCTACTGGAGATGGGTTCCTTCTGGTGCAAAATAACGCTCGTCCCCACAGAGTTAACTTTAGTGGACAACATGCTCAAAGCTGAGGGAACTGAATGAATGGAATGGCCAGGTTGTCCACCGGACCTAAACCCGATTGAGGCTGTCTGGGATGAACTTGGCAGACGCACTGTAGTTAGACAAGCACCTCTAATAAATATTTATGACACAACAGTGTATTTTCTGTATGCAATTCTTAATATATCATAGTCTTGTCTGATTCAGTAAGACTGCAATTGTCACATCACAAATGAAGATATAGTATTTTTATTTCATCGCCATAATTTACTGTGTGAATTAAAATCAGTTTTCTACACCAAAGTATAAACCTATGCTGCAGTACGATTCGTGATAGGTAGGTTATGACAGTGACATAATTTATGATCTGAAATCGTAATTATTGTTGCTTTTGGTATTGGTCTTCTTGAATGCGGAAATGATTTTGATTGTAAAAGGTGGCTTAGGAGGAGAAAAATCTGATTTAAGCACCTCATCGTATCCCGCACCTGCATTTTGAGGAGTACTATATGTCCTGTAAGTGGGATGTGTTTCTGTTACCGCTGTTATAATTAGTTTAAGAGGAGTGTTTTCGCACTGTTGATTGAAATTGTAATGCTACACTGATGTTTAGTTACGTATAATTTCCGTTCTAGAGCAACGGTGTCCGGTTAAATTGTTTCTCTCTGTTAAAATGTCACTCATGGCAGCATTTAACGGTTTCCATGGAAATGACACACACCACTGTTTTTGTAAATCGTCGCGTGTTATTCTAAGCATGATTTTGTAGTTTTGTATGAGTTCACGGGTAAATTTGTCCTTTGAGTACAAAGAAGGTTAGTGTCCAAAGCTTGTATGGTAATATTTTAGAACGATGTAATAGGTATCTATCGAATTCTCATGAAATCTATGTATTCTTTGGATAGATACGAATAGCATGTCTGTCTGAGTCGCTCTCTGATTATCGCGGCACTGCTGCTGCGCGCGGATAATTGGTGAGTTGTGCAGAACGTAATCACGAGGTGTCGTGGTTAGAAATGGTTCCTGAAATGTCGGAGCGAGAATTACGGATACTTTTATTTGATGAGTTGATTATTTGTGGCGTCACTTCAAATCGAGTAGAGGATCAAATTTTTCAAAATTGTTCATGTTTTGTGCATACTCTGATGTCAAGAAAGTGCGGTAAATATCTTAAAATCAAACCCATCGTTCATGATTTATTTCACAGATATTTTTTTAATAAATTATTGAAACTCTCCTTTTTAAAGCTCTAGTTTTAGCAATCTCACATTGCACTTTAGTGAAGTTACTAGTCAGATTTGGCTTAAAGATTCAATTTTTTTAGCCTTTTAGCAGTTACGTAAGGACTTAGCTTACAGATTGCAGCTAGTTAAAAGATTAAAGTAGTCTTAGTTATACATAACCTCTACACACGCTGCCAACAATGATACTAATCATCTATTAGTTAGTGTTGTTCAACAGATAATTACAATAAAATTGTGTTAATAAAACCAATCACTATTTACAACAAATCAATATATATATATACAGCCAGTTAAACCTGTATTTCTTTTGGAATAAGTTTCATTCATAAAAGTCAAGCGTTTCACGGATTTGATTTCTCATAATATTTGTGACAAGCTAAATAGAGTGGATTAACACCCCATATTAGCTAAAAAAATAGAGAGGGTCAGGCTCAAATAATTCATTCATTCTATGAGTTTCAGTTTTATACTGTCACTGTGTAACCTACTGTTGTCTTTAGGCTCTAAATCAAAGTTCAGTGCGAACCATTGTATCAACAATACCGTGTGTTATGGTACAGAACTGTCTGTCACATTTTCATCAAGTACTTTGTTCTGGCAAATTTTCAGGGCAACATCGGTATTATTACTGAAACACAAAGACAGTTAAACCGGAGAGGAATCGTCCCTCTTCATGGTGTTTTTATAAACATTACCTCCGCAACTAAAACCATATACTAAAAACATTCACTGAACATAAGGGAATGTGATCAACCCGATTGAAACTCATATTAGGCACTTTGTACGACTGATAGGGAATTGCCTAGAACTATTTTACTGCGGTGCATAAAAACTGTACGCTAAATAGTAACGGTGGCGGTGACTTTCTCTCTTTTCAGTAACTTGCTCCGACGCATCATTCCAAGAACATTCACGTCACGTCATCCGTTAGTTTCTCGGCTGTTCTCGATAAACGCATTATTTTATACCGAGCACTGTACAATGCGAAGTAAGCTGTTGCAGTCGTTTTCCGGCGTTAATAGTAGCACGCGGAGCCGTGCCTAGGAATATTTTAATGTAATTCGTTAAACGGGTGAGCCACCCCTCCGTTCACGACATAATTCTGGGGCGCCGTCACTTATTCAGAAACACGGCCGCTCCTCGTTAAAGCGAGTAAATAACTCTGTCGGCATATTTGCCGGCGCTCGGGGGCGCTCCGTATTTACATTGCTCGTCGCGTCTGCAGCAACGCCAAGGCCTCCCGCGGCAGATATAAACGGGAAACGAAGTGCAAATACACAATCAGGGGCCGCGTTCGGCATTCAGCACCTGAATTTTACGACGCTGAGGAAACACTGCATTCTTCTACAGTCAACTTGGCTACGGTCTTTCTTCGGCGGTGAATAGTGCAATTGGAAGTAAGAAAATGAGAAACGTTTTTGCAACTATTGTGATAATTATGTAACCTGTATTTAGAACCTGAGGAGATACACTCGTTGCAGCGCAATTGCACTGCAGAAAAATGTGTTTGAAAAGGGGCGAGTGCTGAATCGTGTTTTGGAGGTTTTCGTATTTCGATACTAGGAAAGGCAACAGGAGTGATCCCCAAAATTACAGGCCTATCTCATTGACGTCGATTTGCAGTAGGATTTTGGAACAAATACTTTGTTCGAATATAATGAACTACCTCGAAGAGAACGACCTATTAACCAGTAGTCAACAGGGATTCAGAAAGTATCGCTCTTGCAAAACACAGCTTGCCCTTTATTCACATGAAGTGTTAAGTGCCATCGACAAGGGATCTCAAATGATTCCATATTTCTGGATTTCAGGAAGGCTTTTGACACTGTACCCCACAAGCGGCTTCTTATGAAATTGCGTGCTTATGGAATATCTCCCCAAATGTGCGGTTGGATTCGCGATTTCCTATCAGGAAGAACACAGTTCGTTGTAATTGACCGTAAGTCATCGAGTAAAACAGAAGTGATATCTGGCGTTCCACAGGGAAGCGTTATAGGTCCCCTACTCTTCCTCGTGTTTATAAACGATTTAGGAGACAATCTGAATAGCTCCCTTAGACTGTTCGCGGATGAAGCTGTCGTTTATCGGTTAGTAAGTCAAATGTTCAAATTTTTGTTAAGCTTATGGGACTTAACTACGGGGTCATCAGTCCCTAAACTTACAAACTACTTATGAACTACTTACTGGCACAAATATCCATGCCCGAGGGGGGATTCGAACCCCCGACCGTAGTGGCCGTGCTGACCGTGACTGGAGCGCCTTAGTCACCTCGGCCACCGCGGCCGGTGTTAGTAAGTCAACAGAGGATCAAAAGCAACTGCAAAGCGATTTATACCAAATTTCTACGTGGTGCGAAAATTGGTATTTGACAGTAAATAAAGAAAAGTGTGAAGCAATACACATGACCACTAAAAGAAATCCGCTGAACTTTAATTACGCGATAAATCAGTCAAACCTTAAGGTCGTAGATTCTACCAAATACCTAAGAGTTACAATTACGAACAACTTTGACTGGAGAGGACACATAGAAAATATTGTGGGGAAGGTGAACCAAAGGTTACGTTTCATCGGCAGAACGCTTCGAAGATGCACCAGCTCCACCAAAGAGACTGCCTACATAACACTTGTGCATCCTCTCCTGGAGTACTGTTGCCCCTTGTGGGACCCTCACCAGGTGGGACTGACGGAAGACATTGAGAAGGTTCAGAGAAGGGCAGCTCGTTTTGTTTTATCACGTTACGGGGGGAAAGCGTCACGGAAATGTTGCACGTATTGGGGTGGAAATCATTAAAAGAAAGACGTTATTTATTGCGGCGTGATCTGCTTGCGAATTTTCAATCACCGACTTTTAGTTCTGAATGTGAAAATATTTTGCTAGCACCCACCTACTTAGGGAGACATGACCATCCCAATAAAGTAAGAGAAATCAGATCGAAAACGGAACGATTTAGGTGTTCTTTCTTCCCGCGCGCTATTAGAGAATTGAACGGTAGGGAAAAGTTATGAATGTGGTTAATGAACCCTCTGCCAGGCACTTGAATGTGATATGCAGAGTATCTATGTAGATGTATATGTAGATGTAGGATCATGGGGTAAGAAAGTCTTGGTGTGTCTGTATCAAGTGTCCATTTCTGTCACCTTCATAACATATACAGTGACTCCCACAATTATTCGGACTTTTATTAATTACTGGCCTTTAGCCGACGGCACACGAAGCGTGTGTGTGGACGAGTGCTGCCAACGTGCCGAGTCCAACGTGTGGCTGAACGCTTGGAGACGGCGTGACTTGTACATACGAGACGAGTGACTCAACTATCTACACGCGATCGCAACACACAGATAGTTGTAGGCGACATCCGGTTCTGGAATTACGATTTTTGCTTAATTTCTGCTTAACCTCCATTAAAATGCATATTTCCGCTCCGTCTGTTATATAGGCCTACAAAGTAATAACGAAAAATTCACGAACTTAAGTCTATTAGAAAAATTGTATGTTATGTCAATAAGGGCACATACTTATCAAAGATTCATGAATAACTGCGTGCTATATAAAATTTAAATAGACCTTCACATAGCACAGTCACTATTGCAGCAGTCTCCCTTCTTACTGAAACTTAAAAGTCATACTTCCGAGATAACTGGCACCATTTCGTTGAAAAATATTTGTAAATCTCTGGAACTAAACTGCTTTGTTATTAGTCCCTAGCTTACAAACTACTTTAACTAAATTATACTATCCTAAGGGCAACACATACACCCATGCCCAAGGGAGGACTCGAAACCCCGACGGCGAACAGCCGCGCGCACTGCAGCACGGCTCCCCATTGCGCATGGCTATTCTGTAGCGGCGGTGCGAATTCGTAGTCGAAGCTTTAGAATTTATAAAATACAAGAAGTGAAACTTTAAAATGCTTATTTTACTCTTAAGTAAGATACGAACTCTCCTGTTCATGAAATTAAACCAACAGTCTCACTCCTCAGAGGATGTGCATTTAACATCGACTGTTATACAGTGTAGTCTCAGAAAGTCAGGCATACTGAGGAGATGACGAGGCTTGCTCAGGATAGAGTAGGGTGGAGTGTAAAAGGGATGCCTGTTGGAGGTCGTCAAAAAATGTCAAAAAATCATAATGCGTAATGATATGCTGTAGTAATAATAATTTCGTTATTGAATGTTGCAGCAAATCACAACTAATGGGTCGCAACAACACTTTCGCAGTGCATGTTAAAATTTTGAATAAATAAAAACTGATATTAATTAACTTAAAACAGTCACTGTGGTAATTAATTAAGCTTGGCCCTATCTGACTTACCATTGACTACAGCCTCCAACCAGCACCCCTTACGATTCACGAACAGCACAACTTCACTAATAAATGTGTCAGAATTCATGTAGTGGTGATGGCGTGTTCGCGTTATAATCAAAATCGTAATAGTTGATAGACCCTGATTGCAATGATAATAGCTCAGTATTGTGAAACTCCGTGGAGCAATGAGCATCACGAATACTACAGTCAAAGTTATCAATAATTTTGATAATATTGTTTAAAGCATTCAACTTCCTTATAAAAACTTTACGTGAAATATTTTTTGATTAATTGGTTCCAGGGCCTGGGTAGCGTACGCGTGTAACTGGCTGTGCAGAGTCTGGCATTTAACGTATTTCATAAAAATTACTTCCGTCAAGTCTGGTTATACAACTATAATACATTGAATACTCTTAGCCTGATTACTTTCTATATAAACAATACCAACTCTACTTTACGTGCAAACTCCCTAGCAAGTTAAAAGCTTTGGCACAATAATTGGTTGCAAAACTTAGAACAGCACCGCAGTTTAGTTACTAGTCTCTGTGGTTGTAACACGTTTAGCAATTCTTTAACTCGTCTAGCAATTTTCTTTATAACTGATCGTAATTACTTTGAAAAATGATTGAACTTGTTAGTCAATGTACAGGCTTGCCTAATCAACACAATGAGAATGGGGTGACTACAACTACTTACAAAATTAAGACTGGTTTCAAAATGAGTCATATATATAATTGAACCAAAATTCTGATTGGATTGACACTACATATACATGCATACAAAATAGAATGTTTCAAAAGTACTCATCTGTTTTCGTCGTGTTTGTCGTGAAGTCCATACAAGACAGATTACATTAGGTACTCTTACTGCTGGTTCAAAAATATTTTTTAGCGACAACTCTTTGTTCAGCTCGTCTGGCTGAAATCTCCATGCAGTGATATCACCTCGATACACCTTCTAACCTCCGTAATAACAGACTTGATAACCAAACAATTACTTTTCTTGCACACATGAAAAAAAAAAAAAAATTACACTGATCACTTTCGAGTACAAATAAACTTGTTTCGCACTTCCTTCAATACATTAAACAGTACGCCTCTCAGACTTATTGCAATTGGATTAAACTCGCGCCACACTGCGCCTACCGTGCCTCTGCACCATCAACAAAACATTTATGTGTTTTCTTTGGCGAGTCCGCTCCGCAACAGCTTCAGCAGCGCGACACTCACAGCTACTACTTCTGTACCAAAGACAATCTTTACAATAGTTTCAACATTTTCTCTGGCGTATTGCCAACTTACAGCATAAGAATGTCCGTGCATTCATGCGGGTTTACACATACAGTACATGTTTACACTAAATGAATCAATATAGGAAATGTCGTTACATAAGAAATATATCTAGCACACAAAAAATGAAAATACGTGAAATGAACAAATTTAAGACAATATATACATTACGTTATAACAAACTGTAAGATACAGCGACAGGTGTACTCTTACAGAAGAACTGCATCAAACCAGACACCGGACTGAAGACCACAATAACATTAGAGTATACTTACACTAGGTAACGAAACAATGAAGGTGGCAGATGAGTTTTGTTACTTGGGCAGTAAAGTAACATCTGATGGTCGCAATGCAGAGGATACAAAATGAAGAATACCAATGGGAAGAAAAGCATTTCGAAAAAGAGAACTTTGCTAACATCCAACATTAATGTATGTGTAAGGAAGTATTTTCTGAAGGCATTTTTGTGGAGTGTTGCCTTTTACGGGAGACAAACGTGAACGGTAAATAGTTTAGACAGAAAGAGAATAGAGGCTTTTGAAACGTAGTACTAAACGGGCATGCTGGAGATTAGGGGGTCGATTGCCGAACTGATGGAGAGGTACTGAACAAAATTGGGGAGAAAAGGTATTTTTGGCATACCTTCACTAAAAGAAGGGATCGATTACTAAGACGCGTTCTAGATATCAAGAAATCGTAAATTTATCATTGGTGGGGAAGTGTGTGGGGGAAAACTCGCAGATAGACCCTAAGAGACTACTATAGTAAGAAGATTCAGATGGATGTGGGATGCCATTCTTATGAGAAGATGAAGAGGCTTACTCAGGATAGAGTAGGGTGTAGAGCTGCATTAAACCAGTCTCTGGACTGAAGACCACAACGACAACATTATACAGTATACCTCTATTCAATTAATGATACAGTGTAAGAGTCTATTATAAAACTCGAAGCCGGCCGCAGTGGCCGAGGGGACTGAGGCGCTCCAGTCACGGTCTGCACCGCCACTCGGTCGGGGGTTCGAATACCCCCTCGGAGATGGATATTTGTGCCGTCCTTAGTCTTAGCTAGTTCATAAGTAGTTTGTAAGCTTAGGGAGTGATGACCCCGTAATTTAAGTCCCATAAGTTCTACAAACATTTGATTTGAAAACTCGAATATGAGAAAAAACTTGTATGTTGCGAGTCTCAAACTAGCGTCACCATAGGTAATGAGCATCCGGTTCGCGACTTTACTCCCTGCACTACTCCAGTCAGCCTTGTTAGGAGCTATATACGTAGATTTACTCGTACTGAATATACAACTCCTAGATGTGTCGGTTACTGAAACGTAATCATAACAAATCATATAGAAATTGTTTCGTTTAGATGTATAGTTAGTGTGGCGTTGCCTTGAAAAGGCAGATTTTCATAATACGGAAATTCTTGAACTACATATAAAACGTTTCCAGTCATTTATTCGTATACCTATAATGACAAGATTTCGAGAGACCCTCAATTTATTCAGTTACATATACTTGCTTCGACAAGACATATTCAGAAGACCTAAGTTTTATATACATAAAAGCCTTCAAATACAACCTACTACTTACCGCCAATATGGCGTCATCTACCGACAAAAGCTGTCCTCTTCCCCCGGAGAGCCACGCATTGTGACGTTTGTGGCGTTCTCCAATCTTAATGATGAAAGTTCCGGTGCCCGTGGAGAATTTCTTGCATGGTTGATATTGTCCCACACATTGGGAAAGCCTCTCCAACATGCGGTTCGCACGTTGTGACGTCAGAAACTCGACACGTTGACCACAGACGTTCATATACACGCTCCGTGTTCAGACATCTTTGGCGACAGCATGGCCTCAGGGATAATGGGAAATATTGTACACGCAAACTAGTTTTTAATACCCCAGTCCGACACAGTCAACACCACGGTAAAATGTTTTCTTTCAGGAAACGGGGGAGAACCAATGACCCTGAACCCACAGAACACAGTAAGCTTGCCTCACACCATTTATTCGGGCACTAACAGTTTTAGTGCAGAGCTGGTACGTAGAGGATGCAAGGATGGTGTCAACTTCAAAGAGTCAATGTGCAGTACAGACCTGAAGTAACGATGAACTACAGCGAAAGAGAGAACACATTCTAAATGCGGCAGCTAGTGAATTTTTACCATGCCAAAGGCAAAAGTTATCGAATAATTGCTGAAATATTACACATGAAGAGAATTACTATTTCTGATATACATCTACATAGATACTCTGCAAATCACATTTAATTGCCTGGCAGAAGGTTCATTAACCACTTTCATAACTTTTCTCTAACCGTTCCATTTTCTAATATCGCGCGAGAAGGAAGAACACCTAAGTCGTTCCGTTTCCGATCTGATTTCTCTTATTTTATTGGGATGGTCATGTCTCCCTAAGTACGTGGGTGCTAGCAAAATATTTTCACATTCAGAAGTAAAAGTCGGCGATTGAAACTTCGCATACAGATCACGCCGCAATGAATAACGTCTTTCTTCTAATGATTTCCACCCCAATTCGTGCAACATTTCCGTGGCACTTTCCCTCCGGTAAAGTGATAAAAAAGAAGGAAAAAAAAGAGCTGCCCTTCTCTGAACCTCCTCAATATCTTCCGTCAGTCACACCTGGGCGACAGTACTCCAGGAGAGGACGCACAAGTGTGATGTAGGCAGTCTCTTTGGTGGAGCTGGTGCATCTTCGAAGCGTTCTGCCAATGAAACGTAATCCATGGTTCGCATTCCCCACAATATTTTCTATGTGTTCTCTCCAGTCTAAGTTGTTCGTATCAGTATCTCCTAGGTATTTGGTAGAATTTACGACCTTAAGGTTTGACTGTTTTATATATAATCAGAAGATTCCGGAAGAAAGATAGGATTGAAAATTTGCCACCTACCGGACGTCTGCACATGTCCATGACACAACCTGCTTGTAACATCCATGTAAATGTATCTTATGTGAGAGTGTCTGAAGTCAACAAAGAGCTACAAATCTGATGACGGAATTGTCCGAAACGCATCATTAAAGAATAATTTCAATTTAAAATGTTTTGCGACCATTTCAAAACACCTGCAGCACTGCCAATTATTTTAACTTGGTTTACGTAGTTTGTAAGCCTAGTGACTAATAACCAAAGAAGCTAAGTTCCATAGATTGACAAACATTTCAACGTATTTTGCGTTAATGATCTCGAGCGTCTGAGCACACGTAACCTAATCGTTGGATTAGGCGAGCAGGTCCTGTTGCATGGTCAGCGCGATCGACGGATCTCGCACCTATTTGCTACTTGCTCGTCGATACCACAGTTCAATTATCTGTAATCTTCTGCGTGTGAATATTTCAAGGTCGTACTTTCTTCGGCATTTAGAGCGTGACATTTATCTCTCCGTTCTATTTAGTGAGAAAAGTTGGAACAGGAACTATCAAGTATCCGCTGAAAAGTACAAAAGAACGAGTTCTCTCTTAGTTACTTTTTCAATAATTAATTAGTTGATCATTAGCTGGAAATTTTTTTCAAAATTTCAAGAACCTTCATTGTGTAAATGTCATCCGTTAATTCTGTTGCGGAATGAATGCTTCGTTCATGGAGCTCATTAAAAACTTTTATTGTTCCTCATATTCCGATTTTTCTATGCAAGCAGACGAGGAAGTGAATTACGTTTGATTCTAAGCAAGTAATTTCGAGCAAACTTTTGATATTTAGCCACACTATGTACCCCTTTTGAGAGACAGCGTATTGTATTCTATTTTAAGAGGTTAAAATACATAGAACTCTTATTTCCGGTAACTGATGATTAAAAGAAATCGACGGTCTTATACGAAGCCAAGAGACGTCACTACAGATATTGTAAGAAGGATCTTCGCCACTACCTTACGCAGTAAATTTACGGTGAGTGCTTCGTATTCTATGTCCTGGATATAGAGCATCAAATAAAACGGTAACTGACAAAGCTATATCACTTATAACTGCGGTATGGGAGGTCACGTTTGGAGAAATGTATCTGCGACCAATGGTACATCAGTACTGCCGTTGCAAAGTCACGTTGCTTCTAGAACAAAGAAGAAGAGTCCCATTTACAGGCTACTAACGAGTGCAATACATAAAAGTTTACTTCTCCTAATATGCCCCACTGTCTTTGTCAAATATAGTGAAATGCCTAGATTCAGAAAGTGTAAAAATGCAATTGATAAACCGACTCTGCTACTATAACTGGTAAATAGTTCAATGAGTAGCACAAATTTCGTGCTACTCTAATAAAGCGGAGATCGCTAGTTCTTGCTAGATTCGGTCATGAAAGCGGAATCTGTCGTTCTTGTGTATGTGTCAAACGAGGGAAGATCAGAAAGTTATGGGCAGTAATTTAATAATGAAAACTTTTATAGATAACTAACGGAAACGATCATAGGTGAAATTTTATTTTTATCTACTTTTCTTCATATTTACCAAGTTTCTCAACAAATTTGTCAATTCTTGGTGGCAGTCTCAATATGTAATGTTCGTAGAAGTCAGTTTGGTTCGAGCACAAGCATCTGTGGAATGTTGATTTCAGTCCTGCATACTTCGCAAAGCGTCGGCTGATCAGGAATTTCTTCATGGGACTAAAAAAGGTGAAATTCTGACTTTTCAACATCCGGACTGTATGGTAGGTGCCGGACCATGTCCCATCTAAATACGGGGTTTTCCTCACGAACAGAAATAACAACAGGAGGACTAGCATTGTTGTAAAGTAGTTTCACACCGTCAATACAAGTGATGTGGTGTTTGTCACGAGGAACACGACGCAAAATAACCAAGGTTTAAATGCAGTCTGGAGAATTTCCTGTGGTCTTGTGTTCAGTAAAGTCCGTCAAAAACACACAATGCATATCCCAGAACACTGTCACACACAATTTGATAGAAGATTGAATATTTTTAAATTTTTTTCGTCCTGGGAAACCAGCTCTTCTTTGTTTCCGGTATGTATTGGAATCCTACGATTCTTTTCAAAAGGTTATGCCATTCAGCGGCCGAACGCGTTGTAATCCGAGCCTATTGTGGTTGTCTCTCAGGCTTCTAGTGAGCACTACCTTTACGAAATTTCAATTTATCTTGAATAATACCGTACACCG
Source organism: Locusta migratoria (assembly GCA_026315105.1). Lineage (NCBI taxonomy): Eukaryota > Metazoa > Arthropoda > Insecta > Orthoptera > Acrididae > Locusta > Locusta migratoria. The sequence goes on from CM048746.1 coordinate 323,737,108, forward strand.
CATTATAGGAAATGTCGACTTCCTGCGATAAGGTTTGCCGTTGCTCACGCCTTTCCTTCAGAATAGTAATCTCAATGGCTAACACAATCTGAGGGGTTCCAGCCGTTATAGGTCGCTCGGAGCGTGGTGAATCAATGACGCACACAGTGATCTGTAGGAAGAATGCACAACATCTGGAGATAGTACTACGGTCTAAAAAGTATTCCCCATACACGACACCCAATATCCTCGGAATGTAAGTCTGCTTATGCCTTAGGACGACAAATATCGAACCACATTTTGTTTTGCCAGCTGCAGCACCAGGGGAGAAAAACATGACTGTGCGATAATTTCCCATCATCCCTAGCAGTGTGAATTAGACTGTGTTTTTTTTTTTTTTTACAAGTGAAGCATACGTCAAACGTGCCATCGAGTTTGCTCATGTTTGGCACGTCTGTGGGGAGTTAGCGACAGTTGCGCTGATAATAGTAGTTGAATTGGGATTCTTACTGCCGGATAAACTATTCGTAACTACTAAGATGCGATATTACGCTCACAGAGGACCATACTTTCTTAGTTAATGTAGATATTTGCTGTGCATCTATGATCGTCACAATACGCGCCGTATCGAATGTCACCTGAGGATGTGTCAGATGCGACTTCTAAGTAAACCAAACAAAATTACACAAAAGAGCAAGGTCATGAGTATAATTTTGAGACGCGTCTACATAGCATCAGCCTCAGCAGTTTCCTTCGTGTATGGTGTCACGGATTTCGTAGCGATGTTTAAATGTTTGTAATACTATGGGACCAAACTACGTTGGTAATCAGTCCCTAGTCTTTCAAACTACTTAAACTAAGTTAAACTAACCTAAGGACAACACACGCAGCCATGCTATAGGGAGGATTCGAACCTCCGACGCGGAAGGCCGCGCGATCCGTAACGTGACGCTCCAGACCGCCCGGATACTCCCCCGTGGCTCGTAGCGATTCTCGTCAAACTCATTGTCAACGTAATAGTGTGATATGAATCCTGCAGACTTATTGAGCATTATGGTTATCAGTCACAATTACCAACGGAGGGCTACAGAAATCACAGTAAAGAAGAGAAAGGCAGGTGCAAATATAATTAATCTGGTAGATGCAGCGGCGACAGACAATGATTCTAATTAAAATCAAAAAACTTCTATAGTCTGTATCGAAGAATATGAGTATGCGAAATAAGACTTGACAGTTTGTGAAGAAATTATGAGTGATACAAGACCTCAAAGTGAAGATCAGACGTTAAAAGGGTTGGATGGCAGTCTACTGCTTGTTTGCGCAAGCACCCCGAAAAAGATGAAGTGAGGTGATAAAGCTTTCGAAGAGAGAAAGAAGATAACTGAGTTCCAAGATTCTGGGAAAACTATCTAATTAGGAAACGGTATTGTACAGTCCAGCGTTTTTCAACCTTTACAAATATGCGACCTCCTTCGAAGCAAAAGAATTCTGGCGATCCCCTCCTCACGAACTGTAACAATGTTATCTCAAAGGATACAAATATTATCTTCTTCCTTTTGCTTCAGCTTTCTTTTAAATTTTTGGACGAATTTTGTTTTTGTATATTTCTCAGAATGGTACATGTATCCTATTTTTAAGTGATTTCTGAATATTCAACGAGTATTTCGCAATTCAGACAAGACTCAGAAGCGAATTATGCTCATTAAGAAAGGTCCCATTGTACCGATAATTTGTAAAGAAGTAAATGTTTTTATCGAATTTTTCTTAATTACTTGATTAATATGATTTATTTAATTCATAATAAATGTTACACAAACAATTCTGTATTTTTGACATTAAATAAATTTCACTCAGGCATACGTTTTAGCATTATTGATCCCCTAGTTACTTCAAGGTGCAAGTACTTCCTAATCTGACGGCAGCCCCCCCCCACCCCAAGCAACAAAACACTGTATAGTGCAACGCATCTACTACGTTTAAGCTACTTGACAGACAAATGGGAGAAAGCCTAGAGCTTAAAACTGCACATGCTTGGTGATTAAGTCGTTGAAAAATTACTGTCGGCTAGGTGTTCGGAAGAAGCCTACGAAATTGGACTGATTCGATTCACTGGAGCCAACCAAGCACGTGTCCTACGGTTTAAACAACGACACTATCTTATATCACGGGCAAGAACAAAATGTGTTATGTCACTTCATGAAAATTAATGTAAGTCTAATTGCGTGTATACAATCTACAATTTAACTAACATGTGTACAATCCACAACTAAATATTGTATGATATGGCTGCAATACGAATCATGGGCGTATACTACTGGCCATTTAAAATTGCTACACCAATAAGAAATGCAGATGATAAACAGGTGTTCATTGGACAAATATATTATACTAGAACTGACATCTGACTACATTTTCACGCAGTTTGGCTGCATAGATTCTGAGAAATCAGTACCCAGAACAACCACCTGTGACCGTAATGACGGCCTTGATAAGCCTGGGAAATGAGTCAAACAGAGCTTGGATGGCGTGTACAGTTACAGATGTCGATGCAGCTTCAACACGATACCACAGTTCATCAAGAGTAGTGACCGACGTATTGTGACGAGCCAGTTGTTCGGCCACCACTGACCAGACGTTTTTAATTGGTGAGAGATCTGGAGATTGTGCTGGCCAGGGCAGCAGTCGAACATTTCCCGATCCAGGAAGGCCCATACATTACCTGCAACATGCGGTTGTGCATTACTCTGCCGAAATGTAGCGTTTCGCAGAGATATAATGAACGATTCATCCACGGGTCGTAGCACATTGTAACGGCCACTGTTTAAGGTGCCGTCGATGCGAACAAGAGGTGACCGAAACGTGTAACCAATGGCACCCCAAACCATCACGCCGGGTTATACGCCAGTATGGCGATGATGAATACACGCTTCCAATGTGCATTCACCGCGATGACGCCAAACACGATTGTGACCATCATGATGCTGTAAACTGAACATGGATTCATCCGAAAAATGACGTTCTGCTATTCGTGCACCTAGATTCGTCGTTGCGTACACTTTCCCATGCGCTTCTGTTTGTGATGCAGTGTCATGAGTAACCTTAGCCATGGTCTCCGACCTGATAGTCCATGCTGCTGCAAACGTCGTCGAACTGTTCGTGCAGGTGGTTGTTGTCTTACAAACGTCGCCATCTGTTGGCTCAGGGGTCGAGACGTGGCTGCATGATCCGTTACAGCCATGCGGATAAGATGCCTATCATCTCGACTGCTAGCGATAAGAGGCCATTGGGATCCAGCACGGTGTTCCGTATTGCCCTCCTGAACCTACCGATTCCATATTCTACTGACAGTCATTGGATCGCGAGCAGCAATGTCACGGTACGATAAACCACAATTGCGATGGATTACAATCCGACCTTTATCGAAGTCGGAAACGTAATGGTACGCAATTCTTCACCTTACACGAGGCATCACAACAACGTTTCACTAGGCAACGCTGGTCTACTGTTGTTTCTGTATGAGAAATCGGGAAACTTTCCTCATGTCGTAGGTATCGCCACCGACGCCAACCTTGTGTGAATGCTCTAAGAAGCTAATCATTTGCATATCACATCATCTTCTTCCTGTAGGTTAAATCTCGCGTCAGTAGCACGTCATCTTCTTGGTGTAGCAATTTTAATGGGCAGGAGTGTATATGTAGGAGTCTATTTACTTATATAAGTGTTATGTTGGTACGCCATTGTCGAAGAAATTGTCTCTTCGTATCGGATTAAACTGCAATAAATATATTTATAGATGCTGTTTTCCACACAATAACCAGGTACTATGATACATTGTCGTCCAAAAAATTTGTCTAATGCCTCTGTTACATCATGTCGGCAATTGATGCAGAATTTTTTTCTCCGCGCTCACACACTCCATTAATTACACTTCTTGCAGACATTTGGGTTCACATTTTAGGACGGACTGTGCGGCGTGAAGTGGGTGGAGGGAGGGAAGGAGGAGGGAGGGGTTGGCTCCAGGAAATAAACTGTCAATAACCGTTTAGTTCGTTGAGGGTTGTTGTATAACGAGTGGGTATGAACCGTTACTGCTTCAGGTGTGGCCAAGTCGCATAGCTGCTTCCGGTGCCCTGTTTAAATTGAGATCAGTTCAACTTACTACAAATAAAATTGAAAATGTAAAAGAGTTAATTGATTTGTAATCCACTTAATAAAATACAGTTTTATCAGGTAGATATTGCTTTTTAATGGCTGTAAATTTAAAAAATAGGTTTTTTTATGAAACTATTAAGAGAAACGTTTGTTTCTGTGTTGTCACATGAATGATTAACATCTTTATTTTGGTTCCCTTCCTTTAAGTACTGTTCTTATACCTTTCTCTCACTTTCGTCAGTTGGGCTGCATTAGGCGGGTGTGATTTTGAGGCCATGCACATCGACGTTTAGAGGTTGAGTCCTTAAATTCTTTTCACTTCTAGGTAAAATTTTGATATATTTAATTTCCAAAACATACACTAATGAAGATGAACTAAACGGTAATGCTAACACGTCCTATAAAAGCTGCTCCCTGATGCCAAGGACAACACATATACACACCCATGCTCGAGGGAGAACTCGAATCTCCGGTGGTAGCGCCACGAAGTCCCTGACATGGCGCGTAAAGGTCTATCGATGTTGACCACGAACACTGTGGGCGACATTGTCCAATTGCTGATCATTTCCTCAGAATATACCAATGTACATATTATGTGAGTGTGGATTCATCTCTAGTCTTCGAAGATGTTCTGCTTTTTCTTCTGAACACGAATGTAATTTGCCTGTCAAATGCACTTTTGATGGAGACATTTAAACAATGCACTTACATGCGCAGTCGCTATTTTACTTTTACCTTTTGTCATTTATTATGTATAACTAGTTTCGGTGAAACTATGCCACCATTCTCAAGTACTTACGTATCGAGTAAATTTTTTCCCTCTACAAAGCAATGAATTTCCGTATCTTCGCAGAAAATAAAAAACTTAAATACGGACTCTGTACTGCCAAAACATTATAAAAAATCCATATTGATATGCTAAGGTTGTTACATCATTCCCATGGTGAAGAAATAGGTCTGGACTCAACCACTATTCGCTTTTATTCAAAATGAACTGTTATTTGTTCTCTTGACTGGAAATTTGTTTGTTCTAATGTCTGGACAATCAAATTCAACCTCGGAAAATAGTTCCACTAATTTTGTGTTATTACAGAAAAAAACTGTAGGTTACTTTTGTTAAAGATAAACAGAGAAACATTTACAAAAGTAACCAAAAAACATTTTTAATGACACAAAATTGGTGGAACTATTTTGCAAGGTTGATTTTCACTGTCTAGTCATGAGAAGAAACAAATGTCCAGTCAAGAAAACAATTAAATGTTTATTTTGACCAAAAGCGGTTAGTGGTTGAGCCCAGACCTGTTTCTTTACCCTAGGAAACATTTAACAACCTTAGCATATCAATATGGTTTTTTTTATAATTGTTTTCGCAGTACAGTGCCAGTACTTAAGTTAATTTTTGTAAAACTAGAGAAATTCATTGTTTTGTAGATGGAAAAAGTTACACATAAGTACCGAAGAATGGTGACATAGTTTGACAGAAAATAAATGTGCATAATAAATGACAAAAGATAAAATTGCGACTGCGGCATGTAGTGCATTGTAGAAATGTCACCATTTAAAACAATTTTAACAGTTGCACTCCTTGTTGACAGTAGGTCCGATTTTACAAGCACAAATGTTGCATTTCAAATGGCCGAAGTATGAACCACTACCTAGTTAAGAGTAGCATATCTCAGCCACCGGCAGATATCTACAGTTCATACAGAACAAGATACTACGCATCATAAGCAACGCACCACGATACCCACCCACCGTGGATCTTCACAGAGAATACCGCCTAGAATCACACTGGTGGTATTCAAGAAGACTGTACAAAAACTCGACACTCTCAAACAATTCTACGCTTGGGGAAACACTACTCAGAGATTAGCCACCTACGATCAAGGGACCACCAATTTACAAACACGATGATTCTGACGAACCCCTGCAGCACAGCAAACTGACTGGCATCGACAGCTGAGCTCTCATAGCCGACCAAAAGGCAAGGCAGGGAAACAATATTCAGCGCACTGAACACAAACCTATACAGTCCCACACAATTAGCCAGTACTATGACCGAACTGTCTATTTATTATGACAAACTTTGCTGTTACAGGTATTCTGCCGCAGCCGACCCAGGAGACATCATAGGGGAGACGAGAATGTTGGCGTTTGGAGTTTCGTAAGTAGCCCACGCCGCAGCGATAAGCGTCGTTGTTGTAATGATTTCCATCCCAGATTCTGGTTCATTCCGTAACGCTGTCTCCCCTGTATCGTGACAATACGAAACGAGCTGCCCTTCTTTGGGCTCTTTCGATGTCCTCCGTCAAACCCACCTGATAAGGACCCCACACTGGCCAGCAGTACTCCAAAGATGGACGGACAAGCGTAGTGTATGTAGTTTCTTTTGTAGTTCCGTTGCATCTTTTAAGGGTTCTGCCAATAAAACGCAGTCTCTGGTTCGCCTCTTCCACGACATTATTTACGTGTTCTTTTCAGTTTAAGTCTAAGGTAATAGTAATTCCTAGGTATTTTGTGGAGTTTACGGCCTTCACATTTGATTGATTTATCTTGTAAACAAAGTTTAACGGATTTCTTTTCGTTTCATGTGGACGACTTTACACCTCTCATTACTTAGAGTCAATTGCCAATTTTTACACTATAGTGATATCTTATTCAGATCGTTCTGCAGTTGGTTTTGACCTTCAGATGATTCACTAGACGGTAAATGACGGCGTCATCTGCAAACGGTCTAAAGAGCTACTTAAATATTCCCCTAAATCGTTTATGTAAATAATAAACAGCAGAGGACCAATAACACTACCCTGTGGAACGCTCGATATCACTTCTGTTTTAGTCGATGCCTTACCATCAATTACTACGAGCTGTGTCCTCTCTGACAGGAAATCCCCTATCCAATCGCAAGTACCCACGTTTCAGCAGGGTTCTCAACCAAAGGGGCTAACATTTCTACAGGTACGCAAGTAGCAGTAGCTTATGACACGCAGTGATCAGCCACGGAGTACGTCACTGTCGGAACGCAGGCTCCCGACGTTGTTTCCATCCGCCGCCGCCCACGGCAATCACCACCTGCCCCTCCTGGCGCGGCAGCCGGCTTGCCGTCCATCACCCAACTTCTGCGGAAACACTTGAGGGGCCAGGAAGGAAACTTTCCAAATTACTCGGGGAGAGGTGCGCCGCGCCGCGCTGCGGTGCCCGCGCGGACCATTTGAATATCCCCGGACGTGTGGCGCATTTGTTCCGCGGCCTTCGCGGTGACCCACGTCGCAAATATTCTTCCACCCTACTTTGCGCTCGCCTCCTCCTGCTCCCCTTCCGCGGCTCTCCTCTTCCGCCGTTCTTTCCCCTCCGTTTCGGTGGCCGTTTTTATTTCACCTGTTCCCCGGCCCGCGGGGATATTGGCGGAGTCGCGACGGCAGGTTGGCGCCGCTGGTCGCGGATGCTGCGCTCAGTTCGATAGCCGCGGAGCGCCGGTGGGCTTCATTAGGCGCCGATATGCAGAGCCGCCGTCCCGCTCTTATTAACCCTCTTGTCAGGGAGCGTCGCGCCAGGTCGACCGGACCGGGCGGCGCATCTTTCGTCACGAACACCCGCCTCGCCGGTCTCCCACGCACAGTACCAATACCAACGCAAATGCTGACTCAGCATGAGTTGTAACATCATCATCATCATAATCATCATCATCATCAAAATGTGCAAATGTTTGTATAGCTTATGGGACTTAACTAGGGGCTCATCATTCCCTAAACTTACAAACTACTTATGAACTAGCTTACTCTAAGGACGGCACAAATATCCGTGCCCGAGGGGGGATTCGAACCCTCGACCATAGTGGCCGTGCAGACCGTGACTGGAGCGCCTCAGTCCCCTCGGCCATCGCGGCCGGCATCATCATCATCATTAGAGTCTAATTACGCCTTTTATAGTTAATGAAATAAATCGCAATTTGCGATCAGTTATTGCTTCACTGTACAAGGTTTAGATGGAATACCAAAGTGCGTGAATGAAAATTTGTGGCCGGCCGGGATTCGATCCAGGGATCTCCTGCTTACAGGGCAGACGCGTTGACCACTATGCCACCGAGGACACAGTGACCAGCCCAACTGCAGAGGACTCTTCCCTGCACGTCTCCCGCCACACCCAAATCTCCCTGATGCGGGAATACAGGTTTCAGGCTGCGAGCATTACAGATCAAATAGGCTGTGGTAATATGAAAGAGACAGAGTGGCGAATGGAGATTTGGGTGTGGCGGGAGATGTGCAGGGAAGAGTGCTCTGCAGTTGGGTTGGTCACTGCGTCCTTGGTGGCGGAGTGGTCAAGGCGTCTGCCTCGTAAGCAGGAGATCCCGGGATCGAATCCCGGCCGGCCACAAATTTTCATTCGCCGCACCTTGGTATTCCATCTTAAGCTAGAACAGTCAAGCCATAACTGATCGCAAATCGTGATTTGTTTCATTAAACGAACGCTGTAACGTCGTCGAAAGTATTTAATTGTATACAAGCCGAGGCTGGGCTCCTGACGACAGTTAATTGTGTCTCGATACCTCATGGTCTGTTCTCCCTGATGCGGGAATACAGTATTGTGGCTGCAAGCATTACAGAATAAATAGGCTGCGGTAACAGGAAACAGACAGCGTGGAGATTGGAGATTTCGGTGTGGCGGAAGACGTGCAGGGAAGAGTCCTCTGCAGTGGTGCTGGTCACTGTGTTTTCGGTGGCGGAGTGGTCAACGCGTCTGCCAAGTAAGCAGGAGATCCCGGGTTCGAATCCCGGCCGGCCACAAATTTTCATTCGCCGCACTTTGGTATTACATCTAAACCGAATATAGTGAAGCCATAAATGATCCAAAATTGCGATTTATTTCATTCATTGACCTCTGTAACGTCGTCAAAAATAAAAAATAAATATACAATTTTTAGTTAAATCTGCCTTTGTTTTAGTATTTAGCGAGGCGTGGAACGTTTATCGGAAAGACAGATAGGACAGAACTGGGAGGAGTGTTCATCGCCGTGGACAAAGATATTGTTTCTACTGAGGTTGAGGATGAAAGCAACTGTGAAGTTATCTGTGCACGTATAACAGGCCTTACATGCGGATCGGATTTTAGAATTTCTTTATATTTAGGGAACCTGAATTTTGCAACTTAAATATAAATCACCTAAAGCATTCGACGCAACTCCCAAAATTCTCTAGAAAATCAACTTTGAAGTTGAGCAAAGTACACGTAAGTAACAGCAACTGAAACAGCTGCAGCATATGGAGGGGTAGCTTAGTTGGTAGCGTTCTGCCCCCACAACCATAGAGTAGGTGGTTCAAATCACAGTGTGATAGAATTCGTAGTCCTTTTCGAATTAAGTTATATAAAACATGTTGGGATCTCTAATTCCACATTTTTGTGTCAGTTTTAGTTTATTTGTATGTAAACGAGCTGAAAACCTTTTCGCTACGGAAAACGATAGTTGAGTACGTTAGGGGTTTGGAAAGCTAACAGTAGTACGGAGATGACTTTCCAAAACCAGCGGCGTAGCTCTTCACACACTGAACAATCATAGACTCTCGTCGTCAACTAATAGTGAAGCCAATACTGTAAAAAGAAAAAAGTAACTTATGTTTTTGTATTTAAAACATCATTATGAACAACTTTCTAAAATAATTTAGAAAATTAAACTAAATAAATGTACATGCACTTTTCTTAAAAGTAACATTAGATAATAAAATTGTGTAAGAATTCGAACACAACGAGAAGAATTTAAAAATTTGTTATAACAGGATTCGAACCACGGACAGTAGGAGTGTAATGCTAGAACGGTACCACGTGAGCTACGCCGGCAGTCAATTGAAATTATTAGAAGCAACTGGTTGCTGCATTTTGTGGATTAATAAACTGAACAGTTGCTGCAATGGATAAAATACTTCAACTAATAGACTAATGGTTTTCAAAACTAGTTCTGTTTTAGACATAGCATTATTGATCCTATCCTTTCTTTGTATATACGTTTATTAAATATTTATTTCAACTTCATTCTTTCCATAGGAATGGGAAGCGGCTGAACTAATTAATCTGTTATATTCATGGAATGTACTTGCTTAATATATTTATACGAAGGTTGGAACTTAAATAGTGGCAACACTGCTGTGGAAACACCATGCCGTGGAAACCACTATTTTCGCAGATAGCACACGTTGTTGACACACCTACCTTATCTCCGAGCAAAGGGAATCGCCCGTCCCACGTCACCAGCGTGCGCACAATCGAGAGAAACAGAGTCACTTGTGAGCGAGCGGTCTAACGTAAATCTAAAGAAATCTTGGAAGAGATACCTGGACAGAAGTCGTTACAGGTAACGGCGTGAATCCTTAAAGCAAAGCAGAAGATGTCGTTGGTAATTCGACGCCGGCCGCGGTAGCCGATTGGACTGAGGCGCTCCAGTCACGGTCTGCACGGCCATTACGGTCGGGGGTTCGAATCCCCCCTCGGGCATGGATATTTGTGCCGTCCTTAGTATAAGCTAGTTCATAAGTAGTTTGTAAGTTTAGGGTATTATGACCCGGTAGTTAAGTCCCATAAGCTATAAAACCATTTCAACATTCGGTAATTCCACAGCACATTACAGTACTGAAAATTGCTATTTAGTGTAATGCGAGTATTCATATAGTAAACAGTGTGAAAGAAAGAATAGAAATGTTGTCGAAGTTACCGAACAAGTGAATGCAGTAAATAGGAAAAGAGTACTGCACACGATCATAGTCACATCATCCAATACTGACAAAAAAGTGTAGGATATGAGCTTAAAACGAAGTAAATAATCATGGAAAGGACTTCGGCTGACCTTGCGGGTACTTAAAAGTTACAGTTTATGTCCTGCGATCATTATCAGTAATAAACTTCGTGAAACACAATTGTCAAGAAATTTAAAGCTACTGTTGCGCATAAGAATTTCATTCTACATTAACATACATCAACCGTTCTGACTTTCATTACCCAACGTATAAACCAACGTAAGTGTGAGCAGCCGAGGTTTCTCTCTCTATCTCTCTCTCTCTCTCTCTCTCTCTCTCTCTCTCTCTCTCTCTCTCTCTTTGTCTATCCTAGGTCACGTGGAGCATATGTGGGTTGATTCATAAGGTTATACTTGACCGAACGCAGGGCGCTTTTCGAACCAGTGGCGCTGCAGTGCGAAAATACGCGTAGGTAGTGTTTGTGTTAAAAGTTGCAACATGCTGTATAATGTAGTAACTAATGTAAACAGCCTAATAATCGCACATAAACAGGATCTGCGCTATTCTGCATTTTAAACGGAAAGTTCCGTGTTGCCGTGTTCCTTTGTGGCAGCTGTTGTGTTCTTCCACGAAAGGTTAATTAACCCACAAGAAGTGCTCGCTCGTTTTACCGATAGCCTATACTGCTGTTTACATGTTTCTATCACAATAGCAACAAACATATCATAGATTTCAATGCTTGAATTGTATACTGTTACGCTTGCTCGATACGTGGTTTCGAACCAGAGTGGGTGGAATCAAGGCTGAGAATACGGTACACTTAAAACACAGGCGCAGAGGCTCAGCATGTTCGCTGAGAAGCTTGGGTTAACCTCTCTAATAAAAACTGGGCCAAAAAATCAGTGATTAATTTAGAATAAGCACGATCCGCGACCGCAAAGAATTGATCCACCCAAGTTGGGAAAAAAATAATAAATGAAACCTCATACCTCGCTGCCCTTTTAACAGCTCGTTATTTTCCTTGGGAATTTGCAGTAGGAGGAAGGGGGCAGGAACATTCCGCTACCTTTTAGTCAGTTCTCTTTCTTTATTTACTAACAAGTTACTATATGCTTTGGTTCACAATTCATGAATTATGTTGTTGCGCGTGCTAGTTGCAGTAAGTTTCCTACACTTTTTACTCTCTTCGCCAATTCTACAAAATATCTCAATTCTGATCATCCTTCCACAGCAAATGATCTCAAACTCGTTGATTCTCCACCATTTATGATGTCCCAACAGTCAACCATTTACTTCTGTTCTGTAGTAAGCTCCGAGCAATTTCTTTCTCAAGTGAACGCCGATGTTTGACTCACGTAGACATCTTCTGGATAGTCTGCTTTCTACCGACTGTGACTATATCAAGACTAGTACAAGTGCTTCATTTTGTGTATTTCCTGGCCCCAACTTTAGATGCTTATCTCTAACCTCACTATTCAGTCTTACGTCTTATTTATTGGGGGAGGGGGGGGTGTTACTCTCAGTCCGCATACTGCACTGATTGAATCCTTTCAGTTTCCAGTTGAGCGCTACCCCAAGACACCGAGCCCGACAAACTCAGAAATCTCACCTCATGATTATTTTCCAATATTTATTTAAACTAGTACATCATCAAATATTTCAATAAAACCAACACCAACATAAAAATAAACTTCCGCGTTCTCATACTTTGCATAAAAGTAAAAATGTAAAATTTTGTCATTTTTAGGCGTTATGACTTTCCTTAAACTCGTCTGCTGACTGAAGACCATAACAACCACAACAATCTTAGTTGAAACTTAGATGCCTTAATTGCTAAACTTATTGAACGATAGTTTGTACAATCTCTCTTTCTTAGACATTCCAGTTGTTATGGAGCCGGAATCCTTTTATGACGCGGTGGTAGCCGAGAGTTCTAAAGGGGCCTAGCTTCGGAGCACGCCGCTGCTCGCCGTCAGAGGTTCGAGTCCTTCCTCGGATGTGGGTGTATTTGATTACATTAGATTAGCTTAATACTTGTCCCATAGATCATATATACGACATTTCTTAATGATGTGGAACGTGTCAGTTTACTAAATGGTGTCTATACCTGAAAATATTTTAAAGATATTTTAATTTTCTTTTTTCTTTTTATTTCTTTTTAAATTCTTTATTTTTTTTTATTTTAAGATTTATGTAAAAATTCATTCAAAGTGTAGAATGAGTTGGCATTCAGAAATTCCTTTAATTTCTTTTTACATAACAGTTGGCAATCTGTCAGACTTTTGATGCTACTTGGTAAGTTACAGAAGACGTCTGTCGCAGCATAATTCATTCCCTTCTGTGCCAAAGTTAGATTTAACCTTCAATAATCAATATTACCCTTTCCCTTAGTTTTGTAACTATGCACTCTGCTGTTACTTTTGATTGGGGTCGGATTGCTAATAACAAATTTCATGAGTGGATATTTATATATTGTGAAGCTACAGTGAAGATCCTTAGATCCTTAAATAAATGTCAGTAGGATTATCTTGGCTGGGCCCCAACAATTATTCTTATTACACGCTCTTGTACAGTGAATACGTTTTACTCAATGTTGAATTCAAATGTTTGTATAGCTTATGGGACTTAACTACGGGGTCATCACTCCCTAAACTTACAAACTACTTATCAACTAGCTTATCCTAGGGACGGCACAAATATTCATGCCCGAGGGGGCATTCGAACCCCCGACCCTACGGCCGTGCAGACCGTGACTGGAGCGCCTCAGTCCCCTCGGCCACCGCGGCCGGCAATGTTGAATTGCCCCAGAATATGATCCCATGTGAAAGCAGTGAATGAAAATAGGCATAGTGAGCTGATTTACTGAGATGTATATCACCAAATTTTGCAATGACCCTGTTAGAGTAAGTAGCTGAACTCAAACGTTTCAACAGATCTTCAATGTGTTTCTTGCAATTCAATCCCTCGTCAATCCAAACACCTAAAATTTTTGAATATTCAATCTTAGGTACAGATTAATGTTCAAGTTCTAAATTTATTAATTGTGTCATGCCATTTATTGTATGAAACTGTATGTATTGGGTTGTATCAAAGTTTAATGATTGTCCATTTTTAGAGAACCACTTAATAATTATCTAAAAGACATCATTTATAATTTCATCAGTTAATTCCTACTTTTGAAAGCATTTTTTTGGATCAGCGATCTTAAAATTTTATAGAATTTTAACTATTGCATTTTGTTACATTAACACATAAGCCTTACTATACTTGTGATTGGCTTACGCGACAAGCGGTGGACGGAGCATCCTGTATTTAACCGAGAGCCTCAGCTGCCCTCACCAGCTGTAGCGCCTGTTGCGGGCACCGCCACTGTCCACCAACAACGGTAAAAACTATTGTCATTTTATTAGCTAGTATTAAATATATAATGTAATTATTGGTATCACTTAAGTCTCTCTTTGTTATATTACAGTGCCAAAGGACTGATGATAGTTCTGTAGAACCGAAACCAGTTGTCAAGATAAAAAAAAAAAAAAATAAAAAATAAAAAAAAATAAAAAAAAAAAAAAAACCAGCAACTTGGGATCTGGAATGTCTTATTTTAATTCAAATTCAAATGTTTGTTAAGCTTATGGGACTTAACTACGGGGTCATCAGTTCCTAAACTTACAAACTACTTATCATCTACCTTATACTAAGGACGGCATAAATATCCATGCCCGAGGGGGGATTCGAACCCCCGCCCGTAGTGGCCGTGCAGACCGTGACTGGAGCGCCTCAGTCCCCGCGGCCACCGCGGCCGGCTTATTTTAATTATTCAATTTCTTTTTGTCAGGCGTGATCGCTATACTTGTATCGTCAGGATAAATAGATAGCTTAGCATTATCGTGAATATTTAATGGCGAGTCATTAATTTAAAGGGTGATCAAAAAGTTAGTATAAATTTGAAAACTTAATAAATCAGGGTATAATGTAGATAGAGAGGTAAAAATTGACACACATGCTGGGAATGACAGGGAGTTTCATTAGAACCGAAATGAAGCAAAGATAAGAAAAATCTCTTGCGCGCTTAGTTTGCTGATGATCGTGTGCTCAGCCGCCACTTTTGTCATGCTTGGTCTCCCAGGTCCCCAGCCCTCAGTCCGTGCGATTATTGGCTTTGGGGTTACCTGAAGTTGCAAGTGTATCGTGATCGGCCGACATCCCTATGGATGCTGAAAGACAACATCCAACGACAATGCCTTCACATAACTCCGGACCTGCTTTACAGTGCTGTTCACAACATTATTCCTCGACTACAGCTATTGTCGAGGAATGATCGTAAACATATTGAGAACCGGCCGCGGTGGCCGAGGGGACTGAGGCGCTCCAGTCACGGTCTGCACGGCCACTATGGTCGGGGGTTCGAATCCCCCCTCGGGCATGGATATTTGTGCCGTCCTTAGGATTAGCTAGTTCATAAGTAGTTTGTAAGTTTAGGGACTGATGACCCCGTAGTTAAGTCCCATAAGCTCTACAAACATATGAACAGTTGAACATATTGAGCATTTCCTGTAAAGAACATCATCTTTGTTGTGTCTTAGTTTGTTATGCTAATTATTGCTTTTCTGATCAGATGAAGTTCCATCTGTAGGACATTCAAGGATATTTTTTTCTTTTTTCTTTTTTTTTCTTCTTTTGTTCCAATAGAACCCCATGTCATTGCAAGCATGTGTGTCAATTTAAACCTCTCTATCTACATTATTCCGTGATTTATTAACTTTTCAAATATATACTCACTTATTGACTACCCGGTCCATTAAGAACAACAAAGGACCCAGGACCGAACCTTGTGGAACCCCGTTTTTTTGTTCAAATCTTCAAATGTTTGGATAGCTTATGGGAAATAACTTCGGGGTTATCTGTCCCTAAACTTACAAACTACTTATGAACTAGCTAATACTAAGGACGGCACAAATATCCATGCCCGAGGGGGGATTCGAACCCCCGACTGTAGTGGCCGTGCAGATCGTGACTGGAGCGCCTCAGTCCCCTCGGCCACCGCGGCCGGCCATTTTTGTTGTCCTTAGCATAAGGTAGGTTAAGTATTTGTAAGCCTAGGAAGTGATGAGCAGAGTAGTTAAGTCGTGTAGATTTACACACATTTGAGCATTTGAATCCTTCTATTACCCTTGACAGGTGGGGCATCAGCCGCGTCAGTAGAGCAGCGGCGCGCGCATTGTCGCGGTGGCCACCTGGCTGGAGCGGCCCACTCGCGGCCTCCATATTGATCAGGCGGCCGCGGGCCGCGGCTGCGGGCCATCGGCAGCGGCGCCGCTCTCCGCCGGCAGTAGTTTTAGCGGAGCAAGTGCCTGCTGAATGATACATGCGCGCCGCCTCCCACCACCTGCCCGCCAACTCACCTGCTGCGGGCCAACCGCGACCCACTGCCGCGCCGCGCCGCTCTACATCGCCGACCTGCGGCAGCGCGCGGCACGGCCAGCCACGTGGCCGCCATCGCGTGGCCTCGCGGCCAACCGCCTACCGCCACAGTCTATAGTCGAGCCGCCGAAAGAACGATTCTGATAGCTAGCGGCTATGTTGCCAATGCTGCTATGAGGCTGATTGTTGTTCCAAAAAAAAAATTTCAAATGTTTGTTAAGCTTATGGGACTTGACTACAGGCCCCATCAGTCCCTAAACTTACAAACTACTTATGAACTACCTTATACTAAGGACGGCACAAATATCCATGCCCGAGGGGGGATTCGAACCCCCGACCGTAGTGGCCGTGCAGACCGTGTCTGGAGCGCCTCAGTCCTTTTTTATTTTTTATTTTTTTATTTTATTTTCTTTTATTTAATTTTTTTTTATATTTTTTTTTTATTTTTTTTTTTTTTTTTTATTTTTTTTTTTTTTTTTTGCTCTATGTGTAGTTTTGCCCGTTGCGGACGCTGTTCGTGTTTGTTCGTTCTTGTTCGATGTGTTCTTGGCTCAGCTTTTTTATTAAGCCATCTGACCAGGCGCGCTGAGCCAAGGCGCCCGGCTGAAATTTTTGTCAACAGTGTCCCCTCGGTCACCGCGGCCGGCTTGTTGTTACGCCGTGTCGGTCGCCGGCATACGTATATCACGTCCCAATATTTTGGAACCGTTGTATGTACTACTCAAGCGTGAACGAACGATAACAAGCACGAAGTGATGGAAAAACACTCTTTTTTTTTGCAGTTAAAAAGAAAGATTTAAAAATATATGTCGAGTTAAAGTAAAGATTCATATGTTCCAGTATTCCATTAAATATAATGTATCATTTAGTCTTCAGCCAAAGGTTGCTAGTTGAAGAATTTTGTTTATGTATTTCATCTTCTATAACCATTTTCCACAGACTCGCTGTTATTACTCGGACACTGTATTGTGGCAGTCTGCCGAGAGGGTAAACAAATAAGGACTACCACTTTACAAGTAATAAAACCGCCTCTTCCAGTAAAATATGTCTTCTTACATAAAAAGAAAGGTGTTGTTTTTTTTCTCATTAGTTTACGGTCGCTGTTGACTGCCATAGTATAGTGTCCGAATAATATCATCAGATCAGTTTCGACAGCGTCTATTGATCACAGAAGTAGAAATAAAATAACGTAATTTTTCAATAAACCGTCTTTTGGCTGCGACAGAGCAGCATGTAGCTCCTGTGGATCTGCAGCACACTTCTCCTTTGATACTCTCTTCACGGTGATTGCTCCAACTTCCAGAGCTGCGGCTACTCGCTCAATGACTTTACACAGCGGCAAAAGAGTCCAACGTTGTTCCTTTCCTTATCAAAATAGCACCGTAGATTATACACCAGCTCGCGGGACTGGCTCTTTAAAGTAGCGCCCCTTTGACGACTCTCTTACGGTTAGAGGATGAAGCCATCTCACAAACGTCTGAAATTAATGACACGTAACACCGCACGAACAAAACCGGTAACACAACAAGACAAACGATGAACACGCGACAGATGCTTTGTAGCGACTGAAGCATGCTACCCCGTGCGACCTAAAGCTCTGTATAGGGAAAGTATGCCCATCCTTTTCCGCGCCGCTTGCCGCCATCTGCAGCTCGTGATTGGCTGAAACCGAGTCACATGGTTCTTTCCGCCATCTTGGTCCTATACGTTGCTTGGCTGCCATCAGAAGCCTTGTGAATATTCGTATGTTTTGTTTTGAATAATGCCTCAGTGTTGTACTTTTGGGTGTTTTTAAGAAGCGAAGAAGGTAGGTAAACATTATAGTACTTCCATTAGGTATCAGAAATGCAGGATGATTAACAGCCTGGCTGATGAAAGTCGTCAGAGAAAACTAGGAGTTCAGAAACGAACTTCAGTTGTTGTGCTGTGATGATTTTAATTCATAATGTAAATTAATAGAGTAAAGATTCACTGACGAATGGATCACGCAGCAGATACCTATATATTATTAACTTGAATAAATTTGTGAAGAAAATTCCTGCACAATGTCGTGAGGTTAAATTATTCACGCGTCGTTAATTTTATCTGCAGGTAGTTGTCGAAAATACACTTTTTTTTAATTTTTACATATTAGTGAGTGAACTAGATTCCCGTTTAGATATGAAATTAACATACAGTTCCTGAAACAAGCTTTTCTCATTCGTTTTCATGTGTTAGTGTGTCATATCAGGAAACAAAGAATTTAAACAAGACAAATATTAGACATTCAAATGTAATTGGCTTTGTAAAGACACCTTTAATTTCTGTTTCTGGTAAAAGACATGTAGTGGGTATCTCCTTGCATTTTTCATAGTTCATGTAAGATATAAGTACATAATAAGCAAGAAAATACTCAAAGACTTTTCCATGATCTCAATTACACTATACTCCGATGACGACATGTTCGCGGTCTATTGAAATATTTAGCTACGGTAGAGGTCAATCTGAATTTATAGGTGAACTCTTTAGATATATAGCCACAAACCAGTTTTCTTAAAATCGGATGTAAGTATTCCGTAGAGCAGCCAGGTCCGCACGAACAGAAGTACGCGAAGTTCCCGCATCTGTCCGTCGGATATAACAGCCTGTATCTCGAGAATGAGAAGAGTTATCGTTCTGCTCTGAACCTTAAATAAAATTTCGATATCTTACCTACATTTCGTCCGCAGCATTGTATGAGCTAAAATCAACCATACGCAAAGTCTACGCAATGCGACTTTTCCTCTGCAAACTCTTCAAAATTTTGTGCAGTAGTTTACTTAATTTGATGTAGCACGGAAACTACAAGTAATAATGAAAAGAAATTGAGATCATTATCGAGAGAATGTATCACACTATAACACGTGAAAAAATTAATTTTTTTTTATTGAATGGTTTTCTCAAAATCGGTTGATAAGTATTGTTAAGCGCTCGGAACATTGTAGCGGTCGGCGTGTAAGCAGCAGCGGAATAGGCCCAACATGGCTGCCGCTGGCAGGCTGGCCATACTTTCCCTATACAGAGCTTTAGTGCGACCTTCAGTGGCAGTGTGGCAACGCGGCACCTTTACCCCGGCAACGTTTACGGATTCCAGTGCTCAGGTTGGTGCTCGAGTGACCCCCCACCCTCTGCGGCCAACGTGCGCGGACTGTCAGGGCCGTTCTTTCGGCGGCCCGACTATACAGCCCGTTCTACACGGGACTTGGGAGCTTACGAGATTACCCATGATGCATCGGTGACGACAGCTGAGCACCATGTAGACGCGTCCACTTGCACGAGACGCTCGCATTCGATCTCTAGTAGACGAAATAGGATTGAGCCTATTCTCACGCATATGGAAGTCCTTCGCGCATGTGCAGACGACCGAGTGAGAAACCAAGCTGACGAACGGAGTCGAGTCGCGAATTTGTTTGAGGAATGTGTAGACTACTTGTCACCGGCTCAGGGAAACATAGTCGGTTTTTTTTTTTTTTTTTTTTTTTTTTTTTTTTTTTTTTTAAATCTGTCGGACCAAACTGCGTGGTCATCAGTCCGTAGCTAACAAACTACTTAAATCTAGGTAAACTAACCTACGGACAGACACACACACCCATGCCCCAGGGAGGACTCGAACCTCCACGGCGAGCAACCGCGCGCTCCGCAGCGAGGTGCTTTAGACAGCTCGGCTACTCCACCGCGGCAACATATTCGTTCGACTCACAGATATACAAGCTGTCTCAAGAGCAGTCGTATATACCGGGTGATCATAAAGTCAGTATAAATTTGCAAACTTAACAAATCACAGAATAATGTAGATAGAGAGGTAAAAATCATATGATATGGTGTTTTATTAGAACAAATAAATAAATAAATAATTTTAAAAAATTTTAAAAAAATTAAAAAATGTCCGACAGAAGGCTGTTGGACTGCAAAACGTCAGTGACTGCGCATGAAAATTATGTACGAGACGCGTCCATCAAGTAATTTCCGTTTGTTAATAAAATGAAATCTTACACAGGTACAGAAGAAATTTTAATTGCACAAAATTCTACAACTCTTAATCTACTTATCTACATAACTACAGGCATTTGTCATAGCGTGCACCAGGTTTTGTATACCTTCTTCATGGAAATCTGCCGCCTGCGTCTTCAACCAGTTGGAAACAGGGAAATTCGGGGGAAGTCCTTAGCGAGAGCACTAATTGAATACCTACGGTTTTCCTGGATCTTGTCCATCAATCGCGTGAACCAGTTCTTCTGTAACCAAAGGTGGACGCCCACTTCGTTCTTCGTCGTGCACATCACTACGCCCGTCATTGAACTGTCAGACCCATCCTCTCACCATCGAATCACTCATCGCATTTGGTCCGTAAACATCGAAAATTTGCCGATAAATTTCACTTGGTTTCACTTTCCTCGCATTCAGAAATCGAATCACCGACCTGATTTCACAGGCGGCGGGATTTTCAATCAACGCCGACATTTCAAACGAGCACAACAGAGTGTACGCAACTGACAGTGATCTCCAAATGGCTCACGTTCTTCTCCTTGATACACATCGTCTATAGAGCATGTGCGGAAATGCAATCGCAGCGCTGCAGCGGAGATAAATTGAAACGGAACTTACTTTCTGGACGTGCCTCGTATAAAAGGAGCTGTAATGAGAGAGTGAATCAGATGCACCAGCAGTCGCAGCATTTTGACGTTACCTGAAAAGGCGCTTTTAGTGAAGCTTTTATTATCAGAATCGGGAATGTGCTAGTTCAGCGTTACGATCCTATCGCCATAGGAAAGAGATTCGATCGGGTAAAGGTGCGTTGACAAATGCAGCTGTGGCGAGAATGATTTCGAAGTTCGAAGCCACGGGTTGTTTAGATGATAGACCTCGTAGTGGCCGACCGAGCACAAGACGTAATGCTGCTGAGACAGTTCAGGAAGAAATGGAGACTACAGCGGGTTCGTCTATGCACGGGGAAGTCAGCCACTCGTGTAGTCGCACGTCGCACCGGTATTCCATACACTACTGTTTGGTTGGCTCTTAGGCGTATCCTCCGATGCTATGCTAACAAAATCCTTCGGCTTTATGAACTGTTACCTGGCGATTTAATGAAGCGGTGGGCATTTGAGACGTGGGAGTTTCAAAAGATGGCGGAAGATGACGATTGTTTGAGTAGCGTTTTGTGGAACGAGGAAGCTCATTTCACGCTCCTAGGGTCTGTCAACGCCCATAACTGCATAATTTGGGCTACCGAAAATCCTAGAACTGTCGTGGATACTCCATTGCACGGTATGGGTTGGATTTACCACATCTACCGGTTTTTCGAGGAACTGCGTGATTCTGGTTTTGTAACTGCTATCGTGACGGGTGAGAGGTCCGCCGATATGTTACAGAATCGCATCATCCCCAGCCTGGCTGAAAAACACCTGCTGGAACGTACGATTTTTATGCAGGATGGCGCCCATATTGCTAGACACGTGGAAGATCTCTTGCGTGCGTCATTTGGTGATGATCTTGTATCCAGCAGCCGCTTTCATCATGTTTGGCCTCCCAGGTCCCCAGCCCTCAGTCCGTGCGATTATTGGCTTTGGGGTTACCTGAAGTCGCAAATGTATCGTGATCAACCGACATCTCTAGGGATGCTGAAAGACAACATCCGACGCAAATGCCTGACCAAAACTCCGGACATGCTTTACAGTGCTGTTCACAACATTATTCCTCGACTACAGCTATTGTTGAGGAATGATGGTGAACATTATTGAGAATTTCCTGTAGAATATAATTTTTGCCCTTCTTAATTTTTTATGCTAATTATTGCTCTTCTGATCAGATGAAGCGCATCTGTCGAACACTTTTTGATCTCTTCTTTTTTTTCTAATAAAACGCCATGTCATTCCAAGCATGTGTGTCAATTTTTTCCTCTCTATCTACATTATTCCGTGATTTATTAAGTTTTCAAACTTATACTGACTTTTTGATCACCCGGTATTTTGGGAGTTGGTTCTATAGACGAATTGCAATAAAAATTACAAATAATATGTATACATTTTTTTGAGAACAGAGATATAGCTGTTAACATGAAATCCAAACAAACTAATAACAAATGTAAATGAAGACATTTTCGGTGATTTTCCGTCGGTTCTTGGTAGAAATACAACCTACTGACTTCAAAGTACAATTTTGTGTGTGTTCCACAAGTTCATTTCAACTTAGTTAACCGGTTTTCGGCTTACAGGGTCTTCTTCAGACCTTAAGGTAAGTCGAAAACCGGTTATTTAAATAAAAGTCAATACGATGATTTATTAAGAGCCGACAAAAGTATTAGTCAAAATATTCAAATTTGCATTTCCTTTATACGTAGACACTTAATCATGGAAAAATTCGAAAACAGATGTAGCGATAAATAATAAACTGTAAGCAGTTATTCTGGATATTTTATTACAATGTCCTTCAACGACATTTAGCACACTGCAGGCCCAACAATCGGTAAGTTAAAATGCTTCAAGTTTGTTTGAATTACATACTAAGAGAAAAAACTACTAACAATTGAACACACGTTACGTAGCCGCGGCGGAGCGGCCGAACGCATTGAGGCGCTATGCTCCGATGCGCGAGGCCGTTCCCTGTTAGGGGTTCGAGTCCCCCTTCGGACATGGATGGTCGCGTCGTCTTTAGTATCTGTTAGTTCATAAGTAGTTTGTATGTTTAGGGACTGATGACCCCGCAGTTAAATATTGGCCTAACAACACCCGAATTCGACAATACAGTAACCACGGAACCGAGGTAGTACTATACCTGCCGAATGCAAGACAGATTTTCAGAACAAGATCGATCAGTCCTTTACCCACAAAAATTCCTACTCCAAGTTCCTTTCCTATGACTTCTTTTTTCATTCCACTAAACCGAACTAGATTTTTTTTAAGTAGCTGTTTACTGCAAACGAAGATGCTAACCTACACACCAGAACGTTTATAGCCAACCAACCTCAAATCATTACAAAGGCAAAAGAACTGCATCTGGCAAAGAACTCTGTCACATGTGCCCTTCTAAAAAAAAGGATAACAGTCACGTATTGCAGACAATCTCGTTGATCTTACTTCAAAAGAACACCGAGCAAAGTTGTGCACAAACTGCTGTATTGAACTAGTAACATCTATATGAATGAAAGAAAATTCTTTAAGAGGTGTTTTTGTTTTGGTTTGTACCATTTTCATTGTAATTTAATTTTCTTGTAGTGTGTTTATTTGAATATAATGAAGAGTAAAAATTTTTACAATGCTCTGTGTTTATGTACTATAAGACTAGGCTTTGTGATCTAGGGTAATTCATGTACATAAACAGATGTTCCAGTATTCTTTTGTTTTCGGTGCCTCGTGACACAGTCTTCAGGTTCCTGATCACTAACTCATGTAGCAGTCCAGTCAGTTACAATTAACAAATAGGAGCCACTATGGAATCTCGAAAATACAGCACGTTTCCTACGACGCCACAATATCTTCTTATGCCGTAGCATGATTTCCCGACGAATTGCTCAAGACATCCAATACCTCAGTAGACGATTCATCATTGGACGACGAGGACGACGCGTCCATCTCCACCTTAAAACATTCACAATGAACAATATGACAATCCGCATGAACATCTAATCGAGAAAGGCAAGCCCCATCACCAATCGCCATTTTGTTCGACATGAATATAACTAATCCACTGTGGCAAATAGTTAACCCTGGTCTCTTCTTAACATTAACTGTTACAGGACGACCTTCATCTAAACTCATCAATATGGAAGCACATGGGCGCTACCGATTCCATTCGAATTCTGCGAACAAAATAACCTTCTGAACATTACAATTATAGCCACCAAATCCGGATTCTGAACAATATGGCATAAACACTTGCTGCTTCCGAGACAAACGGTTTTCAATTAACGTACTTTCTCCAATATTAGTAAATTAGTATCACCAAATAAATAAAGTTGTGGTTTACGCATCTTATTGGACCGGAAGGACGCATTATAGCACTTTACAGCGCGACCAGCCCAACCAGAAAATTACAAATCTTTTACGACGGCGCGATTACTCCTAAAAGATTCAAAATACTTCTCAATCAACTTAACCTTACTTCAGTTATTTACAAGAAATTAATCCGTATTATCTAATCTAACAGTACGTTCTGCCCATCTACGCAACCTAACATTAAACGTCATAGAGGATTCATTATAATTAGTCAATGGAACATTATCCAATTTTGTGACATAAATCAAAACACTTTTCCTGCTTTTACAAGACTCAATATCCAATACACCAGAAATGTAACCAACAAAAATTCTAGTCCGTATGTAATATCTTCCAAAAGTTACTTTTCTTTAGTTTTAAGATAACAATGTAAATGAGTCAAATTACCTTTTGCGTAATGTTCCTCTGAAAAAAATACTCAGCAATAGTGCAAAACGACAACAATGTATCAACAAAATGATCTTTGCCACAAAAGGCAAAGGAACCAACCCTAACATACAAATGGCCCTAGCTTTAGGCTGTTATCGTATCCGAATCTCATTATAATCTGGATATTTTGATTTTAGACGACGAGTGAAATCTAGACCCCACAATTAGGCCTTGTTAAACCTTTGTCAGGTTGCGTATCTCACATGAATTTACAGCAGCTCCTTGACCTTCTAAGTGGTAGTAACATTTGACACGCCCCTTCATCAGGATGCCAGCACAACCTCCTGAGGAAAAGAAACTGAAAAGGAGTTTAAAGGTTTACATTTTCATTGTCAATTTCGAGACATTAATTTTTAGGCTTCTTATTTCTCAGAACGTTAGCTGGAAGAAGGAAGAGTTACAGAGTAAGTCATGGGATTGTCGGATAATGTTTTATTTTTGAAATTTAACCTACTTACAGATATTTATAAGTGGCACTACTTGTTAAAATAGCCACTGGTTGTCAGACATGTTTTATGAAGGGGATTAGGCGATTCACATATTTAATATTAGCTGTATAGGTCGCTCCGGCAAAACAGAACGACTATCAGCAATAAAAGAAAGGGAGGCTAATGTCGATTACAAACATCACATTTATGTATGAAGTGCAATAGTTTCACTTTTAGACGCAATTAGGGAAATGCCTTATTCTCTCCTAATAATGTTACAAAACGGAAGAAATTTTAGTATCTGTATTAATGTACCGCTATATCAACATCAAACTGATTAAGGCTAATTGGATCAATGAATAATCAGAGAAGGTCCATGAAGTATGAATATATGAAATAGTAAACAGAGAAGAAAGAGAAATAAAATACTAAGTGTAGAAAATTCTTCACTTCAGAATAGAGTAAAAAGCATCGTGAAAGAATGAAAAAGTGTACCGTGAAGAACGAGAAAGAATTTTAGTTTTATGAACGCTGATCTGGATTTCTTTCTTTCGAGATTTATTATACTGCTTGAAACCGTTAGGAGAAACCTCTTTTTCTAACTAGCAATTAAACGAGGGAATCCATACATATATCCGTATATATATACTATAAATTGCATTCACATAGGCATAGTACATAACCAACAGTACACCATACTGCGGTTCCAGATCATGATATAAACAGTTGCCGTTTCTGATGCCTTCATTTTTTTCGGTGTTTTTGAAGTGATGATTGGCGTTTCTCCCTTGGGTTCCACAGTACGAAGAGGTAAAACTTGACTCACATGCTTGGAATGACATGGTGTTTTATTAGAGAAAAAAAAAATAATGTTCAAAAAAAAAAAAAAAAAAAAAAAAAAATCTCTTGCGCGCGTCGTTTGGTGATGATCGTGTGCTCAGCCGCCACTTTCGTCATGCTTCGCCTCCCAGGTCCCGAGATCTCAGTCCGGGCGGTTATTGGCTCTGGGGTTACCTGAAGTCACAAGAGTATCGAGATCGACCGACATCTCTAGGGATGCTGAAAGACAACATCCGGCGCCAATGCCTCACCATAACTCCGGAAACAGTGCTGTTACACAACATTATTCCTCGACTACAGCTATTGTTGAGGAATGATGGTGAACATATTGATCATTTCCTGTAAATAACATCATCTTAGCTTTATCTTAATTTTTTATACTAATTATTGTTATTCTGATCAGATGAAGCGCCATCTGTCGGACATGTTTGAACTTTTTTTTGTTCTAATAAAACCCCATGTCATTCCAAGCATGTGTGTCAATTTTTACCTCTCAATCTACATTATTCCGTGATTTATTTCGATCACCCGGCATAAACATATAAGAGGCTGCAGAAAGACTCTCCGCTGTTCTGGCCCACTCCATATTGCCCTTGCTCGTGGGAAGGATAAATATCCTACCCAATAACTAAAACTAATAGTACGGAATCGTTCGTTGAGCCTGAGGCCAGTAATGGGACATGGCAAATCTGCCGATTTTCCATAACACACCACAAGGTACACACTAAGTAATTTTTTCATATGGACCGTAGTTGGCTGTCTTCGATATAGAGATGGTGAATTTTCCCACATTAACGGGTAAATCCATTTAGTCCATTCGACCTGTGAGCCAGCCAGCACCGTCGGGAGTTCGGGGCCGCAGCGGTCGATCCCATCCGTCATGCGGCTCGTTCTGCTGAAATGCGCCAGAGGTTCCACATTTCGTTGGCTGAAGTCACAGTCGTTAAGAGGAATACCCGGCCACGTGAATTCGCGCCGGAGGCACCGCATAATTAAGCTACACGGACAGTGCCGTAATTCTGGGCCACCCAGCCGGTCTGAATGTGGCCACCTCATTCCCTATAATGAACGCTGGGTGCACTAAGATTATTTTTTATTGCAGAGCCGCAGATGGGATTGAAAGAACCAGCAAGTAATTTAAGGGGAGTGCAAACACAGCTGGACGAAGCTTTGCTGAATTTCTGACATGCGGCAAAACTCTCTCTCTCTCTCTCTCTCTCTCTCTCTCTCTCTCTGTGTGTGTGTGTGTGTGTGTGTGTGTGTGTGTGTGTGTCGGCTTAGGCGTGTGCGACGAGATGGCTTTGGGGTGGGGAGTATATGTGTGTACGTGGCGCAAATACACACTTCTCTCAAATGTAGTGATTACTTAAATCTTTCGATATACCAAGCACAAACATTTACAAAACTTCCCTGTTTCATAGCCGGAGAGACATGTTTGGTACTACGTTGGGTGGAAGAAATGCTATTTGCGAATAAAAGAGACGTGAATGTAACTGTTTCGGAGAGGCAATTCCAGTAATATTCCCGTTGCCGTGTAACCGTTAGCCACCTCTGTAGAACGTTACCACGTAGAAAGTGGCTGAAACAAATGTTAATCTATTTACCCCCTGTACCAAAGTAAAGGTTTATTCATTATGACGGCATTTTATTAAGGTTCATGCGTCCTAATCCAGTGTCGTAAAATGTTGCGCAAGAAAA
This sequence comes from Locusta migratoria, assembly GCA_026315105.1. Taxonomy (NCBI): domain Eukaryota; kingdom Metazoa; phylum Arthropoda; class Insecta; order Orthoptera; family Acrididae; genus Locusta; species Locusta migratoria. The sequence goes on from CM048746.1 coordinate 323,764,786, forward strand.
ATTCCTCTCTTACTACTAATATTACTTTTGTATTTATATTATCTTTCTACTCTAATGAAGAGTGCGGTACGTTTATATTTCATACATTAAAATGAAGAGTTGATTTTTCCTTTCGTGTTTATCAACCTTACTTCAGGTTATTCACTGTATTAAATAAATTCCTCACGGCACCTTCAGACACATTACAAACTATTCAAAGAGGTACAAACCCGTCGGGCTATCGTAAGACTTCACAACACCGTAACCATGATTTCGTCATTATTTTCAGAGATTATTGAATTTACGAGGCTCTTCGACGTGGTGAGTTTTAAATTTTTATATGGATTATCTCATCAGACGAGTTTGATGGCGCTGAATAAAACTTTTACAACTGTTTTTAGATAGTAAGAAAGGTTTGGATTATGAAACGGAAATCGGCTTAGTGAGGGACTTACGCCTGAAGTGGTATCTTTTTTCCTTTAGTGGAGAAAGCAGTTTGTATTTTATTTGGTAATATTTTCAACGTTAAGGCCCCAGAGCTAGGTTTACTGAAGTTATTGGCAGTCAGTGAAAAGTTATTGTATATTTACTATGAAACAGACCGAAAAAGTCTGTGTATTTAATATTTTAAACAGTTAGCCATTCCAATAAATAAATGAATTGACAGACTTCTGAAGAATATTTTAAATATTTTTCCCATAGAATTTTATATTGTGGAAGGAAATGGAGCTGGTCGTGGTGGCCGAGGGGACTGAGTCGCGCCAGTCACGGTCTGCACGGCCACTACGGTCGGGCGTACGAATCCCCCCTCGGGCATGCATATTTGTGCCGTCCTTAATGTTAGCTAGTTCATAAGTAGTTTATAAGTTTAGGGACTGATGACGCCGTAGTTAGGTCCCTTAAAAAAAAAGGAAATGGAAAACAAATATAGATTTAATAAAAACAGGAAAGTCATAAGATGGCCTCGTAAGCCGAAAACAGGTTCACGAATAAAAATATATTTGTGTAACTTACTCCAAACTTTGATTTTTAATTGAGTATGATAGGGTTCCTCCAAAAACCGAAAGAAGATACAGTAAAAATTATTAAGGGATCATTACCGATGTTCTTGTAGAAGCTGTGCAGGTACAGTCGCTGCACTCCAGAGAAATAAAAGTGTGATAAAGTGTCTAACAAATATTTGAAAGCGTATATATTTATTTGTTCGAGAAAATATAGACCAGAAAATGTGTCAACTTTTTTGAGAACTCAGTACCTGTCATTTGTTTCCGATTTTCTCGCTATCTGTCGAAAAATATGGAATTTTTTTTTCTTATCAAATAACTCAGCCTTTTCACTATTCAAACAATTTTAATTAATAGTGTTCATCTGTTTATGTTCTTATTTAAGCTTAATGTAAGTTTCCTATTTGTAAATCCTGAAAAAATTTTGCTTTTAAAACAATAAATTTTCTTGTAGAACATTACCAGGAAATATACCTGCAACAGTCTCCATATGTCACAAACACAAAGCCAACGAAACAACGCTGCGACTGCATGAACTTCATTTTTATGTCAGTGAGCTCGACCAGAAACCCGCTCGGTTATCCGTGTGGTATACTGCGCCGCTTTCAGAGACGGGGAGGCCTACCGGCCCACGTTGGGATCCGTACGGCGGATTAATGATGGGGTCGGAGTGCCGACCAGCCTGGATGTGGTTTTTAGGCGGTTTTCCACATCCCCCTAGGCAGAGGCGCCGACTTTTGAAAATCAGTGTGGACGCTCTATATCACGGTTCACAAATGTTCGAAACCAACCCTCCTGAAAATCAAATTCATGCATTTTTTTGAATTAGCAATACTTGATACCAGTAAATAGGCAGTTATCTGGCCTTTTAAAGATAGAAGGAGGAAAGGAAAGCATGGCTGCATTAGGACACTACAATAAAGCGATCTAATAGGTCGAAGTGGATATTTCGATATAAGTAACACCCCAAAACTTGAACACGACCAACGAAATAATTTTTCACTGTACACCAATCTAACACTTTTTGTGCGCAGCTATGCTTTCTAATAAAAGCGTTTGGTATTACACCGTCACCAAGGTTTAAAGAAATCTTTGAAATATTTTGAGATTTTGAAGTCCGACATAAAATTTTTTTGGCCTGTTCCAAGCAAGAGCTGTATACTTCATCGAAACTTTCATCACTTCGAGAAAACTTCTAACAGTATTAATATAGTCCAAGGTTTTTTTCAAGTCTGCGAGAAAAGCATTACAAATTTCAACTGAATCTATAATTTTAATAACAAGGGAAGTGACAAAGATAAATGAAAAACGATCAACTTTAGCATCAGCAACAGATTCTTCAAGCTAAATTCCTGAAAGAACACAATTGAATGTTCATAAATACGTAAACCAGAAAGGACTGACGTGCTTCAGGATGAATGAAGTGGGTAAAACACGGACACTCATTACTACTCGCTTGGGGACCCGCGTACAAAACTGATAATTCCCTTCACGTATGAAATATCGTCTCTTGCTATGGTCACGTTTTGCATTGCCTGTTGAGTCATTTTCCCGAATTTTTAAAAATTTATACATTTTTATTTTCAACCTCAATCTTATGTGGGTGCTCAGCAACCCCAAGAAATTCTTGGGGGGTGCACGAGCCCCGGAGCACCAACGGAGTCGGTGCCCCTCCCCCTAGGTGAATACCGGGCTGGTCCCCAAGTTCCGCCTCCGTTACACGAGTCGCAAACATTTCGAAACACTTTACACTTTCACAGATATAACACTATACATAGACACTTGATGAACACATTTCCTCCCGGGGGTACGGGCGAGCGACAGGAAAGTCATCCAGCCACCCCGTAAATATTAACACACGACAAATCCGGATTTAACAAACACCGACACTGCAAGTGGGGGGGGGGGGGGGCATGGCCAAAGAGGAAGAGAAAGAGAGTGAACACGACCAGAGCGGCTTTGCTTCCCGAGATAACACAGGTCGCCACAGTCACCCGTTACTGCACATACGCAGAAAGCAGTATACTCGGAAATTTATGACTTTTTCGACACAGTCTGTAAGATATTGAAGCCACAGACACAGTCGAAGCTGAGTAGGCTGGCACGAAACGTACTCGCACTTCGAGTAGACAATTTCGACCAGAAATTCACTGGTGTCGTATGTACCAACTCCCCACAACTACGTCTCCTACTTCTAATCCATACCTTCTGACCTATAAAAAGTTACGACGAATGAACAGTACACAAAACATCTCCCCCCCCCCCACCTCTTTTCTTCATTTTTGAGGACAAAGAGTGCAAAGGAGAAGAAACAGCGTCCCTCACGGGCGTGTTAGCGCGAAGCAAAGGGACGAGGTGTTCGCAACGCGATAAGACAGGGCGGCGAGCGCGACAACTTCCGGCCTGTTTTCCGGCCGCCCACTTTTTACACCCCCAGTAACCCTCCCCCCTCTTTTTCTCGACCCCCTCCCCCACCCTCTTTTTTTTTCGGCCAGACTTCCGCGCTCCCCGTGTGGCCTAACAAGTAGGCTGCAGTGGGCTGCTGTAAGATTAGCGAGATTAAATATCGTCTGCTGGCGAGAGCCATTTGTCACTGCGGGCCCCGAGATAACTGCGGCCCGCTCTTGCAGTCTCCCCCGCCCCCATTTCCCCCCCTATCCACTCTGCTACCAGCTACAGTGTCCCCGCTACCCAGAATTCTTTTGTTTACACCACCGCGGGACGCAAAAAAGTAAAACAGGTCTTGCAGGCGAAGCTTAAACAAGAGGTCCAAGGTGCTGCTGGAGTTGCTACTTCTCTTAGACCGTTCCCCGTAGCCTGACTTTCACATTAAACTTTCTTCCACTACATTTCTTTAAAATTTCGACTCCTACAGGCTCACGAGATCTGATACTGCTAGTAGTTTAAAAATCGCAGAGATGTTGTCAACTACGTTCATAAAATTTTCTCGGGTTTCCAGCTGTGTCATGTGGTTAACTCGAATGTTCAAATGTTTGTTAAGCGTATGGGACTTAAATGCGGAGTCATCAGTCCCTAAACTTACAAACTACTTATAAACTAACTTATAATAAAGACAGCACAAAAATTAATGCACGATGGGGGATTCGAACCCTCGACGGTGAACGGCATCGCCCATCGGAGCATAGCGCCTCAATACGCTCGGCAACTCCGCTGTGGCTGTGGTTAACTAGGTTTCGGTCGAGATCTCAGCCATTTTGAAGTGCTTGACTATCTAATAATTACTGCTGTCGTCCTTATATAGCTACACCGCTGGCTGTGACGTCACTGGTGCACTGGTGGTTTTGGTCGTGTACCTGCCTCGCCCGCTTCAACCTTTCGATCGCCGGGTTCCAAGCCGTACTAAGCTGCAAACCGCCGTCTCTATTAAGAGTATTGTAAGCTATTTTTATCTCAATCGCCTCTTTCTTTACAGTATCACAGAAACTGTTCGTTCTTGTAATTATGGATGGCTCCTCAAATTCAATACGATGTCTGTTTTCACGTGCAAGCCCCACAATAGCTGACTTTTCGGGATAACGTAAACAGTAGCATATTTCGTGTTCCACACAGCGCTGTTCAATAGTGCCCACTGTTTGTCCTGTGTAAAATTGTCCACGAACACAAGGTATTATATATACTTCCGTTGTTCTTAGGTATACATTATCCTTTTCAGGTCTCACCAACTTACGAATCGTTTTTGTGTCTCTTAAGGTGTCGGCGAATCTTTCCAGTGCCTCCTCGGCGTCCTCCTTGGCGTCTTCTGCTTGTGTGCCTTCGGGAAGAGAGTTTCATGCATTCGTAGAGAAGTCAACTATAGTTCGCACGAACTCGGCAACTTTTACTCACTCCACAAGTTACGTGTTCCTCAACTTTTTCACCTGTGACTATCTCAAAAAATCCGGAAAACACGCTAAAAGAAGAGCTGTAGTTACGGTAGCCCAAGGAGTGCTACGAAATACATGGTTATAATAATGTAACATACCCACTGAAATTCTGAATAAGTACATTTCGTAATGCGAACTGTTGCGAGACGTGGAGGAAGAGTACCTCGAAAATATACATGACGAGCTATTTGTTGTTTATGACGTAACATAAAGAATAGGCACCTCATCTCGTAACTAACATACAGCCGTCTCGTTGACCGCCACCATTTTCATATTGCTTCCCTTTCCTGAAATAATAGAGTTTCAAATTCCACCCTCTTGGTACCTTTCAGTTTGAGCCTAGACTATTGTAGTAATGAGCTAGTTTTTCCAGCATTGTTAGTTTCCTCATTGTTGTGTGGAACGATCTCTGAGACCATGGCAAAGCAGTAAAAATTTCTTATGTAACTCGTATTCTATATACCATTAAAAAAAAAAAAATCGCAATAGAGCCAAAGAACCTGGTACACTTCCTAAGACCGTGTAGGGCCCCCGCGAGTACGCAGAATAGGTGAAAGGCAACCTGGCATGGACACGACTAATGCCTAAACAAGTGCAGAAGGGCACTGACACTATGCGTCCTGCAGGGCGCCGTAAGAGTACGAGCGGTAGGAGACCTCTTCTGTTGCAAGGCATTCGAGATTTGCTAAATAATGTTAATGTCTGGGGACTTTGGTGTCCAGCAGAGGTATTTTAACTTTACAATAGTGTTCCTGGAGCCACTCCGTAGCACATCTTGACGTATAGGGTGTCGCATTGTCCTGCTAGAATTCCCCAAGACCGTCTGAGTGCACAATGGACATGAATGGATGCAGGTGTTCAGCCAGGATGCGTACGTAGGATGTATGTCACTTGTCAGAGTCGTATCCAGACGTGTCAGTGATACCGTATCACTAAAACTGCACAGGCGCCACACAATTATAGAGCCCCCACCAGGTAGGAAAGTCCCTTGCTGAAATGAAAGGTCAATGGATTAATGAGTTTGTCTGTGTACCGATACACGCCCATCCGGCTGATAAAATTGGAGCCGCGGTGGAGTGGCCGAGCGTTCTAAGGCACCTAGCTGCAGAACGCGCCGCAGCTCACCGTGAGGTTCGAGTCCTCCCTTGGGCATGGGTGTATTTGTTGTCCTTAGCGTAAGACAGTTTAAGTAGTTTGTAAGCCTAGGGACTGATTGCCAGAGTAGCTAAGTCCCATAGATTTACAAACATTTGAATATTTGATTTTTACAACTGGTAACGAGGCTCGACAGTACATGCAACATGTTTGACGACATCAACAGTCCAGTGTTGGTATTAACGGGCTCAGAAGAGGCGTAAATTTCTCTCGTGCAGGCAGCAAGGGTACACCATTGGGTTTTTGGCTCCGAAAGACAATATCGATCGTGTTTCGTTGAATTGTTAACACACTGACACTTGTTAATGGCCCAGTATTGAAATCCACAGCAATGTGCGGATGGCCTGCACTTCTGTCTCGATGGACGATTCTCTTCAGTCGTCGTTGGTCCCGTTCTTGTAGGATCCTTTCCGGTCACAGCGATGTCGGAGATTTGATGTTTCACCGGCATCCCGATATTCACGGTGCACTCGTGAAATGGTCGTATTGGAAAATCCCCTCGACATCATTACCTCGCAAATGTCGTGTCCCATCTCTCGTGCGCCGACTGTAACTTTGCGTTCAAACTTACATAAATCGTGATAACCTTCCGTTGTAGCAGCAGTAACTGATCTAACGTCTGCGGTAGACATCTGTTCTACCATATAGGCGTTATGGAACGCAGCGCTTTCCTCTGAGTGTTTATTTAAGTCTGTGTTTGCATACTCCTACCTATACCAGACTTTTTTGCTCATCGGTTTTTTTTCTTCAGCTTCCAGTGTAGCAAAATTAGAAGAGTTATCACCTGGTTTATTTGTGCAGGACAGGAGCGGATTAGGTGTGGGCATCCATGTAAATAGTAGTAATGAAATAAAGACGGTAAAACAGTTGAATTGCGGATAAGCTGCTTAATTATCGAAAAATCTCAAGTCACATATTGGGGTACATCGAGTCGAAGTTGAAAGCGCCAGGGAGATCCCGACAGGTTGGAGACTTGGGGGCGAGGAGGGGACACGTCCGTCCGGACTGAAGACTGGCTGGAAAGAGAGCGATCTCCATCGTCGATCGACTCTTGCCAGCCCGCGCAAGAGCCGTCACGTGACCACAAATCGTCTCCTGATTGGTCGGTCGGCTGGTACTCTTCCGCAGTCACAGTGGGAGGCGACGCGTACCCTCGTCAGCCAGACTACCTGCACGCAGGCGAGCACGTGAACTCAGCCTGGTGGTGGGTGCTGACTGGTAGATTCCAGAGCACGTCCGCCCAGGCCATGCCCGCGGCCGCCTGAGAGTGGTACGCTGGCAGTGTATTAAGCAGGGAATAAAAAATTTTCATTCTTGACTATATGAACTGTCCCAACCTGTCGGTCCACCATGTACATATTCATTAGAGAAATGAAGCTAGTAACACCATCGTTCTGGAGCACTGAATCGAGAAATGATACTAATTTAGGGATGTCTTCAGTCTTGGCTTCTAGAATGTGCAGGCAATAATAGTGAGTGGAAGGACCTTCTCAAGTCGAAAGCAATCGTGTTTCAGGTTCAGAGGAATAATTTGTTCCCGTACCGCATATTGTAGAATTTCTACAGTTTCAGGTTCGTGAGGAGTCATTCAAAAGTAAAGCTTCGATTTCGGATACTGAAGAGGAATACGCTATATCCTTGATAATTTGATAATGATGACAACAACCAATATGTTCAAAAAGTGTGTAAACTTATTGGACCAAATGGCTATGGCCATCAGTCCCTAGACTTACAACTACTTAAACTTACTTAAACTATGGACAAAACACACACTCACACACACACCCATGCCCGAGGACATTTTCTGCACCGCTCAGACATCACAGAACATTAACGAACGAAAACATAGGAAAGGATTATTTAAGAATAACTTTAAAAAAAAGAACTGTAGAGAGTCTCCATTGGATAGGTCTACACTATCTTCATCTTTGTTTGCTTAATGAAGGAAAACGGGACTGTTAAGTAAATGCAAGACCAATAGCTTTATAGAAATGAGTAACTGTACGTTTGTCTCATTAAAATTTAGAAATGGCTTGGGCGATGTGAATATTATCTTTGTTTCGTTTCATTCGCTTTAACAAAAAGGTAGTTTAGAAAGAAAAGAATAAGGAAAACCCAAAGGAACAGCTGAAAATGCCAGAAAAGAACCTCAAATCCGGCTCCTATTATCCCCTCGAAACACAATCCGCCATTAACAAATCTTAATGAACTACGCCGTAGGGAGAAAAGGAGTACACTGCTAATCCTTTGATGCACTTTTTTTATTTATATGAATAGAAAATTGTTTGTGTGTTTGTTTGCAGTTCATAGAAATGTCTAGTTTCATTCCCATCTTGACGAAATTTTGCACACATGGTCGTCAAAAAACGAGCAAAGTCTTTTTCTCTACAAAAGTCCATATGGTGAATGTCGTAGGGTAACATTAGAACGGTTTTATTCCTTTTCATGGAAGTTTCGGATATGCAACCGGTCGTCGTCCAATTTACTTTAAAATAGTAAGAATCCTCAATAATTTTCAGGTGAAACTGATTTTCCGCCAACCACCCAAAATTTAAGACTTGCTTGGTTCGGTTAAGGATAACTTCTTGTTAAGAAAGGCTGACGTCTACCGAGTTCCCTGCCAATGTGAGCACCGTTGAAGAACTTTGCAGTGAACTCAAATGCAACACACGCCTTTTACAGCTAAGAAAGTCTGTTATTGCTGAACATTGTATTTCCACCGGACACTCTATGGAGTACGATAAAACAGTAATTTTCACAACAGCAACATCTTTTTGGGACTCCATCACTAGAGAATCTGTCGAAATACGTGTCGCGGAGAATCTGACGAACCGGGACAGTGGCTACCAACTTGATAAAGCGTGGAATCCCGTTATTTCTAAAATTTCCTCGTTCGAAAACGCCAGAGAACGCCGACGTCGGCTGTGAGCGGCAATGCAGGAGACAGCTGAAGTCCGCGGCTCCACCAGCGAGGGCGCTGCCGTCCGGCAGTGTGGCCTGTCTGCTTGTAATGTTTGACGCATGCGCTGTAATCGCGAAGTTTGCTACATATAGCCGAACGATGGACGCTCTTATCCCCATCGTAACCACCCCTGCACCTATACCATGCCTACACGCTTGGCTTTTCCACTTTTCAACCCTGTAATCTCGACAACCCTTGTCCTTCCTATCCTCTCTAGCTCCCCAACCTCCCCCGCGCCTCCTAACCTTCACCTCGCATCCCCCTGCGGGGGCCTCAGTGAAGAACTTTAGAAACAATGTCATCTAGTGATCAGTGCAACAGTGTCTCCGTGTGAGTTTTTACAGTGCGTCGAACAACAATCTCTCTTGTTAACCAGTGTCGTCGTGTTACTTCTTCGTTTGTCCAGTGTCTGTTCTCAATGTGATTTTACCGCCACCATGGCTCAGACTGTTTTTAACTGTCTATGTGTTTGTTTCCGTCGCCTTGTTCATGTGCTTTATGTCTGCACTATTATCTCCAGTGTCCTGTTTGTAGTTCATCAATGTTCTCTTAGTGCCATGTCTTTCATTCCTTTTTTTTTTAACCTCGTGCCACGATTTTTTAAATCTTAATTGTAATTTGTATGTACGGTCGGCTGAAGAGCAGCGCCTGATGCTGCTGCCAGCCTGCCGACCCTGTCGGCGTGAAAATGATAAAGGAAAAAAATTCTCTTATCGGTCTTCTACGACCCACCTGGAGATGGCTAACAGGTATCTGGCCAAAATATCGTGTGATGTATTGGACGACGACCGGCTGAATACCCAAACTTTTATGAACATTCTATCCGCCGGGAACATTTTAAGGTTTTATTCCTATCTTGAAGAAAGTTTGTTTACTTGACCATCAAAGAAAGAGAGTACCTTCAGATTGACTGAAGCTGAAGTAGCGAAATGAACAAAGAGAGGAAAAGAAGATGGGTGGGATGGAAGAGATGGACTAAGAGTAGGGGAGGAGGGGACGGGCAGAAAGGTGGCAGAGGGTTTCATATCTCGCAACACTGATCATGGTAATTCAATCTTAAAGTTATATCAATTTTTTCATAAAATAATAATCTACAAAATTCACATGCTATAAAGGTAGTACAGGCGAACGACGTTAAAATACTGTAGTACCTGTGACAGCAGCTGTAGGCATCCATAGCATGTGCTGCGCTCCACCCTGAGATCGTCCACCTATGGATCGAAACTACTTGCTTATAGGAAACTTCCTGGCAGATTTAAATTGTGTGCCGGAACCGGGACTCGAACCTGGGACCTTTGCCTTCCGCGGGCAAGCGCACTACCGACTGTGCTGTCCCGACACGACTCACGAAGCCGCCTCACAACTTTACTTCCGCCAGTACCTCGCCTCCTACTTTCCAAACTTTACAGAAGCTCTCCTGCAAATCATGCAAGACTAGCACTCCTGGAAGAAATGATATGGCTTAGCCACAGCCTAAGGGATGTTTCCAGAATGAAACTTTCACTCTGCAGCGGAGTGTGCGCTGATACATTTAGAAGGTTTCGCTCTAGGTTTGATACGTAGAACCTTGCAGTTACCAATATGACTTAATGACCGTGGCGGGCATTCGGGCAGCGACGACATTTCAAAGAGAGTAGCTCTTATGGAACGTTGAGAGTCCCATAGAGATAACAAGGTCTACCTCAGCGTCATGAGAGGTGCTAGGGTTTCAAGCACTAGCCCAGCATTTAGAGCCGTAACCGTGTTACTGTACATTTTCAGCCTTGTATGAAATCGAATTACGGTAGCGCTAAAGGATAATCGGGACACAGTGGGAAGCTGCACCTGGAACCCTGTTAATGCCGCAGGCCGGATGGTGAGGGTCCAGTAGAATGGGAGCGGCCGCACGCCTGTCGGTAACTGCGGCAGTCGCGAGGCGACGATGGCCGGCTTAGCGGCCGCTAAATTCGCGCGCCGCGCCGCGCCGGCTGGTCGTTGGTGGCAGACGTGACCACTCGCCGCGCCGACCACGAGGACGAGGACGAGCGTCTGGACGGCTGCCGGCTGCTGGCCACCTGCGGCGCCTCCACTGCCCTCACTGAAACGGCCCCAGATGGCGCCGCGCCGCAGATGAAACGCGGCTCCGCAAGGCTATTCAATCCGGGCCTACCTCGTTAGCTCCCTTCGTGTCGTAGAATTTTTTCATTTGCACAGTGGCTGCACGTCCCATGTGAACTCCCGGAAGAATGCTCGTTATGATAAATCTGTAAGTAAATAAATAAAATAAAAAGTATGAAAATTCATCTTAAAGATGGTGCAGGATCAGCAACTGGTAATATATTGAAGAAAATTTATTTTTCCGTCACAGTTGCATTATTCAGAAGTTGGTGACTAGTTTCGGACTTAATCGTCCATTTTCAAGCCATTGGCGTTATTCCAACCATAACAATACACTGCCTGAAGCAAATGACTGATAAAATCGGATGCAAAGGTAGATATAAATTTCAAGGAAACAAACAAATTGTAACTATTCCTGAAGCGTATTCATATTTCATAATTCGTAAACAAAAGAAACAAAACTACGTTTACTTATTAATGACGCCTAGCAACAAAGAAAGCTACATCATTAACATGTAAAAAAAATCATTGACGGACTCCCGCGGCTAAAAAGTCTCGAGAACACTTTTGAACACTATATGAATGAAAAGGCTCTATCCGCGGTGGAGTAGCCGAGCGGTCTAAAGCGTCTCGCTGCGGAGCGCGCGGTTGCTCGCCGTGGAGGTTCGAGTCCTCCTTGGGGCATGGTGGTATCTGTTTGTCCTTAGGTTAATTTACCCAGGTTTAAGTAGTTTGTAAGCTACCGACTGAGGACCACGCAGTTTGGTCCGATAGATCTACAAACATTTGAACATTTGATTTGATAAAATCTGTACATTATCCACTGTTAATATACGATTACATTGAAATTTAAAATCAGTTAAAACAGATAATGCAGCCACTGCCTTCCAACGTGATAGTACACGTTGGAGGCCTGTGGATGCAACATTTGTTTTAACCGATTTTAAATTTTAATGTAACCATATATTAACAGTGGATAATGTACAGATTTTATCTGTAATTTGCTTCATGCAGTGTATTATTACGGTTGGAATAAGGCCAACGGTTTGAAAATGGACGATTAAGTCCGAAACTAATCACCAACTCCTAAATAGTCCAACTGTGACGGAAAAATAAATTGTTTTCGAAATAAAAAGTGTTTTTAGACTATCATTCTTCGTTTCTTCCATCTATCATTGTACATGCACATTCATTTTTTTTTCATGAGAAACATTTTACGTCGTGGAGACTGCACGTATACGAATCACAGCGCGGCCACTTATTATAGGCAGCAGTGACCGCAACGTTACAATGCGCAAGCGCGGCTGAGGTTCAAATTCTCTTCGGAACCCCCTGGAGGCAGCATATGGTAGCTCCCGCGGCAGGGAGGGGCGAGGGCAAACGCCGCTTTTAATATTGGTGTTAGAGCTGTTAGAGGCTTCTAGAGCTCTGGCGGTTACGCACGAATGGTCCCGAAGCAAAACAATGGAGCCATTGCGCACCTCCCATTCCGCATGCGCAAATCCTCCATGAAGGCAACACCCGTCTTTGATATTTGGTTTTGGCGCATTAAACAATCATGATGAAGATTAAAATACACTATTTTGTGATTGTTCTACGGTTTTGTTTATTTAGTGAATCGATTTTCTGCTTATTAGGCCATCATCTGACATTTCATAAAGTTAGGTCAAAGAACTTCTCAGTAAAACAGAAGATATGTTACACACACAAAAGTAAATTAACTTCATTGTTGGAGCAGTTGCAATGTATATAAATGTTTAAATGAAATCTGTAAATTGATAGTAGTGAAAAAAGGAAACGTAAATACCACACATAGAGAAACAGTGCAAAAAAAAAAAAAAAAAAAAAAAAAAAATTTCTTACAACATGACTATAGTGAATAAGAATAAAATTAAACAAGAATATCTGTTACAAGGGTTGTTCAAAATACAAAGTGATGCAAATATTAGAAACCTGACACACTATTATAACTAAATAAACAAATAGAAAAAAATGTAGGGGTTGGATAGGAGGTTATATCTGGGTGCACTGGAGAATTGAGAAGCTTAACAAATAGGAGGTCTGCACTCAAACTGAAAAATGGTGTAGATAAACATATTCAATTATAGTGTTCATCGTTAAAAAAGAATTACTGTAAGGACGGAGTACAGAATAATTTGGCATATTAGTATTAAGAAAGAGAGATACAAAGCTTGGGTGATACAATGGGAGGTTAGACAGGTATTAACACAGAATGTAGATGAACAGTGATTGTACAAAATTTAAATTTGATATACAACTTCATATCAGTAAAGTAAATGATAGCGAAAAGTACTGGGAACTATTACAAACATATGCTGACTCCAAAATAGAGTAAGGTAAAATATGAAAATACAAGAAGTAGAGGAATAAAATTGAACTCGCCTGGATATTCTTTGGATTAGGGTGGGTTCATAAGTCGTGATGTATTGAGGACTGTTTGGTCATTTAATATTAAGTCTGGACTGTGAGCTTGATGTTTGTTTATTTCTAAGGCATCTAGTAGATTTAGTTACTAGCCTTTGCTGGCTAACTGGAGTACTTAGAACTGTGGTTGGTATCTGTGGCCCTCACTCAGAACATGCTCTGCAAAAGTGGAGTCATGATTTTGTAACCTCCAACTACGTTCATGCTCTCTTAGCCTTGTTGCTATGTCCCTTCCTGATTGGCCAATGTAAAACTTGTCACAGTCTGGGAAAATAAGTTTGTATGCACCACTATTGGCTAATACTTGGGGCTTGGCTTTGCTATTAAAATACGTCATAATTGGTAAAACATCTTACAACTATAAATTACAGACCATCAACTGTAAAAGCCTTCAGAAGATCGGATCGTGAACAATAAAGAAGTCACTACTCTCCACCCAGCAAGAATAGGCGTGTGGTTAGCGGCATCGTGCTGCGCCGTCGAAAGTAGTGGCTTCGAGGACAGATACGGGAATAACAATGACTTTTGTATTGTTACTTGCTACATATCTTTGGACGTTTTTGCAGATGTGTCGTGATTTGAAAATCATTATGGCATTTATACTTTACGTTGTAACAAATATTTAACTATTTGAAAAGATGTGGAAGAGAGCAGCCTTTGTACATGCTTAAGATAAGGAAGAAGTGCTGCTTACAGTGTCCCTTCATCGTAACAGATTAGCATTTTACGGTCACTTAACAGTGCAATCAGTTACTTATTGTGTTTTAATGTTCATATGCATCTTCATATATTATTGGCGTCTATTATCAAAGAAAAATGAACAACGTTCAGTATCTTCTAAAAACAAATTACTCCCCTTTAAGCCTGGAACAAAAGTGTGAATTAAAGAAGCCATGCCCGAGGGGGGCACTCGTACGCTCGACGGCGAACGGTCGCGACCATCGCAGCATGGCGCTTCAGTGCACACGGCTAATCCACCGCGGCAAACTCTCTCATTAATGCCCAAGAAAGGACTCGAATCTCCAATGGGAGCGTCCGCACTTTCCGTTGCATGGTGCCGTAGACAGTACGGCTACTTCGCCGGTAGTTGTGATTTCTTAGCCACGTCACACGTCAACTTACCTGCAACGTGAAAACATGTCGCATGTATTTACACATGTTGAGTATGCCGATTCATGTTGTATCGGTTTTACCGAAAAAGCTGTTGCCTGTAGAGAAAACGGGATACGATTCCATAATCGCAGACTTCCAATGCAGGAGTGTTTACTCGTGTATTCAACACAGCGCATGACACTGGTAAGGTATCTATCAGTAATTCTCCATGAAAATGCGTAAATGAATAGCCTGTGAATGAAGTAGAAGGCATTATTCAGTCGGTAGATTGTGTTCCTTTTAAAATCACACGTAGATTTTCTGTACGTATTGGTGTTCCACATACAACAGTAGGGCGAACATTAAGTATGCTCATCAACACGTTCGGGCAGAAGATGAAGATAGAAAAACAATTGGATTTTTGTCGCTTGTTACATAAAAGTTCCCATGGGGTCCCAAAGTTATTCTTCAATGATGAAGCCTCATTCACCCGTAATGGCTTCAGTAACACTCGTAATGAACATCAGACGTCCAAAGGAAACTCACATCCCTTTGTAGAGAGACTTTCTAAAGAATAATTTTGTCCAAATGTATGGTGTGCGTTGACAGATAGTTAATTGCGACTGTTGTGTTACTGCACCGTCATTAAGGCCCCCTATATCTACTGTCTCTGAAAGTTATCTTCCACCATTATCGGAAGAGATTCCTTAGGCTACAACAATGTGTATGTTCCTCCAACATCACGGGACACCTGACACTTTTCGTCAGGTGACACATCATCTGAACCTAACATTCCGCACGGTAGAGCGGTACATATCGGTACGGTCGTTGGCAGCTTGGGTCTCTGGAGCCAACACTTATGGATTTTGCCTCCGGGGATTGTTGAAATTCCAGGTCCATAAGGAAAAAAGTAAATACAAGGGCCCACGGAACGTTCGTTTTCGAATAGCGTAGCTCTCATGAAAGAAAGCAAAGCCAACCACAGAAAAGTTACACATGAGCTTATCAAGATAAGTCAACTGTGCATTCAAGCTGGCTGTGGAAATTTTGAAAATCATCTTTGAACGTCCTCATTTGACTTCACTTTACTTTGTTCGGGTTACATACTAACAGCTGTATCTACCTACTTGTAAAAATTCTAAATTGTCAGTTAAGTAATCATAATAAGGATTCCGTGGTGAAAGCAATTGTTTATTAGTTACAGATTCAATCTGAAGATGCACCACGAGTTTGAAACGCATCATTGAAAAATAATACAGTTAAATACTACAAGGCCCGTTTCTTTTTAATTGAACTGAAATACTGTTACTGTATAAGGACATGGAGTGGAGGAATGTCTCCTTGTTATATTATCTTTATCGCTCCTCCTGAAATGTTTCTATTGCTCCTGTTTGTTTTGATGTTTCTACCTGGAGGGCGCGTTGCAGCTAAGTTGCATCCAGCCTTCTGTCTCGACGTGACATCTTTTGCTGATGTTACCCGTGGTCGACCTTGGCCTTGCACTGTTTTAATGGTTCCCGTAGTCTGAAATCACGCACGATTGCTGAATATTATATTTTGGGACACTCTAATGGGTGCAACCACCTCCATCTGTTTCTGTCTCGCTTCCAAACTTCCTATGGCTCTCCGTGCCATAGCTTTAGATAACACATGTTCTTGTCGCATTGCACTACCTGCTCACTACACTATCTGAACCCAAATGCTTGTGTAATTCGTTTGGAGGAGTAAACACAGGTCAGCAACAACCCCTCGGCACCAACTTTCTGTTATTACCACTATCCAGGATGCCGTAACCTTGTTGCCTCCAGTCCGTGGAACCAAAAGAAAGACGCTGAACGAGCTTAGTTCAGTTTAGCGATGACAATACTTCGGAACCTAGCTATCTCAACTGATACCGTAACTGTTTTGGACAGTGCACATGAATATGCCATACGCACGCTCTGTCCGCCATACTAACCTTCTCATACGTGGTGATACTCTCGGTTGCAATTTCACCTCGACATACATTGTTCCTGGAGTCGATGGAGAGCGAGACCATATTGTATCAAGAAAATTCTTCAGGAGACTGCCTTTTGTATTTGCAGTGTTAACCCTCAAGCGTGACGCTGTCTTATACATGACAGCACCTGCAGCGTGACTCCTATTGCTCATCTCCCACCAGTGATGTAAGTGCTATATGTAATGAGGTAGTAGAAAAAACATTCTGCATAAAAAGCGTCAACACTTAAAAGTATAAGGATTTAATAGGCTAAAAAACTTTAGACATAGAGGTTTAATCAAGCTATAATGATTATTTTGTTACAAGATTTATTGACATAGAGAATGCTCAAAGAATTGCAGAATAACCATTGCATCAGAAGACTAAAATAAGAAAAAAACCTTCGTCATCCATATTATAACCATCTTTAAAAATTTACAGAATTACATCTTCCATCAACCCAATTATTGCGCACAACTATGGAAAATCGGCAAGCATATAAATACAAATTGTAGTCCATGAAAACTCTGTTAACATGAAGCTATGGAATGTATGACACTGCATTCTCGCGGCCGTCCTTCAAATTGCATCGGCCGAACTGAAAATTGGATTTAAAAAACGCAGACGCCATATGCCGTCGATCACGCTGAGCGGGTGGTGGCGTAGAAGGCATAGGGTAAGGTGGTACAATTGCGATCATTTCGGACAATTGTTATTGTAACTGAACATATATAGAGAAAAGAAATAATTTTTACTATGGCATTTGCTCTTTAATGTTTAATGAATATGTAACACAAATATTATACAATTACAAATATTGGTATAAAAAAAAAGGTTAGAGAATTGAGAAAAATCGAAAATGTACCACACTAGGTACAACTGTGATCACTACCTGATATCTTCCTGGCCTCTTCCACGTAAAAAGACCTTCTTCCCTCGCTCACCAACAAGTACGTTGTGGCACCAAATATTGTATTTTCGACAGCGAATCCAGTCACCCTTAGCTACTGATTTTATATTAGCGTGTTACACTAAGTAGCTTCACTTAACAGGGTATAAATTTATATCTCCGTAGCACAAAGTGGTGTTTCTTGGAAAAGACAGGAGGAGCTGTAGAAACCTGCTACACTACAAGGCCACACAAAGGCAAGTGCCGCCAACACTACCACACTGACAAATGGCACGAAACGTTAAGATGATCGGAACTGAACCTATATCGAATTTGTAACACATCCCAGAAAGGAAAGCGCAATGACTGTAAAAACTACTGTGGCATTAGTCTCATAAACTCTGCCTACAAAATACACTCAAAAATAATCAACAACCGTCTGAAAACTATAACAGAAGCTATTACTTCGGAAGAGCAAAATGGCTTTAGATTGGGTCGTTCATGCACAGACAGTGTGTTTGTAATTAAGAGCCTAAAAAAATGTTCAAATGTTTGTGTAGTCTATGGGACTTAACTACGGGGTCATCAGTCCCTAAACTTACAAAATACTTATGAACTAGCTAATCCTAGGACGGCACAAATATCCATGCCCGAGGGTGGATTCGAACCCCGACCGTAGTGGCCGTGCAGACCGTGACTGAAGCGCCTTAGTCCCCTCGGCCACCGCGGCCGGCTAAGAGCCTCATAGAGAAACACAGAGTTTAACAAAGAAACCAATATGACGTTTATCGACCTTGAGAAGGCTTTTGACCGTGTCAACCATGATAGCCTACAAAAGATTATCTGCGAATGGGGGTAAATGGAAGTAGTAAACAGTCTTTATAAAAATATAAGCATCGTAATAATCACAGGCAAGAGTAAATTAGAAGAAAGAAGTATTAATCAAGGGATGGACTCTCATCTACCCTTTTTAAAATATACATTGACTACATTCTTCGGAAATGGAAGCGTAAAGTAAACAAAGCAATTAAAGTATCGAATCACAAATATCTGAATGTGCTTCTATTTGCAGATGTTATCATTATTATTTAAAAGAATGAAGATGATCTCCAAAGATTAGTATATCAGCTGAACGAAATATGCAGGAAATATAAATTTAAAATTTCTAGTAATAAAACTAGAATAGTGGCTTTCTGAGGAAAATACCCAATCAGACCAGAAATTATCTTGAATAATTCTGTTTTAAACCAAATCTCTCATATCTCATATTTAGGCTGTGATATGAATTTCGATTTTGATTCCGACATTGAAAATGAAATACAAAAATTCCAAGCTCTCTGTGGTACCATAAGCAGAATATTTAGCCATAGAGTACAAAAGTGTATTATTTCAAAATGTTATAAAATGATGGCAGTTCCTGTACTATCTTATGGAAGTGAAAGCTGAGTTATTACAAAGAGACAGGAAAATAAAATCCATAGTGCACAGATGAGGTTCCTGAGAAAAACACAGGGCTGCACTAGAAGAGACATGACCAGGAATGTCGACATCAGAAAAAATTAAATATTTTCAGCATCAACGAAAAAATCACACACTATCGAGAAAACTGGAGGCAACACCTTCTTAGAAGCCAAAGCACAGGATTCCCCAGAAGATGCTAAAATACAAAACCAAATGGTAAAAGATATATTGGAAGACTACGGTAAAGATGGAAATGACTGTAAGTTCGAAACAGGCAACAGCCTAATCCCTAAAGGGAAGAGGATGATGATTACCATAAGCCGTCGCACTTGTTTGAGAGGTTAAATTGCAGTTTTAAAATACAGCACGAACTATGAAAATTACAGTCCATTAGATTTCGGGGATGCAGCCGCGTAAAATTCACTTATTCCGCTAATGTTTCGGCCACGTACAATCCGGCTATCTTCAGAGTGAGACGAAGAGTGTCGAAGAGATGCCGGGCGCGGCCTTATAAGCCTGATCACGGTGGCAATGCGCGTGCGCGTCGCAGATGCTGGTTTACTGCATATCGAAGTAGTCATACGCATGCGCTCCCCCCCTCCCCCATGACGGAAGCGCTCCTGTGTTCACTTATCGATATATGCTCGGCGGCGGCGACACCTTCACGTCTTCTCTGTGATTTCAATACTCCAAGTGCAGGGTTCCAAGCTTTGTCTAAATTAAAACCTCTACTTCTGTTTAATAAGTTGTTGGCCCGTCTAATTTCAACAGCTTCCTTAAATATAGCATCCCAAAACGAAGATATGGGTGTCAAAATCTTCACATCACTATAGTTCATGGAATGACCAGTTTCTATGGAATGTTCAGCCACAGCTGACTCGTCTGGCTGTAAAAGGCAAGTATATCTTCTGTGTTCAACACATCTCTCGTGGACAGTGCGTGTTGTCTCGCCTATGTATGAATTATCACGAATTCCGCAAGGGATTTGGTACACACCAAACTTGCGACGCAACAAATCATCCTTTACTGACCCGAGTAAGGCTGCAATCTTCACAGGTGGCCGGAAGATAAACTGAAGACGATGTTTGTCGAGAATGCGGCTTATCTTTGACGAAAGAGCGCCCACGTAAGGTAAGAAGGCTCTTGATCTGTAACTATTATTTTCGTCTGTTTCTTCCACGTCTCGTGCTTGCATTCTTGGACTCACGCCGAATGGAAATTACGTTTCAAAATTTTTGTTGTATCTCCAACTCAGGATGACTTGCGAAGCAACAAATCATCCTTTACTGACCCGAGTAAGGCTGCAATCTTCACAGGTGGTCGGAAGATAAACTTAACACGATGTTTGTCGAGAATGCGGCTTATCTTTGACGAAAGAGCGCCCACGTAAGGTAAGAAGGCTCTTGATCTGTAACTATTATTTTCGTCTTTTTCTTCCACGTCTCATGCTTGCATTCTTGGACTCACATGGAATGGAAATTACGTTTCAAAATTTTTGTTGTATCTCCTACTCAGGATGATAAAAACCACGTTCTTCTTTCTGGGACACTTGCGCATTGATACTTGTTAGATGTTGGAAGAGTAACAGAAAGAGCTTCCAAGTCCCTTCTCTTACAGTTAGGAACATTCACTTGTGATATTCCTGACCTGTGGCCACTTCATATTTCTGGCCGCTGGCCGTTTCTTTGCTAACATCGTACGTGTCTCAGACGTGGAAGAACGACAGAAGTGCAGCATATGTTGAAATGTGGGGTGGGGAGCAGTAGCATATGGCACAGTAGGTGCTGGTTCCCGTGGGAAAGCCCGCCTATGTTACTGGTGCTCTCCTCGCATTGGCTGCTACATTTCACATCACGTGATATCTGTTGAAATTAGTTTTGTTTATTATATACTAAATATTAATTATTCAGAGCTGAGCATTTGTGATAAATATCTCTCAAGGACAGGCTAGGTTTTGACAGTTTAAAAAGTTTAAGGTGCCTTCTGTTATTGTAACAAGAGAAGAGCGATTTTGCAGAAGGCGCGCGACGGCCCTGTTTTGGCGCGAAATAGAGCGTCAGGTGCCCTCTCCCAATGCGCCGCAGTTTCAGTCTCGAGCTGACCACTATACGCGCCGGACCGCGCCAGTCATGAGTAAAGATTTTTGTAATAGTGATAACAGTCGAGGTCTCAACATGAACTATGGGCAGCATAGGCCGTGTCGTATTAACAAAAGTTGTTCATATTTAATTATTTATTTAATAAATGGCATCCCTGACAATTAAAAATCTCGCTAGTCGCTTCTTATGCTTCCATCATACCGAACTTATTTAGCCTCTTGTATGCCGTAGAAGAATCAACGACCTGTATGTTGTCTTCTAAGCTGGGGACACAACTATAGAAGACAACAGGTTAGTCAGAACTCTATGCTTTCCATAAAGTCTTGGACAGCAACTACGGCACCTCGTGCGTACTGTAGAGCGGTACAAACGCACACTGCTACGCAACAGCATCTGCAAGGATGTGGAGGTTTTAGGGGACTTGTGGGAGGAAGCAGTACTAACTTCTCCGTCCGCAAATAAAACCCTAGAAAGCTTGTACACTCCATGCGCGATCTGAGTAGGACATGGCCATGAGGCGGCGAGAAATCGCCTCAGAGGAGTCGTTGCGATACAAACGTAATTTGCGCGTTACGAGCGAATTCCAGGAAGCGAAACTCTCCGCCCTCCTCGTACGCAGGCGGCCCGTTGGCACAGTGCCCCGCGAGGGCGGCGTTTTGTTTATGTTTCTTCCGCCGGAGTTTGCGGTCTCCTGGCAGCCACCGCCGCCCACTGTCGCCCCACCGGTTTGTTTCGAGCCGTCTCCACCCCCGCGACCAAAGGCCTTCTTCGCCAACTCGCGACGCCGCTGCGCGCCACTCGGTCCTCACACGCTACGCAACGGAATTCCGCGGACCGCACGTCTATCTGTCTGTGGCGTCCCTTCTCTGTCTCCCCACTTTTATACCTCTCCAGTTTAGTACTCTTCGCTCTCCGACTTTCTCCTCCTCGCATAAGCCACACCACTCCTCCTCCTCCTCCTCCTCGTCGTCGTCGTCCTTCCCCGTGCCAGAGGGGTCAAGTTTAAACTCATCTGGCTCGAAGCCAAAATATAACCGAGTTTTAGGCCGCAGCTGGGGCGGGCAAGGCGAACGAAAGGGAACGAAATCGAAGGGAAGGTCTGCGTCGGAGAGGACGACGATTGGGTGGCGGGTAGTGAAGGCGGCAACAAGGGAACGAGTGGAAAGAGGGGGGGGGGGGGGGGGGCTAAACTTCGCTCTCTTGGCAAATGCCGCTATTTGGAAATAGCTTCACAATTTCTATAGATGTATATTGAGGTCTCAGTTGCAGATGCTGTGGAGGGGGTGAATAACCCTGCTTCCCCCCTTCCCTCTCTCTCTCTCTCTCCTGCCAAACCCCTTCTCCCGAGAATCTCAGTCTCCTTAACTCTCCCGAATCCGTCCACAATTTCTCCCTTCGGCTCGTAACTCCCGACTGTCTGTTCTTCTCCTTTCGCGTTTAAATACATTTCGGCGAATGACAATGGCTTTTTCTGCTTTGTGCCGCGTCCTGATTGAGAGCCGGTCATGCGTGCGAAAATGATTGGTCGCAGAGACCCTGCGCCGAATGCCGACTGAAAAGAAAAGACAATGCGGGACGTTCCGTAAACCGGTTATAATCTCACAAAAGAGAGTCTCATTTATTTCATCGGCGAGGAGACTGTCTGGCGGCGATTCACAGTCGGGCGGTCCGACTCAATGAGAGCTTCGGCGGAGCCATCACTCGGCGCGCTTTTTTCTTCATTGGCAAATTCCCGAAAGACTTCCACCAGTAAGAGGCCACATAATCACTTTAGGAATAATGGTTTTGGAAACCGCTGCCGACTGTCAACAGGTTTGAATTTAAGTCAATGGTCAACTCTCAACGGCCCGATATCCGGACAGATTTACCGAAATGTGTGGTTCTTGACGAATAGTTCTATTTAAACCTTTAATGCATGACTTTCTTTGAAACTATAGAAACTACCACTATTAATGTATAGTGCCTATATGTTGAGAAAAATGTTTATAAAAAAACTTAAAATTATTATGCACTATTAGCAACAAAAAGGTCGTATTTGGTTAGCTATATAGTGCTTCCATGATGTACCCGGTACTGGAAATGTCACAATTGTGCCTCTATTCCTTCCAGAAAAAACTCATAATGCAACAGTAGTACGTGACTGACTCCTTCTTCATGGCAAAGGGGGAATGCTAAAGTAAACAAACGCACATGTTAGGAGTAACTCAATGCAGCTAACTGAGGAACTGATTCAGTAGCACTCTGCAATGTATAATTTTTACGACGAGCTACTTGCATATGTAATACCATTTATAGAAGCAGCTACAAATTGATATGTGGTAAAATGTTGATCAGTTTGAGATATAATGGGGAAAATAATGTATGTAGGCGAACAGCTGCACGATGCATTAAGGGGTTAAGACTAGAGGACATGTAAGATTAAAGCCTGCCAGAAACAATCGAGCATAAAAAATGTTCAATTTTTTGTGAAGCTTATATGACAACTGCGGGTTCATCAGTCCCTAAACTTACAAACTACTTATGAACTAAATTATAGTAAAGACAGCACAAAAATCCATGACCGAGGGGGCGATTCGAACCCCCGACGGGGAACGGCCTCGCGCATCGCACCATACCCCCTCAATGCGCTCGGTGGAGTAGCCGAGCTGTCTAAAGCGTCTCGCTGCAGAGCGCGCGGTTGCTCGCCGTGGAGTTTCGAGTCCTCCCTGAGGCATGGGTGTGTGTGTTGTCCGTAGGATAGTTTACCTAGGTTTAAGTAGTTTGTAAGCTACGGACTGATGACCACGCAGTTTGGTCCGATAAATTTACAAACATTAACATTAATGCGCTCGGCCGCTCCGCCACGGCACCGAACCTACGGATTTCCAAGAGCTTTCTTGTACATCTGGGGCCGTTTGTGCCCGTGATTTTATCTTTGACGCATTCAAAAAATTTTATTTAACTTCTTTATCATTCTGACGAGCTTGTGTGCTAGTATTTTTTATAACTTGAATACAATCCCTTCTCAGCGTTGACGATGGTGCCCAGTTATATGTAGTGAGAGCATCTGAGGTCGGCAGCGAGTTCTGCTAAACTGTCATGAGGTGAAATAAAAGTTCCTACATATGCGGTCTTCGCAATCCGTATAAAAAGACATAACAGAATGCCTCAAAGATGTGCACGTTATACATGCAAAGGATGTTTTAACTTCAGATGTGTTTTCTGAATGTTAAAACCATGTTACCTGCCCACACTAGATTGACTTTTTTTCGTTTTTTCTTTATTATTTTAATAGACGGGATAGTGTTGTTAATTTTCTTTATTTACGTCAATGACCAAACTTTTTACTCATTAGACTACCGGTTTCAGTCAGTTACGACCATCTTCATGTCTGTTATCTCCGTAACATTTCTTAATACAGTCGAACAATCATAACAAAAGAAATGTTGCATCAATTGCGCTTTGTCATATATTTTTGAAATGTTACGTTTATTTCGTGACGGTACCTCTATGGCTCCCCTATAGTAAGAATTGTTATGGAAATGGTAAATAAATAATGAACCAGTTATATAATGACTCAAAATTTTGATCGTGTATGTAAATAAAGGAAATTAATTTACACTAATGTATCTCTGTTCTCTTGCCGACCATGTCGCTGCTTGTAAAAGTTTCGTATCCTGGTAAAAATTTCATTCTACCGCGTCTACCAACCCTCTAATAGAAGCTTGATAAATTTTTATTGTTTATTTGTTCAAACGTGAAACAGCTGAATACTCATCTGCATATCGATATATAACAACCCATTTTCCGTGGTCTCTGCATCCTCTTGCCTGTGGCACAAAGATGTTATTATCAATATTATATGTAAATACTGGCCGAATTTAAAAGTAACACTAAAAAGATGTAATTCACGCATTAACACTTTCATTCCCACGTTATGAAATCAACTTTGGAATAATTAAAATTCAGTGTTTTCTGTGTTAATACACTACTCTAAACATCAAAATATGTATTTTAAAATTTTTGACCAAACTACTACTTTTTTTATATCATTTATTTCATCCATAACACAGACGTCTGCATTGAGGTATTTCATTATTTGCAACGTTATTTTGTTGATATTAACACTATCAGATCAATAATGCTAGCGTAATCTTCGCCACAGCACCAAGGAGAAGACAATTCACTGCTGAAATAAAATAGAATGAACAACACTCACGCTCACACTCATAGCCACGTACAGACAGCAGCGTCGCACAACCTCCAAGGCAGATGGATAAATGCCTCAGAAGTGGGTAGACGCCGTACCAAGCGGCAATATATTGAACTAGAAGCATGTTATTCAACAACAACACTGAAATTTTAAGGAAAGCTACACAAAATACGGTATAAATCAGCTTTTAATACATTGTTGTCGAGGATCAGCGCTGGGAATGAAAGGGCCGCGGTGGAATGATGAAGCGCTCCAAGATCCATTAATGCGGAGCACGCGGTTGCTCGTCGTCGGAGGTTCGAGTCCTTCCTCGGGCATAGTTGTGTTTGTAGTCAGGTTAGATTAAATCAGTTTCAGTAGTTTGTAAGCCTAGGGACTGATAACCGCAATAGTTAAGTACCGTAGATTTACAAACGTTTGATCATTTTTGAAGAGCTAAGACCTTACGCTATTTTTAACACGATAACGGAACTAGTTTAATTAAAAACTTTGTGCAAGTCCTGAGGCTGACGGCACTCAAATATTTCCATTTTCCTAACCTAAGAATGAAAAAATGTATGTTCAGAAGTTTGTTAAGCTTTACGGACTGAACTGCGGGGTCATCAGCCCCTAAACTTACGAACTACTTATGAACTACGTTATACTAAGGACGACACAAACATCCATGGCCGAGGGGGAATTCGAACCCTCGACCGTAGCGGTCGTGCGGACTGTGACTGGCGCGCCGCAGACCGCTCGGCCACTGCGGTCGGCGAAAAACTGTATCTGTTAGTGACTGCCGGTAACCTTCACACCTAGTTTCAAACACTTGCGTCAATTTTTCGCGGTAACCAAATGTTCAAATGTTTGTATAGCTTATGGGACTTAACTGCGGGGTCATCAGTCCCTAAACTTACAAACTACTTACGAACTAACTAATACTAAGGACGGCACAAATATCCATGCCCGATGGGGGATTCGAACCCCCGACTGTAGTGGCCGTGCAGACCGTGACTGGAACGCCTCAGTCCCCTCGGCTATCGCGGCCGGCTCGCGGTAACCACCTACAAAATGATTTAAGGGGAAAAAAGTACATTTTCACTGTTGATAGGGTCCAACCTCACCAGTCGCCATGACGTGAAAATTTATTGCATTTTAAGTATTCATTATGTTCACAACATGCTTTGCACGGAGTATCTACTCATATCATTGAATGCACCACCATATTGCATTACTGTAAACACAAATCTTGGTAAGGTATCACGTGATACACACTTAAACGAGTCAAAAACTAGCTTCTGCTTACATTGGCGTGAAACCTGGATCAACATAGTCTTTGACATTTAGCTTCATTACTTTCCCACTACAATTCTCATACGGTGTATCTGCATATAATAGAGAATCCTCCTGCAGAATTTCATCAGAGTGGAACTTAATAATTGAAGAAATATGACGTGAATAATGAAAGCTTTCAGATACCCATTGTGTGTTTGCAAATTTCCTCTCACTTTAACTCCATATTCATAAAGGGCAGAAACTATTTTAATACAGGCAGTAGTTATAAGATTTAATTCACTTTTGTACAAGGAGTTTGCTTAATTTGGTCTCCCCACCTTTATTTGCTTGTTATTTTAGTGAATAGATTATGATTTTTAAAGTATCAGACCTGTGCTTTATGATTTCATTCTCCTCATCCCATGTTTAATTATCTATTCATTTATTTTTAAACATTTATTTTGAATTTTTTAAAACGTTGGCTGCTCCATTAAGGAGTGAGTAGTTATATAAACTTCCGTTGCGCTTGTATTGTGGCCACTCAGAAAGTAATTTAGAGTAGTGCCATTTCGCGCGAACCGTCTTGTTAGTGATCGAGGCTCCATTACACACCTCCCCCCTTGTTTATGAACGAGTTCTTGTCTCAGTGTTTTGTGCCCACCGTCGGATTGAACGCCTCGTTTTACCTAGAGTGTCACTCAACTGAACAGGTAGAAGAGCAGGTATATCACTCATTCAAACGGACTTCCCTCTAAAAAGGCTCAGCACTGACGGCCAAAAGTGGGGTCTTTTGTTTACTTACAACGAGGTCATTTTATCTTTAGAGGACTTCAAAAGTTGACAGTGTCTCGTCTCCAGCTGCAACTCTGTTAGGAAAACGCGCCTGTCGAAGGTAATAATGACACGCGTTACCTTGATCCACGCAGGGAAACAGAAGAGAACTAGCTGTTTACTTTTTTCTGTGCTTTGATATTCCTGTTAATGTTTCCTCTTTGCTTTTGGGAACATTTTTCTGGAGCCTGGGTGCGCTTGCTATCCCTGTACGGCTTTCGGCACTAAATCTGCTAGTACAGTCCACGCCGTTAAGACTGTAGTGTTAATACGGTTGCAGAGCACCCCCTGAGATCAGCCGATAGGCTCCACCCCTCAGACTTCACACACGCGGCCATCTCGTCAACTTGTTATCACAGAGAACACCCATCCCTCCTTCCCCCCTACCCCACCCCTCGAGCCCCATGCCATATTCTCTTCCTAGTTCCATCCCTAAACACTCGATCCCTAACCGAGAGTCTCCTCTCGTCATTCTTCCTTCGTCGTCCGTGTGTGTGTGTGTGTGTGTGTGTGTGTGTGTGTACGCCTACTCGACGAAGAGCGTAGAAGGGGACGACGAAAATTGAAATGAAATGTAAACACAGAAACGATGTATATTTTGGAACCTCATCTACGGCGCCCACATACGCGCGCTATCATCGTATGAGACTCATCACATATTCGCTGCACACGCCCAGAAACACAACGCGCTGTCTCGCTTTCTCTCCTGTCAACATTTCCCGCGGCCGCCGTAAGCCTTCGCCATTGATCCTCGTTACGCAAAATTGCCACGAGCAATCAGTCTTCACTCCCGAGGGGAAGAAAGGAGTTGCTCTGTATTTCCTTTATGAGATCAAAAACAGTTCTGCAAATGGTAATACCTCTTTCTGTTCCGCAATTATCTTCCAACTTAACTCGGTATTCTTTAACTGCTACTAGATGTCCCAAATGAAATTAAGGGAAACGGAAAATAATGTATTGTCATTTTGTACCAGATCGAATTCCAGAAATAAATTCTGGCTTTAATGGAATCCGAATGAACGTCGCTAACATCACTGACTTTGTGCCGCCGTGCAGCTTAGTTCAGTATCTGTTACGCCGTGTAACTGTCAGGTTATATTTGGACATTTTATTATCAATATCATGTTTAAAATTTGTGCAGCAATAGAGCAACCCACCAAGTGTGAGAACTTGAAGTAAGACGATTTCTTGGAGGAAAGCAATTGACATCATCTACATCTATATGGATACTCTACAAGTCACACTGAAGTGCATGGAAGAGGGTTCATGGCACCACTTTTATGACATCTCTCTATAGTTCCATTCTCTGATACCTAACTGGAAAAAGGAACACCTAAACTTTTTGATTTCGATATCATTGCCGGCCGCGGTGGCCGTGGGGACTGAGGCGCTCCAGTCATGGTCCGCACGGCCACTACGGTCGGGGTTCGAATCCCCCCTCGGTCATGGATATTTGTGCCGTCCTAGTTCATAAGTAGTTTGTAAGTTTCGGGACTGACGACCCCGTAGTTATGTCCCATAGACTATACAAACATTTGAACATTTTCGATATCATTTCTCTCATTTTATTATGTTGATCATGGTTCCCTATGTAAATGGGTGCTAACAATATAAGTTCGCATTCGAAAGAGAAGTTGGGGAAAGAAATATCACAAATAGATTGCTCCGCATCAAATAATGCCTTTGTATTAATGATTTTCACTGTACTCGTTCATCATTTCCGTGACACTCCCCCCCCCCTCCCCTATATCGGTATAATACAAAACCAGCTACTCTTCTCTGAACTTTCTTTAAAACTTCTGTCAGTCTGACTTGGTGGGGATCCCACAATGCGCAGCAATACTCCAAAAGTAGGAGCCACAACCGTAATGTAGGTAGTTTCTTTAGTACAACTATTGCATTTTAAATGTGTCCTACCAATGAAACGTAGGCTTCCATTCGCCTTCCGCACAATCTTTTCTATGTGTTCTTTGCAATCTAAGTTATTCATATTTGTTACGCCTACGTATTTATGTGAATTGCGGGCCCGTAGATGCGATTGATTTATCGTGAAACTAAGGTTTAACGGATATTTTGGTGGTCATATGGATGACTTCACACTTCTCACTATTAACGGTCAGTTGCCTTTTTTCAAAATGTTCAAATGTTTGTATAGATTATGGGACTTAACTATGGGGTCATCAGTCCCTAAACTTACAAACTACTTATGAACTAGCTAAACCCTAAGGACCGCACAAATATCCATGCCCCAGGGGGTATTCGAACCCACGACCGTAGTGGCCGTGCAGACCGTGGCTGGAGCGCCTCAGTCCCCTCAGTCACCGCGGCCGGCTTGCCTTTTTTTTTTTTTTTTTTTTTTTTTTTTTTTTTTTTTTTTTTTTTTTTTTTTTTTTTTTTGCACAATATTGATTTCTTACCTAAATCATTTTCTAGTTGCTTTTGACCTTCTGGTGACTTTACTAACCGATAAATGACGGCATCATCCGCGAACAGTCTAAGACAGCTATTCACATTGTGTGATAAATCGTTTATAAAAATAAAGTACAACGGGGGCCATATAGCACTTCCATAGGGAAATAGGGAACGCCAGATATCACTTCTCTTCTACTGACAGGAAATCATGCATCCAATCGCACAACTGTGACGATGTTCCATAAGCACGCAATTTGATTAAAAGACGCTTGTGAGGTGCAGTGTCAAAAGCCTTCCCGGAATCTATACATAAGGAACCCATTTGACATCCCTTGTCGATAGCCATCGTCACATCAGGTGAGTGAAGAGCTAGCCGGGTTTCGCAAGAACGATACTTTCCTTATCCGTGTTGATCATTTGTCAATAGGACATTCTCTTCGACGATGTTTGCAATAAAGTGAATTAAATGCGAACTAAATGCGATGTAATATTAATCATCATCATCATTAGAAATTGATTATGCCTTTCACTCTTCAGTCTGGAGCATAGTCCGCCTAATGAAATTCCTCAACGATCCCCTAATCAATGCAACCATTGATGCCTCCTCGTATGTATGATAGAATCCTAGTTCTTTCTTCTTTGTTTACCTCGACTCCTCTTACCCACTACTGCGGAGCCCACAAGTCTCTTTAAGTAACCTTGCTTCTCCCATAAGTGTAAAATGACCCCACAATCTCAGTTGCTTCATCTATGGCATTCATTTCCAGGTTTGTTTTGATTTCATCATTATGGACACCCTCCTGCCATTGTTCCCATCTATCAGTATCGACAATCATTACTGCTACTTTCATATCTGCGTTCTAAACCTGATGAAAGAGGTATCCTGTACTCACCCAGCTTTCACTGCCATACAACAAAGTTGGTCGATAGATAGAACAGTGCACTACTAACTTAGCCTTGCTGCTGACTTCCTTCTTGCAGAAGAGAGTAGATCGTGGTTGAGCACTCACTGCATCAGCTTTACTATACCTTGATTCGAGTTCTTTTACTATTTTGCCATCCTGTCAGAAAATACATCCTAGGTACTTGAAACTGTTTATCAGTTCCTACTATTTAGCACTCTATCTGTTTAAATCTCTTTAAATGTTAATAGCAAAGTCTAAATTTAAATTTAATGTTTACTAACTAGGACGATGTTTAGAATGACGTCAGTGGCGGCTTGGAACCATACATTCGTAATTATCTCGTAAACGGATCGTTTTCGGACTCACGTTCACTGGGATATTTTTGCTTCTATTATCGTGTAATTTCAACAATTGTGCAACAGGAATTATAAATGACACTACTTTTTCTTGTTAGTCGATTAGTGTTTAAGTGAGAAAAATTTGTATAGGAGAATTTTGCTTGACTTAAGTTACATTTTGTGTTACGATTTACGATGTTGTTGATCATCTGTCGCCTGGAGCAGCATTTAGCTGCACTTTATACTGCAGTCGGATGTTTATCGGTTCATTTATACGACAATATTTGAATACTGCTATACATTCCAGGGTGTTAATGATGTTATATAAAGTACATACGACAGTGACGTGTCGCCATGTGTTGCTCATTTATTGCAGTGTATTATAGATGGATGTTTTAGTTAAAATAACAAATATCGAACTTGGTGGTATATTCTGTAACCTGAAGTTCAAAATTTTGTCGTATTGAAGTAATACGTTATTAGACATAGTATCGTAATAGACGGATAGAAGTACAAACTGACGGCAATCCACAAAACAAAAATAGAAAACTGAAAAAAAAGCGACACAACTGCTCTATTACATGTTTCCCCGAGAGAAAATGTGAACGAAAAAGCTCACGTATAGTTCACGTAACCCTAAAGGTAATGTATAATTAGGGCACTATTGCTCATAAAAATGCAGTACCATAAAAGATATCACAGTCAAATTTATTTGGGAGATAACAAGTTGCACAAAGATCATTGGAAATAAAATAGAGCCAAATGTGAAGTGAGGAAAGTGATGGGATCGGGACCGATTTTGGCCGCCATCGCTGGCTTTAACCGATACTGCTTGCCTCGGCACAGAATCAAACAAGGCTCTGCATGTGTCAACGTTTAGCAGTCCGTGCTGATTCCCCATGTTGTCAAAGCTGATGCGGTGTAGCAGTCAGTGTTGCATCTCGCGGCATTCGTTCCTCCATTATCGAGCACACGTTTCTGATAGAGTCAACAGGGAGGCTAATGCGAGAGTTCAATCCGGTAGACAACGTAGAAGTTTTGCACACTGCTGACACGTGTTGTCGCACATTATTCTTCTGCAATGTTGGCGTTGCCAAGATGCGAAGGTATGGAAGATGTAAGGCTGACTGGTTCTAGTGTTTGTATATCTATTGGACCAAACTGTCGTGAGCATCAGTCCGCAGACTTACTAACGACTTAAACTAACCTACCCTAAGGACAATATCAAACCCACGCTCGAGGGACGACTCGAACCTCCAGCGGGAGCGACCGCACAGTGCGGAGCATGGTGCCTTGGACCAAGCGGCCACTCTAGCGCGACGCTGAGTGGTTAGTGTATTGGCTATGCATGCTAGGAAGTGCGGGAGGTCAGTTCCATGCCACCCCAAAACAATAATATCAGGTGCATCAGCAGTGTTGTGATGTCTAAGACAACTGTTCGTCCCTCACCACTATGCCTCCAGATTCTATCCTGATCATCGTGGTGATGCAGGAAAATTTGACATTGGGTTGTATGAAAAATTTAGTTGCGGAGTATGTATGTAGATTTAGCTACCATTATACAGAAACAACAACCAAGTAATCACGTTTTAACAAACGTTTTAATAAATACACATACTAGTGCTCTGAGAACAGTTACTTTTTTTTTTTAATCCAGGTATTTTGTAAGTTCTCTTTTTTACCTTGTAGTCGTCTACTCGTTCCTATACGAATAATATTTATTTTAAAAGTATAATAGTATAATATAATGTTACTTATCAACGCATAAGTGTAATAAGCTTCGTAAATAATGAGGGCGGCAGGCAACAACTGCCTAAAAAGTAAAACTGCTTAAGTGACTATAAGCAGCTAGGCCAGTTTAAACCTTTAACTTCTGTTGCACTAGAAAGATTTTTTCTACATGTTTTCTGAATCTGAGTGTTAAATGTTTTATGCGGAGTACGCGAGTCCTCATGTCTCGAAATCTGTCATGTAATTTCTTTATAGAGTTGTAGTATTTGGTGTACTTATTTTAACTTTGTGTTAATGTCTGACGCAATAAACTTGTTTTTTACATCACTGACGATGTTCAGTTACGTAAACGGAGCCGGCCGCGGTGGCCAAGGGGACTGAGGCGCTCCAGTCACGGTCTGCACGGCCACTACGGTCGGGGGTTCGAATCCTCCCTCGGGCATGGATATTTGTGCCGTCCTAGTTCCTAAGTAGTTCATAAGTAATTTGTAAGTTTAGGGACTGATAGCCCCGCAGTTATGTGTAATTTCTTAAAATGAATATTTCATGTCACACCACGAAACTCGATATTTGTTATTTTCACTAAAACACCCAGCTATAATACACGGCAAAAAATGAGAAACACAAAGCGACTATCGGTAGCACTATCGTATGTACTGTAAATAACACCATCAACACCCTGGAATGTATTGCAGTATTCAAATATTGTCGTCGAAATGAACCGATAATCACCCATCTGCAGTATAATGTGCAGCTAAGTACTGCTCCAGGTGACATATGATCAACAACATCGTAAATCTTAAGTTACACAAAATTCAACTTAAGGCCAAGCAAAATTGTGCTATACAGATTTTTTTCACTGAAACACTAATCGACTGACAACAAACAGTAGTGTGATTTTTAATTCCTCTTGCGCAGTTGTAGTTACTGTACATGTAATTCAAATCATCAAAATAAGGTTCTCAGTGCATGTCCGAAATTTATCGTTCGAAAGATTCAGGAGAATTTCGACGGAGGCGCTGCACCTAATTCAACCAATCAACCCTGTGTGAAGTATACAGAGCGACGGGCCATGCTGGTAACACACTGGACTCTCATTCGGAAGGTCGCGGAAGGTCGGCGGTTAAAATTATCCAGCTATCTACATATAGGTTTCCGGTGATTTTAGTAAGTCTTCCTGGTAAAACTTGGGTGGTTCCTTTGAAAGGCCAGGTCCGGTTAAAAGAAATCCTTAGCCAAAAACCGAGTATGAGCTGTGTCTAAATTGACCAAGCTGTCAACGGGACGTTAAACCGTAAGCTTCCTTCACTCTTCTGTGAGAAGTACAACATATTGTCGGAGCGTCGATAACGAGTTTCGTTGCACAATGTACAGCTGCGAACATCATTCACAAAAGCGCGGTCCAATAGTCCTGGACTGTGATGCATGTTATCCGCTGTTGCCATTACGCGGGCAAGGTACTTGTCCAGTGACTCTTCATACGTCTCGTAAACAATACTCTTCAAAGGAAGAAGCCTAGAGGTTTTTAATCTGGCGGTTGTGGTAGACAAAGAATATCTCCACCGCGGCATATGTACCTGTCCTAGAAATTTTTCACGTCGCGTGAAAATTGAGCTTGCACACTATCGTGGTGGAACCATATCGTCTAAGAGATATGAAATTATGGATCAACCAAACATCTGATTTCGTTTTCGGCCAAAATATTGATTTCGGCGTCAGTTTAAGTTATAGCCAGAAATGAGCCGAATCTTCGACTTACCCGAAACTAGCTTTCGTTAACTTATTGATGAAGTACAGTCTCTTTCGGGATGGATTCAGTCAACAATAACGCTTTACCTCATTGATGGCACACCGTTTAACTACTATGAGTCTTACCTCGTCCGAAATAATTTGTAGTATTTTCATGTTAATCACAATACAACGCAATCGTTTCTTATAGTGAAATTCTTATACTGTGTTAGTAACAATTTAACTCATTCAGTATTGTATTTAAGGGAATGGGTTATCATACTGTTATTTCAAAAAGGTACGTTAATGTGTTTTCTTGAAGGCGAGGAGCTTTATTAATGACCAATATGGTTTTCAAGTCCAACTTAAGTAGTGGTTAGCTTAATATTTGCAACTGCTGGGTGGAAAGTGTAGGCCGATGAATCTGTACACTCCTTATGTCATCTACGGGTTCCTGGTTATACTTAAACACACTCAAAAAAAGCTTAGAACAGGGAGGGGATCTTGTAAAATGCGGGAAAAGAAGTGATTTATGGGATAAGGTAAATTTGCCGAAATTTTAATTTAATTACGTAAGTTTCGGTTTCAGACGACTACCAGAGGAGCCGAATATTCGGTTACGGTTTAGATTTTGGCCGCGAAGCATGTTTCGGTCGGACTCTATATGCAATGGTATACACTGGAATGTTGCAGCAGTACATGTTGCAGAAAGGTGAAGTAGCTGTTTCACGCTATCCGGTGCGCTATAATACACGGCATGGTTGTTCTCTCATCCTATGTGTAGCTGTTACGACGGCAGAGCATTTTTGATCTCTTGCGTTTTAACAACGTACCTTCGCTGTTTTGGCTCTTTATGATGATGTGACGTTACCCCAATATTCTATCTTTTATTAAATTAATACTTTTCAATTTTCGGTATGTGCAGCCGTCAGCAGCCCATATCAGCTTTCGTAAAGCAAGCGTGTGTAGGCCTAGGATCGTCCGTAGCGGTTACAACAGATGGCTCGGTCGACCGCGCGATTGCTGCCACTCCTGGTCAGCGTACAGAGAATATCGCATCACTGTTTTTCTGTAAGGGGATCTGGTACAGTTTCTAATGAAAATGTTTATTATTTAACAGACTGATTAATAACTCCAACATCATCGATGAATACATTCACGACTGTAGTAATTATAGTACACTTCACAATTAACAGAAAGCCACCTTAATGGAAATTCAGAAATAGATAGAAAAGCCATTCTGAATGGTCAATACAAATCAGCCAATAGCGTGTTAGCTACAGAATTAAAGCGCCAAGTAATAATGTGAGTTGACCGAAAGTCGCTGGAGGGTTGTGTTGAAGCGTGCAAATCTATAAAAGTAAGCCAAAGTGTTTTAACTAATAATTTTTTGATGATAAATCGAGATCTATTAATGCCACGAGTTTTCAAAAGTGTGGCGTAAGCAAGCTTTCCGTGAATTTGGATAATTTGTGCAAGCTAAAGTTCTCAGACACTTAAAACATCGCGAGTGGAAAAAAGTTTCGTAACAAAACCCTGATATTGGTATTTTTGATTCATACAAAGGTACTCAGCAAAGTTGATTGGTCGATATCGCGAAAGTAAAATGTGATCGTGCATCTGACTTCATACTTGACTGCCGTTCACATATAATAAACTGAACGTGACATAGTAAAAACTAACATAATTTCAAGTAGACAGAAGCAACTCCCTATTAACCCATTTTCCAGCATTACGTACTGCAATGCGCATTTCGTTACAATACACGATATAAGGAGAGGATCATCCAATGGGACATTTCAAACTACATTGAGGGAAGCAATCTCGAATTGCATATTAAGTGATTGCGTGGGAGAGGCCACACGCCACAGACGTAAAAGGATTTGTAACTGTTGTTGTTAATCGGTGTGTGTTCACAATACGGCGCCGGTCGCGGTGGCCGAGGAGACTGAGGCGGTCCAGTCACGGTCTGCACGGCCACTACGGTCGGGGTTTCGAATCCCCCCTCGGGCATGAATATTTGTGCCGTCTTTAGTATAAGGTAGTTGATAAATAGTTTGTAAGTTTGGGGCTGATGACCCCGTAGTTAAGTCCCATAAGCTTAACAAACATTTTTTGAACACAATACGGCATTACGCGACTATTATTTAGGTCCTATGCATCACAGGTTTAGGTGGCATCCCAGACGAACTAACATTTCTAATTACTAGCTTAATGTGGGGAGTCTATAATGAATTGCCATATTTACTAACCCACAGCAAGTCACCAGCCCTAATACTGTAATGATTTCGATGTTTTAGCATACAATCTTTTAATAACAGTAATTTTTTGCGATCCCTAATGATTTTCGATGCCCTCGTAGTATACGGCTACTGTAGGAAAATGGTCACTGATTTGGAGTTTCTGCTTCGAAACGACTCTGCGCCTTTAAGGGTTTTATGAAGTAAAGGAAATTATTTTTTCCCTACAAGGACTGGCGTTGTCAGGGGAAAAACAAACCTAAAGCTCGGCGCGATAACGTCGTGAACCTTTCCGCACAATCCATCACAGAGGGATATTAAGAGATTCCTGTTTAGGGTACAAACGACGTGCCCAACAAATTTCTCACTCTCCCACCCCCTCTAGCTCTGTCTCTCTCTCGTCCACACTCCCTCTCACTCGCTCACCTGCCGGAATAAATTCATCCAACTACGGCAACATCCGCCGACAAAAACAAACTGAGCCATCCGAGTCGACAGCGTGACGAATGCTTTATGCGATAAAAGCCGCTGATAAATTAAGAGATAAGCAGTGCGGATGAGACAATTTGCGCCCGACTCGTTCTACGGCCCGGTCGAAGAGTCCCCTGCGTGGCGGGAATTTTTCATTTTAAGCACCGTTTTGGGAAATGTCGACAAATTTATCCAGCCGTGACGTCAAGCCACCCTACCTGGAATTTTTTTTTTCCAGCACTTCTGTAGTGTTTCCCCTCCCGTCCCTTTCCTCTCCACTGACAAACACTGCTATTCGATTGGCAGGCTCCTATTCGCCATTTTCGGCGAGCCATCCGACATTTCCTTGCCGATGTGACGCGGATACCTAGCCGAGCAGATCTTGCCTCTGACTGCAGCCTCAGTCCAGAGTAATACTTTTTTTACGGTCTCTTGTCTGATTGTCGTCATTGCCGCTGCGCAGACGTGTTCGCCACAGTCAGTGGCGACTGCTGCTTCGGATGACTGGGGATTCACTTCTTTCAGTGCCAGATCTTGATAGTGGCACACCCTTCCCCCTCCCTCTCCCCCCACACTGGA
Organism: Locusta migratoria; assembly: GCA_026315105.1. Taxonomy (NCBI): domain Eukaryota; kingdom Metazoa; phylum Arthropoda; class Insecta; order Orthoptera; family Acrididae; genus Locusta; species Locusta migratoria. Next base: position 323,802,512 of record CM048746.1, read on the forward strand.
CGTCCAAAGAGTCAATCTCGTGGATCTCTGTGAGTGGCGCCAAGGGAATGCGCCCCGATTAGCCTCCCCCCCCCCCCTTTAGATATATTTTCGTTAAAAGATCCGCAGAATCTCTTACCTCGGCTTCCTTCAAATCGAGCTGAGAGGTCGGCCTACCAAGCTTCTTTGTTTCACACTTTTCTTCCAAGCTCAAAGCTGAGAAATTTATTTCTAAAAGATACCGTAGATTGTTAATTTTCCTTGATAATAAACACCAAGAAGATATGAATATGTTCAAATGTTTGTGAAGCTTAAGGGAATTAACTGCGGAGTCATCAGTTCCTAAACTTAGAAACTACTTATGAACTGCCTTCTACCTCAGAGTAACATATACAGAGGAGCAACCCCTAAACCACTGTCCTACACACCTCTCGTAGTTCCGTAAGATGCTAGCAGGTGTCAGGCGGATCGCTGGCTTAGGGTGCCTCTCGCACGTCAGACGGTAGCGTATAGGGGAGGCTAAGGGGAGAGCTTGTGCCGCCTGCCACGAGGCCACGGCTGTGTCCAGATTGCTGGCGTTTGAGGGGAGGTGGTGGTGGGGGCAGCTGCTACCTGCCGCTTTCTCTGGCCAGTTTAAAGTGCTGCTTCTGACCGCAGCGCCATCATGGGACATCTTAAGGAACTGCTGGAAACCCTCCCTCCCCGAACCCCTGAGCTTGGGACCGGGCCCTTACGGAGGTTTCCCGTCTGTATATATTTGTCTGTGCTTGTATTAAAGACGACACAAACATCCTTGCCCGAGGGGGAATTCGAGCCCCCGACGGGGAACGGCCTCGGACACAGGAGTGTAGCGCCTCAATGCGCTGGGCCACTACGCCTCGGCGATATGAATATGCACCTGAACAGTAAAAGACAGTAAGTAACTCCTTACACTGTTAAGCGACTGTCACACAATGAATCTGATACGTTGATGAGAGAAACTACCTTCGGGTCACGAACACTGTGCTGCGGTGGAGCGGCATAGCGCACGTACCTCAGTGCGCCCGGTCAGGGATTAAACGCTCTCTGTAATAAAGAAAAAGCTGAGCCAAATATCCAACGAACAGCCAGGAACAAACTGAACGAACGACCACAAAAAATAGATCTACATAAAAAAAAGTGCATTGAGACGCGATGCGCGAGGCCGTACCCCGTCGGGGGTTCGAATTGTAAGTTTAGGGACTGATGACCCCGCAGTTGGCTCCCATTACCTTAACAAACATTTCAAAATCCACTGTAAGCAGCACCCACCACTAACCTAACGGATGTGCAAAGGCTGCTGTCTCACACATCTTTTCAAACAGTTGAATATTTGTTACAACATAGAGTGTAAATGTCGTACCCTCAAAATCATTGTTGTTCCTGTAGCTGTTAAAAGAAGATTGGATTAAAAATGCTTTCAGTCGGTCTCGAACCCACTACCTTCGACACCGCACTGCGATGCCGCCAACTTCCAGTATATTCTTCCCATGTGGAGAATAGTGAGTTCATGATTGTTCATGATCGAATCTTCTGCAGGTCTTTACAGTTGATGCGTCTTTAATTCATACTTATAAGATATTTTACCAAATATGACGTGTTTTTGATTAGTCTTCAACGCGCCAAAAACAAATATCAATGGCGGATGTTGCCTTCATGCAGAAATAGCACATGCACAAGGTGAGGTGCGCAGAAGCTCAATTGTCTTCGGGACCATTCGTGCGTAACCGCCAGTGCTCAAGTAGCCAGGAGCTGGTGTCTCTACCAGCTCCGACGCCAGTGTTAAACGCGCGTTTCCCCTCGTCCCTCCTGGCGTGGGAGCGCCCATATGCTGACTCCAGAAGATAAATTGAACCTCAGCCGCGCGCGGGCATTACAACTGTTTTGTCCTCGTCGGCCAATATTACGGGAAAGGATCAGCTCAGGACGCGTGGGATGTGTGGACAGTTAAAACAGCTGTACAGCTGTAAAGATTTTATTTACTAAGGTAAACAAAATGCTCAACTTTAGTTTAGGAGTGTATAAGCCTGTTCTGTCGACGGCGTCTTCTTGCTGCGCTGACTTACAGTAACTTCCTAGTTAGGAGTCGAGTTCGGTGTGCCCTCTCAGAAGCATGTCGGCCTAGATAAAGCTACTTGTAGAGGATGCGTTTCTCGGTTGCTCCCTCGAGGAGGCACGATGACGGCGTGTGATTGGCTGCCGGCCATTCACTGCCTTCTTCACGATCGTTTTCGTTCGTCTGGCGTGTGGCGCTGACTATACGCGACAACAACAACAACGATGCAGCCACTGCTGCCTAAATTGAAGCGGCCTTGCTACGACTCGTATACATGCTGTCTCCGCGACATAAAACGTTACTCATGATACAAAAATACTTTGAATGTGCATGTAAAATGATCTGATAGAATGGGTTGCGTTGGGTTGTTTGGTTGGGATAGGGGGACTAAACTACTGAGGTTATCAGTCTCCGGGTGGGGAGGGGATGGAGTGAGGATAGGAGAGGATGGGAGGGGGAAAGGAAATGCAGTCCGGGAAGTAAATAAGGAAGGAAGACTGCATTATCTCGGGGCCCCGTGCTCGCAATGCACGTACTCACAAAAGAACCGTGAGCCCTAACTACGGGGTCATCAGTCGCTAAACTTACAAACTACTTATGTACTAGCTCACACTAAGGACGGCACAAATATCCATGCCCAAGGGGGGATTCGAACCCCCTACCGTAGTGGCCATGTGGGCCGTGACTGGCGCGCTGCAATCCCCTCGGCCACCGTGACCGGCAAACCGTGAGCCCCCTGGGAGCGAGGGGGGGGGGGAGGTGGCTGATAGAAGAACGAAACGAAGAATGATTGTTTAAAAACACTTTTTACCTTTTTTATTTATTTAATTTTCTCACGACGAGCTTTTTCCCGGGGGTTCACGAACCAGTGAACACACAGGACGCGCCGCCACTGGCCGCAGTGCCATGTATCACACTCTCTGACCTGAGAAATTAATGCCTCCGGCTCGCTGTGAGCGAGGGTTCGACGCCGAAACAGTAGCGTGCAACTGTGTACCTCACGCGTGACAAGTGTATGCATGTGCACGAGTGTGTACGTATTTGTGTTCGGAGGTGGGAGGGGAGACGTGACAGGGTAGGGGTACGGGAGGGAGGGGGGAAAGGGGATGATGCGGAGGGGTTGGGAATCGGACAAGAGTAATGAAGGGCAGGAGGGTGGGGGAGTAGCGAGGGAGGGGGCGGGGCACACCGAGTGTGAGCAGGCGCTGTTCGTCCCCGAGCGCAAACACCTATCCGCATACATGCATACACAAAGCGAAATTGGCACCCGCGCCGCTCCGGTCGCGAGAGGGGTGGGTCGGTCGGCCAGCGCGGAAATGTGTAAACGTTACTCAATGTCCGGCGCGACGCGAAGCGTTATTCATAAACGACCGGCGACGGACAAATGGCGACTGCGATTTGACGTAATGCCCGGCGCTGCCGACTGCCGACCGCCGCCGCAGACCCCGTGGTGGCGGCGGAGTGGGCGGGAGCGCCCCGTGCGATTGATTCGTCGCCGGGGTCAGACACGGCCAGTCACAGTTAACTATTCACGCGCCGGAGTCGCTGACGCGGACGAGGGGGCGCGAATCGTTATTTAAGCGCCTGTCTTGCCGAAGGACGCGTCGCGCTCCTTGCTGACAGCTCTGTAAGCGCGGCTGGCCCCATCATCCTCGACAAGGCGGCGACACCGGGCGGGCCTCAGCGCCGCCGGCCAGACAATTGCTCGCTTTCTAAAGGACGTGTAATGGAACTGGTTGCGCCCCTCCTATTATATGCACGGATACAGGGGCGGCCTTAAGTATTCGGCGCGTCTATCTGAACGGGTGTGGCCAACGTGGCGAGCTTCTGACGTCACAACGTGCAAACCGCACGTTGGCGTGGCTTTCCCAACGTGTCGGGCAGTTCCAAACATGTCAGATTTTGATTTTATCAGGGAAGCTAATACAGTCTTGTTCCAACCCGCCACTGCCCGCACCGAAACTAAGTTTATTGTTCGGTATTGCTCCCTGTATATTTAGTAAAGCCAACCAATGTCCTTGAACAGTGCAAGGAGTCCCTTTACAGTTCTTTATTAGACACAATATCTTCGGGTCTGGTTGTCCCAAATGTTCTGTGCCTCTTACTCTCCAATGCAATGCATTCGAAGATTAGATGTGATGCAGTTTCATCACCGTCATAACAGATCCTACATGTAGGGCCCTCTTCTGCTATTCCCTTTGTATGTACGTGTTTTTTGAAATTCCCATGGCCTGTCAGCAATCCAACCGTAAGTCTAGTCTCTCTCCTGTTCAGGCCCAGGATTGCAGAGCTTCTTTTAAAACATGGCTTTGGCATCATTACCTTGCCATGTTTTTGTTGATAGACTTTGGTCCAATATTCTATGTGCTGTCTCCTGAGCCAGTTACGTAGCTCCAATTTGATCATTGCCTTGGTGATTGTCAAGACAGGTTCCGGTCCAATAAATGGAGTCTCTGCCCCCATCCTGGCTAATCTGTCGGCATGTTCGTTGTCACTGATCCCCGAGTGGCCAGGGACCCACAATAGGTTTATTCTATTGCTTTCCCCTAGCTAAGCATGCCAGAGATTCTCAACGTGCATCTGAATGAACACCAATGATATTATTATTTTTTTATTTTATTTATTTATTTTTTTATTTATTTATTTATTTTCCTTTTTTTTTGGCGAAGGCGGTGGTGGTGCGGGAAGAAAGCGTGCACTCGTCGTCCCTTGTCACTGTTATCCCTCTCCTCTTGCCATGTGTCTACCCGCCATCTGTTGAGTTGGCACCTCTGTTATATTTTGTCCCGTGATTTCGTGGACTTTGTCCTGTCTCCCCGGCTTCAGCCAGCACAAGGCCCCTCTCTGACTGATTGTGAGGTCAATCGGGAGTATTCCCAACACGACGAATAATGCTTCGACTGATACGGTGTTGAAAGGCCCCTACAATCTTAGAATAGTTCTTCGTTGTCCTTGCCTCACAATAGTGACCAGGCAGCTGGTCCGAATCAAGGAAATAAATAAATAAATAAATGTCTTTGGTGCTGTGGCGATGAATATGTCTGAATTATTGATCTGGCAGTGTTAACTGTCAACAAAACAACGTCCAAGTAATAAAATACCTCGATACAAACATAAAAAAACGTCATTGTTGTTCGTTCAAATGCACGTTGAGAATATTTGGCATGCTTTAAACTCACCAATGAGGTGTGAGAACGCCACTGACGTTACACCACGTTGGCTACCCGGGAAAGGGTGGTGGTGGTAGCTCTTACCGGTATAGAGATGAAGACCAGTGGCGGACTAAGGGTGTTGGAAGCTCGGGGCGGAGGCGGAACAATATTATGCCCCCCGTCCACTTGGATGTTCATGTATTACATGATTTCGAGGTCCCCCAGGACGAGAGCCTAGGGACAGTCTATATAAATAAATAAATAAAAATAGCTTTCGAGATTTGTAGGCCCCAGAACGAGAGGCCAAGAACGGGTAAAAAGAAAAAAAAAAAGTGTTTTAGGGGTACTTGGAGTCCCAACAATACGAGAAGCCTGCCCTCTTAGTTCAAAATCAAATTTTCAAATGTTTGTTAAGCTTATGGAACTTAACTACGGGGTCATCAGTACCTAAACTTACGAACTACTAATCAACTACCTTATACTGAGGACGGCACAAATATCCATGCTTGAGGAGGGATTCGAACCCCCGACCGTAGTGGCCGTGCAGACCGTGACTGGAAGCCTCAGTCCCCTCTGCCACCGTGGCCGGCACCCTCTGAGTCCGCCACTGATGAAGACGCCATATTTTCCGTCGTATTTAATCGGTTTTGTGTATATAACTTAGGTCTTATAAACGTATGACATTTCAAAGCAATTAAAGGTAACTGAGTAAATTTAGGATCTCTGGAAAACCGGTCATTAGAAGTAGTATATGTTGGAATAAATTACTGGAAACATATCTGGTTAAAAAATTTCTGTATTATAGCAATCAGGCATTTCAAGGCAAGGCGCACTGAAGTTCTATCAACACAAATTGTTCTTTGCATAATTTGTTGTAATTACATGTCAGCAACCGACATATCAACCAGTAATGTATACAACATGTCTAAGACCTTCGTCGATGACATCTAGATACGTTAGTGGCCATTGCGTAGGTAGCAAAGTTGTGCAATGCTAGCTGGAGCATGGCGCAAACTAATATTTCGTCTTCGTTTATTCAGGTTTTCTGATAGACTCAAAGACTTTCCTATAAATTTCACACAAGTCTGTTGCATAATGTTCGATGCAATGTAAACATAAGTGCGCATTCTCTGAGGAGTGAAATTTGTTGGATTCGTTTTATGAACAGGACAGTTTGCACTTTACTTAGAATAAAATACGCACTTTGTTGTTTCAACTATTGCATTTTACACGTTCTTAACATTCTTCTACTGAATAGTAACACTGACCGTGAAACAATGCCCTTTAAGTTTCACTAAAAAGACTATTGCAGTAATCAAAATACATGGGTGCACTGCCGGTCTATAGTGTCCAACGGGCACAATATTTCGGCGATCATACATCTTGTTGCAGTAATGTTTGCCTCATGTGAAGGCCTTTTCTAATTTCACATCACACAGTTTGTCGTGATCTTTTATAATTCCCTGCACTTATTGATATAACATGCAACTTTTATAAGATCTTATGTTCATAGATATTTTGTTGTTACTTTTGTGGGCCTATATCACAGAACATAACGAACATAAGCGCAATCGCGGAAATAAGCGATTTCATAAAGGTAAAGAACGAATTCCACTCTTTTGATTTCGTAAACAGTCTAATTTATGTTCAAATGTTTGTATAGTCTATGGGACTTAACTACGGGGTTATCAGTCCCTAAACTTACAAACTACTTATGAACTAGCTAAGACTAAGGACGGCACAAATATCCATACCCAAGGGGGGATTCAAACCCCCGACCATAGTGGCCGTGCAGACCGTGACTGGAGCGCCTCAGTCCCCTCGGCCACCGCGGTCGGCCATGCTTCCAGAATGCTAACATGTACCGGGTGATCAAAAAGTTAATATAAATTTGAAAACTTAATAAATCTCGGAATAATGTAGATAGGGAGGTAAAATTTGACAAATCTGCTTGGAATGACATGGGGTTTTATTAGAACTGAAAGGAAGTCTGACAGATGGCGCTTCATCTGATCAGAAAAGCAATAATTAGCATAACAAATTAAGACAAAGCAAAGATGATCTTCTTTACAGGAAATGCTCAATATGTTCACAATCATTCCTCAACAATAGCTTTAGTCGAGGAATAATGTTGTGCACAGCACTGTAAAGCAATACTTTTTTTTGTTCTAAGAAAACCCCATGTCATCGCAAGCATGTGTGTCAATTTTTACCTCTCTATCTACATTATTCCGTGATTTAGTAAGTTTTCAAATTGACACTGACTTTTTGATCACTCGGTATTACAAAATATCTATTAAGCAAAATATTTTAATTATTAAACTGTTACAGATATTTCAATAATTTTCCTATTACAGCTTGAGTTAGTGTCATTCAGTGTTGCTACAAAATCGCAACTTCCTTCACATTGTAAATGTTCAAATGTTTGTAAATCTATCGGACCAAACTGCGTGGTCATCAATCCATAGCTTACAAACTACTTACAATTAGGGAAACTAGCCTAAGGACAACACACACACACCCATGCCCCAGGGAGAACTCGAACCTCCACGATGAGCAACCGCGCGCTCCGCAACGAGACGCTTTAGACCGCTCGGCTACTCCACCGCGGCTCCACATTGTAGATCATGAGTTCAAATTTTCAAATGTTTGTAAATCTATCGGACCAAGCTGCGTGCTCATCAGTCCGTAGCTTACAAACTACTTAAACCTAGGTAAACTAACCTAAGGACAAACACACACACCCATGCCTCAGAGAGGACTCGAACCTCCACGGCGAGCAACCGCGCGCCCCGCAGCGAGACGCTTTAGACCGTTCGGCTACTCCACCACGGCGAGATCAAGAGTAATGTGCGTGGAAAGGAAGGTATGAAAACGTATCATTTTCATGACCAGCTCCCCTTAGCGATGCCAAAACCACGTTGACTCCCGTAAGTGGGAGAAAGGTGCAAGAAAAATATGAAGGCGGAGACTTACCTTCAGTCGTTTTCCTTGTGAAACATGCGGGACTGTAATGGTTCAAATGTTTGTTAAGCTTATGGGACGTAACTACGGGGTCACCTGTCCCTAAACTTACAAACTACTTATGAACTACTTACGAACTAGGACGGTACAAATATCCATGCCCGAGGGGGGATTCGAACCCCCGACCGTAGTGGCCGTACTGACCGTGACTGGAGCACCTCAGTCACCTAGGCCACCGCGGCCGGTGACTGTACTGGGAAAAGGAGGGGATGACAGTTCTAGACGAAGTACCCTTCACTACACACCGTGATGTGACGTGTTAGTGAGATATATTTACGTCGATATTTAAGACTGAATTAGACCCGTAAGCAGCTAGCAAGCCTCTTTACGGCGAGCTTTTATGTATCCTCAATAACGTAGTATATAACTCACGTTACAATAGTTAAGTATCAACGCGGTAGGTCGCTCACGGCTTGGAAATGCGCACTACAGATGGAAAAAAAAAAAAAAAAAAAAAAAAAAAAAAACCGAAGAAGAGCACAAGAGTCGCAGCACGTTTGTGGCCTCGCGTAATCTACTCTGAAGTCCCGTCCACCCTCGGCGCCGTTCTAGCGGAACTGAAAGCAGCACGCGGAGCGCACGAAACGGCCAGTTTTCATGCATCGGTAATTTTATCTGTTCCGCTCGGCGATGAAAATGAAAGCGATCTTGTTTGTGTAAGGGACGGCGGCGGCGGATGCCGGACCGCGGGCTCCGCTTTGATGTGAGCCGCTCGCCGCTGTCTGTGTGCGTGTGTGTGTGTGTGTCTGTGTGTGTGTGTGTGTGTGTGTGTGTGTGTGTGTCCGAGTGGCGCGTCGCGGCTCTGCGGCACTCCATTATTTCACTGAGATATTTCAATTTCAAATATACTTTAATTACTTTCGTTATATTCCGTAGGGTATCGGGCGCTTTCGCTTTGCTTTATGTGCCTCACCGGCTCTCCTGCGGAACGCTGCCGCAATAGCCCGACCGGTGACACACACACACACACACACATACAGACACCGTCGAGAGGCCCAGAGCACTCTACTGTGCCGATACGAACATCCTCGCAATACGCGAACGTTGCGCGTGCCCGATAAAGACAAAATGTTGCCCACGGCTACATCGCTCTTTGACGAATAAACAGGTACTGACTTTTCCTTGTCGTATCGCTGCAACTCTTGCTTCTTCCTTTTTCCTCCTCTCCTCTTTTTGTATCCGGAATCTGTGTACGGGGGCTGGGCTTCAGAGAGGCAAAACTAATTTACTACGTACGGCCTCTGTGCGCGCACGTGAGGCCAGTATCTCCGTGGCGTACATCACAAAGTATTAGTGTGTGTGTGCGCTTGTGTTTTCATGCGGATGTGTCTCTGTGTAGAAGCCAGTGAATCTGTTGCCTTATAACGCGCAAACCTCCACGGATTTACTCCCGTGGCCGTTAGTAGGATACAGAAGTCGACGGCCAGAGAGAAACTGGTTTCTGACGATGAAACGTATATATATATATATATGTTTATATAGGGGAGTCGAAGTGTATGAAAGGGTCGAGTGGTGGGAATAGAGTAAGACAGGGTCGTAGCCTTTCCCCAATGTTGTTCAATCTATACTTTGAACAAGCTGTGACGGAATGCGAGAAAAAGTTTGGAGATGGATTTAAAGTATAGGGAGTGGGAATAAAAACCTTGCCGTTTTCTGTCAGAGACAGCAAAGGACCTGCAAGAGCAATTAAGGGTATGGACAATGTCTTGATAAGAACATATAAGATAAAAATTAACGATGGTAATGGGATGTAGAGTCAGAAAATCAGGCTATGCTGAAGGATTTAGATTACGTAATGAGACAATAAAAATGCAAGGCATGATTTTTAAGTAAGTACCGTTCTGAAATTAAAAAGAGACGTGCTAAGATATCTAAATAATTTTATGCGCACTGGGTACCTACATCTGTTGTCGCCGCGGTGGAGTATCCGAGCGGTCAAAGCCGCCTCGCTGCGGAGCGCACTGTTGCTCGCCGTCGGAAGTTCGAGTCCTCCCTGGGGCATGGGTGTGTGTGTGTGTGTGTGTGTGTGTGTGTGTGTGTGTGTGTGTGTGTGTGTTTGTGTGTTGTCCTTGGGTTAGTTTACCTTAGTTTAAGTAGTTTGTAAGCTACGGGCTGACTACCACGCAGTTTGGTCCGATAGATTTACAAACATTTGAACATTTGAAGATCTGTTGTCAACGCACTGACGCCATTACAGTCTCATTCTTGCTTTTTTACGTTGTGTACTGAGTATTTAAGATGCCTCCGATAATCGTGAGTCCCGACGACTGGGAAGTACGGGATGTTTAAAGATTTCTTAGTGCTAAAGGTCTAAAAACGATCGATATTCATCATGAGATCTGTGCAGTTTACCGAGTAAACATTATGAATGATGGAATGGTAAGAAAGTGGTGGAGAGGATTTGAAGATGGCCGCACAATTGTGCATCATGAACTACGATGTGGGCGCCCTTCGGTCGTTAAGGAAAGTTTGGTGCATGAAGTGAACAATAAGGTGAGAGAAAACAGGCGCTCTACGATTTCCTCCTTGTGGGATGACTTCTCGTAGTGTTTTGTATGGAACTGTGACCGAGCAAGACTATGACGAAGTCAAAACAGTTGTGATGCAGTGGTTAACAAGTCAGGCGGCAGACATCTATGAGGAGGGTGTTGAAAAACTGGTACAACGTTATGACAAGTGCCTCATTATTGACCCAAATTATGTAGAAAAGTACAAAAAATTAATTTCAAAACGGTACTTACTTAAAAAAAAAAACACGTCCCGTCGTAGATAAGTTTTGTTACTTGGGTAGTAAGATAACTTATGATGGCCGAAGTAAAGACGAAATAAAATGCAGAATGAGTATCAGAAGAAAAGCTTTTCTGGAGAAGCGAAATTTGTTGACAACCAATGTTAGATTAATTGTTAGGAAGTCCTTTCTGAAAGCATTTGTCTGCAGTGTAGCATTGCATAGGAGTGAAACATGGACATTAAGAACTGCAGAAGAAAGGATGACAGAAACTTTCGAAATGTGGTGCTATAGACGAATGATGAAGATTAGATTGGTAGATCAAGTAACTAACGAGGACGAGCGCAACAGAATTGGGGAGTAAAGGAGCTTCTGGCATACCCTGACTAAGAGAATGGATAGGTTGGTGGGTCACATTCTGAGACATCAAGGAATCGTCAACTTAGCATTAGAAGGAAGTGTGCAGGGTAAAATCGAAGAGGAAGATTGACAGACGAATACAGTTAGCAGATTCTAAAGGATGTAGATTGCCATTCCTATTCTCAGATGAAGAGACTTGCACAGGACGGGGTAGCACGGAGAGCTGCATCAAACCAGACTGCGGACTGAAGACCATTACAACAACAATATTTATAGTGCTGGAGAAGGCATACCCTACCCTTCCATTATCGGAAAAACACTACAAACGGTATTCCACTACGTATCTAGCGGATCCCACTAGTCAACTGCTGATGACACAGCTACTGACAGAAGCACATTCAATTTAAAAAAATCTCAACATTTGCACAGGTATACTAATTGACCCAGGCAACTAGCTCCATAAGCCACGATACTAATTAAAACATCACAGATGATTTAATATTTTAGTAGTGAATAGGCTTGCTTGCGGTTTTATTGTACTTTCACGTTTACTGTATCATTATAAAGCAGGGTTTCATTGCTATGCTTTTTTACCCAGATGTAACTGAATATTTTTCGGTTACTTCTGGTTTAAAATATAGTTTATTACATCTGTAATAGATAGTTCAAGTGTTGCAACATTGACTTTACACGTATTGCATCCTTACTCTCGACATAACAAGCCGTCCTGGAACGAAGTAAAAAATGAAAACACTAATATTACATATTACACATCATATTTTAATTGTAAAGCCATCCATACGTTCCTGAATAATAAAAGTAAAATTGATGTGTAAGTACTTACATACCAAAACCATCAGTTAACTCATAGTTGCTTTTGAATTCATAACTTCAAAGGTGACTAACATAGAATAACGTGCTAAATCAACGATTTTTAGTACATTCATGTCAATGATCGACATTCAAATGACAATCCGATATTGGAGAAAGTGTTTTATGCCAAAAGGAAACATCTTACTTTACGAAAATGAAGCACCATCCTTTTAGATGGACGACAAGATCATCTGGATTTATGTAAGGAGTTAAGATATGTGTCATTAATTAATTTGCACTTATCGCAACGATTCCAACATGAGCCACGAAATAGTCTGATATCAGCGAAATAATCATTCGCTGAAATCACCAGTAAATCGAAATACGGAAAATTAGTTTAAAAATACTGAAAAATACTAACAGTTTAAAAATAATCTGTATGTGTGACTTTACCTTTATTGCCATTTCCAAGTAAATTAGTCCAAAACTATACATTATTCAGACAAATACATGTACATGAATACTCTGCGTCACATTGAAGTGCATGGAAGAGGGTTCACCGAATCGCTGTTATGCTGTTTCTCTACAGTTCCATTCTCTAATAGCTCGCGAGAAAAAGGAACACGAAAATCTTTCGATCTGATTCCTCTTATTTTATTTTCATTATCATATCATCCTATATAAGTGCGTGCTATCAAAATATGTTCGCATTTGGAAGAGAAAGTTGGTGAAATATATTTCGCAAATAGATCTCGTCGCAACGAGTAACGCCTTTCTTTTAATGTTTTCCACCCCAACTCAAGCATAATGTACGTGACACTCTCCCCCTATATAGTGATAACACAAAACAAGCTGCCCTTCTCTGTACTTTCTCTAAATCGTTTCTTGTACGAACATATAACAATATGCTTAAACAGAATGAAATAAAAAACTACATATGTGATAACCATTGAATTGATATTTGCGCAAGCTGCAGTGAGTGTTTGAACTCGAAATGCCACTGCAGAAATTTTAATTATAAATGAAAGTCAGTTCTGGACGCCTTTGTCAAAAAGGACTATGGCGCAGTTAAAAATGTTTCTTACGTATTTCTTCAGTACTCGCCTTCATATACTACACCGTAATAATTCAAAAGTAGCTTATAAACTTTTACATAAAAAAAAGAAACTTTGCAATATGTTTTACCACCTACTGCTAGATACATATTTTTCCTACTTAATCCCAATTCAACAATTAAAATATTATTTTTCTTTTTTCAAGTGAGGTATCTTCCCAGACAGGGGCCTCGGAAAATCAGCTGTTTTGATAATGATATACAATTGAAATACCGACGCAGGAGTGTTTATTAATAACGTTCATCGTTATGCTCTACCCCAAACATGGAAAAACCATTAACAGTGATGTGTACTGTGAGACACCTCGTTGCCTACTCAAGACTATCAAGAGCAAACGGCCTGGACTGCTCACGGGAGTGATCCTGCTCCGTGAAAACGCGGGTCCACACATCTAAAGGGTCACACAGAGTGTACTGGCTATGTTCAAATGGAAGCAGCTTGAGCATCCGCCCCACAGCATGTCCGCTAAAAGAAACATCTCAAAGGAAAACGCTTCAACTAGGACGACGAACGAACTGGAGGATACAGTAGAGGACTGACTCTTGTCACAGCCACAGAAATTCTGGAAACAGGAAATCCTTCGGCTCGTTAATCAGAGCGACAGTTATGCTCAGGTCTTTGGTGATTATTTTGAATGAATACTTCAATTACACCCACAGCATCGTTTCGTAGCTTCTGATTTGAACATCCCTCTTACATGCATATTGCGTCAGATGATTAACGGTCATTCCCCATCAGTTAACGCTGTTATCGCCTGGACGGGTTCACCGGGTATTTCATAAGAAAAAGTAAATATTTCAGGAGGTGGTAGCATAGACGAATTCCAACAACAATGCCATACAAGAGGTGTCCAATGTTTATTGAATACAGAGATACAGCTATTATTACGAACATGTTACCCCTAACGAACTCAATCAAAAGACAAATTAGGACATTTTCACATATGCTTCTTTTTGTTCTTAGTAAAACATCATCACACTGAATGAAAAACATAATACTGCGTATGATATACAAGTTCAATTTTAAAGTATGAAGATAGCCTTCTAAGCCGAAAATTGGTTAGCTGAACAAAAATAAACTTAAAGAGAAAACTGTGTTTTTCATTGAATACGATGATCTACTATTAAACGACAGAATAATCGGTGAAAATGTTTGGGTTACATACATTTACTAACAATTGTATCTATGTACTCAATAAAAACTGGACATATGTTATATAGGATTTTAACTGCAGTTCATCTATACTACCACCACCTCAAATATATACTATGCCTCCTGGAACACCCTGTATAGATCGTCATAATGCTCTAGCTAGTTAATTTCATATTCAGTATAAATCGTTTGTAAAAGGAATGAATATGGCGACATGCAAATGACATGTTGCACTGCCAAAAGAAGTTGAATAACACTTACTCATATAATTCTTCACATAAACAATACTAATTAAAAACTGAATAATATGAATTATTTCAGACATTGGGAGTAGTCCATACAGAACCTGGGGTACTAGCGATTGACCTTTATTAGAGTGTGCATAAAATTTAAGTGTAAAGGCTCATTTAAATTGTATTCCCATTCAGCAGCAGAGATAAAAAAATAATAATAATACACCATACACCTGACTCGGTAACTCGTTTACGTCACTTCATACGATAAGTTTCCCATTTCTAATATATCTCTTCAGGGGTCCAAAGGGTGAATATCACGATGCGCAACTGACATGTTGCGCTGTCAACAGAAGTTGAATGACACTTGTTCATTTCATTTTCGACACAAACAGTGAAAATTAAGAACTGAGTAGTATGGATTATTCCAGGCAATAGGTGAAATTCCACACGGAACGTGGGGTAATAGTGTTTGACCTTTATTAGAGTACGCGTATAATTTAAATGTAAATTTCTAATTTAAATTGGATTTCCATTCATCAGCAGAGATAAAAAAATAAAACATCCTACATCTGACTCGGTAACTCGCTTATGTCAGTTCGTACGATAACACTCTCCACGTCTAACATCCTGTTCAGTGTTCCAAAGAGTGTATGAAGGAAGTGAGATAGAAGGCACTAACCAATTCGCCTCTGAAGCAGTTGGCATATCTGCGACCGAAGGTAGTTGCCTGGCTGGGAGCGTTTTGGATCGCTGGGGTGGGCGAGGGTGGAGGGCGGGGGGAAGGGGAGGAGGTATGATGCCGGCACGCGAGGTTACCATTTACATCGCACAGCCTGAGTTTCCTCCAGAATTTCCGGAGTTGGTAATAGGAGTGAGTGTATCGGGATATTCCCTTACAGCGGGATAATTAAACTCGCCGTCAAAGCGAACCCGAAGTTAATTAAAGCCAAGAAAACGCACGATTATATCGAGCCGCCTGTTCCCTGGAGACCCTCTGAAACCACACAGCTTTTTTCGAGGTCGGTCAAGTTGCGTGCGCAGGTACTCTAAGAGAGGATACTTCATTTAGCTCGGCAAACAAACTCTCAATGCACCCACCAGGAGACTGCTTAATTTGGAACTCCAACTTGATTATTATTTTTTTTGTGGGTGGGTGGGGGGGGGGGTAATGGAGGGGGGAGAGCCACTGCAGTGTCAACCTTTCCAAAACCTCGCCGCCTTCCTGGTTTATCTTGAAAAATTCTTGTAATTTAATTTTAAGATAATTAAACCATTGTCTACACCTTGTACGCAATATTTTCATCACTTGTGATTGAGGACTTCCAGCATGCCGTTTATAATTTTTGTCCACTTACGATAAAACTGGGTCTCGATGTTGGTGATGGCGGTATTTTTTATAAGGGGAGCCTGATGTGGTCCAATCCATACAATTAAGGTCAAATGTCAAATGTTCAAATTGTTTGTTAAGCTAGAGGGACTTAACTGCGGGGTCATCAGTCTCTAAACTTTCAGACTACTTATGAACGACCTTATACTAAATATAGCACAAACATTCATGCCCGAAGGGGGATTTGAACCCCCGCCGGGAACGGCCTGCCGTGGTGGAGTAGCCGACCGGTCTAAAGCGTCTCTCTGCGGAGCGCGCGGTTGCTCGCCGTGTAGGTTCGAGTCCTCCCTGGGGCATGGGTGTGTGTGTGTTGTCCTTAGTTTAGTTTACCTAGGTTTAAGTAGTTTGTAAGCTACGGACTGATGACCACGCAGTTTGGTCCGATAGATTTACAAACATTTGAACTTTTTTTTTTTTTTTTTTTTTTTTTTTTGCCACTTCGCCGCGGCTATCAACAATCAACTGGAACATTCCTCTTTAATGCAGACTATGAATTATTGTTCTACTCGCCCTAGAAGACGAGTTATTACGTCGCGAAGGAGTAGCCGGGTGGTCTAAGGCGCCTCGCTGCGGAGAGCGCGGTTGCTCGCCGCTGGAGGTTCGAGTCCTTCCTAGGGCATGTGTGTGTGTTTGTGTGTTTTCCTTAGGTTAGTTTACCTTAGTTTAAGTAGTTTGCAAGCTACGGACTGATGACCACGCTGTTTGGTCCTATAGATTTACGAAAATTTGAATTTTGGAGTTATTATCATTTTCTCCTGCGCCTGCACACAACACGGCCTGTGCCCAAAACAGTCCTGATGCAAATATAATGCCAAGCACACAAGCATGGTTTGCCAGCAGCTGTGATAAACACAATGAAATCAATTTTCCATGAGTTAGTACAGCCTGAATTGTTACACGAGTGTCTACACGGAAAAACGCAGAATCCTAATGAGAGCGTAAACAATTTAATTTGGACAGTGATTCCTAGAAGAGTGTAAACAAAAAACTACACTTCGGCATTTATGATGCAATAGCAACCTACAACCATGGAAACAGTGTGAAGTACTGAAGCCATTAGGATTTCAAGGTGGAGTGAACACTTTACGAGCACTAACACATACAGAAGATAAGAGGAACAGAAAGGAGAGAAAGGAATATGAATTATGATGCAACAGTAGTCCAGAAGACAAAACCAAAACGGAAGCTTTTGGAGGATGGAGAAGAAGACCCTGACAACCCATCCTATAGTGCAGGAATATATTGAAAACTTTGATAAACCATTTCCCGTTAATTAGAATTTTCCGAACGTAAGGATCATTTTCTCAAAATCCACTCAAACTATAGAGATGAAATTTTTATTCAGCACTCCTATCGGTCAAACTTAAATTGTAACACAGACATTTAACAATGTGTTCAGTAGTTTCATTTCAATGATATTAAATAAAGCATTTTTGTAAAAAATGTTGGGTCATTATTCAAAAAATGTATTGAAAGGAAACTAGAAAGATACTCCAATATCCCTCCATCAATACTGCAATACTAAACCACTCTATATGTTGAAAAAATTTCAAATTCTTCAGTTTCATAGACTGTTCATAAATGTTCCCCAAACTTAGTGATTTTAACATGGGCAGCATAGGCACCTCCGGCTCCCCTTAAGGTCACACAACTTCCAGATCATTAATTCCTACGCCACTTCTTTTGTGTGCCAAGTGTGGGGTTGGGTTGGGTTGTTGAATGGGATAGGGGGACTAAACTACTGACGTTATCAGTCCCCCGGTGATGAAGGGAGGGAGTGAGGATAGGAAAGGAGGGGAGGGGGGAAGGAAATGCAGTCCGGAAAGTAAATAAGGAAGGAAAACTGCATTAGTTCGGGGCCCCATGCTCGCCACATACGTACCCTCGAAAGAACCGTGATCGCCCTAGGGGTGTGCCAAGTGTGTCTGTGGGGTATAAAATACTCGCAAAAGCAACGTTGCATTCCACGGCTAAAAAGCATGTAAAACAGTCCTCGTCCTTAATAGACTGATTATCAACAAGGTCCGTCTGAAACCTTCGGTGAATGGTCCCATATTTTCCAAACCGCACTGGCGAGGATGAGGTGCCCGCATATTCACGCTGAGGGACTTGTCAACAAGCCCCTTCTACAATGCAAAGTACTGCAGTGAAGCGGTGGTACGCGCTGCGACCCAGCTATCGGGGTCTGTGTGAGCACACGTGTCATTGCAACACTTTTTGAAATGGCTGCTACAACGTATCCGGCGAGTTCGGCCAGAAATGTACTTGAATGGACAATGGAATTCCCTGCATGACAATTCACGTCCACACTTTACAATCCGCGTGCTCGACTATATCGCTAGATGAAAGGTCACTGTGCTCTCACAGCCTCCATACTCTCCAGATTCAGCACTCTCTTTCCCCGCCTTAAATTAGCCATAAAAGGCCTACGCTTTGCAACGGTTGCGGAGAGCCAACAATACGTGGCCTCAGTGCTTCGTGCGATTCCACAAGAAGCGTTAGCTGAAAGATTCCTACAGCCGTACAACTGATGTAGGAAGTGTATTGTAGCATGGAGATAACTCTGAAGGCCCGTCAAGGTATTTTCTTTGTAACTCTTCTTTCCCATCACTGAACTTTTCACAAGGACCTGTACTATGGTACTACTCTTTCACAACTACGGAAATGAGTTAAAGTAATCATGAGGTACATTAAATGATTTTATATCGTGATATTTATTTGTATCATACAAATGTGTCATTTGTTAAGCAAACAGGCAAAGGACAGTAAATGTATGTGTTTTCTGGCACTGTTTAATTGGAAAACAGTTTTTCTTTGTCACTACACATTTCATTATTACAATATTTTACAGTTCTTATACCGAGGAAAGATACATGACAAGTAGACAGTGAGTTATGTTAGTGAGCTACATTACATCACGATAGTGCGATAGTTATTATCCCCAGTATAAGAAACTAAAATTTAATGATCATTATCTAAAAGATTAAGTGAACATCGATTGATGTTTAAAAATGGATTAAGTACCGATAACTTCAGGAAATTAAAAATTTTCTGTGTAATGTATAACTGGAAGAGAGCTAAATTAAATATTGTTTAACAATTACTGATACCACATTCATACATATGAGATACATTAAGCCGCGGCAGAGTGGCCGAGCTCATTGAGGCGCTATGCTGCAATGCGCGAGGCCGTTCCCCGTCTGGAGTTCGAATACCCCCTCGCGCATGGATGTTTATGCTGTCTTTACTATAAAGTAGTTTGTAAGTATAGTGACTGATGACGCCGTTGTTAAGTCCCATAAGCTTTACAAACAATTGAACATTTTGTAGATACAATGAAATAAGTTTGAAACAGTACATCTTGTTTAAAATTAACTTTGTTACTGTAGCGTTGTTAAGTCCCATAAGCTTTACAAACAATTGAACATTTTGTAGATACAATGAAATAAGTTTGAAACAGTACATCTTGTTTAAAATTAACTTTGTTACTGTAGAGAATTAATCCAATTTCGTTTAACTTTGTGATCATGAAGAGTAACTCGACCTTCAATTTTAAATTTTTTCTACGTTCTTACCTGACAATCTGATTGAATCAGGTTTTATTTATTTTTTTTTTTCATGCAACGAATTTACATTGATAAGAGGACCCTCACAAGTGTAAATAACGGATACCCTGAGTACGAGGCTGTCCGCTTTTTTAGCGTCGGGCCTTCGGGCTCGAGAAAGTTGGCATAGAAATTCACTGCGCGCTTTAAGATGCGTTACGTTAGGCGTATTCCGTCCGAGTGAGCGTGGTGCAGAGATTAAGATCTTCCGCTACCACGCTGGAGGTATTGTGTTCGGATCGTCCCCGTGTTTTCGCATTGTTTATAATCGGAATAGTCCGACAATTTTCCATTTTATTTTACAGAATATCAATATATTATTACGAAATCTTACTCGCTTTCACCGGCATCGCTAGCTATGCCACAACAGAAATCCAGATGATATTTATCGTAAAAGCAACAGAAACACAATGGTTTACAGCACAAACACATTTCGTTCGTCTGCTGCCCGCATTGTCCTAACAGATACGTTCGTCGTACGTCCCAAATTGATGTCTATTGTTCAACAAATGAGGCGGGGTACTGGTAACACACTCGGCTGTATGAATACAGTGTGTCTACTACATACTCTGACTTTCAGACAACATGCTCATGTTCGCATGTATGAAGCGAGTCAGAGAATATACTTCAACCGAATATGTTCTCAGCGTGAGAAAAGTGTGGGAGAAAGCTTCTCACAACACCCAACATTTTACGATCTCGTATGAATAAAACTAGAGAGGTTTCTCACGACCGGAGAACATTCTGCGTTTTCTGAAGTGAGCTCTATAGCACACATCGAGCTGAGTAGCGTCTGTTAAGTTTATGTTTTACCTTGGTTTATAATAAAAATGACAAAATTTGCGTCCTTAGAAGGCAAAAAAATTTCCTTTATACGTAGACTGCAATAATACGAGAGGAACTAAAAAGTTTATGCAAATAAAAACATTTTGCTGACGAGTAGCTTCCTTCACAAAAATCATAAGTGTGATAATTCAGGCATTTTACACAGTGACGAGAGTGTTGTCAGAGGAGTCTTTTCATTACCGACATAGAAATGAAATACAAGTGAATTCAGCTGCATGTTTTATCCTTTTGTTTGGAGTGCATATTTACAGTTGTAGACAACTACACTGAAAATTAATATTGTACGTTCTTAAACAGGGTCTAGTAACAAGGCCTTATGACGCAAATTCCAAATAAAGTACATCCGAGGACTTCACAGTCTGTATCATAAAATAAATATTGCTGCAATGCCGGGTACTGCTCTTGTTAATTCTACTTAACCCGGTTGGCCTATTTAAGATGAGTTTTCTGACTTCGTAATAGTAACTTACTTTATATAAGAAGTAAGTAGACATAAAAGGAAAATTAATAACTGATTAATTAAATACCTTGAAGTCTATTTCTGGTAAAAAACCGCATGGCCTATCGCTTATGAACAGACCATTCGGAGCAATATTTAACAAAAAGTATCTCGTGTTGGAAAACTCTGACAGCGTTTCACGTTGAAACAGATAAAAATGTGATGAACTCTTCAAATTTTGTATTTAAATTATGCTATCCCAGGTTCTATAAGAAAAAGTTTCTCGAATGACGAAAATTATTTAACATCGTCAGAATACATTTTCGTAATAAAAGTCTATATTTTGTCTTAATAGTATGCTGCTGCACAACAAACTAATATCTAAATATAGTACATTTCTTCCTGAGCACGTATATGTCTATTCTATAATTGTACACTGAGTAATTTGCCTGATTGGGCTAGTTTATAGAAATATACAACTGAACAGCTGTTCTGTGCCGGAAATCACACACGGAGAACCTATTCAAGAAGGAGGGGAGTTAGCGAGAATGAACTTCCTGCCCAGAACATATTCTTCGAAGGGTTTTTTTTTTTTTTTTTTTTTTTTTTTTTTTTTTTTTTTTTTTTTTTTTTTTTTTTTTTTTTTAATACGAAATTGAGAACGTTCTTTTGCTCTGGGAATCTTGTCTGAAGTATGTGCCCTTTCCTATTCATAAGGCCCACTCGCTTCTATTCGGTTAAAACCCGCCTCCAGGCATCCTTATTTCGGTTTGGGAAATTCCCTTAAACCACTCCAGGAAAATGTCGGGATTGTTTCTTTCGAAGGGCACGGCCGAATTCTTTTCTCACCCCGGACAATTGTATCCGGCGGGTACACCTCTCTAATGACCATAATGTCGACCTGATGTTAAAACCCTAATCTTTCATCCTTCCTGCTTTATTACGTCTGTTTCGCTTATCTGCTAGAACTGACCACTCAACGCAAACTCCGCCACTCTCGGTTATTACGCGGGCTGCAGGTCACTTCGTTGTCCGTGGTGAGAGATAATGCCTGAAATATCGTATTTGGAGCGCACTCTTGACGCCTGGGATCTCGTAATATTGAATTCCCTAATAATTTCCCAAATGTAACGTCCAATATGAGTAGCTCCAACTTCCATTCCGTGTTCAAAGTGTGTTATATCGTACTGTGCGTACGTAATCACGTCGGAAACCTTTCATGCTGATCACGGGAGAACAAACGACGTCGCTATCGATACATCACCCTTTTATACAATGTGTACCCTACACAACTGCCATCATCTGCGCAAAGCATTATAGCACTTTGTATATAACGGAGGTTGGCAAGATAAAGATAAAAAGTACCAATTGTGTGGAATAGCACATCTACACTTTCTAGTCATTGAAAATCGACGCAGGTTTTACGACTTGTTTTATGATGTCGATTCCAGGATCCCTTGAAATTTCTTCCATAACAACATCCGTTACCGAGATTCTTAGGTTCCCAGTTCTCATAAATATACTCGTAATATCAGGTAAAACGAGTAATTTTAGTTTCAACTAATGTAGAGAGCGGACAACAACAGTTCTTAGTTCGGAGGTTATAAAATTTACTCGCCAATAAAATTTATCATTGTCACAAATCATCGTTAATTTTGTTTGTGATAGAAAATTTTTCAGTTCTTACTGGTATTCATCACAGATCGCCGTGCATTGTGCCTGTACCAAAGATTTTGTATTTTTCACAGATATACTCATAAATCGCATCTGTCACAAAGAACTGTGCACTCAACACGGTAAACCGGTTGCACATTGACACTCATCGAGGTTGTATTGAAAACTCTTGCAATGTCGATGATGAGTATGGCCGTTACGTATCACCGAAAATTGTGTCTTATCAACAACAAAAAAACCTGCCTATCTACAACTGTCTATGTTACATGTATGTCTCCGTAATCATCTATTACTTCAGGAAGAAAAAAAGATGGTACCTCCCCTGCACTCCACGAATAATGACTGAAAAATTGATCAACATTCTCTCAGCCAATAGAAGATACAGTAATTTGTAATGTCGCCATTAAAATAGCCGAACGTTACTATTCCTCCCTTTCTTCCTACGGCAAATATTTTATTATAAAATTAACATGCTACTATAAATGATTAAAAGTGGAAATATCAAACGCAGAAAAGAAAGATACTATCACAGCTCAAAAACTTTCGCCAAACATGTATAATTGTGCATCATTAAGGGAATCTTTCAAAACTTCCACTGGAATTTTCTGAGGCATTGATTTTACTTTTTAATTTCATTTACATTAATAGTTTAAATTGCGTCAACAGGAACACCTGAGTTATTTTCATAAGAAAGGTGAACAAACAGATTCTAAAAATCGTTCCAACTCCAGTATTCATTAGACGAAATACACTTGTATCTAGAAACGATATCTTCTCTTTTTCGAAAATATTTATATTTTATCAAGATACGATCGATAAACAATGTTGCTCGGATAACAAAAATGTCAATTTTCTTAAAACATGACGTTACAGCCGCTATGAAACTTATTATACGATTTTAAAAATCTACTCATCGAAAATTTTTTTTTATCTTGCTCGGTTATTAGTCACAGTTACTGCACAGCTTCAAATTATGTAAAGTATTTAACTTTTTTTTGCAGAGATGACAACATGTTGATTTTAGCTTGTACATAGCAGCCTATCAAATTCAGGGGAAACATAGAAATTTGAATGAAAACTAAGAGCATAATAATATTTCAATTCATTCTCGAGACATTGGTTTCATATCCGTCAGAAGAACCCCGTACCATGCTAACCCTTGTCAAATGGAAAATACTGAACTTACGATTCTATTTCAGGAACCGTATTCTGTGAAAAATTATATTCAGATATCATAAGGTCTGATATCTCCTCTCGATAAGATACTAAATGTCTTTATGTCAAAACCTATATATAAATGTATCGATGAACAGAAAGAGATCCTCAAATCTTTACTTTGTTTTACATCAGCACAACACATTGTTGTACGAATAAAAGAAGGGAACCAGTTAAAAATTACTCCTGTTGGAGCACAGAAAAGGAAAATACGTTCCTCTCTAAATACCAATGTGAGGAAAGTGGTTAACCAGCTGCCCCGGTGCTCACTCCATGTTCCTCTCCAAAAATGTTGACATGCGTACATAATCATGGTATTTATGTGATGAAAGAGATATGAAAGTGATTAGCAGAGAGGCGGTGGAGTAGGAGAGTAGGGGAGAAAGAGAGAACATATAGTCATTATGGGAGAGAGGCAGTGCCAGTAAAAAAGGATAACTGGATCGAGACAGGAAAGTAAGAGAAAAAGAGAGAGGAGAAAGTGAAACTGAATAAGAAGGATGAATGTAGGCTATACACAAACTTTGAGGATCTGGATCATTTAAAACGGTGGACATCAGTTACTCTGATTTTGTACACACACCCTTCCCCCATCTCACAAATCTACCGCTAACTTTCTCGGTCAAGAGTTAGTAGCCCAAGCAAAATATCTGCAAGGATAGGTATATAGGGGCATAATCCTCATTGAAGAAACAAACAGTAGACTATGAGAAAGAAAGAGGCAGTAGAAATATAAGAGACAATGAATGGGACGTAGACAGCGGCTGAAGGAGGTAGCCAAAATGCAGGAAGTTGGTGAAGGCAGAGGCAGTGGGAGACACATACAAGTAAAAGTGTTCATGGGAGGAAAACAAGACGGTATCCAGATAGTGGCAGTGAATGAAAGACTTTTGTGTGAAATTTGCTTTACGATGAGACTGGCTGAGAGGTTCCGTGTTAAAAGAGGGCGAAACTGTTCGAATGCCAAAATGTTTTGGTGAGGAAGGCAAAATTATTACTAAGACTACTGGTTCCCAACTTTTCTGTCACTGTTGCTTAAACTGGAAAATAATTTCCTTTTTTATGCTCCGATAGGAATATTTTTCAGCTGTTGCTTTATACGCCCAGTTTCATTGATTAAATCTTACAAAGCATCGATTAACACGAGTTGGCGTAGTACAGTAATATTACAAGCAGATGGTTCTTTATGTCTTTCAAATAAGTAAAAACTAAAGTCAAGTGAAGCAAGTTATTGCAGGGGAAAGAACAGTGCCGCTTCAAGTTACGTTAAGTTCTTATTCTACCTTTTCTTTTACTGTCTTAAGATATCTGGTATCAGCTCACTTTTTATGAAAATCACAAGTTTTCACAACGGCCCATCTCCCAGTCTGTCTTCAATTTATGCTACATTGCCAGATTACTATTTATGTTCTCAAATGTATGTGCAATGTTTTGATGTTTGTTGCTACTGCTAATCTATCTTAATAGAGGCTGTTAAATTGGTCGTCCTGCCGGTTACTGAAATAGCGTCCAAAGAGAACGTATTGAAAGTAATAATGAAAACGGGCACAGTAGAAAGAATAAACTGTGTGCAGTTTTTGAACACAGTGGCTCTCCTAAAAGAGAAAATACATGTTCTCTTTTGTATATTTTTATAGTAAATAACGTGATACAGAAAGTGTGTGATGCAAAGTTGAAATTCAAATGTTTGTAAATTATGGGACTTAACTACTCTGGTTATCAGTATCTAGGCTTACAAACTAGTTAAACTATCTCATGCTAAGGACAACGAATACACCCATGCCCGAGGGAGGACTCAAACCTCTGACGGCGTGCAGCGGTGCGCTCCGCAGCTAGGAGGCTTAGAACGTTCGGCCACTCCACTGCGTCATGTAAACTTGATCCGAAGATGGTGACTTAACCCTGGAAACTGTTCATCAGTATATATAAAAACAGTTTATAGACCAAATGCAATACGGTCTTCATTTAGTAACCTACAATACACCAAATATGCATTATTTATATTAGAAACAAAAACATTACCGCGAACAAGCCGGTTGTGAGAAACCTCAGAATATACGACCCACCAGTAACTACAGTATGAAATAAATAGTTACCTAAATAGTAAAAGTGTATTTGAAATGTTTAGAATGTGTACATATGTAACTATCCTTGAAATACATAAACTTTCTTTTGAATTTCTTTAGGAGATATATTACTATTTTTCAGTGTCATCACAAAATACACATTATGAGCTACATTTTGGTTATAGTATTGTAATTTGACTGCAATGGAGGATGGAGAAAAGACACGTCATTCACGTCCGAATACCCTGAATTCTACATTTTCGACAGTATGTTAACTATTGAGATTACGTTTTAAACAAGTAGCTTTAAGGCGAATTTGTGAATTAATTTCTTTCAAGTTTTCATGAGCCGTTGAGTTTTCAGCTTCATCAGAGAAGTAACTCCATATTTCCATTTGCCTGCATTACGATAACGCTTGCGTTCATAAGCGGCTTATTAGTTGAAATCGACTTACACACGAATGAACAGATCAGTACATCAGGACACTTGGGATTCTAGTTGTCACTTAACATCTACATCTACATGGGATACTCAGCAAATCACATTTAAGTGTCTGGCAGAGGGTTCATCGCACCACCATTATACCATTTAACTCCCATTCCATTCTCGAATAGCACACGGGAAGAAAGAACACCTGAATCTCTCCGTTCGAGATCTGATTTATCGTATTTTATTCTGATGATCATTTCTACCTATGTAAGTGGGAGTCAGCAATATATTTTCGCATTCGGAGGAGAATGTTGGCGATTGGAGTTTCGCAAGTAGCCCACGCCGCAGCGATAAGCGCCGTTGTTGTAATGATTCCCATCCCAGATCCTGTATCATTTCCGTAACGCTGTCTCCCCTGTATCGTGACAATACGAAACGAGCTGCCCTTCTTGGGACTCTTTCGATATCCTCCGTCAAATCCACCTGATAAGGGTCCCACATTGGGCAACAATACTCCAAAAATGGACGGACAAGCGTAGTGTATGCAGTTTATTTTGTAGTTATGTTGCATGTTTTAAGGGTTCTGCCATAAAACGCAGTCTGTGGTTCGCCTTTCCCACGACGTTAACTACATGTTCTTTCCAATTTAAGTCTGAAGTAACAGTAATTCCTAGGTATTTTGTGGAATTTACGGCATTCACTTTTGATTGATTTATCTTGAAAACAAAGTGTAACGGATTTCTTTTCGTACTCATGTGGACGACTTCACACTTCTCATTACTTAGAGTCAATTTCCAAGTTTTACACTGAAGTGATATCTTATTCAGATCGTCCTGCAGTTAGTTTTGAACTGCAGATGATTTTACTAGACGGTAAATGACGGCGTCATCTGCAAACAACCTAAGAGAGCTACTTACATTTTCCCCTAAATCGTTTATGTAAATAAGGAACAGCAGAGGACCAATAACACTACCCTGTGAAACGCCCGATATCACCTCTATTTTAGTCGATGCCATACCATCGATTACTATGAACTGTGTCCTCTCTTGACAGGAAATCCCCTGTCAAATCGCAAATTTGGGGCGATATACCATAACCACGCAATTTGATTAAAAGCCGTTTGTGAGGTACGGTGTCAAAAGCTTTCTGGAAATCAAGAAATACGGAATCGATTTGCGAAACCTTGTCGGAAGCACCCATCACTTCGTGTGAATAAAGAGCTAGTTGAGTTTCGCATGAACGATATTTTCTAAATCCGTGTTGACCTTGGGTCAATAGATCGTGCTGTTCGAGATAATTCATAATATATGAATAGAGAATATGTTCCAAAACAATGCTGCAAATTGACGTCAATGAAATAGGCCTGACGTTTAGTGGGTTACTCCTACTACCTTTCTTGAATATAGGTGTGACGTGTGCAACTTTCCAATCTTTTGGTACAGATCCTTCTATGAGAGAGCGGTTGTATATGGCTGTTAAGTAAGGAGCTATCGCTTCAGCATAATCAGATAGAAATCTAATGGGTGTACAATCCGGATCAGAAGAGTTGTTCTTGTTAAGTGATTTTAGTTGCTGCACTACTCCGATGATATCTACTTCTGCGTTAGGTTTCGTCTTCTTTGGTGAATGAATTTCTAAAAGCTATGTTTAGTGACTCTGCTTTAGTAACGATGTCATCGGCAGGATCGCCATTACTATCCTGTAGTGAGGGTATTGTTTGTGTTTTGCCCCTAGTATAAATATACATAAGACCAAAATGTCTTTGGGTTTTCAGTCACATTTCGAGAAAGTGTTTCCTTGTGCTAAGTATTGTAGGCATCTCGCATTGAAATCCTCTCTAAATTTCGAACTTTTGAGTACGATCCTGGGGATTTTGTGTTCGTTTACATTTAGTATGCCTTTTCCTTTGCTTTTGCATCAGTGCCCTGGCCTGTGTTGTGTACCAAGGTGGATCGCCTCCTTCTTTTATTAATTTATTTGGTATAAAACTGTCAATTGTTGTCGATACAACTTCTTTGAATTTGAGCCTCATCTTGTCTACACGTACGGTTAGTATTATAAACAAGTGGAATCTGTCTTTCAAGAAGCAATGTATTTTATTTCTATTTGCTTTCTTGAACAAATATACTTTTCGTTTATTTTTGGTAACTTTGGGACTTGCGATATTCAATCTCGCTACGACAGCTCTGTGTTCACTAATACCTGTAGCCGTTTTTATGCTCGTTATGAGCTCAGGATTATTTGTTGCTAAGAGATCAAGTGTGTTTTTACATCCATCTACAAGTCTAGTTGGCTCATGAACTAATTGTTCCAAGTAATTCTCAGAGAATGCGTTTAGTACAATTTCGCACAATGTTTTATGCTTACCTCTTGATTTGAAAATATAATTTCGCCAACAGATCGAGGGTAAATTAAAATCACCGCCTACTATTATCGTGTGAGTCGGGTTCGTTTTTGTAATTGGACTCAGGTTTTCTTTGAACCTTTCTGCTATTGTATCGTCAGAGTCGGGAGGCCGGTAAAAGGAAGTAATTATTAACGTCTTACGATTTTCAGGTACAACCTGGGCCATAGGAACTATCAACTTCGCTACACGAAATACTACTTTTGACGGCGACAAACACGCCCCCACCTATTCTGTTTAATCTATCCTTTTTGAACACACTTAGATCTTTTGCAAATACTTCTGCTGAACTTATTTCCGGTTTGAGCCAACTTTCACTACCTACAATGAGGTGTGTTTCGGTGGTTTCTATTAACGTTTGGAATTCTGGTACTTTCCCGACACAGCTACGACAATCTACAACTGTTATATCGGTAGTTCCCAGATCTACATTTCTCCGGTGATCCACCTGCATCCTTTGAGATTGCCCATTTTGTTTTTCCCCGATGTCCTTTATCCTAAAAACCGCCCAGTCCACGCCACACAGCCCCCGCTACCCGTGTAGCCGCTTCCTGCGTGTAGTGGACTCCTGACCTATTCATCGGAACCCGGAAACCCACTACGCGATGACGCAAGTCAAGGAATCTGCAGCCTACACGGTCTCAGAACCACCTGAGCCTCTGATTCAGACCCTCCACTCGGCTCTGTACCAGAGGTCCACAGTCGGTCCTGTCAACTATGCTGCAGATGGTGAGCTCTGTTTTCATCTTGCAAGCAAGACTGGCAGTCTTTACCACTTCAGATCACCGCTCAAAACCTGAGAGGATCTCTTCAGATCCGAAGCGACACACATCTTAGGTACCGACGTGAACCACCACCTGCAGTTGGCTGCACCCCGTACCCTTCATGGCATCCGGAAGGACTCGTTCCACATCTGGAATGACTCCACCCGGTATGCATACGGAGTGCACGTTGGCCTTCTTCCCCTCCTTGGCAGCCATCTCTCTAAGGGGCTCCATCACCCGCCTAACGTTGGACCTCCCAACTACAAGCAAACCCCCCCTTCGTGAAAACCCGGATCTTGCAGGCTGGGTGGTGACCTCAGGATGAGAGACACCATCCGTCTCAGAAACGTTATCCTGAACAGATAGCGCCTCAAATGTGTTCGCAAGACGAACCAGGGAGCCCTCACGATCGGTTCCCCGCAATGTCTTGCGTCTCTTTCCACGCACTGGAGCAACCTCCCACGCAACCCCGGGTGTGGTGTCTGCCTCACTGCTAGCAGTATCAGGGCATGTCGCTGCTGCAGGCCGATCGGTGGAGACGACGGGGGTCCGTTCGGTTACCATTACCGGCCAACAACAACGACGTGCCTCGATCGCAGATTCCAACTGTGCAACACTGGTTAACACTGCTTGAAGCTGGGAGCAAAGTGTCACCAGCTCAGTGTCACCGCACACAGCAGTCACAGTCCCTATTCATGATTACAGTGCCGGAAAAAAATAAAATAAAAAAGTAAAACTACAGTCGCGATGCGTTTAAAGGAAGACTACACTGTTTGTTAAAATGTAGATTTGAATTTAATATGCACGAGAACACAGTATAAATTTACAAATTGAAACGAGAATGCGCAGACGAAAATCAAAATACTATATGTCGCTTCTGATCAGAAAACAGAGACAGACGACTGTCGCGATGCGATTCACACGACGGAATAATACACTAACCAGATATTGAACGTGAATATGAATCAAATAAAAACGCGAGCACACAATAACTTTAATGAACTGAGGGGAAAGCGCACTGAAAAGTCAAAATATGTAGCTTCTAGAGAGAAGCCTGTTACATTTACAACTAAAAATGTGCTGGCGCTGGGCAGGTGCGTACTGGACGACCTCCACTTAAAACTGTTTATAAAGTGCTTCAGATTTCCACAGTTGGTATATAAAAAGTTATTTTCATTTCTATTACTTTTCCTAGTTGTGGATACATCTGAAGCGATTGGTAAAAGATGGAAGTCCTCCATGGTCCATCAGGATTAGGAAAAACTCTGCTGCAGCAATAGAGATGATATACAAAGTAAACTTATGTTATATACACCACACAGAAATTACAAACATCTTCTAACTACCACAGCAAATTTTAAGTCAAACTATTTTAAATTGTGATTTCACATTTCAGAAAAATGTTTTCGAAAAGTGAAGGAGCCCTCAGATTGGAATAATTTCTTTTATGATTCGGCAAGTTACATGCTATGAATGTGACCTGTATTTATTTCGAGACAAAATTATAGCTTTCCACTCAACACAGCCAGGAGATGAATTTTTCTGACAATAGAATGAGCAAGTAAAGATATTTACTGTTGAAAACATGCTACTATACGACTAAATGTGTGGATACAATTTGTGGTTTGTAAACGGAATAAACGTATGTCTTTACTGTTTAAAATGTGATATCAGTAGACTAAATGAGGGCACCACTATGTAAATTATAAGTTTTATATTTATTTTTAAATCTCGGAATTAATATAAGTAACTCCATGAGAAAAATAAATGAATAATGCCGTTCTTTCTGGGACATAATGTCTTTAGCCTGAATACAGCGATCAGCACCCTATTGAATGAAAAATTCGCATGGAAATCATTTCCTCTCTTTCGCATTTTAATTAATGTCTCTAGCGGTGAATAGAATCCGAGTTTTAAGATGGTCGCTTCACTGAAGAGCAAACGTGGTTTTGGTGTTTACTGGCCGAAAGAACATGTTCTGCCCCGCAGCGTATAATGAGGCTTTCCAGAAAACGTTATTAAAACTTTAAGCGATCCCTGGAGTGGCCCTCAAATACGGTGCCTTTTCATCCGACTTCCACGTGATCTGTCTTTCATCATCTTTTCATTTACTTTGAGAACCGCGCGCTTCATACCTGGATATAGCCACCGAAATACGCTGGCCGTAATCCACAGGGAGACTTCCAAGATTAAATTTTTTATACCTGGACTTTCAGTCCACGAACTGTAGGGGATGCAACGCTTCACTAAAGAGCAGCTGTACGGTCCTTAATTAATGTTTTCTGTACATGCAGAGAATTACCAAGAAGTCGACTAACAGTTAATTAATCATTTATTCATATTGGCTTTGTAAGCTGGTATGGATATTTTACCCCTTCAGGCATTGTATCGGAATGTAAAAGCGTATTTCACTGGTATTAAAATCATTTCTGATGACTTTCAGATAAGTTTACTACAATATTTTTTTCCGTATTCAAGTGTCATTTGCGTATTTACATCATTATTTCGTGTTGCTGTGTCATCACAAAAAAATTCTATCTGCCTGTTATAGATTACTGACAACCTATTTCTTTCTCTCCACTTCCTTCATTTTAACTTTAAGCTAAGGAGAGAACAGAGGTTCCTATAACGCTTTTGTCAAAATGAATAAAACTATCTAGACTACTAATACTGTCTTTATTTTTTAAGACTTTTGGACATATGCCATCATTAGATTAGAAAACCTTTGAAATTGCGAAGCAATGTTCAGTGCCCGTAATAAAATAGCTAACTAAAAAAGGCAGAAACTACATTTAGGTCGTTCTTCTTTCTGACCATATGTCTAACCAAGACACAAACTGCAAAGATGAAAAAGAAGAAAGAAAAGTTCAAATGTTTCTGAACCCAAGGGACCAGGCTGCTGAGGTAATCGGTCGCAAGATGCAAAAAATACTTTAATTCATGCTAAGTATGCTAAGGATGAAAAAGAAGAAAGAAAAGTTCAAATGATTCTGAACCCAATTGACCAGGCTGCTGAGGTAATCGGTCGCAAGATGCAAAAAATACTTTAATTCATGCTAAGTATGCTAAGGATAACACACAAATACATGTCCCAGGGAGGAGTCGACTTCCGACGAGAACGGCCGCATAATCCATGACATAGCGCCTCACGCTGCGTGGCAATTGTCTGCGGCGTGCAGATTACACAAGGAGATAAAATTTCATGTAATATTTCCGATTACTTTCCATACATTTAACTGACGCCCGTAATAGGTGCATATTTCATCACTGACACTGAACGTTGACTCGAAAGTTCTGAGGTTTTTGCCGGCCGCGGTGGCCGAGGGGACTGAGGCGCTCCAGTCACGGTCTGCACGGCCACTACGGTCGGGGGTTCGAATCCCCCCTCGGGCATGGATATTTGTGCCGTCCTTAGTATAAGGTAGTTGATAAGTAGTTTGTAAATCCCATATGCTTAACAAACATTTGAACATTTTTTCTGAGGTTTTTCAGATTGTAGCATTACTTAAATAATTGTGAAAAGAAAAAATGGTGACGCTTGTCGCTTGCGTATCCGTTCTCGCTCCAATACATACCTCTGCCTACTTCTCTTTGCGACGGTCAGTTATTTTTCTCCGACTTTGAGAGAGAACAGAAGCGATCTTCGTCTTTTTATTCTGCACTCTCATACTGATAGGACGTCACTTCTTCTCTAGGATAAAATATACTTATCTAAGTGTGAGCATGTCTTTTTTTTAAATCTCAATAAACCCCCTTCATTTCAATTCAATGCATTTGAGTCCTTATTTGAAAATGACTCAGTAATTAATTAATTTTCTACTATTGTTTTCAGTAAGCCGACTTCGATCGTAGGAAGACGCTTGGGCATCATTAAGGTTCGATTCGCGATTGCACAAGTTTAGTTCAATCTCGACTCTTTTCAACATTTTATTTCTACTGATTGGAATTTCGGAACCTGTAATCAGTGTTTCGTCGCGATAGAGTACGGTAATAATTCAATTTATTCCACTGATGTGGCCATTTTGAAACACGGTTGTAAAATTGGTCTTGCGAAGCGTGATATTATCCAAGCATCTCATAACGGTGAAAAGTGTGAAGAAGCTCATTTTATAATAATATATTACTAATTACAGCTCATAACGACATCACTGGCACAACAATGTATAAAGAGGTAATAAATTTTCGCCAGTTTTCTTTTGTAGTGGTTTTTTTGTGTGTTGTTTTGACCTGAACATTAATTCCCGCTATATGTTTTTGCCCGTTCCTTTCATGCTCAATTCTAGCTTCTCCGCTTTAAAGATCTAATTCCAGCTGTTATTTAAAACTCTATTAAACTGAAGTTGATTTGGTTTCGAAGATAAGAGAAATTAGAGCTCGTACAGGGGCGTATAGACATTCTCTTTTCCCTCGTTCTATATGGGAGCGGAATAGGAAAGGAAATGGCTAGTAGTGGTACAGTGTACCCTCCGCCACTCACTTTACGGTGGACTGCTGAGTATGTATGTAGATGTATTTGAATTTATTAATTAATTGGTTCTAAGTCACCGCAGTGGAGTGTCTGAGCACTCTTAGGTGCCTTGCTGCAGAGGGCGCGGTTGTTGACCGTCGGAAGTTCCAGTCCTCCTCGGGCATAGGCATGTGTGTTAGTTTAAGTAGTTTGTAAGCCTAGGGACTGGTGACCAAAGATATTAACTCCCATAGATGTACAAAGTTCCGGAGGACCGTCGTAAAATTGATGTTAAAAGACAATCTGCCTCAGTTAACGTTTGTACGTCCCGTTGGAAATCAATTGCCAATATCCCTGTTTATATTATTTATTCAATAATAATATTTTAGTTAGAAAATTATATACTATTTCTACCTTCTTCACACCATCTCTTTCGGAAGGATTGCTCAAACCACCTCCGGCCATCTAGATTCATGTTTTCCGTGATTTCCTTCAGTCACTCCAGGCAAATGTCGGGATGGTTCCTTTCAAAGGCCACGGCCGATTTCCTTCCCCATCCTTATCCAAAACTCCGATCCCTAGCTCCGTCTCTAATGACCAAGCAGTCGACAAGACGTCAAACCCTAAGCTTCCTTCCTTCCTCCTCTATCGCTCTCTATCTGTCTATGTATCAATCTATCAATCTTATTTACTTGCACTGTTTTTAGCGACACCGTCAATCTTTCATTTCTTCATTCAGCCCCCATATCTAGGCGGAGACCTAAGGTCACATTCAAAGACGAGATACAATTTATGATTTTACTAGTGGACTTTGAGTATTACACAAATTATTTCTGGCTCAGAATTGTAGCAACATGTAACGCAACTACATAAGTGTGAGAGAAACGGTTAAAAAACTGAAAGGACGAGCTCGTCCGCGCATAGAGAAAATTCTGACCCCTTTTCCTCACTGCCATGGGTCATCCACCATACCATTCCATCGTAGCGCATCCGATTTTCATTTACAACGTCAATAATACTTTCGATGACTTGGGTCGTCAATAAACGTAAACGTTCTGCAGAGGCGATGTGAATAAATGGGTCTCTTTTTGTATTTTATTAATTTCTTTTCATTCATTCATTCATATCATTTTTGTCCTTATGGACAGTGTTTGACACAATCTTCCCTTCTTCTTCTTCTCTTCTCAAAATCTCTTCAACCTTTGACTGTTCTCCTGTTTCCTTTCTTCTACCCACAATATTCCTGTCTTCTTCTTCTCACGTACCATAGGTTTTGTATTCTTAATTTTGTTTCTGAATTCTTTTCTGTCTCCTATCATACTCCTGTTGATTGCCAACTGCTTTAAGTCTTCCTCTATTTCATGATACCAATTTGTTTTCTAGCTTGAACTACTTTATTTTCATTTTCTTTTATTTATTTATTTTGCGTCTTACCTCCCCTTTAGCCGTGCCTCACAGGCTTCAAACGATGAACACAATTTAATAAAAAATAAAAATAAAACACTTTGGAAAAATATGTGTTTTTCACCATAAAGGAAACAAAATTACGCTCTTATTTGTATCTCCAATTTAAAGACAGAAAATGTCATAAAAGAAAGGAACTCCACGAATTGGAGCTAATGCTATAGTTTAGGGTAACTTCTTCAGTTTACGATATTGCTATTAAGAATAGTGAAAGAAACAAAAAACCTACGCAATAACGTCATAAAGAATTGGAAAAATCCATTTACCTTAAATAATTTTCACTTAACTAGAAAAAACTACAAGCTTTAGGAAGATGAACACTATTAAA
Organism: Locusta migratoria; assembly: GCA_026315105.1. Lineage (NCBI taxonomy): Eukaryota > Metazoa > Arthropoda > Insecta > Orthoptera > Acrididae > Locusta > Locusta migratoria. The sequence goes on from CM048746.1 coordinate 323,838,213, forward strand.
GGAACACTAATACGATGATAAAAGTGCAAAGGCAGAGCCAATATTAAAATTAGCGACCTGAACTTAAACACCAAAGAAAAATCACCCTCGGCGAGGATGAAACCGCACCGCTAATTGCAGGGCTACAATATAAATTAGAATGCAAATCCATGGGTCTTCAGGAAGGCTTAGCGGCCATCTGCACGCAGACGGGTGGTAGACGTGGCTGAAGTAACAGACACACAAAATAAAATTGTGGGCTCCGACCAAGAAAAGGAAAGCCCTCCTTCTCACTGAGGTATGAATACAGAACTAAGGAAATCCCTTTGTACACTTAATTTCATGTCAAAAGTATCTGCGCCACGTGGGCCTTGTTCCCGAAAACAAGAAAAGAAAGTAATTCATCGAAACAACAGAAATTTCTGACACGACAGTTCCAACACTTGAAACTGGGTTCTCCTGTCCAGGGAGTAGAGAACTAAATGGAGACAATAAACGACACTGAACAGTACACTATGTAAAGACACAGTTTCAATTAACGTCTTAACCCTTAACTGCATGATTTTTTTTAACTTCAAAATAAAAATTATTTTTGTGTTTTATAAGTTGTACAAACAAAGGGAAAAATAGTAAAAAAATTCCCATGTTGCTAGTTTTCCAAAAAAGTAAATATGCAACATACAAAAACTTGTTATATAATTTTCAAAGTTGGATAGTATAAACAACTTTTTGTGCTTATTATGATTCTTCATACCTGTCTTAATTGGTGTGATTTTTTCCTCCTTGCAAAACTAACTCTTTATATGGAAAACAAAACGTCAAAATCTGCAATATCTACAGTTTTCTCCAAACACAAGCAAAGATGTTAACAGAAGTTCACACTTCAGCCAACCACGATGCAAAAAAACACCACAGGTACTTTCTACAAACTCTACTGCATCTGTTAAACAAGTTTTAGTTTACAAAATTCCCGCTAGAGGCGGGTAAAACACTATTACAATCGATGTTGCAGATATGCAACACCATGCATTTAAGGGTTAACACTCTTTGGTAACCGAAAGGAAATTTGGGAAGATTTTCTTATACGTTCGGAGTGCTTTTATCTGCCGATGAGCGTTCCACTGGTATGCCGTATACACCAAACATTCCCCAAACCGAAGTTCGATAAAGGAAATCGTAGAATGCACCACTAGCGCTAAGGTGGACTTGTGATTGGACCTCGGAGACGGCTTAATGTCTGGCATAGTGAACCGCTCCAAAGTCACACATGAATCGGAGTGATGTTCTCTTCACGGAAGACATCCCACACAGTCTACACACGGCGACACTGTTACACATACCAGGAACGGCGAAGTACGTAGATGTTGATCAGCGTAACCCCCTGGTTCAGTTCGAGGCATCAGCTAGCATAAACTCCTGCATTGGTCACGAATGTAGTGAAGGTCCCTGCTGCTCCAGAGGCTCGTTCATAAAACCACAGAACCGCCATTCGTTGTTAATATTCTGCGTAAGCTGCACGTTGAACGGGAACGATATAGATAAGTACACCATCAACTGTGTTGCCTATATTCCATAACAGTGTCAATTGCATGGACAAAGAAGAAAACAACCATTGAGCAGCCTTGACGGGCTGATCGGCGAATCGGGATAGGCTGGGTCCTGTGGCCGTTGATGGCTACGAGAGATGTGGCACAGGTTAAGAAGTTTTAAATGACACGTAGGAAATGCGGTCCAAAGCCCAGTCGATGCATCACACAGAATATATATGTGTGCCAAATTCGATCGAGAGCATTTGCAATGTCCATGCTGAGAAACCCTGCTCATTACCTTGTGACTGCAACTTGAGAGATGACATCCCGATACGCCACAGCTATGTGGAAAATGTTAAGGTTACTGATTCCACACGACTGATAGCGACTTACCACCGCCTCCATGAAAGATTTCAATTTTCCGACGGCGTATCGAGCTACATCTACGTGGGATACTCTGCAAATCTGATTTAAGTGCCTGGAAGAGGGTTCATCGAACCACCTGTATACTATTCATCTACCATTCCATTCTCGAATAACACGCGAGAAGAAAGAACGCCTGAATCTCTCCGTTTGAGATCTGATTTCTTGTATTTTATTCTGATGATCATTTATACCTATTGAGTTGGTTTACGTTTTAGGAGGCAATCCACTTATAATATTGTAAAAAGATATAAAAAAGACGAGATCGCTGATATCAATTTTTATTTACGACGACCGGTTTCGCTGAACTATGTCAGCATCATCTGGTCAAATAAAATATTTTACAAGGCCATAATCTTGTAATGTCAATCAGTTGTTGTATAACAATTTACAGTGCATAGGTGCACTAAGTCATTATAATAAAACATAATTATCACAGTGATAAACCCCGTTGTTGTAATGATTCCCGTCCCAGATCCTGTATCATTTCCGTAACGCTATCTCACCATTTCCCTGAGACTCTCTGTCCCACATCGTGACAATACAAAACGAGCTGCCCATCTTTGGACTCTTTCGATGACTTCCGTCAAACCCACTTGATAAGGATCCCACACAGGGCGGCAATACTTCAAATGACGACGGACAAGCGTAGTGTATGCAGTCTCTTCAGTAGTTCTTTGGCTTCATCTAAGGTTTCTGCCAATAAAACGCAGTCTCTGGTTCGCCTTTTCTACGACATTAACTACGTGTTCTTTCCAGTTAAAGTCTGATATAATAGTAATTCTAGGTATTTTGTTGAGTTGACGGCCTTCAAATTTGAATGGCTTATCTTGCTAACAAAGTTTCCGGATTTCTTTTCGTACTCTTGGGGACGACTTTACACTTCGCATTATTTAGAGTCAACTGCCAATTTTTACTCCATACTGATATCTTATTTAGACCGTTCTGCAGTTGATTTTGATCTTCAGATGATTTTACTGGACGATAAATGACGGCGTCATCTGCAAACAACTTAAGAGAGCTGCTCAGATTTTCTCTCAAATCGTTTACGTAAATAAGGAAAAGCAGAGGACCAATAACACTACCCTGCGAAACGCGCGATATCACCTCTGTTTTAGTCGATGCCTTATCATCAATTACTACAAACTTTGTCCTCTCTGACAAGAAATTCCATATCCATTCAGAAAACTGTGGCGATATTCCATAATCATGCAATTTAATTTAAGGCCGTTTGTGAGGTACGGTGTCAAATATAGAAATATGGAATGAATTTGAGTTCCCTTGTCGTTAGCAGTCATCACTTCGTGTGAGTAGCGTTAGTTGTGTTTCACATGAACGACATTTTGTTAATCCGTGTTGACCTTGGATCAGTAGATCAGTCTGTTCGAGATAATTCATAATATTTCAATACAGGATACTTTCCAAACCACTGCAGCAAGTTAACTTCGATGAAATAGGTCTGTAATTTAGTGAGTTATTCCTGCTGCCTTTCTTGAATATTGGTGTGACCTGTGCAACTTTCCAGTCTAATTGGCAGCTTATAATCGGCGTTTAGCAATGTGACAGGTTGGAGATCTTTGTCCAACTCTGTATTCATACCATCAGAATGAGCTCTATGTGATCCTAAATGAGTTTTGGAGGAATCTCGTGTCCACTAAGGACTTCGTTGCACATGGCCGTGAGTTTACCCCAAAAATTCCACAATTTTGTCGGTAGGATCCCAACGAAAGTTCATCAGCGCCAGTAACTTCCCTTTCGAACTTTGTACGTTGGACTTTCGACGCCACCTCGGCGTCCAAGACGGATAGAGTCTTGGTGGTCTGCATCAGTGTGTTGGTCTTGCAGATTTTCCAACAAGTCATGGACAGCTTCCACATCTCAATCAACAGAATGGACTAATTCGTCATAATAGTAGTCCTTCATTTGGGAAATGAACGAGCATCAGATTTTCTGATACGACGTAGCATTCGATGCAGTGTCGAGCTTGCTCGAAAAATCACCTGACGTTCGACTAGTCACAAGCTTAAGCTATGGGTCTGCATAGAAAAAAGAAGGAACTGTATTTTCGTTATAGTATAACTTTAGCGCATTTTTCTGAATGGAACACATCCTATTATTACATGAATTACGACTGAAAAATATGTATGTACAATACCGAAGTTTCACATTGCAGGTAAAGCTGAAAGTGAATTGTGATCGTTAAGCAAGGTCTCAATGTATAGTCATTTGGTAAGCAATCTAGTTTCTTGACATTATTTATTGTATCTTGTAAATTTGGCTATCGCCTGGTACCTCAAAACAGTTTTCAGGCATTTCGTTTATTCATTGTTAACACGCAGTATTTATAATAAAACAATCTTTGTTCTTTTCAGATGAGCATTGATAATGAACAAGAAAGCGCGTAATTTTAATATAAAATATATATCAATTTTCTTAGGCACAAGGTTTTGCTTTAAGGAACATCTAGTATCCAGTCATACTCCTGGCCGGTTGTCTATGGTGCAACTACTTCCCCCTTAGACGGTGACCCCTCCCCCCCCCCCCCCCCCGTACGAAACTTCGCGACCCACTCTAGGTAACGACGCACAGGTTGAAAAACACTTACACAGTGAATTGTATGTAAATGAACGGAAGAGAAACGTCAGATTATATGGTTTGTTAACGAGACAACGTTCAGATGAAATAAGAAAGAAAGTTACCAAGATTGGATGTATAAGAAATGAAACAAATTGGGATTCAGTGATCGTAAATTTAATCACGAGCAATGATTTATTTATTTTCCACCAGAGATAATTAGAAGTCAGGACAAGAGAAAACTTGAGAAAATGGCGGAAATATCACTTGCAATCTTTTATTTAATTATTAGTTTCCGTTTTTACACATCAGTGCACCCAAAGAGATATTTCAGTCTAAGTGTCACAGTTCATTGTTAAAATCCACAGTGCTTAAAAACCTCGAGAAAGATCGTTGCGACAGTACCAAAAAACAAACTACATTACTTAACAATCGAAAGAGCGAGATGTAGGCCTCCTGAACCGCGACGTAACTGTTGGAACAAGCCTAATGAAATGAATGTAATACTAAATGTACGATTTCTTGCCAACGTATTCAGTGGGCTGACAAAATTTTTCTGTCTCCACTTTCTTCATAAACGCACATAAAATATAAGACGGTTACCGATTTTAGAGCATTTGACGTATAGTTTATTACCCGTACGTAAAGCAAGAGTTTTCAAAATTATGCCAGTTTACGCCCCACTGCGTCTTTCTGTCCATATCTTCCTACCAATCTGTCAATCTTTCCTATATTAATACTTACTATTACAGTTAGTATTTATGAAATAATCAATTTTTAAACTGATGCAATTCCCATAAGCGACCATGAATTTGTAACTATTTTATGTGGATGGTATGTATATTTTATTAAGCATTTAATACCGTTTATAAATTTTGTATGTATGTGCTACATTATTGTTTATATCTTTGTAGAGGCATATGAAGGTGGCAGCTACACTGCTGAAAATCATTATGCTATTATAGAAATTACAAAAATAAATAAATACAAAATAAAACATAAAGCTGTCTTTGGCAACATTTTTACTATACAGCAGATCGCGCCTTGAGGATGTGATAACTATATAAAAGATGTGCAAACTATATTTTCTGTTTCCCCACGCCGTAACCACTCCAAATGAAAAATATAAACAAAAAGTACGACTTCTTTTGAATGTTGTAATAGTGGCTACAAATAATCGCAAATTTAATCTTTACGCCAACAATTACTTTATTTACAGAGTTCCTAAGTATGATGTTTCGATAGTTTGCATTTTAGCTGCCAGGTATGCGTTGTTATTTGAAATTAATCAATTAAACATGACATAGAGTACGATTTCGTGAATCTTAATATCCGAGTGGTACGCAGGATAGAGTTGGCATCTCTTAGATTTTCAAGATTCATTTATTATTTTGTCAGTCAGAGGTTTTAATACGTGATAGAGAAGTTACAGAGATCAAAGCGTCTTAACCGATACTTAAACGCATATTTTTTAATTTCTGTACAGCTATGACAAATCACCTTTATAATTACATGAATTTCAATGGGTTCCTTGCACAATAAATATTAATAATCGGTAATTAAAGTTTCATGTTCATGTATTTATGTTATGATTTTGTTACGGCAAGGTAATGTCATTGGTTATTAACTTGGTCACCCAATGGTGAACTTTCTATATCTAAAGCTAAACCGTAGCATCACATTGTGCTTCCCATTTATAATTACTTTGACTGAATATTATACCTTGTGAAGTTGCCAATATTAGTTTATAAGCTGACCTGAACTAGTTTGTTTATTCTTTCAAATATTTCTTTAGCTGCATTTTCAGTAAGAGAACGTAGTGCATTTTGTATTAAAACATAGGAAAAACTGATAAACCTACTGTTTTACATAAAAGACACGCCACACATTGATGTCTAAACGCAAAACTTCGCTAATACACGCATATATCTTTCAGTGCTCTGTGTATCTAGAAAGAGATTAAGTGGCTGTTTCGGTGCCGGTGACTTTCCAATAAACGTCACGCCACGCCGTTACGCATGCGCCAGCGAGTTTGATAAATCTTCGCTGCCTCGTCAATAAATAACAGATATTAATACAGATTCGTAGGTCTGTTTCCGATTCGGAAGCTTATTGCGCGTTTTTGAAATTCATCAAAAATTTAATTACTGTTACGTGTTTTATTGCGTTCCGTATGTCGGCCTGTCGGCCTGTTTCAAAACACTGCTAACAGCGTTACAAAGCAGATCAATTGCAGAACTATTCCGTTTGAAATTGGAATTGTGAGGTATGTATGCAGATATCAGTTTAACAGCGTGCCTGGGCCGACAGTCAGTGGTTACTCTAGCCCAGGTTTTACAGACAACAGAAACCTAAGACGAGTCCATTATTTAAATACAGTGTGTCATGGTGCAATTACAGCAGGTCACAAAAAGGCACAGAAGCAAGATAGAAATGTGAAACCATTATCAACTGCAAGTCCGCGTTGTAATGGTCGACCGCTCTAAGGTCCCTTGCTGCTATTCAAGATTAAGGGTATTTCGTCTGTTTCATACATCTTACACAGCAAGTGGAATAGCTCTTCTAAGAACATCAGTAAATCTGAGGAAAAGACATATACTGCAGGTGCCTCTTTCTCCATTTATGTTTTTAGTGCTCCGTCAAATTCTTCGCATAGTTCGATATCTCCCATCTCATCTGCATCTTCGTCCCCTTTCCTTTCTATAATTTTGCTTCAAATTTTCCCTTCTATCGCCCCTAGTTATGCTCATTTCAACTTTCAGCTTTACCTTATTTACCTAGTACCAGCTTTCCCTTGTATATCTTAATCTCTTGTCACCTAAATATCTCTTTTATATTTTAGGCTAACGGTATCTATCTTTCTCGTGTTTATACTTTCTTCTATGTACATAAATTTGACATCTAGTTACTTCTGCTCAGCTGCTTCGCACTCCGTGTCAATATCACTTTTTGCACGCATGGTTTCTTTAATGTCTGTGACACTTGCTGCATAGTATAGTTATATTGTTGTAAATACAAGCTTACTGTGAACATTTTCCGAACTCATTATCGTGGCCATTTCCACAAACAGATGGTATTCAATAATGTTACTATTAAAGAGTAATGGAAATGTTTTAGTTTAATTTTTCTCATGAGCAAGCATCTATTATCATAATTATTTCATTGATTTGTATTGGTTTTATTTCTCAGTATTCACTATACCATAAACAGACAAAATTTTTAACATTGCTCACATTCTTTATCAATTAATCCAAAACATTTAAAAAATGTTTCTGTTTTATTGCCGTCTTAAGAGGCACATTCATAAAAATCAAAGTGTCGGGTAGTAAAGTTTGCTCAAGAGATAAATTAACGTAAAAACAACATCTCGGTATCTTAAGATGACAACTGTTATCAGTAGTTAGTCGTTTGTAAAAAATCATTAACAATTTTACGAAAGAGGAAAGTGTCAGACAGGAAAAATTATTTCATACGTCCGTTCTTCAGACTCTATGTTCGTATTACTCGAGGTTCCATAAGATCATAGTTGTATTTGCGACAATAATTAAGTAGTAAGCTACTTACAACACAACAAATTACCACCAATTATTGAGAATTCTACCATTCTATTCAATGACGTAGTTATGTGGAGCTAATTAATTTTAACTAATACTTACAGATGTCCAAGTTCACACAAGCAACGCTGGCTACGTTAGTAATTACGGTACAGGTGCTAGAAATACCCATTCAATAACCGATTACGGGCAGGGTAGTGTTGTAGGGATGTATATTATCGTTTATTTATATTGTATCTAGTGAGCTTAACAACACTAATTTGAATTTATGGGCACGTACAGTTGTAACGAGAAGACTTAACGAACACGATGTGAAAGTGATGCATGAAGTGAAATCGGCCGAGAGTACAATCTGTGTGAGCAGGCACATCATTTTCGATTTTTCAGAACCTGCTGAGGACAGTTGAATTTGTGAAGAATCGAAAGAGCATGTTGAACTGATTCGAAGATCGGGAACCTTTTGGCCTGACGCTAAGCGGATTGCGCGGGCGCGTGTGACATGATGGGATCCACACAGAGATATAGAGGGAGACAGAGAGAGAGAGAGGGAGAGAGAGAGGGAAAGAGAGAGTGAGAAGGAGAGGAAGGAAGAGGCAGAAGATGCACACGCAGACAGTTCTTAGAGTACTTTCTGATTTTAACGTCTAAAGGCAACGATGACAATTCTAAGTCATTAGAAATCATGGCTGACTGTAGTATAAAGGTTCGTGAAAAAATCACAGATTGATTGACAAGAGTGAGATGGAAAAATAAAAGAAAAGCTACTGATGATAGGACTGAAAGCACTGAAACGTCTATTGCATAGTAAAAATAATCAAATGATGTCATGGACCAGACGCGATTAAAGGTTGGGATGGACGACAAAATTATTCATTTTAAAAGGATTCATTGTTTACTTGGACCACGAAAAATTTAGCTCTGAATGAACGTGCGGGGATTCGTATTGTAGACCTTCAGTGTGCCACGTCTGTACTCTTACCCACTGACTCATTTCAGTATTCCCTTAGGAAGTCTCCAGCAACGGATCCGACACGTTGGGAAGGTTTTATTATCATGACGCGGGCAATAGCTCGGAAGAATTTTAACGTTAACGAGAACTATTCATTTCGTAAATAATAAATCAGTGTGCAGAGATATTTTGTCGCGATTAATAGCAAAACAATATTAAACTAAAGGAGATGTGCTTTGATACAGTATGTGCAATTACTGTGTCCAATAAGCCGTGGTGGCTTAGTGGCCATAGTGCTTGCCTAGTAAGCAGGAAGTCGCGGGTTCAAAATAATGTACATCGTTATTTGTTATCCCTTACTAATCGCTCGGAAGGCGTCGTATACCATATGCGCGTCTGATTCTGTCCATGTTCCGTATTGATGCTGTATTGACTACACTATGGCATGGGTAATTTCATCTCTAGCGCTGTACAATAACAATCACAGTGGTTCTCTTAATTTGGCAAACAGATCTCAATCATACAGAGTCATGAACGATGAATACGATCTTATACTGCAGATCCTCACATTGCCGGCGCAGCAAGAGGTACTGGACAGCAGCTGCAGTATGGACCCGGATCTTCAACTGGGATTGTACACTCCCGGAAAATAAAAAACGAACACCATGAATTCGTCGAGCCAGCAGAGGGAAATTTTCTTAACAAGTTGTTGAGGGTTTGTACAACACACGATCACTCAGACAGATCCATAGGTACGAGAGTACCGTCACCAGAACGTGTGCGAAGTCGACGCTAGTACCGTGGTATACCCCGCTTTTGCACTAATGCAATCCCTTGTAGATGATTGTAGAAGTGTCGAATGTTGTCTTGCGGAATAGCCTCCCGTGGAGGTTCCACCTGGTGCCTCAGTTGTGCCAGATTTCGAACCGGTCCTTCGGACCACGCGAGATGACGCTTCATACGGCCCAAACATGCTGAATGAGGGAAAGATCTAGGGATCGTGCTTGTCAAGGTAGTTGGCGTACACCTTGAAGATCACATTGGGTGGTTCGGGAAACATGTGAACGTACATTCTCCTGTAGGAAAAATTATCACATTTTTGGTTTCTAAACGGTGGTAAGATGGTTTCAATTATGATTACAATGTACCTTGCGCTGTTGAATGTTCCCTGAACGCTCACCAGAGAAGAAAGGCCAGTGTAGGATATGGCTCCCCACACCATGACGCCGGGTGTTGGCTCCATCTTCCACTGACGTATACACTACAGATTTTCGCGCTCCCCTACAAGACGTCACACACGCATATGACCATAATTGCCACCAGGCAGAAGCGACTCTCATCAGTGAAGACGACACGTCTCCAATCGTCCTTCGATATGTTCCTATCGTGACACCACTGGATGCGGGCTGAAGGATGTTGGGGCGTGAGCGGAAAACACCCTAACGGCACGTATGTTCATGCAGTATGGTGTGGGGATCCGTGTGTTAACTACTGGTTTCGCCCACAATTCCTCTTCGCCAATGATGTTTTGCACGGATTAGTGTACGCTGTCATTACCGAGGATTACGTTAAACAGCGCAGACGTGTTCGTCACAGATGCTCCTAACAACTGAGCTCTTTCGAGTTGGCCTCCTTGTACATCTGACAGGTTATACATTTTACCGACCATTTGTCTTTAACATCGCAATGCGAAACGTATAACATACTACATCAAACGTGCAAGTCTTGGTACGTCAATTGTACACTGCGGCCGATCCCCAGTGTTAACAACTACGCAGTGGTGCCAACTGGCAACAAAAGATAGTACACTGCCTTGTGTTCCTATTATTTAGTCCACCCCTGTACATTCGTTCGTAATTTTAGGTCGCACTTTCCTGCCAAAAATATTGTTTTGAGCCTCATATAGGAAATTAGGTTTATGCGTTTTACATAAAACGGAATAAAACCCAAAAGCTTAAATAAGAAACATGTACCAGAAAACAAAGGGTGAAGAGAAAATTCTGCTGATTGATCAAGTAAAGAAATCAAACAATTCACTGTTTACGCTGCTAGATAAAATAGTTACATAGACCAGTCCCTCAGACTCTCATTAACTCTCTCCCCTCCACTCCCTTAAACAGATCATTTAAATCAAAACAAAAATTAACTAAACACCAAGATTTGTTCAACCCTCGTACATACATTGCAATAATACACACACAAAAATGTGACTATTCTCCTTCTTTGCGACGCACACACGCACACACACACACACACACACACACACACACACACACACACAAAGACAGACGTTCTCTCTCTCCTTCTTCTGTTTCAGATAACATTCTTACTCTTTCATTTTGCTCACACAGATAGATAAGCAACCAATACACATTTCTTTATGTTGGCAAAAACAAATGAAATACGAAAATACAGAAAGTAAATCACGGCTGCTAAATACCGCCAAAATGTGTACAAATGTGCGAAATTCTGTTAGTTATACAATGGTCGCAGTTTGGTCCCTTCCAAAACTCAACAACAACAGTTATACAATGTGTAACATGTGGCCTTGACGAGATGGAGGAAACAGCAGATGATAGCTGAAAAGATAACGAAAATGTGAGTAAAAGCTTCTTCCCTTGTGTAAAAAAGACGTCAACTGTTTATAATCTGGAAACAATACATCTCACAAAAATGTACTTGTAGATCCCACTGAATATGCCTTTAAAATAAAAGGCGAAACGTGTCTAGGAGAAATAAAATCAATTGCAGCAAATAAAAGGCGTTTTTTTTTTCACCTTCAAAAACGAAGAATTGTACCACCATTTTTACTCAAACAAACTACATACCTTTGAGTTCAGCACAGTCACCGCTGCCAGAAGGTATGAAATATATATGTTCGTTCTTGCTTCAAAATGTTAAGATAGACTATTACAAGAGTAAATTCAACAATGACGAAGTATTAGTTCAACGAGGTATGGATTTCACCCTTTGCATCGCACGGAAATTTACTTACATTTGCTAGATGCGTAGTGTCTCTAATATTCTTCACTGGAGTTGTCATACCGAGGTGGAAAGCTTACTGCTTATTCATCAGAAGACTGAATGAATGTCCTCCTGGAAATGATCGAAGATGAGAGAAACTTTTAAAAATAGTTGTCACGATTACTGCTGCCCATGAAATATCTAGTGAAGTTCCGGTGGCAGCAACGGGATCGCCAAGTACCATGCAAAACGTTGTGTGGCGTATTTCCCGCTTTCAGATACACAATCTTATAAAGTAGGTCCCTTACAGTGCGTTCCAAAGCTGTTGACACCTTCTTAGGTGTGTCGAAATATATTGCCGTACATGTCTGTCGTCGTCACATTTCGAGATGCGGAGAAAATATTAGGAGCAGATAGACGGGGAAGGCGTTAGTGCACTTAAACTGGTAGCAACCGCTATCTTTATGGACGTATCTGAGCAAAGGCCGTTAAGCCCTGTGCCGCTACGACCACGTTGTGGAGTGACGTGTGTCACAGATAAGTGCGATTTTCATCGCTCCAGACTACGTATGGGCACACCGTAGTTCATACACACACATACACACAAATATATATGGGTTCCCGTTAGATCACCGGAGTTAAGCACTGTCTGGCTTGGCTAACACTTCGATGGGTAACCGTCCGGGTCTGCCGAGTGCTGCTAGCACGCGGGGAGCACTCAGCCCTCGTGAGGCTAACTGAGGAGCTACTTGATGGAGAAGTAGCGGCTCCGATCACGAAGACTGTCTTAAAGGCCGGGTGTGCGAGGCGCTGACCACGTCCCCTCCATACCGCATCCGGTGACACTTTCGAGCGGAGGATGACACGGAGGCCGGTCGGTACCCAGTAGACCTCACGAGGTCTGTCGGACGGAGTTTAGTTATACATGCCGCGTCACGGTGTTAGTTCCCCGTTAACCCTCAAACTGAAGTAAGTGACACCGATGAGACTCAAGATTGACAGGGGAGCAATCTCCCACCGTCATCAACCCAAACCAGACCTTCTTTAAATTAATGTGGATACTAACACCTGAGACACAAGAAAGAAAAATAAATATAGAGAAAAGAGACTAATATCACCAAAACCATGGAAACTGTGCTGGATGATCGGTGGCTTGAAGAAAACTTTCCAAGGTACTCAACGCCCAGCACAGTACAATGCAGCTAACCATAAGGACAGAAAACACCTTTATTTTTAGATATAATTACTTTCTTTCCTGTTACATTGTTTAGCACGTAATTACAATTAACCAATTTCAGAATATATGTACATGTGGCGTCTGTTCCGAGAGAACAGACGTCACTTCTGATCCTGCAGTTGTTATTATTCAACATTCATAGAATATATGACATCAACTGCGATTGGGAAAAGCTGAAAATGTGTACCCAGCCGTGATTCGAACCCGGGTCTCCTGCTTTCTAGGCAGTTGTGTAGGGGTCAGCGCCTAGAAAGCAGGAGACCCGAGTTCGAATCACGGCTGGGTACACATTTTCAGCTTTGCCCAATCGCAGTTGATGTCATATATTCTATGAATGATGAATTTCAGAATATATTCAATTTCGACATGTGTATAACAACCATGTAACCAATCATGTTTTCTGTTCTCCACTACATCTAATTTATTTTAAAATTCGCGAATTGTAATTTGATATATTATAACTGTAGCAACAACTGTAAGTACTAATATATATATATATATATATATATATATATATATATATATATTCTCTTTGATTTTATTTTTCTTCTTATCTCTATCTATCTCAAATACTTAAATTATGTAACATCAATGAACTAACGTATAACATGTAAAACTACAAATCTATGTCCTGCTTTATATTAAAAGGGAGCAGGATTATAAATGAGAAATAAATATATAACCGCGAAACTAATCATATGACCTCAATGAAATTTGGTACAGTGTGTGTGTGTGTGTGTGTGATCTGGTCCATCTTAACAACCTGAGTATTGCTTTTATTGCAACTTAAATGTTTTTTCTATGTTGAGTAAGTATCCAATAACTGAGACCGTTCGTCAAATCTATGCTAGCAGAAAAGTTCTCGGTTGGAGAAATAAAGGTCGCAGGTTTGAAACGCACTGCCGGCCGCAGTGACCGAGCGGTCTGCGGCGCGCCAGTCACAGTCTGCACGGCCGTTACGGTCAGGAGTTCGAATCCCCCGTCGGGCAAGGATGTTTGTGTCGTCTTTAGTATAAGGTAGTTCATAAGTAGTTTGTAAGTTTAGGGACTGATGTCCCCGTGGTTAAGTCCCATAACATTTGAACACATTTTTGAAACGAACTGGGATCACGCCTTTTTTTACTTGGAGTTTGAACCTAGCTTTCACGCCTCAACGTTGCGAAAGTCACTAGAAATGTCACGAGGTCCGGATTCCATATTAAACTGTAGGTTCCCTTTTCACGGCTGATTAATTGAGGTAGTTATGGGATATGCCAAGCGTCGAAGTGGCGTCCAGTCTAAAGACTTGCACCAATCTCAATCTCTCTCTCTCTCTCTCTTTTTTTTTTTTTTTTTTTTTTTTTTTTTTTTTTTTTTTTTTTTTTTTTTTTTTTACTATTAACCCAAACGCGTTTCGCCCTTTTCACAATGCATTATCACTTGGTGTTCTGAAATATTTACATGTTTCTGTTTACACATATAGGTTAGGCATTTACATATGTACAAAACATTTGGTTTCTGATTCAAAACAGTTCGTATTTTGGTATAAAATTGTGTACTTACAGCAGACGAACTGTTTTTTTTTAATTTTTTTATTGTTGTATTGATGTAATTATATATAAGGTTATTGGACTGACAAAATTGTTTAATTTTATATGCTCCATAGTTTCATCCGTGTTGAGATGTAATCTTCTAAATCTGTGGCAGAGGCCAACTGGACATGCATTATATGGCTTACTTTTATATTCCATTAACGTCATTTTCTTGATGCTCCAATGTATTTTACATAACATGTTTTCTTCTAGTTTACAAAAGCATGATCGTTCTTTTTAAATGTTACGTGCTTGTCATTTTATTCCAATTTTGCTACAGATATAAAAATGAATTGCTGTGCGTCAGCCTCACTAAACCTCAGAAATGGCTTTGCCGATTTGAATCTTTCGTTTTGTTTTGTTGGCTTCAATATAGGGATGGTTTCGCAGAGAAAAGGAGGCCCTCCACCCCACCCCCCACCCCCCAACACAAAAAAAAAAAAACAGTCGACAATAGGTAATTTTGTAAGGAGGCATCGCCATTTTGGATTACAATCGTATATTATAAGCCGTTTTCCTGCCCTTACGCTTTATTACCGTATGTTATTACGACACGTCAACACCATATTCTTAAACATGAGTGGTAAAGAGGTAATCTGGTGCCTACTTGCTGAGTTTAAATGTACGTTATTTGATACCAAATCTATGACGGATCTGTGTACTGTCATGCTTCTTAAGAATTTGGATGTAAATATTTTCTGGCCCCTTTGGGGAACTCATTTGTTGTATCACACATTTGGTATGACACCAACCTCTGAAGCAGCGAATGTTACTCGCTGCTGCATAACATTAATTGCCTTTTGCATTTAGAAATAATTAATTATTTGTCCGTTATGTCAACTTAAACTTTCTGTCAATAACGTTGCCTGATTTGGAGATTTATTTACTCTGAAAGTGTGAGTTCACGCTACATTCTCTATTAGTAATTCGTTTAGTGTTTGTGGTGTACCACTTTCCCTATTTTGGAAGTCTGTTTAAAGGACGGTAATCGCCCATTATGACTCGTACTGCCAGTTTTATGTGTACAACATACATAAAGGAATTAATTTACCAGTATGGATCGCTCCTGCGTTAATTACTTTATTTCTTCTAATTAGGTATGGGTAATCTTCAGCCTATCAGTATGTGAATTATCTGGGATTTAGCGACCCTTTCCATGCCTGTTATCTATAGTTATTTTAAGAGATCAACTGACTTTAGAAACACGCGACACTACGTCGAAATGTGTTCCTCTTGTTCATCAATTTCCTTCCTCTGTTGCTTCCAGTCATATTTCAGCTGTTGATAGTAATTATTAATTGCTGAGTTGTTTCAATTAGACACTTTTAGAAGAAATTACTGTTAAGTTTCGTTTAATGTGCATGTGCTCGATTTTGACGTTAGGTTCGTTTCTTCGTCGCAGATTCGGTAACGTCGTTCGACCTCGTGTGGATATCTGCTATGGCTTGTAATTTTTGAAGAAAGAAGGGCGCATTAAATTTAACTAACAATTTTAGTACAAAACTGAGAAGAGCCCAAACCTCCAATCAGATGTTGTACAGTCAACCACAAGATAATCGCGTGATTAAACTTTTCGTAAGAGATTATTTCTGATGTACATTTAATTTGACGGCAGCAGGATCGTATTTCGTACACAGCCAAGTAGTCGAAAGACACGAAATTAAGCGAATGGAATCTTGTAGATCAGTATTTTTCGACCATTTCTAATATGCGGCCCCTTTCCATTTAAAAATATTCTGGCTACCTGAACAGGAAGGTTTTACACCACCTGTTATTTTAATTTAAGCGTCATTCGTAACTCACAATTTCACCAAATATTAAGTCCTCTTTTTCTTTTAAAACAAACCCATCCTGATAATGCAAAAATAATTTATGGAATAAATCACTATAATTCAAAACAACAGCAAAAATCTTTATTATGTCATAATTTGGCAATAAGATGAGGTTTAGATCATCATTTGCAGAATATAGCATTGAAACTTCAACAATGATTGGTGAAATTGTGAGTTACGAATGACGCTTAATTTAAAATTGGCATAACCCCCTCCAGACCCAGGGAGCAAAGTTCTGTCAACCTTCAGATCTTACGCTCTTTCTGTCTAATTATCCCTCTCTGTCACAGTCTCTGAGATGAAAATATATCTCGAACAGGTGGTGTAAAACCTTCCTGTTCAGGTAGCCAGAATATTTTTACCTTGAAAGGGGTCGCATATTAGAAAAGGTCGAAAAACACTGATCTACAAGATTCCATTCGCTTAATTTCGGCCGGCCGCGGTGGCCGAGATGACTGAGGCGCTCCAGTCCCGTCAGCACGGCCACTACGGTCGGGGCTTCGAATGCCCCCTCGGGCATGGATATTTGTGCCGTCCTAGTTCGTAAGTAGTTCATAAGTAGTTTGTAAATTTAGGGACTGATGACCCCGTAGTTAAGTCCCATAAGCTTAACAAACATTTCAACATTTTTTTAGCTTAATTTCGTATCTTTCGACTACTTGGCTGTGTACGAAATACGATGCTGCTGCCGTCAAATTAAATGTACATCAGAAATAATCTGTTACGAAAAATTTAATTACGCGAGAATCTTGTGGTTGACTGTACAACATCTGATTGGAGGTTTGGGCTCTTCTCAGTTTTATACAAAAATTGTTAGTTAAATTTACTGCGCCCTTCTTTCTTCAAAAATTACAAGCCATTTTTTAATCTGTTTTAACACAAGACAGTATTACTGTTTCGCACCTTTTGTGCATCAACAGATACCTCCTTTAGGATTTCAAAACGATGATCAAAAAGTGGGAAAATTAACAACAGAAAGAAAATAATATTCTTTCACCAACTTTAATTCTTTTGCTTCAAAAGTGTCCACAAGCTCTACTGTGCCTTAGCAAGGTATTATTTCTAATTTTAAACACAAATGACATTGAAAAAATAAGTTTATGTATACGTACTTCTAGAGGATCAAGGAACTCTATGGGCATTCGCATTGGTATAGTCGATTTCCTGTAGGGGGCATATATATTGAATTGTGTCTGCTCTTTCACATATCTTCAAAAAGAACAGAAAGCATATCAATAATTTATATACATCCACCCTCCCCCAGGCAACAGACAGTTTGAATGCGGATGCATTAATTCGACCGATGCCTTGCGGGAATCGAATATAGGCTGCGAGCAAGAGGAACTAACGCACATGGTGTTCTACCGTCGTAGTGAATTGTAAATTGATAATTTGTGTTGAAAGGGAAGTGTGTTTGGACAGCCGGATTGGTTAAGGTAACCACTGGCTCTAATCGGGAAATCCAGGTTCGAATCCCTGGTCAGCACAAATTTTGAAATTCGCCGTTGGACTCTTTTCAATGTCCGGAAACGGTCGAAATGTTCAGATATTTCGAATTCGGAAAGAAGTGTACGAAATCGTTTCTGTTTGCTCGTAGGGATAATGTTCCGAAAAAAAATCCCTAACTGTTATTTGTTGCAAACGAATTACACCTACACGCCATAGAATAATATTTTGCGTTAAAAGTAAATATGGCGCTTTAAAATTGGCACATCCGCAGCCTGCAGCAAGTGCTCGGAACAGTGTAATCGATCGGTGCCGGGTACCTGTGAAATTTGCAGGCAATCTGTAGCTGATTAATTTACCGCTTCATCACGTGAACCATATTATGTCCAATAACTACCCACACCGCCTCCCGCCAGCCACTTAGCGACGGCTGCCAGCAGAGAGGAGGGGCGATGGTGGGGGGGGAGTCAGTGGGAGGAGGGAGAGGGGGGACCAAGTAGGGAGGGGAGCGGGAGAGAGGGGGGAGAGCTCCTCTGCCGGCTGCGACAGCGGCCGCCGCCAGTAATCGCATCAACTTCTTCTGCAGAGGGGCAGCCGGGTCGCCAGGAGGTCCTGCGGCTGCGGGGGCGGCGCGACGAAAGCAAACAGCCCGCCCACGCCCCCACCCCCAACACAGGCCGCGCGCCACTCCACCCACCGCTAATTTTGTTAAAAACCTGTCAAGGCGGGGATCCGCCCTTACGAGATTGGTTGGAGCCGCGGAGGCCCGGCTGGCACAGCGCCACGTAACTCACATGCAGTGCCGACCAAATACATTCCTCTTGCAGTATCTATACAGATCAAACTCACTTTTGCGTCACCTGTGTACTCTATAAACACATTCATCCTAGACTTTTGTTAGCATGATTCAAGAATGTTGGTCCTTTGAACTTTCAAAAATGTAAACAAATTTACCTGTAGTCCCATTGAAACTATACTGTAGTATCATTCCATTTGTCTTACTTGAATTTGTACGCGCCGGCCGCGGTGGCCGAGGGGACTGAGGCGCTTCAGTAACGGTCTGCACGGCCACTACGTTCGGGGGTTCGAATCCCCCCTCGGGCATGGATATTTGTGCCGTCCTTAGTTGTAGCTAGTTCATAAGTAGTTTGTAAGTTTAGGGACTGATGACCCCGTAGTTAAGTCCCATAGACTCTACAAACATTTGAACATTTACAATTTGTCCGTGTTTCATGCAAGCCACAGTGTTGTATGCACATTAGTTTCTCATTTTATTTTTGTGTTTGACCATTCGTGCCACCTTAATCATTCATTTCGGCGCTAGTGATAGGTGCTTTGTTTGTTTGTATAGTCTATGGCACTTAACTACGGGGTCATCAGTCCCTAAACTTACAAACTGCTTATGAACTACTTACGAACTAGGACGGCACAAATATCCATGCCCGAGGGGGGATTCGAACCCCCGACCGTAGTGGCCGTGCAGACCGTGACTGGAGCGCCTTAGTCTCCTCGGCCACCGCGGCCGGCATGATAGGTGCAGTGAAGACAAGAATGCATGATGATTATTATTGCTATTACAGGCATAATAAGTGATCCCCGCTCACATAAGAAGCTATGCTCCACAGCACCTATCTCCCCATCCTACCAAGTGTGAGTGTGTGTCTATGTCTTCGTGTGTGTGACGCTGCAGCTGATAAAGCAGAGATGCTCATAGAAGGTTAGCCAACTTCTTTTCCGTATTGGACAGAGAGGTTTCCTGGGGGGACGTGGTTGACAGGTGTCTGTGATTAGCGATTCCTCCACGATTCGCAAGTTGGCAGGATGGTCCCGTTAGGTGACTGGCCAATTGCAGGATAGCTCCAAATGTTGAAATGTTTGTATAGCTTATGGAACTTAACTACGGGGTCATCAGTCCCTAAACTTACAAACTTCTTATGAACTAACTAATACTAAGGACGGCACAAATATCCATGCTCGAGGGGGGATTAAAACCCCCGACCGTAGTGACCGTGCAGACAGTGACTGGAGCGCCTAAGTCCCCTCGGCCACCGCAGCCGGCCAGGACGGCTCCGGCCAAGTTGAACGGGAAGGACGGTTAGGCTAGAGAGCAGCCATATTTTGGCAGAATGTTTCGTGGGTTGGCCGAGGACGGGCGTGAGTATGTTGGTTTCCGAGGGTAATGTATTTGGACAATTTTGGAACAGATTATCAGTGGAATGGTTCAGTAAATGCACAATGTTAGGAGAATTCAATTTTCTAAATTTTTGGGAGAGTTTTCACGGAATTAGGACGAGTTCTATTCTTTGTGGATTAGACTCAGTTCATGTGGGGATCTCTTGTGTACCAAACTGGCTTATTTCAATATAGTTAGGGTGGGAAGTGGAACGATGTCCACTTTGTCGATTAGAGTTTCTAGTGTGTGCGCGGAGGAAATTTATTAATGAAATCTCGTGTGGCATCGTTTATCGTTTTGTCGTCCACTTAGATTCATGTGCTGGTGACCATGTGACAGGGTGGGCCAAGATACACAAAGAGAAGTGGACGTAAAATCCTCTTAATCGGATTTAAAGTAACTGCAACAGTTAGCTAGTGAGTAGTAGGTATCCACGACATAGAATTCTTTGTGGATTTTCTTTGTGGCACTTTGAAATTACGTGTGTGTCGCCACGTGGGGCACTACGATTGTCTAATCCAGCCAGTAGACAAAGAGTGTGAAAGCTTTACGTCGCTTTATTATGCCTCCGTGAAATACTAATTGTGATCTAAATGTTTTAACTGAAATGACCCGTAATACATAATTTTTCTTGCTTAATTGAATAATAACAAGATCTGTAAATAAATGTAAATTTGTTAAAAGGGAAACTGCTTTCTTTATACTTATTCCCCGTCCTTGTTTGTAGGCAAAATATTCAGGTAGGAAATCTTGTTAGGCACATCTATTGAGGTAAGCTACTCCCACCGCTATCCAATTAGTTGCCATAGTTTCCATAAGGCGAATTCCGTTGCGCGTCATCTATTAAATCAGGGCACTAAGATCTGCTTTAACATCTTTTTATACCCGGAACAGGGTGGCAACTGATAGGAAAGCGGAGGGTGGTAAGCATACACCATATATAGGAAGCACACCCATTTCATTAAACGTCTAATTTGTACCTTCAGTCAGTAAACAATGTAGAAATATTTATTCGTTTGTATGGTCATGATGTCCATAGTTGCTTTTATAATTATGAAAGTTAGTGTTTGTCCAAAATGTTAGGAAAGAGGGCAGAAACATTGCCTACAAAACAAGCCACCCAATTAAAAAGGCTCCACCAAACTAAAAACAAAAACAGCAAATACCAACAATCTGGTATTTATCAGCTTAACTGCACATGCTGTGATAATATATACATTGGGTTGACTGGCAGAACATTTGACACTAGATACATAGAACACATGAGAGCATGGAAGTAGGTAGCAAACAAATAAACGTTTGCGGGCCACCCTAAACAAGAACACTACAGACCTAGCACTATAGGAAAAGATATAAAAATCATACAGAACAGTAGAGACAGACACATTCTCCCTTTCCAAGAAAACCTCCCCATACAAAATGCACTATCACACAACAAACCATTACTCAATGATCAAAAAAATATTGCAAACCCAATATTGTATAAAATAATAGAAAAAATCACATAAACCCTTCCACTTCTTGCCCCTATCTCTCTCAGTCTTCTCCCAAACCTCATTCCACATTCAATTATTCATCGCTCCACTCTCAATATCAATCCAATCATTTACTCACCTCTCCCCTAAACATCACATCCTCCGAACGTGTCACTCATATTGAAATAAAACTCCCAAACCTGCCCGCTCCCCACTAACAACCACTCAACTTCATTCTCCTCGTTGTTACCCCACATCACATACTTGATTCAACTAGTAACACAACTCCCAATCCCCCCACCGCCTTCCCCCCACTCACAGATACATTACTTGCATTACCACCACCCTCTTTCCCACACAAAAACACTCACCACCCAGAAGTTTCAATATTACTGTTACTTCTTCACAACATATATATAGTCATTTTCACCCTGCCACTCTTCCTACCCCCACGCCCAACAAGGGAAAAAATAAAACAAAACAATACCACCCACTCCCATCCCACAGAATTTTAATTTAGTCACTATTCGATTTCGCTTACATGAAAATTAAATATACTATAACATATTTTATTATGGAACGTAAATAAAAAAATTACTATTGCTAAGTTGGCAACACTACTGTAACATACTGTCACAATCAAAACAAATACATCTGATCCTTGAAAAACAATTATGGACAGTGCAGTAGAGAAGTTAGTGAAAAAAAAAAAAAAAAAAAAAAACAACAACAATAATGCAGCACGAAAAATCTGCGATTCTCAAGAAACAAACCAGCATTCCTTGATGTGAGGCGAAAATAAGACTAAAATTTCCGTAAGTAATAAAACTTTTGGCCTAATTTACATGTTTTTACAACGAATTGATTTCGATCCAAAAACAAAACTAGATTTCTATGATTACAGACCACCGAAGATGTTTTATTGTCATTAAAACCAAACGCGTCTGGTGAGAAAAATCGCATTTTATTTGTAGTTGCATAGACAGACAAACACTACAGTACCTTTCATAATGTAGGAATAGTATTGGGCGTTCGAGGACATTTTACTACGTTAGCTGATGGCAAGAGAGAAGAATATCAACGTTTCATGAGACACGATCGCTTTATCTCAACAAGTACATCCATTTAAGAGATATTGCAAGGACAAATGTATTGTTAGAGTGGTGTGTTAGGGACCTGAAATCGCTTTATAACTAGATGTAGTATTCGTTACTTAACCGATACTGGTCGTCCTAGCGAAACAACTGCGGAAAGGGACTCAAATGTTCAAATGTTAGTATAGCTTAAGGGACTTAACTACGGGGTCATCAGTCCCTAAACTTACAAACTACTTACGAACTAACTAATACTAAGGACAACAGCCGGCCGGGGTGGCCGAGGGGACTGAGGCGCTCCAGTCACGGTCTGCACGGCCACTATGGTTGGGGGTTCGAATCCCCCCTCGGGCATGGATATTTGTGCCGACTTTAGTATAAGGTAGTTCATAAGTAGTTTGTTAGCTTAGGGACTGATGACCCCGTAGTTAAGTCCCATAAGTTCTACAAACATTTGAACATTTGAAGGACAACACAAATATCCATGTCCGAGGGGCGATTCGAACCCCCGACCATAGTAGCCGTGCAGACCGTGACTGGAACGCCTTATTCCCGCGGTGGCCGGCTGGAAAGGGACTGCTATCTGCGACTTCTCACCAGAAGGAACGCCGACGTGACTGTCAAGACGATAAAATGTTCAAATGTTTCTAAATCAGTGGGACTCGTCTACTGTGGTTTTCAAACCCTAATGTTACAAACTACTTCAACTAGTCTAAGGACAACATTATCAGCCATGTACGATGGAAGATTCGAACCTCCGAGGGGTACCAACCACGCAGTCTGCAGCTAGATGCCTTAAGCCGTCTTACACGATCGACTTTGTGGTGCAAACTGAGTACTCGGAGTGCGTGCGCCATTCTTGCCTGCATGTAAATCAGCAGCCAACCCCATCACCAGTGCGTCTATGACGTCAATGATGATAGAATGTGCAGAGTGTGGAGTTCTAAATTTTCGAGTGTGCTGCAGGATGCGCATGCTCAGAAACAAGTAACAGTAGTGGTGTCTGCTAACATAGGAAGTTAACCTATTCTGGTCGAGCGCATTCATATTACAGAAATGCTTTCGCACAATCTTTAACTTTATTCTGTTGTTTGTTTTGAGTTTGGATCACACCGAAAAAATGCACCAGAGCCTTATATTGTTTTTTCTAGTAGTTTGCTCCTACAAAAGAGACGAAATATCTACAAGCAGAAAAATATTCACGTCTTATGGGGAAAAATTCAGCTCTATGCATATACATGGTGTTTCGTTAAGTGTGTTTGCCTCTGTAACTTATAAAATAATAGGTGACGGGAAATTTTAATACGGTAGGTCAACACATGAAATGTTACACTTTCTGCGGAGCTATGAACATAGCTTATTGTACCATTTTCCAAAGAGTTACAGCACAAAAATATAATTTTTAAATGGAACAATAGTTTTTTCTACCGTGCATTGGAATCGTTGAAACCAGCTGCATCGAAATCAATTTAAACTACATTCCTATCACTGTTAGTTTTGGAGCTACAACCCTTCCGAGTTTAAGGGACAGATACCACACACTGTACATGACTGTGTGGTGGGTGATGGATGTTATGGCGGTGGGAAGTTGATTTACATGAGATGTTCAAATATGTGTCCATGTTCCTCAATGCATAATGCAATGCGCCGTCGAAAGGATCTACAGATGAGATGTAACATCGCCGGTGTGACGGAGCGACATGTGTCCTCGATGCGCCGTATTAGATCATCTGGAGATGTAGGCTCAGTGACATAAACACGATCCTTTAGATATCACCACAAAAAGAAATCTATTGGTGTTAAATCGAGCGACCTTGCGGCCATGAATGAGGACCATGGCGCCCTAACCATCTTCCTGCAATCCTGTTGTTTAGTTCTTCCACAACAGCACGCGCAGAATGGGCTGGGTGACCATCGTGCTGCATCCACATATGGACTCCTCTCGTGTGTAGACACACATGTTCAAGGAGACCACCCAAACGGTCGGCTATAAAAGCGCGATATAACTCACCTCTCAGTGTACCTGTAAAGAAGTGTGGACCGATGATTTCATCCCCAAGGATTCCACACCACACGTTAATAGACCACCTGCGTTGACGGTCGACAGGTCGTACCCACCGAGGATTGTCTGCGGCCCAATAGTGCATGTTATGGCGATTCACTGCACCATAAATGTTCAAATGTTTGTATAGTCCATAGGACTTAACTACGGGGTCATCAGTCCCTAAACTTACAAACTACTTATGAAGTAACTAAGACTAAGGACGGCACAAATATCCATGCCCGAGGGGGGATTCGAACCCCCGACCGTAGTGGCCGTGCAGACCGTGACTGAAGGGCCTCATTCCCCTCGGCTACCGCGGCCGGCACACTGCACCATAACTTGTGAATGTGGACACATCAGAGAACATAACACTTTGTAAAGACTCCAGAGTGAAATTACGCATGGCCCACCCACAGAATGTCACTCTTGCACGGAAATCGTTCCCATTCAGCTCCTGGGTCAGTGACAGGCGGTACGGGTGAAACCTGTGGCCGTGTACTATAGGACACACAGATGTGAGACAGACACCAGCGACTGCAGCAACGGCTCATAAGCTGACATGAGGATCGTGGTGTAGTGCAGCTAAAACAAACACCTCCGTCTCCTCACTTCTTGCAGGTCTTCGTCTGTTACTGCGGCGTTTTACCAAGCTGCCTGTTTCCCGAAGTCGTTGTTCGGCACGTAAGAACGTAATGGCTGCCGGGGCTCTTCGCCTAGGATATCTCACGGCGTACGACGTGGCTGCTTCAGTAGCATCGTGTCGGCACTCGCCGAGCATCAGAAACATGTCAACGTCCTCGTTGTTCGTGTATGCCATCGACGTCCGATGTCAGTAACTGTAGTATATTGAGGCCCGGTTGTTTGTGTGGCTCCAACTGTCGGGTATACGGCCGTGTGCGGCAACAGTCGGCAGTCTAAGAGCGCATCGAGGAAGCTTCTCGCTCCGTGACACGGGCGACGTTACAACTCGGCCGCACCACATTTAGAAGGCACATTGTATTATGCGCAGCGTTTGTAGTATCTGCCCCTGAAACTTTGGAGTGTTTTAGCTCCCAAACTAACAGTGATAGTATTGTAGTTTAAATTGATTTGGATGCAGCTGGTTTCAACGATTCCAATGCACGATAGAAAAAAACTATTGTTCCATTTAAAATCATATCTTTGTGCTGTAACTCTTTGGAAAATTATACAATAAACTATGTTCATAGCACCGCAGAAAGTGTAACATTTCTTGTGTTGATATACCGCATTAAAATTTGCGGTCACCTATAATTTTATAAGCTACAAAGGCAAACACACTTAGTGAAACACCCTGTATACGAGCGTAAATATATAAGCGTGTTTCAGCGGAAATTATATCAACAGAAGATTCAGAATTATTAGATGAGAAAATTATTTTCGATGTTATTTTGACCGTTAGCGAGAAAACAAGATATATTGAAAATGTTCATATGTTTTTTAAACTTATTGGATTTCACTGCAGGGTTATCAGTCCCTAAACGTATAAACTACTTATAAAATAAGTTGTACTAAAGAGAGCACAAACATCTATGTCCGAGAGAGGATTACAACCCCGGACTGGGAACGGCCTCGCGCATCGAAGCATAGCGCCTCAGTGCGCTAGAAACAAGTTATGAGAACTAAAGTAAATAGTCACTCTCACTGAATTTTCGATATTGTTTCAAGTGTTTGCCAGTATAAATTTTCTTCAGCAAATAATGTGTAAGTTATCAAAAGTTTAGATGACACTTTGCCTTTTGTATAGGTTCTCAGTTGTGTACAAAATTTACTACAAGACATTATGTGAGAAGGACTATTATTTACCCATTCGTCATTACTAAACACATTTACCCTTTTTCTGCTCCTACGTAGAAAGTGTCCTCCTAATCTTCCTTCTTCATTCAGTTGCGAAACTAAATAGTAGACTGCTCTACACTTTGGTGTTTACGTCTAAACCAGGACTACTACTCGAGACAGGCGGGACACGGTACGGAAGTACTACGCCAGGGACTTTACAGTAGATCCACTCATCTCGAGCAGTCAACTAAGAAAAGAAAGTTCGTCGTGTAAAAGGGCTTTAGAGCGCTCAGGCATTCCTCCGGAGCAACCACAATAAACAAATAACTTTTGAGGGCCAATCGGAGCAAAATATCAAACCTGACCTGCACGAGATAGACTAACAACAACTCTCTGTCCTCTATTCGGCCACAGAGAGGTTATGCCCCTAAATCCAGACAGCTGGAAGTCACAAAGAACGGACTATGCCAATGTTGTTGACAGTCTCTTCATAGATGAATCCGGCATGTCTCTAATACAAGATGACCGCCGACTAGTGAGGAGGGAACCTCGTAATGCTACACGCCAGAGAGGCAGCCAAGTAACGGATGAATGGTGTTCATGTGGGCATCTTGTAGGGTCGCTAGTGTTACCCATGAAAGACTAAAAAAAATGTTCAAATGTTTGTTAAGATTATGGGACTTAACTATGGGGTCATCAGTCCCTAAAATTACAAACTACTTATGAACTACTTACGAACTAGGACGGCACAAATATCCATGCCCATGGGGGGATTCGAACCTCCGACCGTAGTGGCCGTGCTGACCGTGACTGGAGCGCCTCAGTCACCTCGGCCACCGCGGCCGGCCATGAAAGACTAATTGATGGCTCCACGATACAGCGATAACTCGTCATTGAATTGTTTCGTCAACATTTCGGTGAATCAAGTTTGTGGACTACAACTCTCGAGTATAGAGAGCAGGTAACGTCAACGACTTCATTAATCGTGCCGGTATACGAACAATCGATAGTGATCGCGTGTTTCACGGTTACACATTTACAGTTTTATGTAAACTGATCGAAGACGAAGATCATTATTAAAGTATACGCGGTCGCTAACTGAGGAAGAGACCCACACGCGTTGTCAAAGAAACGCTTAGATAACTATCATGCTCTTTGGTGGTTCAAATTTCTTGAGACTCCAAGCCATATACTAGTACATCTGAATTTAAAAAAGAAAAGTAATGAATTTTAATAGGTCTTGAACATTTCCTCGATGCTGAGTGTCTTAGAATACTGTTGTTGTTAGAACATTGTTGCACATTATTTCATTAAATTTGATGTGAGAAAGACACAGAAAGAACGAAGTGGAGAGATAAGACAGATAGAGAGAGAGCGAGACCGATTGACCTAGAGAAGTGTGGTCTAAGTAATGATAGCTTTTGTGAGGTTCGGGAGGAGGTAATATGGTCGCGGGGGAGTAGCCGAGCAGTCTGGAGCGCCACATTGCAGATGGCGCGGCGTCTCGCGTCGGAGGTTCGAATCCTCCCTCGAGCATGGATGTTTGTGTCGTCTTTAGTATGAGTTAGTTCAGAAGTAGTTCGTACGTTTAGGGACTGATGACCCCGCAGTTAAGTCCCTGAAGCTTAACAAACATTTGAACATTTGGAGATGATAGCACAAGGCGTAATTAAAATGGAGGTAAATATTCAAATGTTAAAACTTTTGTAAAGTTAAGGGAAAAAACTACAGAAGTCATCGGACCCTAGACTTACAAACTTCTTAAACTAACTTACGCTCAGAACAAGGCACGCACACACACACACACACACACACACACACACACACACACACACACACACATGCCCGAGAGAGACTCAACCTTCGATGGAGATCCGCCCTGCAATTCGTGACAAGGCGCCTTAGACCGCACGGCCATTGCCTCTTAGTTGAATACAGATCTCAGTTGGTACAAAATGGTGGTACTGTTCGAATATGGCCCATACCGGAGAAGCCTTGAGAATAAGTAGTCAACAAGGCAGTCTATAAACTGTTGGTGACTATAGTGGTGTGAGCATACGGGATGGACTGTTTCCGCTAGTCCAACAGAAATGACCATTTACCGTGAATGCTTAATTGGATAAAATGGCGGTGAAGACCGCACACACGATTTCCTTGGGTAACCCGTTTTCCACATATGTAACGGTCATTCTTACAACTCCATTACCCCCTGGCTGGTGCTTCGGCAATATGTATCAAAACAACGATGTAATTTTTCTGGATGACAACGCGCAATATCACGTTGGAATTATTTGCTTTCTGCTTAAAGAACATTCTGCACAATTTCTGCTAATTATTTGCCACCCAGATCACCCGTCATGAACCTTGTAGAACGTAAATGGTACACCGGCAAGAGATCGTTTCGTATGCAGTTATCATTTACTAGCTTAAACCCGCGGCTACGCTCGCGTGTAGGTTGATTATGATTGATAAGCTATCTTTCGGTAGTGTGCTACGAGACTGGTTTTGAAGGATGAAATGAAATACAATATCTTCTTTAGAAACAAACATTTTTAATCAACATTGAAATAAAAAAATAAAATTATGTGAAGTGCTTAATGATTCAACGTTCGCCATTGCTGTCCTCTTGTCCCTCCTTTGTAAAAGTCTTATCTCGCGCTTTTCCTTTATTTGTTTGCTCTTGATGTTTTAATGCGTTTTGCTCCAACAGTGTTTCTTGATAATGACGTTTTCCATTTCCGAGGCATGTTGTCGGAATGTGATCTATTAAAAGTAGGTGTACCGTTGTAATATGTGTAAAGTAACGTAATGCACATTTATCTACGAAGTTTAAATAACAATTAAATTAATTTCACTCATTTTTGAGGAAATGTCGTTGGTAAAGCGGAACTGAAAAATATTCCTATCAGATTGCAGAAGTCTATGCACTAACCGTTTATCAGGAAAGTAAGTAGTGTAGATCAAATCACGCGTAAAAATGCACTCGTTTCGAAGAATCCAATCACGAAATTGAACCATTATGTTTGTATTAATATCACAGATCTATCACTTGATATAATGCGTCTAATCGATTTTCTTAAATAGATATTTAGTAATTTGAAGAATATAACGCGACATGGGGAACAATAATTACACTTTGAAAATTAAATTTACTCTTTGAAAATTGTTTTATTGGTTGCATTGTTGCTTGAGGGTTGATAATGATAAAAGGGTGGAGTATATTGGGATGGAAAGTTAACGGTGTATATAAAATTCTACGTGTGTGTGTGTTAATATTTCGCTCCGCAGCGAATACTGCAGAACGCAAACGAATGGTCTGTGTGTAATTATTGTCCGAAGTCTCCCGT
This sequence comes from Locusta migratoria, assembly GCA_026315105.1. NCBI lineage: Eukaryota > Metazoa > Arthropoda > Insecta > Orthoptera > Acrididae > Locusta > Locusta migratoria. The sequence continues at coordinate 323,868,201 of CM048746.1, forward strand.
TGCACACCATAGCAGTTCCATGCCGATAGCTGTAAGGGGGTGGATGATATAGTGTTTGAAAGTCGTCACATTATAAAAAAATTCGGAATGAAGGCCATCGATGTCGTTTGCGACTCTATAGCAAGGAGGTTACATACAGCGAAACATGATGCCACAGACCATATCTTTGGTCTATGCGTGCTACAATGTCTTCAGCTCTTTCTCTGTAAGGAAATATAAGAATAAATAAATAAAGTAGTAAAAAAGAAGTTTCTTTTAATACATCTCTTTAAAAAAAATCACTTTTCCCGCATTACATCAAGTGATTGATCTGTGGTATTATTACAATCATTACTGTTGAATTTCCTTTAATCCCTTCAGATATGCCGTTTCAGTTCAAAAGACGTCAGTTTCCAGTTCGTCTAGCTTTTGGCATGACAATTAAGAAAGCTCAAGGACAACCATTAAACGTCGCAGGAATCCATTTACAGCCCTCATGTTTTTCACGTGGTCAATTATACGTCACTTGCTCAAGGATGGGCAACCAAAAAATCACTAGATCTACGCTCCAAACAATACTACAAATAACGTAGTTTACTAGAATGCCCTAAAATGAAATTAAAATGAATTTCTACATTACTCTCACCATACGTGTTGAGATATTGCAACACAGGCTATAAGGAATAATGTATACTATTTATTGTAAATCATTAAGCACTTCACACATGTATTTTTTTTTATTCGAATGTTGATTAAAATGTTTGTTTCTAGAGAAGGTATTGTTTTTCATTTCATCCTTCAAAACCAGTCCCATAGCACACTACTGAAAGATAACTTATCTATCATAATCAACCAACACGCGAGCGGAGCCGCGGGTTTAAGCTAGTAAATAAATAAAATTAACGCACTTGTATCAAGGACTCTATTGATAACATTACATTTTGGCGGCATCTCCCTGACTAAAAACAGCCTTAATTCAGTTCCTCTGCACCTACAGTTTCTAATTAAGTTAATTAAGCAGCATCTTGGCACGGAGTCCCGCTATCGGGGTGTGTGAGAGCAATTAGGAGTCGTATAACACGGAACTTACGTCCCACACGTCGCTGCGTTGTAATTACAATCTTGCACCCCTGTCCTGAGATAATATAAACTACGGGGAAGTATAAAACTACTTGATTACCGCTTGTTAAGCTTTTTCTCGTTTCACAAAACAACTTTTAATTCTTGAATCTACTACGAACATTAGTTTTTTAATATTTTTTTAAATTTATTTTTAATTTTTATAATTTTTTCTTTTTTTGGGCAGATGGTTCATTAACCACTTTCATAATCTATGACCACAGTTCCATTCTCTAATAGCGCTCGGGAAGAAGGAACACCTAAATCGTTCCGTTTTCGATCTGGTATCTATTTTATTGGGAAGGCCATGTCTCCCTATGAAGGTGGGTGCTAGAAAAATATTTTCACTTTCAGAAGTAAAGTCCGGAATACGTGTGGTAATACCGAATTCCTCAAAGCTATAGTACTTAATCTATAAACAAAGTTACTATTATCATCACGTCCTTTACAACAGTCATTGTAAAAGTATCTCCTCAGTTTGTGTACATGTGATAAAGAAGTTTATGTTTGCAATTTGGTGGTATGTATTTCATAATATTTTCACAAAATATAACAAATGCTCTATTCAGAGAAAGCGCTGTTACCTTTGAACAACTCAGAATTTTGGACGATATAGTTGTGTTCCATTAAGAAGAGTGTGTAAACACATTTAGGAAACAAGATGAAAAAAATGCCTGTGGCGGGTTATTATTATTATTATTATTTACTTTTACTTGTATATATATATTTGTTCTTCAGGTAGATCGATGCTTTGCGGTCGTTATTACATGTGCGTTCTGGGTGGTTCGTTGAGAATTTTGCTCATTTCTTTCACTACAGACCGCCGCGGTGGAGTAGTCGATCGGTCTAAAGCGTCTCGCTGCGGAGCGCGCGGTTGCTCGCCGTGGAGGTTCGAGTCCTCCCTGGGGCATGGGTGTTTGTGTTTGTCGTTAGGTTAGTTTACGTAGGTTTAAGTAGTTGGTAAGCTACGGACTGATGACCAAGCAGTTTGGTCCGATGGATTTACAAACATTTGAACAATTGATCATTACAGATGGCGTAGAGCCCTCTATTTTTCCTTTCTTTTCATTGGTTCTTCGGTTTTATTGCTGCTTTGTGGACGTTGGTTTGTTTTGTTCTATTTTGATCGTTTCGTTACAGAGGGCGTCGAGCTACCGTGCCGGCAACCCTTGAACAGAGCGCGATGAGCCACGGCGCCCTGGCAAGTTTAGAACCACCGTGTAACGTGTTCGTACATCACAAACTAATTCGTCGCCTGTTACGCTAAGGCGAAAAGCTGCGAGAGTAATCCGTAGTGCTCGTACCATCGACGGCACTAACTGCTAACATGGAATTTTTAGACATTAGATTAAAACTCATTGTCCTAAGAACGAAGTGTTTTTGATAATTTTCAGTGCGCCGTTGCTTTTAAATAACGTCTGAGTTATAATAAAAAAAATTAAAAAGAAAAATAGAAAAAAAAAGAAAAAAAAGCAAGATGGTGTGTGCAAAAGAGCGTTTCGGGCGAGGGATTAAAATAATAGTTTAAAGAGGTAAAAGTTGAAAAATGAGTATGATTATGAAAGCTAAACTCAAATATCAAATAATTTTGGCTGTTTGTTAAAATACGATCAGAAAGAATATTATGTGTTAGGTGTATTGACATTATCATAATGTAGAGTCGAAATCGTATCGCCCATGAGTTTTTATTATTTACATTTTCATTATTTTTGTTCTAAATGTTTGTAAAAAGTAAAAAACTACTAGAAAATCTAAAGTGGGCCTTAAAACTCGTCAATTAACCCCATTAAAAAAAAAAAAAAAAAAAAAAAAAAAAAAAAAAAAAAAGAGAGAAAAAAAAGTTTGCCAAATTACCACGAGGCGAACGATACAAAATCATAGCAAAACATATGAATCTCTAGGCAAGCTGCAGTGCTATGCTTAGAGGCCAGGATATTGAGGACATCGCTTGCATAAGTGCACCGATGAAGTACTCAGTGCAAGAGTGCAGATACGGTGAAATAGAGAGAGAGAGGGGGGAGGGAGTGAGAGAGGGAGGGAGAGCAAGAACTGAAATCACAGGTGAATCGCTAATCAGCTACAACGCCATGTTTCTGCACCAATGCCTGCGCTTTTTGGAAATATATTATTGCTTTGGAGGCTGTTGTGAAACGACCGGAAGGTATTGAATTATTTACAGGATTGTCATGTATCTCTATGTATATGAGTTCCAGCTGGGCTGCTTTTTGGATATATTTTATGGGTGTGTGATTAGATACAACCTTAGGTAAGAAGAAAACATTTAGGAACGGTAAAAGTGCAGGTGACAATTTATCAACAAACTGCTATGTTATGGTTTATTTAATTCTGTAAATTTCCTCACAGAAGCAGTTGAAACAGTACACCGTCAACTTCAATGGATTTTTCAGCTTTTGTAGACAGGTGTTGTTTTACGGAACCCTAAGATTTCAGGATCCAGCAATCTGTTCCCGACGAATTTACGTGAAGTTGTGGCCATACTTCTCGAGTGGTAATAATTGTCTGCGTCACAACACATGCTCTAATCATGTAGAGGCCCCTCTTCTTTCCACATTGTTTGTCAATCTCGTCATGTCTCCTGTTTTAACCAGTCTGCAAGAGTCTGTACCAAATGTCGGTACATGTAGCTATATTAGACAGGCCTGCAAATCGATCTTTCTCAAAGTATGGTAGTGATAAGTGGCTGACTCTCATATTGACATATCGTGTTGCGATCATCACTTCAGAATGTGACAGAATACAGGAATTCGATGATGCAACATATGATTTTATTGTCAGTTGGATATTGGTTGGGATGTGTGTGTTTAGGGAGGGGGTTCTTGAGAGAACCTGGACGAAAATTGTAGGGTCCTTGGGATAATTACACTAAGTAGATTTAAACATAGGTAGTAAGTTGTGGTAGTTGTCCGGAGGTAAAGACGTTTGCATGGTATACAGCAGCGTAAACATTGGCGTCAAACCAGTTTCCAAACTAAAGACTAAAACACCTGTCTATAGGGATGTGGGAAAGTTAGGTTTTGAAGTCCTGTTTTCTGTTCTATAGGGAGATAGGAAACATTACATTATTTTCACATTTGTTCCTCAATTGCCATCTTTATTGCGTTCGTTATGACCTTTTACTCGTCCCGCACTATTTTTGTGGTGGTAGGCTCTATTCGGTACAGTATTTAACTTGTATCCCATAGATTATCCGAAATCTGACAACCCACCCATTGCTGTTCAAATAACATGGAATGGATGGGATATCAAATGGAAGGCGAAGCAGTGAACGCCCTGGGAAGGGGTGACCAATGGCTAATTTATTAAATATTTACTATATTCTGAAATTGCGGAATACACAGCGGAACTTTCCCTGAGGTCAGACACAACGAATGAATGCCTGTCTTTTAGCGAGTTAAGAAACACTGAAGGTAACGTTTCACATAGTTGGTGGTTGATACCAGGAGAGAGCGGATGGCACGAGGACGTTCACCCCGGACAGAATCTGGGCCGCATGAGTGCGTCGGTTCTGTACCAAGTCTGAAGCAGAAGAGAGCAAAGCGACTGCTTATTGGAACTCAGAACTCTTCAGCTGTAGCACATGTGACGGTCGCACGCGTTCGTTATTTCCTCACACGGTGGCATCTGAACGTCAGAAAATTCGGCTCGGACGCTGAAAGAATTCTGAAATCACCTGTGTAAACTGAGTTTAGTCTGTTCTGTTCTGCAAAGTAGGCAGGCTTTGTCACGTTGTCATGGCAGATCTTTCGCTGGGAGAGCTCTGAAATAAAAGTTCTGAATTATTTCCTATTTTCAGACTTCCAGGTCATCATGTACAGTTCTTTGGCTTTCACAACCCACGTGTTTTGTTTTGTAGAGCTCTATCACGACCAGACGTGTCTCGCTGTTCATTGTTTACCGCGCACGAACAGCAGCGGTATCGTCTCGTCTGCGTACGAGAAGCAGTCTGAAGTCTATCTGCTGTGAGGCGATAGAACGCTCAGCTTTGGATCGCTTTTCGGCACGTTCCACCGTGACAGCCGCGGGCTGAACGGGCATCGACTGTACGAACCACAGCAGCGAACGCTTCCGCACTCAGCGGCTACGCCACTCAGTCGAGCTTCAGATTCTCTCACAAAATATACCCGTACAGCTGCATGACAGATCCGGCAAGCGCGATGAACGCCGCGGCAATTTTCATACACAGATATTTGCGATTGTAGAAAGTACCACACAGTTGTTACAAACACATGATGTACGAAACCGGATTGATCTTTCACCGCCGGCCGCGGTGGCCGCAGGGACTGAGGCGCTTTAGTCACGGTCTGCACGGCCCCTACGGTCGGGGGTTCGAATCCCCCCTAGGGCATGGATATTTGTGCCCTCCTAGTTCGTAAGTAGTTCATAAGTAGTTTGTAAGTTGAGGGACTGATGACCCCGTAGTTAAGTCCCATAGACTATACAAACATTTGAAACATTTGATCTTTCACCCAAGAGCGAATAATTTCCCCTCAAACACATCAAAATCCATTTTGTTACAGTGATGAGGCTACCTTTTATTTTTCAACGTAACTACAATAAAAATACGCGAACGGAAGAACGCCTCGTAGCTAGCAAATTACTTTTAAAAACTGAGTAGTTGATGAAGTTTATATGGTAACTCGACATAAATAGTTTCCCGTTTTTTCTCAAATTTGTTGCGAATTTTGAAAGTGTGATAGGTAGGGACACAATTATACAGATTATAATGCTGAAAATAAAAGTATCGACAGCTGTGCAGAAATTATTTATTCAATTTCGCTCAACCGGTTCCGGTGTTACAGTTACATCGTGTTCAGGCCCCCGTTGTGCAACTGTCATTTGAAAAGCGTAGCCGTTGAAATTGTGACGTGAATAGACTAAGAAATTCATGTCTACCGGTATTAACGGCTACGCTTTACAGATGTGCTATTAATGACAGTTGCACAACGTGACCCTGAAGATGGTGTAAATGTAACACCGAAACCGGTCGCGCGAAACTGAATAAGTAATTTCTAGACAGCTGTTGGAACGTCCTTCCACCTACAGACTGTCCAGAAAAGGACTCCCTGATTTCAAAATTAAATATCTCGAAAACAAACATCGATAGAGGAATGCAGTAAACGGTATGTTTATTGTGAAAGCTGTAAGAAATTTATACAGCAGTTTGAAATAATAGTTACAAAAGCTGCTAACAGATGGCGCTGTAATCGCCATACGTAATGTCTAGTATAAATAGTGATCCGAAGCCTAGAGCGATCAGTTCCACTATTGAAACGTGAAAGGAGGTTAGCATACCGGAGGAAGAGATTAAAACCATGTAACCCGTTTAACAATGCGTTTTTCTGGTGCTAGAGTACCACAGGTTAGAAGAGAGTCCTACGGCAACAAGGCGAAGTTTTCAAGTACGGTTTAATGTTCCAAAAGGACTCGATGCGAAAACCATTGGTACACTCTTCGCAAAATTTCAACGAACAGGCAGCGTAACTGATGGTCTAGTGGGGCATGTTGGCCGCAAGCAAACCACAGTTACGCCTGAAAATATCGCCACAGTTTCTGGAATTATTCAGCGAAATCCAATGTCATCCGTCCATAGAATTGCATCTGAGAGTGGTTTGAAGCCTTTCAGCACGCAGAAAATACTGAGAAAGTGCCTACATATGTTTCCATTGCAAAGTCAAACGCACCAGGCCATACCCGTACGAGCTGTGCAACAAAGGGTTTGCTAATCAGATGCTCATAATGATTGATAGAGAAGGGTTTGATGTTGGCTGCATCTGGTTTACAGATGAAGCACACTTCCACCAAAATGGATAGCTGAATAAGCAGAACTGACGATTTTGGGGTTCCGGAAAGCCATATTGGTGTGAAGCGAAATTCCTGTATTCTCCTAAAGTTACTGAGTGGGCTGCAGTATGCAGCAGAGGCATTATTGGCCCTTTTTTCATTCGAGAAACGGTCACTGGTGCACGTTACGTTGCAATTTTGGAACAATTTGTCGCCCCACAGCAAGCGTTAGAGGATCGACCAGGTACTGAGTGGTTTATGCAAGATGGAGCCCGACCACATCCGACCGAATATTTCGGGATTTGAGTCATTGCGTTGGAATATCCCAAATTTACTGGTGCAGGCATGGATTGGCCTCCATATTCGCCGGATTTGACTCCCTGTGACTTTTTTGTGTGGGGCAGAGTGAAAGACTTGGTCTATCTGAAGCATCCCGCCACGCTGGACGAGCTTGAATCGGCGATCTTTGTGGCATGTGAATCCTTTTCGAGTGAGACACTAAGAAATGTGATGGCGAATTTCATTCTACGTTTGCGTCACCTCTGTATTGCCAATAGTGAACATTACTTCACCTTCACTTATGTATGCTGATATGAACTGTACAGCGTACAGCGCCATCTGTTAGCAGCTTTTGTAACTATTACTTAAAACTGCTGTTTAAACTTCTTACAGCTTTCACAATAAACATAGCGTTTACTGCATTCCTCTATCGATCTTTGTTTTCGAGATATTTAATTTTGAAATCAGGGAGCCCTTTTCTGGACACCCTGTACAAATTCAGTAAGCAGTTTCAAATGGATGTGGGCTGCCGTTCCATTGAGAAGATAAGAGGCTTGGCCACAGCAGGGTTTAGAGTTTTCTGAAACTTATCTCCAGACCGAAGGCCAGAACACACAACTGCGTGACGCTGAAATTCGCGGTAGCAAATTAAAAATTTATACGGAAATGTTAATATTACCCGACATCGTCTGATCTGGAGGCGATCAATTCGTTTTATAGTTTCCAAATGATGATAAGCCAAGATAGCAAACTACCAATTTATTAAGTGACGACCGGTTTCGGTGCACTGTGTCACCAACATCTCTCTCTCTCTCTCTCTCTCTCTCTATATATATATATATATATATATATATATATATATATATATATATATATATATAATAATCTGGTTACAAAATTGTATATAAAATAAGAAGTGCAACATTGCAGTTTGTCACTATATATATATATATATATATATATATATATATATATATATATATATACTCAAGTTAAAAACATGACAGCTTACAACGGTTAAGACGTCTGCCTAGTAAGCATGGAGGTCCGGGTTCGATTCCCGGCCGCACCACAAATTTTAATTCAATGCTTCACAGTTATCAATAATGTCTTTGACATATTTGAGACGTAAATCCGTCTCTGGGATTGTTTATTTATATTAATTTGATATTTATATCACCTTATCAGAATTGTTCCACCATGTCCATTGCCGAGGTGCTATTCCGCTGCATGGAGAGCCTTGGCAGTAGTGGCAATTATGTTTGGAACACAGAAGCCGAATTAAGGTTTGTGATGTGGAGGGAAATTGTACGTAAACTATTCCAAGGCCCCTTAATCGTTGGTGGTGTTGTAGTCTAACAATTAAGACGTTTGCCTAGTAAACATGGAGGTCCGAGTTCGATTACCGGCCGCACCACAAATTTTAATTTAATGCTTCACATTTAGAAATAATTTTTTTTTTTTTTTTTTTTTTTTTTTCTTTTTTATGACACAGTGCACCGAAACCAGTCGTTACTTAATAAATTTGTGGTTTGCGATCTTGGCTTATCATTTGGAAACTAGGAAATGTTAACGTTAAGTCGTAAGAGTGCTTAAGGCTAGCAGCAGTGTTCCACGTGGGCCTGCAAGCAGCTCCCCGTCTCTGGTTATAGGTGCACTCCAGCTCTCAGAAATAGGAAGATACTGCTACTGGCCACTTGGGTGCCGACGAGAGCGTTGAGATCTCGGTCCACCTCTCTGTGGCCCGTCTCCTCGCCCGCTCCGCCTCTTTCTGCCCCTCTGCGCTATCCCGGTAGAGGGCGCCTCGCGTCGCTCCCCAGTGGCTAGTTGGGCCAGGTCTGGTCTCGTTAGCAGTAAACCACGATTTGCCCGTCGCCGGTGGGAAGCAGCGGCGCTAATAGCGGCTGCGGAAAGCTTTCGGCGCGCATCGCACCGCCGGCGGGCATTACACGGGGGCAGAAGGTCGCCACGGGCTGCGCTCCCCCTAAGAGTGACAAACGCCGGCGCAGCAACCCCTCTGCCGCGCATCTCCCTCAATGCCCATTCGGCGCTCGTGCCTGCCGCCGGCGAGCACACAGCTCCCCATTCTTCCATTCGTTACTTTTTTCGTCCCCCTCCTCTCTTCTTCACCCTCCCACTCTCTCTCTCCCACTCCCTCACGAGACGGGAGAGAGTTTTGCAACTCGCAGAATCGGGCGAGCAAACACCCAGTGACGCCCCGCGCGCGCGATTGTGACGTCGCAGTTCAAATGTTTAGACGCGAGATTGGATCTTTCATCTGCTTCCCCCCTTCTTTAAGGAAACGTTTGGTCGATTCCCCCTGCCGCCGGTCTCGGCACACTTTGCATAACACACTTTCCAGTAACTTTGCTCAGACACCATCAAACACGCTCCCTTTGCTCGCCAATGATCCTTTCATTTAACGAGCTCGGCAGTTTTTGAAACGGAGCACTGCTGATATTGAAACGTGGTTCGTTGACAAACCAAAATGGTGTGTATAATTTAATGTCGATATCAATATAGTACGAGGGAGGTCCGTTAACCCTTTCCTGCCCTACGGGACTTCAAATTCCCTGCCCTTTTCCAGCAATAAAACAAAGTGGAACCTACTGATATATCAGACCTGTTCCAGACGGGGCCTTTAGTGTCCTTGTGATGTGCCATATGAAACTCGGTGGCCGACATTGTTCATTGTCTCTGCCACACAAAGAGCCGTAACAATGGACTATCTTACGTTTGTGTGCACGGATCTTTAGCGACCTATTAACACAAAAGACGCTGTTAGGAGTTCTCTGACGTTGTAAATTTGGTCCTGTTTTGACTTAGCTGAACAAAACGGATATTATTCATGGAATAGAGCCTTTTCAAATGTTCTAATGTTTGTAAATCTATCGGACCAAACTACCGTTCGCAATTAAATGACGCAACATCTGTGTGCTACAAGATTGTGAAGTTATGTTCATTTTAAGAATTTTGGAGTCTTTTCTTGAAATCTAAATTGGCGAGCTAAGTTTCTTATTTCAGAACGCGTTGACAGTTGGAACGGACACCTGGCGGAAATACAGGATCTCCTGCGAGCCAATCAGTACAAAAGTTTGGGCCGGTCGGGGTTCGCGATCGAGTAGTCGTTGCAGGTGAATTCATCCCGTTTGGCCGTAGTGGCATAACTCAAATGCGTGGTAAGCAGGGAGCACCGGGTTCCAATTCCGTTCCCACACAAATTTTCTATGTCGTTGTTGTATGTTTATAACGCCTACGTACAGTCGAGACTCAAAAAACTAAAATAAAATCCGTATTGCGTTAACATCTTAAAATATACAGTGACTAGAGCAAAAGTCTGTCGAAACCATTCGTGCAAATTAAGATTTAGAACCGATTCTGAGATAACATCGCCGTTTCGGAAGAACAATGACGCAGCCTCAAAACTGAACAAAAATCGACGGTACTGCATCAGTCATCTGAGAAGTAGGTAGCGCATACAGTGGAATATCTTCATCTTCATCGATATTCTGCAAATCACATTTAAGGGCCTGGCAGAAGCATCACCGCTTGAAACACACTGACCATAGTATCTTGCAAGCTGTGATGTTCTAATTTATATATTTTTATTTAAATGTCTGTAAATCTATCGGACCAAACTGCGTGTTCATCAGTCCGTAACTTACAAACTATTTAAACCTAGGTAAACTAACCTACGTACAAACACACACACACACCCATGCCCCAGGGAGGACTCGAACCTCCAGGGCGAGTAACCGCGCGCTCGGCAGCGAGACGCTTTAGACCGCTCGGCTACTCCACCGCGGATAGAGCCTTTTCATTCATATAGTGTTCAAAAGTGTTCTCGAGACTTTTTAGCCGCGGGAGTCCGTCAATGATTTTTTTTTACATGTTAATGATGTAGCTTTCTTTGTTGCTAGGCGTCATTAATAAGTAAACGTAGTTTTGTTTCTTTTGTTTACGAATTATGAAATATGAATACGCTTCAGGAATAGTTACAATTTGTTTGTTTCCTTGAAATTTATATCTACCTTTGCATTTTTATGTAAAAATTGTGCTATCTTGTATTAGTGTTAAGTCCTTATATAAACAGAGCTAAGCATTTCATAATGTCTACCTATACTATTAGCATCAAATTATTTCGGGACTTTGATGTCGCTTTTTATGTCAAATAAGTGAAATAAAAGTGTGGTAATGGATTTGTGTACTTTTATCCACTCTGGTAGTAAATTAACTAAAGATGAAGTTGTGTGTTCGAATATTAGACTGTTTGGGCAGGATTGGTTTGAAGTACCCGGCCTGACCGAAAGATGACAGGCGTTGTTAAAAAAAATATCTCTAGATTAAGAAGAATACAGTATTAAAGGATACGTTTGAGATTAGAAAACGCCACACTGTTTAGTGTTTGTTTGGCAGTTACCAATAGTGAACGTTGTGTGTGAATTTCTTAAAACAGTCAATATTAGTCATTGCTATGTGACACAATATTTTTCAAAGACCTCAGAGCAACCAACATAACATCTGAGCTAGTTTCCACTTTTACAGAGTCGGCTCCTTCGTTTACAAGAGTAAAATATTGGGGAGTTGAGTTTAAACGAGGCGTCTGAGTTGCCAAGACGAGCATCGCAGTAGACGAGCAAAAGAGATGACGAAACCAGAAATGCTGAAGAAAATCCACAAAGTGGTACTGGATGATCGTCGACTGAAAGTGTGCGAGCTATCAGATACAGTAGCATTTCAAAATGTGCGGTTCATCGCATAATATCTAAAAGTTCGAACACGAGAAAACTGTGTGCAAGGTTTATGTCACGTTTGCCCACACTCGAGCAAAAACCTTCACTCACGACAAAGGAGAACAATTAAAACAATGGACACAAATTAGAGAACCGATTCAAAGGAGGTGAAGATGGTTTCATCTGAATGCAAGGTCTGGCATTTTTTTTTCTTTTGGGATATGCATGGGATAATATTCATTGAATGCGTTGAAAACGGAATAACTATCAGAGGCGAGTAATATGCGCAATTATTTCAACGTTTGGGAGAAGAAATCAGGCAAAACCGGCCGCATTTGGCCAAGAAGAAAGTGTTGTTCCTCAGGACAATGCATGAGATCACAAGTCGAAGATTTTCAAAAAATGTATACGTGATTCGGCAGTTATTCGCTATTTTGAGGAGTTAGACAGGTATTTTGATGTTTCCGAACGCCTTTTATCCGTTTCATTATGCCAAAAATGTGCTATTTCGCAGTTTATTCAGTACAACTTCATGAGCAATGCGATCTAACCACCTAATAATCAACGTTCTACTGTTGCACAATATTTCAATTGCTTCTATTTACTTCTTATCCGCTCTTTATCGTATGCTTTTCGCGTTTGTGCAACAATGCCTTCAGAAAAGGCTTCCTAACACTTAAATTCATATTCGATATCATCAAACTTTTTTTCTTCGGAAATGCTTGTCAGTACTAGTCCTAGTTTACATACTCTCTGCTTCGTCCATCATCAGCTATTCTACTGCTGAAGTAGTATAACATTTGTTTTTATCATATCGTAATCCAAAATTACCTCTTCAACACCTGATACACTTTCGTATTTTGCACTACATGTGTTTTCCTCTTGTTAATTATCATAATGTATCGAGAGAATTTTCATTCCATTTAGTGTTCACGCAGGTGCTTTGCCTTGTTTGACACAATTACATTGTCATCGGCAAAACATGAAGTTTTTATTTCTTCATGTTAAACTATTTCTTCGGCTTCCTTCAGTGCTCCTACAACTTAAAGGTGGAAGAATGTCAGGGACAGGCTTCAGCACCCTGAAACGGATGTGTCAAATTCAGGTGGAATTGTTTGCTGTACTTCCATTGATACCTTTGTCTCATTATTGACTTTCACAACCTGTCAGGTCTAATTGTAAAATATGAGTAGATACGACCTGTGTCCGACCATTTTCCTAATGAACTTTAGTTGCGTCTCGTGAAGAGGTGCGTCATTATCGATTCCTATTACTTTCAGCTGAGGGATAAGTTTGTACTTTGTAGCTATGGGTAAGTAAGCTCTTTTAAGTTAGACCGGTTCCACCTTAATCCACAACTAGCAGGTTGTCTTTGTGACGTTACAACAATTAAAGTACCTTCTTCCTGTAGGGTGGGGCAGGAGAATTTATTCCACACTTGTCAGTGCGCTATGAAAGGGTAATCAGATACTATATGTCATCTCACGTGAGTCTTCTTTTTCCATACTTCAACAGTTTGCATAGTGGTCAAAGCAACGTATTTTTTTACCAGATTGACACAAGCCTCTTCACTTGCGTATGCAAGGGCTAGTCAGTGAGAAATGCTAGTTGCATTTACGAAGTGTACTGCCCAAACTAAGCATCAGCTACAATGTCCACTGATACCATTTTTCTTCTTTGTGATAGAATATATTTAGTTAGTCATCAAAACTATAATCACATTTTTCCCTAGGTATATCATAAATTTCAATGGCAGTCACTAGTAATAATTATTGCTTTTCGTTTCTAGGAACTGAGAATGGTTGTGTTCATATTACCTAAAAATTTGTCGGATTCACCATGTTATTAGATGGGCTTTGGACGTCCAGTAAATGTGGTCAATAGTTAACGCCATTTTCTAGTATATAGTGATGAATGTGATGAATGTAAACACTACTTGGGACTGGGACGTTTAGAATGATTTGGCCGTACATCATTCAAATTTTTGCGAAGCCATGGGACCGAACTGCAGTGGTCAACAAACCCTAGACTTACAAACTACTTTAACTTACTCTAAGGACAACTCACACATCCATGGTCTTAGGAGGACTCGAACTTCCGACGAAAAGCACCGCACACTTCGCAGCCATGCGCCTTAGACCGCACGGCAATTTCTGCGCGGTCGGTATATCACTCATAAGCAAGTTACAATATAAATTGAAATGCGCTTTTGTTTTTTAATTGAAAACTACTACTGTCGCAATTGGTTAACTGTATGTTTTGTTATTGTGCTGTCCTACCATTGAATGCAAGGTGTATGTACAGCGTTATTACATTTTAGATATTTATTAAAATCTCATGCATTTGTAGAACTTGATGCCGTTCGTAACGACATTGTTTTCATGATTACTGTATTTAGTTAATTTATCCTTACGTAAGAACTTCAAATAATTTTGAATCTTAAAAGAATTGACGATACTTCTAATTCTGAGAGCCCGGACACTTTAACAAACACTGGCGCTTTTTGATTCGTCCGCTTGGATTTGAATTTTAGAAGAATGTTCTTAACATTGTTGGTTAATAATTTTACAATGTGTGATTACCTTGTGAATGACTGATTTTACGAAATATTTGAAAGTGTCAGTTTGCCTTTTTTAACACCGATTCTTTGTTCCACCCATCCTTTTGGGTATATATTTGAAATCCTTAATTCTGGATTTTTCCTAGTTTTTTAGCTGCAGAGTTTACAGTGAAGTAATTAACAAATTAGGCGCTTCTAAATGTGATGTGCAGTGTCCGTGTGTAACGATGTAACCATTGCTAATGTTCTTCATACATGCAAGCGTGGCAGAAGGAACGGACACTGCGCAAATACAGCTGACTAGCTTACACGGAATGTATTTGCAATTGTCAATATGCACCAGCGCCGCTGTGGCATAGACTGGTGGCTGCGACATAGACTGGTGGCATGTGAATCACCATCGGCTGTAAAATACATCGTCGATATACGAGATTGTGGTGCTACAGCTTAATGCTAAAGATTAGGTGGGTAGATTGCGTAAATAATGGAGAGGTACTGTTCAAAATTGGAGAGAAAATAAATTTCTGGCTAATCTTGATTAAAGGAACTCATCGATTGGTGAAACACATTCTGAGACATCAGGGAATCTTCATTTTAGAATTAGAAGGAGGTCTGTGTGTGTGTGTAGGGGGGGGGGGGGGTCGGGGAGAGAGATTGTGTAAACCGCAAAGGGAAGTCGAGAGGATGTAGGTTGCCGTTCTTATTATGAGTGAGATGAATAGACTTAAAAAAGGGCAGGGTAGCATGGAGACCTGCTTCAAATCAATCTCTGGACTCATGTCCACAATAACGAAAGTGACAAATTTGTGACGCGCCGAAATTCGTACACGAACTTCTGCTTTCAGAAGGTGGTGGCATTCACCATTACGATATCCGGCGACGCCTCCCTAACCGATCCAACATTTCGTATACCAAACAGTTTCTACTACCAATGAAGTTTCCTTCATTCCATTATGAAATTTCTACGCAGGGAGAGAAGTTTATTTTTACAAATGTCGCTAGTCTTGATTTGATATTACGCATTGATTTACATTGTTAAGCACTGATACTGCAGAACATATTTAAACGTCTGTTCCTGTGCGGAAATATACATAACGCAATGTACAAACGCTCGTGGGTAGTTGATAATGTGTTGCATACGGAGGTTTAGGTCGGTCCGGGACGTTTGTCCGGATGGCGTAGTTGTGAAGGATGGCGGAAAACCTGGGTTCGAATCCTGGTGCGACACAAATTTATCTATGGCAACAGTAGATTGCATAGCTAATGCTGTTACATATTCGTCACTGGGAATGGATTTCTCGTATTATGTTGATACCTTTAAAGACACTCTCGGAAGTTACAGAAGTTGGACAAAATAATACGGACACCGTGCAATATACTATATTTGGTTGGCACCACTGCGTACTTGTTAACACAGTGATACTACTGCAGTGGTCAATTGATGTACAAAGTCTTAGACGTAATCTTCCAGTATATTATGTGTTCTGTTCTGCCACTGCCAACACACGTGATGAGTGAAATAAGTGATTTCTCATACCTCGAAAGACGCTGGTTCGATGTTGCAGAGTTATCGGGCTTTATTGTTTAACGTGTCAGTACCGTTTGTATCCTCGGTAATGAAAGCTTACGCAAAACAAGATAAATCATCATTGGCGAAGAGGAGTAGTGAGTGTAATCCGAAGTTAATTGACAACGAGCGAGGAGCATTACGACCGATGGTGACCGGACAACATAAAATCATCAGGAGAAAAGCGACTGAAATGCTCAACACTGACTTGAATGATACCGTTTCGATAAAAACAATACGGCTGCGACCTGTCATAAATGGGTTGCAACTGCTAAACCCTTAATTTATTTTTTTATTTTTTTTATTTTTTATTTTTTATTTTTTTTTTATTTTTTAGTATGGGACTTAACTACGGGGTCATCAGTCTCTAAACTTACAAACTACTTAAGAACTACCTTATACTAAGGACGGCACAAATATCCATGCCCGAGGGGGGATTAGAACCCCCGACCGTAGTGGTCGTGCAGACCGTGACTGAAGCGCCTCAGTCCCCGCGGCCACCGCGGCCGGCTAAACCCTTAATAACGGAAGCTATGGCAAAGCTGCGATGAAAGTACTGCCACCAATATGGAACCTGGAAATCTCAAATAAAACCTATGGAAAATAAAAATAGAAAAAATTAAATTTTTTGTAAATTTGTTAGACCAAACTGCTTTGTTCATCAATCCACGGATTTATAACCTGTTAAAACTAACTCATACTAAGGTCAACACACACATCCATGCCCGAAGGGTGACTCGAACCTCTGACGAGAGCGGCCATCCAGTCCGCATCAAGGCCCCCTTGATCATGCGGCCATTCCACGCGGCTACGGACGTCATGCCTAGGATTTAAAGATATGGTGTAATACGTTTGAATTGAGACAACCGAAGAACTGGTGCATGTATAGTGAAACCTCAGTAATATGGATGACACACATGACATCGAAACATTGCAGTCACAATGTGAAGAGGAGTGTGACTGATATTATAATAGAAACAGGGAAAGAGATAGAGAGATAGATAGATAGAGAGAGAGAGAGAGAGAGAGAGAGAGAGAGAGAGAGTTTGTCGTGCATTTTTAATGAAAATTATTTCCTAAAATCTTGATATTGTTTACAGTGTCCTTTAAGAAACAGACTTTTGACAAAGCATTTTTTATGTTTTTTGTGTTGGTAATATTTCAAGTGTTCTTTACACGCAATTTGAAGTTACAGATCTATGAACAGTCACCATCTTCACCATTATCATCATCATTGTAGACTGATTGTGCCTTTAAGAGTTCATGTGGAGTGTAGTACTCCGAATACAATACCACTATGATCCCCTAGTCAATGCTAACATCGATGCCTCGTTTGACGTTAAGCGTTTTACTTCAAAATCATTCTTGACTGATTCCAAGTATTTGCTTCCTGGTCTACCTCCTATTCCCTTTCACTGCCGAACCCATGAGCCCCTTAGTTTTCCACACTCTTAAACATCCCTAGGTTTCTGATGTGAGAGTGAAGTCGGAACGTGAAGGGAACGTACAGCACAAAAAAGTACAGGCCGAACTCGTCTGTTGTCTGACAGAGATCGCCGACAGTTGAAGAGGGCCGTACAGTTAATAAGCAGACATCTAACCAGATCATCACATAGGAATTCGGGCCCGGTGGTCTTGTGGTAAAGCGCTTGACTGGAAACCGAAGAGGCGTGGGTTCAAAACCTGGTTGGTCCTCGAATTTTTTCAGTCTGCGCTTTAACCCATCCTTCACTTCTGAACGATGTGAGGAGTCGCAGGAACGACGCGTGGTTCGGATTCCACGTTAAGCTATAGGTCTCCTTTCCCCGGCTGGATAACTGGGGTAGGCTAGTACACGCAAGTCGCCAAAGTGGCGCCCAATTGAAAGACAAGCACCAGACCAATGAGCTACACGAAATTATTATTTATCACATAGGAATTCCGGAAAGAACATACACCATCAATAATTGTATGTATGCCCCAAAAGGCAATTGACAATTTCAATGAGGGCGCATTAACTCACTCGATCCCTTGCGGGAATCCAGTATAGGCTGCGACACTGCGTCCAAGTGCAACTAATGGCCAAGTGGCACTGCCACCTTAGTCTGCTATAAGTTGACAGTTTGGGTTGGAAGGGAAGCGTGTTTCGACAGACTGGTTAAGGTGACTTCTGACCAGAAGCGGCCAATCCGGGTTCAAATCCAGGTCCAGCACAAATTTTCTGCTCCGTTGTTGAATTTATTTCAACCCCCCGAAACGGTCGACACGTTTCAATATTTCGAAACAGTTTTTCGTTGACCACTCGACCGGCGTTTGCCGGGGCTTCCTGCGGGTTACTTCGTAAACGAAGACACAGTAGCCTTTTAGGGCCACCTTAAAACGCCCGTGAACGTGGCGCCG
This sequence comes from Locusta migratoria, assembly GCA_026315105.1. NCBI lineage: Eukaryota > Metazoa > Arthropoda > Insecta > Orthoptera > Acrididae > Locusta > Locusta migratoria. The sequence goes on from CM048746.1 coordinate 323,886,619, forward strand.
GAATAAAATTTTATTTTTCTTAGCACCTGGCCGCACCAGACGAGCGGTCGGAGTTAACTTAGGGCCTTAGCGGGGTGTGCCGGCCTTTATTATGCTAATAGCGGCCATCGACCGCCGCACCGGAGCCGAATGCCTGGCGTTCCCGCGGCACTTGCCCGCTCCACGAGGCGAGGGGAGGCGCCACAGGTCCGACACAGGGTGGGCGAGGGGTGGGGAACTGGCAGCGACAATAAGAACGCGGATAAAGGCGCCAAGGATCGCACGTCAAAGTGGCTCTCTGTGTCTGCCCGGGCCGGCGCCATCCCAAAGTGCCTTCCCTTTCACGCCAAATAAAAACACTCGTTCCAGAGAGGAGAACGTATTTTTGTAACTGGTCCACTGGACAGGACACGACAAATCTTGATGTCCGGAAGAACAGACACTACGTCTATACCTATTGTATTAATGTGGTGTCTGTTCTTTCGGACGTCAGAAAGAACAGACACCACACCAATACAACAAATATTTAAACGCGACGACGGCGTTAGCTTCAGTTATTTCACCGCAGATGCAGGCATACGTCCGACCTCTCACGGGAATCCGTAATGGCGAGTGTAAGAGGGCATGGACGATAGGGGCGCTACAAACATAGCGTGTGACTTGTGAGAATTTGAGACGGACGGGAGGCGAGCACGGGTGGCCAAGTGGTTAAGGCGACCGCTGGCCCGAAGCGGGAGACCCGGCTTCGATTCCAGGTCCGGGTCACATTTTCACTTGTCGCAATTGCTTAATATCAATGCCCAAATGCAGCCACTGTCAATCCATTCTTTGCTATTCTTCTCCCTTCCCTTCCTTTACCAATCATTTGCAACTTCATCTATAATCGTAAGTTTGCCTCAAACAGTCAAATGATAGGTTCCGTACGGAAATTCCGTAGCGGGCTTTCAGTTGAACCTGAGAGCAAGAGGAAGTAAATTATTGGCAGGGGGCTCTACTATCGTGGTTTGTGGTATGTAGAGAATTTGGCCGGAAAACGTCTGTGAGTTGCCTAGATCAGTGTTTTTCATCCTTTTCGAATATGCGACTTCTTTCCGAGTAAAAATATTGTGGCGACTCCCTTCGAAATAAAAGTATTCTGTGGGGAACACCGCCTCCTCTTCCTCCTCCCCCTCCCCCGCTCATCACGAACAGTGACAAAACTATGTCATCTCAAAGGAAACAAATTCAATCTTCTTTTCTTTGCATCAGTATTTTTCTTAATTGTTTAACGATTTTTAATGTATTTTTGGAAAGCAACACATTATCCTATATCTATATGATTTCCGACAGAAAAATATATTTTGAGTAACGAGAGTTTCGCATTTAAGAGAAGACTCAGAAGCGAATTATGCTCATTAAGGAAGGTCGCACTGTATAGGCAATTCGTAAAGAAGTAGATATTTCGGATTTTGCAGAATTGCAGATTGTATCATGTTCTCAATTGGTTCCTGGAAACAGTTTTCAAATTTTCCGCTTATTGATGATTAACACACACACTGTTACACAACAATCTGTGATCTATTCAATTAATAATGAAGGATACAAAAGAAACCTCGTAATTTTAACATTAAATAAATTTGAGTTAGCCATAGTTTTTGCTTTTGTTTAGCTGTTATTTCACGATGTGACGACGATCCCCCCCGAACAGGAATGTGAGACCCCCAAGGGTCGCGATCCACAGGTCGAAAAACACTGAGGCGCTTCAGTCACGGTCCGCACGGCCACTACGGTCGGGGGTTCGAATCCCCCCTCAGGCATGGATATTTGTGCCGTCCTAGTTCGTAAGTAGTTCATAAGTAGTTTGTAAGTTTAGGGACTGATGACCACGTAGTTAAGTCCCATAAGCTTTACAAACATTTGAACATTTGAAATCACTGGCCTAGATGACTGCTTCCGAAACTATGATTTTAAGATGGGTCGTCACACGACTATAAAATATCGAAGCTAGAAATCGTAATAACTAGAAAAAAGTGAAATTGTGTCTTATAGGAGGTAATTCTTTATCGATGTTGTATTTCACCCCATGAAGTGAAGTATCAATTAAGCTGAACCGCTTTTCATTTTTATTTAAAAACAGACTTGGAGTCATGTGTGAGGGTTCTGGATTTTGCAGCCGATATTTTAATTTCTCACAGTTTCCCATGACGTCATAAGTGGTGTGGTGAAACCTGACGGTGTGAAGAGGTTGTGTCAGATACTTGCCGTGGGAATGTGTGCCTGTTTCCTAGATATGTGATCTGATTGATTCCCACCATGATATTGATTGTTGGCAGCAACCTTCCTACAGCAATATTTTACGTACCATAATTTATTTCTTTTGGCATAGTCGTGTCTGTGAATTAGCAGTTATGAATGTCTAAGCTTCAAAGTTTCGGGCCGGTGGCCTGCATCCTCTGTCGAACTACATGCTATTCTTTGAAACCTTTCCATCACAAGGTACATTAGATGCTGAAATAATGTTAATGACAATGAAAACTAAGGTGTAATCAATAATTACTCAAAAATTAGAGCGGTCCATATCGGAAATTATACTTATTGGACAGCGTCATAGATTGTGGCGTAGTAATAAAAGGGTTAGAAAGAACAGTTAGCAGCATAACATCATATTTATTATTCTTTATTTACTTTTCCCGTGTAACGGTATGTACATTTGCGAAACACGTTTCTGGCAGTTTATATGGAAATCTATTAAACATAAGTGTAGTCGACAATATGCGCACCGGAAAAATGATGCAGCTGGGTACTGTGAAACTTGAGTCTTCCATAATCAAAACAACGCTCTCAGGAGCATCCAAAGCAGCACATGCAACTGGAAACATAGCTTTCATCCAAGCATGCTTCATCATGTTGAGGAGTTTCAAACTGAGTATGGATGAGTGCATGAACTTTCATGACAAGGTTGAAACAGGCACTTTGCGTCTGATGTAATGATTATTGCCTTCAAGCGTTACGTGGAATTACGAACAGATCCGGTAAATGGACCGAATATGAATCCAGAACCAAACATAATTTTGTTCCGAAGTTGAGAGAGAGAGAGAGAGAGAGAGAGAGAGAGAGAGAGAGGGAGAGTTATCTCGCCATTGTTCAAGAACACGTACTGAGGACGGTTTACGTACTTTCCACAAGGGGACCAATTCTACCAATGTTTTATGGAAGACAATAAGTAATGAAGAAAGAAGTCTACCAAGAATGCAGAAAACTGGGTGAATTGTATACGAATGTGATATTCCAAATGTTGATTTTACTCTCACAGTCATGCCTTTTACACCCATACCAGATAGTAAGCAGTCTCTGTGAATGTAATAATTAAATACGTATTGTTCGGTATTAAGAATGCCGGCAGCTGAATGATTAGAACTATATTGCAAGTGAATTCAAATAGCAAATGCAGTAGTAGATTTGTCTATTTTCTGTCGCTTGAGCGAGTTTTTACGTTACAAAATGCTTAACGCTCCGACTCACAATCTTGCTAACTGCCTTAATCTTTCACACCCAGGTAGGTACAGCTTTAATACCTGTCAGTACAAGCACGTCTACCGCCTTATATGAACTTCATGCACAGACATGACGTTAGCACGCGACTCTTTAAAATTAGACCAAAAATAATCTCATCCGACCTTGCGTTTCTCACGTTTAGTTCCTTGTTAATCATAATACCTCTGAAACGAGATAGGTAGATCCTGTCCTAGACCCTTCCGAAGTGATACACAATTGCTTTCAACGACGAGACTTACTGTTTTTCTTCAAATACCTTCTTGACGTACTCGAAAAGAACATAGTCATTACTTACATCATCGGGAAAAAGCTCGTAAATCTGTTCGACGTCAGAACATATCCACGAAAGACATGCACGAGTTCTTCATCTTCAGGATGTCATTGATAGTACCACCTCAAGTTTCTTAATAAAACGGAAGATGCCGTTTACAGTATCTCTTTCTTCTTTATCTACATCTACATCTACATCTACATACATACTCCGCAATTCACCGTAAGGTGCGTGGCGGAGGGTACACTGTACCACTACTAGGCATTTCCTTTCCTATTCCACTCCCAAATTGAACGAGGAAAAAAAGAATGCCTATATGCCTCCGTACGAGCCCTAATTTCTCTTATCTTGTCTTTGTGATCTTTACGCGAAATGTAAGTAGGCGGCAGCAAGATCGTACTACACTCAGCTTCAAATTCCGGCCCTCTAAATTTACTTAACAGAAATTCACGAAAAGAGCGTCGTCTTTCTTCCAGCGATCCCCAATTGAGTTGCCGGAGCATTTCCGTGACACTCGCGCATTGGTCGAACCTACCGGTAACAAATCTAGCTGCTCGCCTCTGAACCGCCTCTATGTCTTCTTTCAAACCGATCTGCTGCGGGTCCCAAATACTTGAGCAATACTCAAGACGTGGTCGTACAAGCGTTTTATACGCGGTCTCTTTTACAGGTGAAGTACATCTTCCCAAAATTCTCCCAATAAACCGAAGTCGGCTGTCTGCCTTACTCACAACTGTCCTTACATGCTCGTTCCATTTCATATCGCTCTGCAATGTTACGCCTAGATATTTGAACGACGCGACCGCATCAAGAAGCACACTACTGATGCTGTATTCGAAAATTATAGGATTGTTCTTCCTACTCATGCGCATCACCTTACATTTTTCTACATTGAGAGCTAGCTGCCATTCTTCGCACCAACTAGAGATTTTGTCTAAGTCAACCTGTATGCTATTACAGTCAGTTACAGACGACACCCTCCCATACACCACAGCATCATCAGCAAACAGCCGCAAATTACAACTTACTCTGTCCATCAGATCATTTATATAGATAGAAAATAATAGCGGTCCTATCACACTCCCCTGGGGCACGCCTGACGATACACTCGTCTCTGATGAACACTCGCCGTCGAGAACAACGTACTGCGTTCTATTACTTAGGAAGTCTTCCAGCCAGTCACAAATCTGAGAACCTATTCCATAAGCTCGCATTTTCGTTAGGAGTCTGCAGTGTGGCACCGTGTCGAACGCCTTTTTGAAGTCGAGAAAAACACAATCCGCCTGTTATGTACATCACGTGATGAAGATGGTAATTCAATTATGTGTAGAACCCGTAAATCCTTGTTCATTTATTTTATCACTGTGCACAATTGAAATACAAATACAAAATGTTCACTCACAGTTCATTGAATCACTCACACACAAATTCAACAGCGTCAGAATATACGCCTCTATCTTCAGTAGTGGGAAGCTGCAGCCAGTGCTTCTGCCAGCTATTAGATCTCTTATGTTTCCGTACCAAACATGGGGTCAATGCGTATGAGACATTTCGCTAAGTTATCTTGTCGGCCAGATTTGCAGTTAGGTTGGTAACTGAGATGAAAGATTCTCTCTAGTAATACTTTCGTGTTTAATAGAAAATGGTTGCCACCTAAAGTAGCTATGGGGAAAATAATGTTTCTTCCATCACTATTTTGGTCTCTGCCACTTACGGCTAAGGAAAAACAAAAATTACGTTACAAACAATAAGGCTACCTTCTATATTAAGAAAATTGAATGCAAATAAATAAAGCGTCAATCTATCACGTTCGCCAAGTTCTATAATTCAAAGGGTTAGTGCCTCTTATTTGAAAGAAATGTAGTGACTTTTCGATTTACACGACTGATTTGTTGGTGGTGATTGGATTGTAAGCTATGTGGAATCCTTGCTATTCTTTCCAGGACAGGGGGAGAGGTTCTCAAACACCGAAAACATACAGGGGAAGCCTACGGAAAGTGATATGCTGTTCATTTTAATTGTGGTTCGTCAAACAGAAGTCACAAGCATCCATACTCCTCAAGCCACCTCACGATGAGTGGCGGAGGGTATCTTGAATACCATTATCGGTTCTCCCTCCTATTCCAGTCACGTATTGTTCGTGGAAAGAAAGATTGTCGGTATGCCTCTGTGTGGGCTCTAATCTCTCTTATTTTATGCTCATGAACTCTTCACGAGGTGCTCGTAGGAGGGAGTAATATACTGCTTGACTCCTCGGTAAAGGTATGTTCTCGAAACTTCGACAAAAGACCGTACCGCTTTCAAGATCACTAAACGATCCTGTAACGAAGCGCGCTGGTCTCCGTTAGATCCTCTCTACCTCCTCAATGAACCCCACCTGGTTCGGGTTCTACACCAGTCAGCAATATTCAAGCAGCGGGCGAACAAGTGTACAATAACCTACTTCTTCTGTTTTCGGACTGCATTTCCTTAGGATTTTTCGAATGAACCTCAGTCTAGCATCTGCTTTACCGACTATTAATCTTATATGGTCGTTCCATTTTAAATCGCTCGTAATGCCTAATCCCAGATAATTTATGGAATTAACTGCTTCCAGTTGCTGACCTTCTGTAGTGTAGCTAAATGATAATGGATATGTCTTTCTATGTATTCGTAGCACATTACACTTAGCTACATTGAGATACAATTGCCATTCCCTGCGCCATGCGTCAATTCGTTGCAAATCCTTCTGCATTTAAATTCAATTTTCCATTGTTACAATCTCTAGATCAGCGGCCGGCAACTGGCAGACCGCGGTCCACGTCCGGACCGCGGAAGGCCAAAAACTGGACCCCCAAAAATATTTTGAAAGATTAAGTTACATACTCAAATTAAAATAAATAAATTTTGCAGATAACAATTCGTATGAGAGCCACCCTTATATTTTTTCTAGAATTTTACAATAAACTGCTGAATAATAAGAACCCTTAATGATTATTATAGGTAGATTAAATAAATAGTTGTCATGATGTGCAACGCCCCGAGAGTACACTGACGAGCGGCGACAGAACGAAGCAAGCTGGTGGCAGGAGATCGGCATCAAGGCTGTGTACACAGGAATGCAGCAGCGGAACTTTGGCCGACCGCGGTGGCCGAAGGAACTGAGGCGCTTCAGTCACGGTCTGCACGGCCACTACGGTCGGGGGTTCGAATCCCCACTCGGGCATGGATATTTGTGCCGTCCTTAGTATTAGCTAGTTTATAAGTAGTTTGTAAGCTTAGGGACTGATGACCCCGTAGTTAAGTCCCATAGACTCTACAAACATTTCAACTTTATTTGATAAACACAGAAATTTTATAAATCGACTTCCTTCTCTGACAATCTTCAAAACCTCTACTTCAGCGGTCAGGGCATATCCATGTAAACACCAGTTTTGTCCTCCTAACGAACGAAAGCCTGAAGATACTTTGCAAAATAATATGCCTTTTTGGATTTCTTATACTTTCCTATTTTACATGTATATCATATTAGTTTGAGAGTGAAACTAAAAATAAATAAATAAATATGTAAGAATATTACTTTTTCTGGAGTTTGAATACAAACATGGCTGTTTGTTCTATTTCATATTATTTTGTGAGTAAAAATTGAAATAAGAAATTAATAAGGAATATGAGAATTTACTTGCGGACTTCGATAAAAATTTCCAAAAGTATCCGGACCTCATGTGAGATTACTTGCCGTCCTCTGCTCTAGATATACTACAGCACTATCCGCAAAAAGCTTCAGTGATCTTCCGATGTTATCCACAATCCTATATAAAATCGTCACACAGAAAATTACTACCACTACCTATCACAGCTTCCCTAGCATCAATGTGATATTCAAGCTTGCGGTATTTTCATATTGTTGTCCAACCTCTGTTGTTGTTGTGGTGTTCAGTCCAGAGAATGGTTTGATGCAGCTCTCCACAATACCCTCTCCTGAGCAAGCCTCTTCATCTCCACATAAGAATGGCAACCTACATCTGTCTGAATCTGCTTACTGTATCCATCTCATGGTCTTCCTCTGCGGGTTTAACCCCACACACTTCCCTCAAACGCTAAATTCACACTTCCTTGATGTCTAATAATGTGTCCTACCAATCTATCCCTTCTTTTAGTCAAGGTATGGCAGAAATTTCTTTTCTCCCAAATTCTGTTCAGTACCTCCTCATTAGTTACGCGATCCACTCACGTAATCTTCAGCATTTTTCTGTAGCACCACATTTCGAAAGCATCTATCCTCTCCTTGTCCGCACTCTTTATCGTCCATGTTCCACTTCCATACAAGGCAACACTCCACACAAATGCCTTCTGAAAGGACTTCCTTAGGCTTAAATCAATATTCGATGTTAACAAATTTCTCTTTTTCAAGAACGCTTTTCTACCCATTGCCATTCTGCATTTTATATCCTCTGTACTGCGACAATCATTTGTTATTTTACTGCCCAAGTAAGAAAACTCATCTACCTCCTTTATTGTTTCGTTTCCCAATCTAATTCCTTCAGCATCACCTGATTTTCTTACCCTGCACTTCATTACCTAGTTTTGGTTTTGTTAATGTTCATCTTATATGCACCTTTCAGCACACTGTCCATTCCGTTCAATTGCTCTTCCAGGCCTTTTCTGTATCTGACAGAATTACTATGACGTCGACAAAACGCAATGTTTTTAATTCTTCGCCCTGAACTTTAATTCCTTCTCCAAATTTCTCCTTGCTTTCCTTTATAGCTTGCTCAATGTACAATTTGAATAACATTGGAGAAAGGCTGCAACCGTGTCTTACTCCCTTTCAAACCACTCCATCCCTTTCATGCCCTTCAACTCTGAAAACCGCTGTCTGATTTTTGTATATATCCTGAAATCCAAAATACTGCAACTTGGCTAATCACGCAGCTGATGTGTTTGTTGGGGCTTGCCTACAACAGAAGACCGACCAAACGGTATGGCGCAGTGCTGAAAGAAGTCCACTACGAAGTTGCTGATGGGAAAGGTCAACAATTAAAAAAGTCCGGGCAGGCGGAGGTCAGAAGGAGCGGCGTAAGGAGGGACACAGTCCGCGGGGCGCGGCTTCCATTTGTTCCGTAACACTTGGCGCGCGCCGTCTGTTTGTCTTCTACTTTGCCGGCTGGCGGCGCTGCTGATGCGCGCTTGTTTTCCCAAGGAATTACCCGGCCGCCTGACCCCCGCTGCCCGCCCCGGCCCGGCGCTGACGCAGCAGCGAATTTCCCGACGCGCGCGGGCAGCACCTCCCCGTTCCCACGGGAGAGCAGCGGGAGCCCTACCTGCCGTCCCGCCTACTCCTGCCCTTGTCTTCCGTCTCCTCCTCCTTTTCTTTTCTTTCCGGTTCCTTCCGCAGTAAAAATGGAACAAGCCTTTCATGCCCTTACTTCTTCCCCTTACGTCCTTCCTCAACAAATCTGCCAACGTAATGTTTCCCGCTATTGTAACTAAGAGATCATTACACTGTACGTGGTAGTCAGCACACAAGGGATGATCAGCAATAGGTTATGAGACTGTACGGTTGGAAGTATTGCTAAGTTTATCGAAATCGTCCCGTGTCAAAAACTGGCGTTTTTAGTGAACAATATGCGGTCTAATAGGTTGTAGGATGGCTGGCTCATAGCCATAGGTATTGTGTTGCAACGAATTTTCATAGCTTGTAGATCATGTCATAGGTGGAATGGGTGGGAAATAATGACATATGGTGTAACGTGTCACAATACTGCCCAGACTTATTCTGATTGCCTGCCCCTACCTCTGTATGAGATCCCCTCTACGGCTTTTTTTAATTATAAATATTAGATAAACTAATGCATAGAATTTAAAACATGGCTGCATTTCAGCAACGGTGGAACACGATCCAAAAGTCAACACACTTTCAGCCGACCAGTTGCATAAAAAGGGTTTACATGCATAAACCTTGACATAGGTTTCGGCAAAAGTAATTTTGCGATCTTCAGAAGTATTACATAAAGCTCACATTAAAATAGTTGTTAAATAAAATGTGGCTGACTCCATGTCAAAATAATATAAAGTAAAATTTAAAACAATGTCTACATCATAAAATTGTGGAGCACGTCCACACACAGGTCGAGTGAGCACTATGTACGCTCTACAATTTTATGATGTAGACATTGTTTTAAATTTTGCTTCATATTTTTTTTTTTTGACATGGAGTCAGCCACATTTTATTTAACAACTATTTTAATATGAGCTTTATGTAATACTTCTGAAGAAGTCAAGGTTTATGCATGTAAACCAATTTTATGCAACTGGTCGACTGAAACTGTGTTGACTTTTGGATAATGTATAGAACTTAACGTGATTTTGTATAATTCATGTGTTTATATGAGGCTGGGAAAAGGCGTTTAACTGAGTTAATTGGAGTATGCTGTTGAAGATTTTGAGAGATGCTGGTATAGATTGGAAAGATTGAAGACTAATAAAACAACTTGATGTTGAACAAAAAGTTGTAGTTCGAGTAGATGAAAGTGAAACTGAAGAGGTCAGGATCGGAAGAGGTGTGAGACAGGGTTGTTGTATGTGGTGGACATGGTGGCCCACCAACTGGCTCGTCACAACACACCAGTCACTACTCTCGATGAACCGTGGTATCGTGTTGAAGCTGCATGGACATCTGTACCTGTACCAACCTCTGTTTGCCTCAATGCCCAGGCCTATCAAGGCTTTATTACGGCCAGAGGTGGTTGTTCTGGGTACTGATTTCTCAGGATCTATGCATCCTAATAGCGTGAAAATGTAATCACATGTCAGTTCTAGTATAATACATTTGTGAATACCCGTTTATCAGCTGCTATTCTTCTTGGTGTAGCAATTTTAATGGCCAATAGTGTAGGTATCACTATCGATAACTCCTTGAAATTCTAACAAAAGTGCATAAATATATCTAAGAAACTTGTTTTAAGAGTTAACCTTATTGGCACCTGTAATGTGTTTTGTGAACGAAATTTATTAAATGATCGCGTGAATAAATGATGTGATTAGTAAGATACACCGCCCCAAATCTCGTTATGTCAAACACCTTCGCTGTTCACCAAATTACTAAAACATGAACATCACCGAATTTTGCAATGTGCTGCTCAGAAGAGATCTCCAGCCCCTCCTATTTCTACGGATTTAGGAACAGCTCTGCAGATACACGATGTCAAGTCCCTCCAGCACGGCTTCAGTCATGAGCCTATGCCAACTCGCCGCGCGGAGCGGTCGAGGGCATTGAGGAGCTATGCTCCAATGCGCGACACCGCTTCCCATCTGGAGATTCGAATCCTCTCTCGGGCATGGATGTTTGCGCTGTCGTTAGTATAAGTTCGATCGTAAGTAGTTTGTAAGTTTAGGGACTGATGGCCCAGCAGGTAAGACCCATAAGCTTCACAAATATTTGAACATTATTTTATGCCACCTAGTGTTGCGGCTCTTCCGTGTGATCACAGGGTCCCTACATGATATTAAGTAGGTGTACCTTTTTCCTTGGCCCTTCAGTGAATGTGGATTAGTGTGGTGTCCGTTCTTTTGGAGATGCCCAAAACAACAGACAATACTCTAATCTACATATGAACTTCTACGGCCGGCCGCGGTGGCCGAGGGACTGAGGCGCTTCAGTCACGGTCTGCGCGGCTACTACGGTCGGAGGTTCGAATCCCCCTCGGGCATGGATATTTGTGCCGTCCTAGTTCGTAAGTAGTTCATAAGTAGTTTGTAAGTTTAGGGACTGATGACCCCGTAGTTAAGTCCCATAAGCCTTACAAACATTTGAACATTTTGAACTTCTACGTGGCAACAGCATATAGTTCATTACTAGACCGTAGATGAGGTAATAACGTTCGACGTCGTACGGAAATCCGAAAATGGCGAGCAATATATCGCACATGGGGTGCGCCGTGTAGGTAACCTCCAGGATGGTGTACCCCGAGCAACGGACTGCTAAGGTAGGACGGCAAAAAGTCTACACACATGGCAGCTATACTGGATCAAAGGTCTCTCATGGCTATCCAAAACAACAGCACAATTATATAGCATAGACGATAGTGGCGCTACGGCTGTATTGTACGACTTGTGGGAATTTGAGTCGGCCGGGTGGGGAACGCAGGTGATCGACAAGTTAAAAAAAATGTTCAAATATTTGTAAATCTATCGGACCAAACTGCGTGGTCATCAGTCCGTAGCTTACAAACTACTTAAACCTAGGTAAACTAACCTAAGGACGACACACACACATGCCTCAGGGAGGACTCGAACCTCCACGGCGAGCAACCGCGCGCTCCTCAGCGAGGTGCTTTAGACCGCTTGGCTATTCCACCGCGGCTGATCAAGTTACGCCGACCACTGTGACGAAGCAAAAGCCACTGGTTGGAACCCCGGCCTGACTATAGTTTTCACCTGTCACCATTGAGTCACCTTAACGCCTTAATGCAGCTGTAATCATTTCTCTCCTTCCCCTTCCTTCCTCTCAATAAAGTGGCGGTATTATCCTAACGCATTACATTCCTCCACGGCAGTACGTCAATGCACAGTATTACTGTTCGTATTTCGAGCTTCACCTGCGACCGGTCGTGGTAAATAAATATATAAGAAAGGTGACTGGTTGCTGTTATTTTCTGATTTCTTTGATCAGGTGAAATATCTACACAACACGCATATGGTAACGTATATTGGTTAATATTGATATTTTTTTGTGATACAGAACGGAATTTTGCTGTCTCATCTCCTGGCTTGAGGTTTACAGGGCGTTTACTTAAAACGAGGTCCAAGGGATTACCATTACATCATGTTCGTAAAACATATGGAAAGCGAGTGCTGTAGTGAATTATGTGTTCTGTGGGCAGCTTTTGAGCACTAAATGCCTGAAAAATCACCTATCATCAAATAGCTGTGTGAACCAAATCTAAACAGTTCCACAATGTTATGAGCAACATATAAAACATGTATACCGCCTGATGATGAACTGCCAGGCAGTTCGAAACCAGTCGTGGTAAATAAATATGTGAGAAAGGTGACTGGTTGCTGTTATGTTCTAACTAGCTAAAACCCCGGCTTTGCACGGATATTTATTTATTTATTTCTGCCATTTTTCAGAATATATTCACTTGTGCAAGGCATGCATGTCTGTAAAATCTTTGGAAATACAGTTAGTAATAAAGAAGTATAGATTAATACTTGGTGCGAAAAGGGGCGGTTTCCATGAACGTAACTGTTTATGTGCTCATATGAACTACGTTTCATACTGTGATACAATTTAGAAGGTACATTCAACAATATGCGTGTATACTATCTGTAAAATTTCCCGCGGCTACAATATGTAGTGCAGAAAGCATAAATTATAATGTTGTACCGAATGCCGTAGTTTTACTCCATGAACAGCGGAACGTTACCGTTTATGAGCTCATATCTCATGAACTAAGTGTCGTACTGTGATACAATTTAGAAGATACATTCAACTATATGTGTGTATACTGGCTGTAAAATTTCTTGCGGCTACAATTTTTAGTGTACAAATTATAAATTGTAACGCGATACCGAATGCCGTAGTTTTAGTCCATAAACAGCGGTAAAGTAGTAAACGAGAACCTTTTTTTATTTGTATCATCTTGCTATGGTTGAGCGCGAGAAAAAGTTTAATAAAGGTTTCAAAATTATGTTTAAAGTTTCTTGCAAGTCGCAAGTACTGTCATTCTCATGCAGTGTATTTCGAAAGTCTCGCCGCATTATATGGCATGTTTTGTGATTTCTGTTGGTTATGACGTAATATCTTTCGAACCATGTGCCATGTGTGATTCTCAACCATACAGCAATTGTTACCTCACGGTAAGGAATGTGTGTATCAAATTTGGTTGAAATCGGTCCAATGGTTTAGGAGAAAATGAGCAGCATTGTCGCAAAATGCAGCAGTTTTTCGCGCATGTCATTGTTTATAACGTCATATATCGTGAACTATATATCGTATGTGATTCATACACTTACGGCGACCGTCCTCATGGATTGAAGCTTACGTGTACAAAATGTCATAAAGATTGGAACAAAACTGTAGATTTGTACGCAACACGTACACACATACGGACACTCTGCTTTATATATTAGAGTAGCTGAATATCCGGCGTTGCCCGGCTATTTATTTATTTATTCTAGCCTTGAGTTAGTACTTTTCCTATCCACTTTCTTTCTCTCCATCTCCTTTTTTCTAAAAACATGTTACATTTATCAGAGAATATATAAGAAATAAGAAATCACACGTAAAAATGCACTCGTTTCGAAGAATCCAATCCCGAAATTCAACAATAATGATTGTAATAATATCACAGATCGATCACTTGATGTAATGAGCGAAAGGTCAAATCGATTTTTTTAAAGAGATGTATTAAAAGAAATTTCTTTTTTACTGCTTCATTTATTTGTTCTTATATTTCCTTATTCGTATGCTTATCCTTACAGAGAAAGAGCTGAAGACATTGTAGCACACATATACCAAAGATATTGTCTGTGGCATCACGTTTCGGTGTATGTAACCTCCTAGCTATAGAGTCGCTAACGTCATCGCTGGCCTTCAGAAAGATTTTTTTTTTTTTTTTTTTTTTTTTTTTATATAATTTGACGACTCTCAACCACCATACCTTCCACCCCGTTATAGCTATCGGCATGGAACCGCTATGGTGTACAATGGGAGACTTCGAACAATAATTACACACTGCGTTCCGTAGTTTTCGCTGCAGAGCGAAATATTAATACACACACACACACACACACACACACGTAGAATTTTATATACATCGATAACTTTCCATCCCAATATACTCCACCCTTTTATGATTATCAACCCTCAAGCAACAGTGAAACCAATAAAACCATTTACAAAGAGTAAATATAATTTTCAAATAGTAATTATTCAAAAAAAAAAAAAAACTGTTCAAATGTTTGTAATTCTATCGGACGAAACTGCGTGGTCATCAGTCCGTAGCTTACAAACTACTTACTCGAAACTAACCTAAGGACAACACACACACCCATGCCCCAGGGAGGACTCGAACCTCCACGGCGAGCAACCGCGCGCTCTGCAGCGAGACGCTTTAGACTACTCCACAGCGGCTAGTAATTATTGTTCCGCATTTCGCGTTATATTCTTCAAATTACTAAATATCTATCAGATCGATATAAAACCGTTCCTAAAACCTACGTCGGTTATAAATTAGTAACTGTACAAATATTTAAGTCTCTGCGTCTTGTCGTTCGGAAGTGATAAGCGTACACCGTACAGACA